>CAWUFW010003593.1:0-1200000 GCA_963921515.1 Calotriton arnoldi
AGGGGCCCATTACGATACCCGGCGTAAAAAAATCCGCCAGGCATGGAAGCGGCAAAAATCCGCCCGCACACACCGTCTGAACACCGACCACGCCATTACGATTACACAAACCGAAAACCGCCATCGGCGAAAAATCACACAAAATACCGCCCGCCATCGTCCGAGTCGGAGTCAAACCGCCCGCCACGGACGGAAACACGCACGACAACACAAAACCGCCCGCCCTCACGGCCGACACACCGCACGTGAAATTACGATCGCACCGCCATGAGCGCGTGAAAACTACAAATATACCGCCCGCCAGCGCAAACAACGCCGATGAGAATCGACACGGCAGAAGCCATGGCGCCCACGTACCTGCACAGAAACCATCCGCTCACAAAACCAATAGCACACAACATGGCCAACAAGTCCACACAGCAAGGCACGCACAAATACACAAGCACAGTACACATCCCGAAAACACCCCCCGGACAAACAAAAACTACAAAGGCCAGAACCCCAGACACAACACACCTGAAAACAACAGACCATGAGGACACACCCACATAGGTAAGTACAAAAGCAGCACTCCCACAGACCACAACCCCTTGCAACATTGCAAACCAGAGAGGAGAGGAGAGGACACAGTGACACAGCAAGGACAGCAGCACACCACAGAAACGCACACATCACAACCACCACCACCACCACCACCACCACCAAACACCTGCACCACAAACCCCCTGCACATTACACAACACACACCGCACCAGCACCACAAACACCATGGCACCACAAAGAATGCCCAAGTTCACGCCCATTGAGCTGACGGTCATGGTCGACGAGATCATCAAGGTGTACCCACAAATCTATGGGAACATGGTCCAGCACACACCACTAGCCACCAGAAACAGAATGTGGAACCGGATCGTAGACCAGGTCAATGCAGTCGGGACCCTGCCCAGGAACAGAGGAGAAATAAACAAACGTTGGAATGACGTCAAGAGCCTGGTCAAGAAGAAGGAGGGCAAAAACAGAGAGCTGGCTGCCGTCACTGGCGGAGGGAATCCCGCGCTCTTCAAGACCTTCAAAGCGTGGGAGGAGAAGGTGCGAGTCATAATACATCCGGAGATCCTCGCCGGATTAGCAGAGGGAGTGGAGGCTGGTAAGTACAAACTAATGTATACCAGCACACCGCTATGTACTCACATGCACTACCACCATGCCACAGCTCCCAGGGACAAACACCCCCATGTCCAGCACACAATACACAACACATCACACACACATGCAACAGACACCACCACACACAGCCCAAACCGAACAACTGTAAGATACGTGGGGACATGTGTACACTCAGCCAGCCACGTAACCACCAACAGGTCCCCAAATATGCCAGAAGCGCCACAACGAGCACCCACCACACCCATGTGTCCGCCACAGCTGCACTAACCGACAAGTAACAGGTAAGTGGCAGGAACACAAAGTGCAGTGGGTGGGACGGTGGACAGCCCAAGTACAACACACACCAGGCCCCTAGTCCCACAGCACAGCAAGGAGGAGCATCCCCCACACCCCACAGCCACGTGTCAGCCACCGCAGTGCACAACGACAGCCGAAAGGCAGACATCACGGTCCACAGCAATCGGTGTCAGTGGGTGTCCAGCCACCCCACGACCCACAACACCCCCCCACCCCCACAGACCTGCAACATGGAGCACCCCCGCTTAGAGCCATGTGGCATCCAGTACAGTGCACGCACGAACAACTTGCAGGTGGGAAACTGGACAGGGCTGGATTACTGGAGGCATGAGGACCGGAACACGACCAACACATGGGACATGTCACGTAGCAGACGAACACGCAGCACCGCCCACCGTCACGAACAAGTGAACAATAAGCACACGGACATGAACAACAGACTCACACCCCACATGACCCATCACAGACATAGCAACACCCAAGGAGCCACGTCTGCATGCACAAGCCACACTGAATATAGTACCACATGGCAGCCACTGTGCAACTCATCACACACAACCGAAACACCATTGAAGTCCTGTCCATGTAGCCCCTACTGCCTGTCAACCACACACCCCACAACTACGCCTATGTAAGACAAACAACACTAGACGCAACCGAGCGGAACAACATAAATGCACACGAACACCACTGAACCCATCAAACACACAGACACACCATGCACATACAACATACCATCCATCCCATCCGTCAGCCCCAGTCTCATGAAAGGCATGTCATCCGCACAGCTGCCACACATACAGCAGTCACGCTAAGATACATGCCCATGACCAACCATGTGCCAGAAGTCAATGAAGCGCACAACACACTGTGAGCAACAACACACAACATGGGCCACACCCCCGAGCACTGCAGTGATGCACATGGCACAGGGCAGCACGCACACCAAGGAGATGGGACAACTGCAATACGTTGGCTGGCACACAACCATCACTCACTCATAACGATGCGTCCAATGCCATGTCCAGTAATCACAACAGACAGCAAATATGCAGGCCATGTCAAGCATGCACACACCTCAAACCATGCACTGTCATGCTGCCACAACACATGTCACGTTCGGCACCCATGGCTCACAGCATGTACCCCAAAAGCATATTCCCACCCAAATGCGAATCTGGGGCATGGCCCCCATGTTGCCATATGCGTTCCTAAGCGTTCCATTTGAACCCCAAAAGCATATACCCTCCCAAATGCGAATCTGGGGCATGGCCCCCATGTTGCCATATGCGTTCCTAAGCGTTCCATTTGAACCCCAAAAGCATATTCCCTCCCAAATGCGAATCTGGGGCATGGCCCCCATGTTGCCATATGCGTTCCTAAGCGTTCCATTTGAACCCCAAAAGCATATTCCCACCCAAATGCGAATCTGGGGCATGGCCCCCATGTTGCCATATGCGTTCCTAAGCGTTCCATTTGAACCCCAAAAGCATATTCCCACCCAAATGCGAATCTGGGGCATGGCCCCCATGTTGCCATATGCGTTCCTAAGCGTTCCATTTGAACCCCAAAAGCAAAGTACAAACCAGACCCAGGATGGGCCAGGAGCCCGCATACACCAGAGTCACAATAAGTAGGGGCACAGCAACACACCCATCGGCATGGCCAATCCGTCCCATGCCACATGTGCACAGCACACAGTCCCATTGCCAAGCACACACAACTACAAATGGTACAGCCACACACACGCCTCCGGGAAACCCATGTACGAGATTGCACGAACTGTTAATGTCAGACGACAAATACATACTTCGCCAGGTGCAACACAATAACAAATCTCATTCTCTCCACAGGTGACGAACTGCTGGATGCTGGGGATGGAGCCAGCAGCCAGCACAGCCAGCCTACAAGCCCCCAACGAGGACACATGGATCTGGAGGATCTGTCCTCCTCTTCGGACACGGACCACCAAGCAGGCCCATCTGGTGTGGCAGGGCCCAGCCGCTCCCAGGACCCCTCCTACCCACCAACCCATCATCCAGGGCTGCTGAACATTCCCAGCCCCCTGCTGCCACTGTCGTTGCGGCCACACCCACGGTCATTGCGGCCACTACCACTGCCGCAACCGCCACCATCGCCGCACCGACCACCACCGCCGCCACCACCACCACGTCTTCGCTGGCACCAGCCCCAGCGCAGGTGGTGGCCCGGCTGACTGGATTCACCCTGGGAGCCACAGCGAGGACCGTGGTGAGCAATGTGGCTAGTGGGCAGGCCGGTGGCAGCAGGACTGGTAGGAGGAGCAGGGTCAGGGAAACGCCAGCCTCCCCTGGGAGCCATGCCCTGCCTCAAATGGCCAGAGTCCTTGGGGCCTATGAAGAGGCCCAAGGACAATGGGTCAGGTCTGCTTCAGACACGCGGGAGGTGCTGGGGGTGCTGAGGTCCATGGACGCCCGTATGGGCCAAATCGTGGACCTCATGGGCCAGCTGGTGGTGGCGGTGAGGTCACAGCCAGGGACAGCAGCTCCCCTCCGCCACCACCTGCCGGGGCGCAGGGTCGAGCAGCAGTGTCCAGTTCCCCTGCGTCCACAGCCAGTGAGCACACCTCAACCACCAGCATGTCGCAAGCAGGCACCCCCTCGCAAACGTGGAAGGGGCCGTCCGAAGTGGAAACAGATCTCCCGGGAGGACTTTGCACGCTCCAAACGCAAGTGAGGCAGCCAGCAAGCCTTCCGCCAGCCTTCCTTGACCAGCCACTGCATTGACTTGGACTACGATCCCACTCCACACAGCCATCTGGATGGCATGTGTGTGTTGGACTATGGACATAGAACCAGTGGGTACACCCTGAGCATCACGCAGCCATGACCGACAGCTCATTGTCACTGCACGCACCACTTTTGTCATCACCTTACACACAATCACATGTCACAGTTTGAAATAAATGCACCTCTTACACTAACTGCTGTTTGTGCCCTGTGTTTTATTTGTACGGAATACAACGGCCACCTTGGGCGGAAAGGCACCTGATGCGTGGCATGGCAATGGAATCCGGAGGGCCTGTAGGGACCTAGGGGTGGGAGACAGAACAGGAGCACATTCAATGAGTGTGTCACACACCCATCACACAGTACATGTCAACAACTACAAGCAATGTACACACATCGCACAGAGCAATAGGGCACAATGCCACAGCCACCAACAGTGGCATACTACCCTGGCCATGGAGCGTTGACACACAGCACGCAGTGAACAAACGGCCACCCTGACACAGCACACACACACCTGCACAGATACAGCCACATCAGCCGTCGTACATGGACACTCACCGTCAAGTGAAGTAGCGGGCGATGAGCTGCTGCCGCACATTACCAGCTTCCTCCTCTCCGCTGTCCTCCTCACTCGAGCTGTCCTGGTCTGCGGGCTGGGGCCCTGGTTGATCTCCGTCATCCACGATGAGGGGGATCTGCTTCCGAATGGCCATATTGTGCAGCATGCAGCACGCCACCACTATCCGGCACACCTTCTGTGGGGAGTACGCCAGCGCACCCCGGTGCGGTCCAGGCACCTGAACCTGGACTTGAGGAGGCCAAAGGTACGCTCGACCACACGTCTGGTCCTCCCATGTGCCTCATTGTAGCGATCGTCTGCTGGGGTGCGAGGATTCCTCAATGGACTGAGCAGCCATGCCCCATTCGGGTACGCAGAGTCACCTGGGTGTGAGGGACACAGAGAACCGTTGCCATTCCAACTGGACAGGGGACAGCATCGCACAACCAGCACGCTACACCACTCCACATACTCACCGACAATACAGCCACGATCCTGTTGCATATTGGACATCAGTCGTGGCAAGATGCTGTTGCGCATTATGTGTGCGTCATGGGCCGAGCCTGGGAACTTTGCACACACGTGGGTGATCACCATGTCCGCAAGGCACACCACTTGCACATTCAGGGAGTGCGTGTGCTTCCTGTTGCGGTACAGGTGCTCAGTGGCCTGTAGTGGAACAAGGCCGACATGTGTGCAGTCAATGGCTCCAACAACGTGTGGGATTCTGCCAAGGGCATAGAATGCACCCTTCACTGCCGCCAATTCACGAGCCCTGGGGAAGCGGATGTACCTGTTTCGGTACAGCATCATGGCTGCCAGTACATCCCTCAGCACCTTGCTGAACATGGGCTGGGACATCCCTCCTCCAATGCCCACTGTGTGCTGGAATGACCCAGTGGCGAAGAAATGCATGGCGGCCATCACCTTAGCCGTGGGGGTGACAGCAGTCGGATACACCCTGCGGGGACGGAGATGGGGTTCTAACATGGCACACAGTCGATGCAGGGTTGGCCTGTCCAGCCGAAACTTCCTAATAACCTCTGTATCGTCCATGTCCGCCAGCAATTGGTATGGGCGGTCAATGTTCGGTCTCCGCCTAGGGACAATGGCAGAGGACACATGTCAAAGCAACACGACACATAGCAATTTCGCATACACATCACTGACATGACTGAGCAAGCACATGAGCCACAGCCCAGCTGTCAAGCTGGGACGGCACGGCCACAATACACTTACACAGGTCTCCCAACAATGGCAATGGCTAGTGATACAAACCACTGCCATGTGCATGCACATGGGGATCTAGGCCCCAATGACTTGCGGGGCGTGCTGATGGGGACTGACTGCATATCCGTCAAGCGGCAACGCCACGGCAACATGAATGTCTGCTGAGCATGGAACTGCTTCCGCGGCTGGATGAGTATGGCACACGACGACGACGATGTGGGCACAGGCTGAGCGGCCAAAACAAGTGGGACCTGTGGCACGAGGGGATATGAGACAGTAGTAGGTGTCAGCACTGCACCCTATGTACAGCACTGTACGGATCACACCTCCCGAAACATTGACAGGTGTCCACATTGACAGCCCCATGCCAAGACGGCTGTGTGCTTGCAGTCACACGTCACAGGTGAGAGGTTACATTGCACGTGCCAGGTGGCAGACGTACATAGTGGGAGCTGGCATGTGTGTGCATGTGTCTCCTGTTCAGGATCCACCAGATGGGCGCTGACTCTGTACTGACCATTGGACACAGCATGTTCCGTGGAAGGCTTGTGTGTGTGGGATGGTGGCACTGGATGTGCCTCCGTTGGGTGGGGGGCCATGCACAGGGCGGGTACGTCGATGATTGCGCATTGTTGGTCACGGTGGGTGCACCAACTAAGATGTGTTGCCCTGTGTTAAATTCCTATGTCCGCATGATGATGGACTGTAGATGTGGGCAGACTACACATTGGTCGATGTGCTGTCTATATGCATGTGCCTTCACACCAGGCACAGCTGCCCCTGCACATGTGACCCCTGCTGGACTCGCTGCTGGGTCTGTGGAGCTGATGCACCTTCTGCACGTGGGGCGGACAGCTCTCCTCACTTCCCTCATTGCGCATGTCATGACTTTGCCGCAGGTGACATGGATCATGGAGGGCCCACATGTACGCGTGGGTAGGCTACACATGATTGTTCACTGTTCGCCACCCCCAGTCAGTGTTTCGAATGGGAAGGTTGTCGTGCTGGTGGTATGTTCGATGTGGCGGATGGGCGGGCCTAGGTGCGGGCTTACATTCCGGACATGGGGGGTAGTTGGATTGGCGACTAGTTGCAGTACACACGGGACACGTCTCTTCCTTACCACATCTGGGTCATCCCTTGTACTAACTGACAGTGATACAGTCATCTTCGCCCCAGCCCTCATGTCCTCCCCTCGCTCCCCCAATATGCATGCTCACCTGCGAGGCTAGCGCTTGCACAGGCAGCCCCAAGCTCGCACCAGAGAGGGCAAGGAGTGTATGTGTGGGTCCAGTTGCACGAGTGGGCTGTCTCAGGGTATGATGTGTGGCGGGACGCCGTCCACCTGCGTGGTGCCCCAAATGGAGACCCGGCCTGCATGGACTATGCATCACAGTCTTCGCCTTCCGGATCCGCCACCTGCGACACCCAGTGGCTGTGGCTGCCCTTGCGGCCAGGCCGCGTCCGTCTGTGGCTGATGGCCCACACATTCACTCTTTGGCCTCTCTGGGGAGGGCTCGGGGTGGTGGCGCACGCGCTTGCACTTAGTCGCAATGGCATGTGGCGTGGTTGGTATGATGGGCAATGGATGGGATGGTGCGAGCCACCTCCCGTGACGTCAGTGCTGCTCGTGCTGTGGTGCGTCCCCCCTACACTTCCATTTGACTTGTGCCATGCTAGACGTTGAGGTTCTATTGCCTGCGTGATATGACCAGGAGGAGCGCGAGGAGACCTCTCACACACCATGCTCCACTGCCATCCCGTGCCCTGTATCGCCTGTGCGGATTGACTATGTTGGGGTTACACCTGGTCGACTGGGGCTGTGTGTGCCTTGTCAAGGGGCATGGCGGGCGCACAACAGGATCCAGCTTGTCCACAGAGGGTGGGCTGAGGTGCACCTGGTACCGCTTTGTACGTGTGCCCGGCTGCTGTGCACACACGTGTTCACTCCCCCCGACAGGTGTCCTCTCACAATGCCCAGGGAAGCGGTGGTGTACTGTTCATGACCCCTCCCAACACGGCGTGCTCCAACTTGGCATGTGCGCATCTACCCGTCACACCCACCCACCTGAGCACTGCGTCCATACGACTTCACACGACACATGTGTGTCTTCCACAGTTGTGCTACTCATTTGCGTTGACATCCAATACCAGTGGACTACATGGTCATGTCACGACTGCCGTGTACTTCACATACTCTCATCCTCTCTCATTCGTACTTGTGAAATGAGTCAGCGGAGACAGTTTTGGTTTCAAACATTATATTGAGTCTTCTGTCCTCTGTGATGCAGTATAGTGGACACTACTGGCAGCGGAATACATGTTGAGGATATACTGAGCATGATTGCAAATGGGATAGGGTGTGGGGTTACATGTGATTGGCTGTTGCATGTGGGATGTGGGCTTCAGAGTGACATCTGCTTGGCCAAGGCTGTGCTAATGTACATTTACGTATAGCTGCGGAGCTGCGGACTTTGACACAGACGGTATACATGTAGCCTACCAGACCGCTTGGCATCATGGGCACAGTCCATCTCAGTTCCATGTGACAGGTTTGCTGCGGTTGTTCCTCATGCACGCGTGCATGTGAGATGACATCAGGGCATGTGCTTGCGTGCATGCAGCGGCGTGCCACTTGTTGTTGCACTGTGGTGGTTACTGGACATGTCACAGTCACTGGGGTCGTGTTGTTGTTGTATGCACTTGTCGTCCATGCAAAGGTCCTGGTATGGGATTCCCGGGGCGGGGGTGGGAGGGTGCAGCACCCACAGACTCCAGGCGACCTATTCATGTCCACTGAGCGGTGTGTGTGTCCATGTGCGCTGGATCCATGTCGTGTCCTGGTTGTTCGTGCAGTTCCGTCCATGTGGGTGCGATACACAGAGCCCATGCCACTGCCTCCCACGATGCATGCGGTGTTCCTGGATGTGATGGGGAACAGTGTGCATGTCCCGGTCATATCCGATGTCATGGCGATGTCGTTGATGGTGTGGTTACAGTTGCCGGTCGTTTGGTATGGCTGTTGTGGTGGTGACTGGCCAGTCCGTGCGGAAGCTAAGCATGGGTGCGGGGTTGGACATCATAGGTCAATCGGGGAACCTGCGTTGTGGTCCGACGAATTTACAGGTTGTCAGGTATGCGATGCCGTCCAGCAGGGCTTCCATGTCATTGGTGGTGTACATGTTTGCCAGCCAATGTAGCGGATGGTGGCTGTCAAGGTGTTGTTCGTAAGTTGTCCCTTGGAGGACCATGATGGGGCATGCTGGGTGACATTCGATGTAGCTGTTCTCGATGATCCGTCGTGTGGAGGCACAGTGGTCCCATTTCAGTGCGGGTGCGATGTTGGCCACATACGCCATGCCCCCATAGGCAGAGCAGGCCCTGTCATGTGCGTCCAGAGGGAGGAGTAGTGGTAGCAGGTCCGCCTTCAGACATGCCGGGTTGGAGAGGCATATCTCCACGGGATGCTGGTAGGGACACCTCCGACAGTAGAAGACGGGCATGACGCAGCTGAACAATGTGATGCGGTAAGTCAGTCGGTAACTTACGTTCAGCAGGGACAGGAGATCGCATCCCAATATATGAAACAGGTTGGTTTTGTACAGCTTGAGCTGTTCGGCGTAGTTGGGTAGGTGTGTTGCGGTTGCCATTTCGCAGCGGTGCGTTGTGGTGGCGTGCTCCGGCTGTGTGTGCAGTCTGCAATGTGCACGCTCCGAGGTTGCTGTGAGCTCTGTGTAGTCGTAGGGAGACAGGACTTGTGTTCTGTTGGCTTGTTTGGAGGACACGGGCCCTCATCCCACATGCTTCTCAGACAGTTCAAGGTCAGTGATGTGTGACTCCTTCCAATTAACTTGCATGTGGCCGACATGGGGGAGTGTTTTCTTCTTTCTTCCCCGTCCGTTGTGTGCTTCTGTGATATGCGCTATCTGCCCTGTGGTCGGTCTCCTCGGCATGCCTGTGTTGGTCTATTCTTGGACAATGGCTGTATTCACCGGCTTCTGTCGTAGGGCTGTGGTTTCGGAGTTGGAATGGAAGGTCATTCAGTGCTGTCTGCTCTCCCTTGTGTGGGCGGCAGGCTGCCTTTCCGCTCTGCGTTGGGCCTTGTGTGTGAATGTTATTCTTGGGCCACCTGTTGTCGGTCCCCGGGCTCTTTGGTGTTCCGTTTTATATGTCTTGTTCATATGTGCAGGGTGGTATGGGTGTTTCAGTGTGGTACTGGCGTTCCTCTTCCCGAAGGGGCCCTGCTTCTCCTAGTTGGTGTTGCCGCCGCTGTGTGCTACGCCATGTTTGTTACACTGGGGTGTGTCCTGCTGTTGCGTGTCTTCACTGACATGTGTGCGTCGGTTGTGTGGCGTTGGGTGTTGTCCGTGAATTGGGCGTTGGGGACATGTCTGTGGCAGGCCTGTCACGTGTCATGTGCGTTCGGGGTGGGGCTGATGTGTGTGCTGCTTGGTTGTGTCCCTGTGTCTGTGTGCGACGCATGCATGGCGCTGCGGTTGGCCTCTGCGTTGTGCGCATGTGTGGCGGCGTCATCGCCGCTTTGGGGCCGTGACGGGGTTGTTGGTTCCTAGTCCCAGGTGGTGTGTACACATGTGTTACGCGATGTTACGATTTGGCCTGTGTGTCATATGTGGATGCAATGGTGGATGTGTAGTGTACACGCGCTGGTGGGGGTTGTCCGCTTTTTCCGCCCTTGCACTGTGTGCGCTGTTTGCGTGCACTTGTTGTGTGTGCCTACCTGCGTCTCCGCGGTACGTTGTGTCCTTGGTGGTGCATCAGCAGGAGCATGGGGAGGGCCTGCAGTGCTGGATTCATGCTCGGGGAGCCGCTTCTTCGTTGTCCGTGCTCGGCGTCCGTGTTACCGCTTCGGTTTGTCGTACGGTATCTCTTGGCCGTGGGAGCCGTTTGTTTGCGGCATCGTAATTTATGCGCCGGGCGGGACGTGTTTCGTCGGACGGTGTGTGTCAGTTGGGCTGCACCGCTACGTGTACGGGCGCACTTTGATGGCGGACGGTGTTGCTGGCTTGCCGGCGGTGTTTGGCCTACTTTTCGCATCGTAATTGGGCGGGCGTGTGGACTGCTGCGTGCCGGCGGTAACTGGTGGTTTTTGCATCCGCCAGCACGGCGGTTGTGCTTCCGCCCGCCATCGTAATGTGCCCCTAAGACTCTAATTTTCGTTAGGAGGGTATTCGGTTGCAGCAACCTGACATAAATTCAGTAGAGTTTGGAGAAGTCTGGTGGATCTTTTAGGGTATGTTACAATGAGGATTAAGTTCAAGGGTAGAGAAACCACTAGCAATGTCTATGTCCCGAGGAGAGTGATAATTTCCTTGGTCGGAGGCTTCAGTGTGATTTGGGAATCCTATGAAATCCAAACACTCCTGACTAAGTTATGATGAAAGCCATAGTAGTGATGACAATAATATTGTGAGTCAATTCTCTGAATGTTTCTCTCATAAATTGGGTTTGCTGCAAGAATTTGTGTATAAGATCATAAATATGAAAGGAGGACAGGCAGTTTTTCATTAGGTTCTCAAATTACCGCATTTAATGATGGAACCTCTCAGGCTAGAACTGGAAGGGTTGAGAGGGCTAGGGGTGATAGAAGAAATGTCTTGCACCAGTGGTATTGGACCCCAAGGATGATGGGAGGAATATCCGAATGTGTTTCGGACCACTGTGATCTTAATAAAAACATTAGGGTGGACACAAAACCCCTTCCCAATTTGGCGGAAGGATTATCCTTCTTGTGCAGGGTGAAATATGGAAGATGTGATATGGCTGGTGGTCTTATCATGTAATATAAACACAATACACAAAAGTGGACCTCGGACTCACCCTACCAGCCCTAGCTCGGTCTTGGTAGAGTGGCACAGAGCAGTCAGGTGTGTTTAGAGGAACATGTGTTAAGCATTTCACAGCACCAGCATTGACAATAAGTAAGTGACATGACTCGAAAGAAAACTTGACACCAATTTATACAAATAGATTGTATTTTTATATAAATATTGACACCAAAATGAATGTGATACGTTGTATATACCCAGAGTTATAGATTTTCAAAGATTAAATCAATAAATGCAATGGAGCTGTCAAATGTTCACCACTAAAGTCAATGGGGGATAACACACTTAGCAAAATGTTAGTTGCAGGGCGAGTTCATGCAAACCCTCTCGTGGTTAAGGTTCTGCGGGCCGCTTTAACAAGACTCGAAAGTTGATATTTGTTACCTTGTCCAGGGAGTCCGGGTGCAGAGGTGACTTGGCTGTCATTAGTGCTGACTGGATCGGCGGGAGCTGTCAAAAATGCAGCACTTAGCAAAACCACACTTTGAGATGCAGATACACTCTACCTTTGGACAGTAGAGGTCTTTGGGGTCCCAGGGCCCGGGTGGAACAGCTGGACTTCTTCCACCTTGCTCAGCAGCTCCGGGTGCAGAGGTAGCTGGCAGCTGTCAATCACCGGGGGCTGGTCGCGCCAAAAGTGATATGCTACACACTTGACGACACGAACTTCAGGATGCAGGGACACAGCAGCGGGGTTATTGCTGATGTCAGTCCCTGTCGCTGGGAGTTGCTCTCGGGCTGGAGTTGTCACTCAAGGAGTCAATCACCCGACTGGCGATCACCAAGCCTTGGCTGCGGCAAATGTAGTCTTCGGATACTTCGGCAGCTAGAGGTCGACAGGAGTGGACTAGCAGCAAGGCCGGACTGGGAACACAAATCAGCCCTGGCAAGGCCCCTGGGTTATGCTAACGAGAAGCAGCACTGCTTCCACTTTAGCACTGCTGGCGCTTTTGTTACAGGGGTCCCCAGTAACAAAACTGGCCCCCACCACTTGAAAACCAGCCCCCATCCTCGGTGCCCGCTACGGCCAGTCCGGCCCTGACTAGCAGCTCGAAACTTGGCTTGAGCTTAGCCATCACTCTGGGCTTGCCAGACTTCACTTCTCTTTGGGCTCACTCTCGACAGGCACAGCAGGTCGCAATTCTTGTGATGCAGCATGTCGATTCTTCTGCAGGTTGCAGGTGACTGGTTCCAACAGTCAGAGAATCTGCTTTGGATTTCTAGTGTTGACTGGAGTACCACTTGCTGGGAGCAATGAGCTTTCACCACGGGCACACGTCAACACAGTATATGGTCTCTTCAGGGCATTTAAGTGTCCTCACTTTGCACTGTGGCAGAGTCTAAAAAAGTCCTGTCTCCTGTGACAGCGTCTTCTTTGTGTCTCTTCTTGAATCCCAAGTTAGATATAAAATTCTGGTGCCAGGAGAGCCCCTCAAATCCTCATTTAGGGGGCTTTGATGGCATGAAGCACAGTGGCCAATGGGCTTCTGGTCCCTGCGGCTATCCTGCCCCTGTAGTGACAACATGCTGTAGGTGTACATCACTATGCTACCCAGAGTACTCTATTTCAGGGTCTGTCAAAATGGCAGAACCCTTCCTCGGCTGTACAGACCTCTTAGCCCACCCTAAGGGTGTGGCTAACCTTTTGGGGGTGTACGCCTCCTGACTACCAAATTTCCCTGCCTGTCGGGCTGGACAGGCCGGGAAGGGCTTTGTTCTCGAGTTGGGGACAAGAGATTACATATCAAGGGTGGTGAAAGCCTTTGAGGCTCACCGCCTTGATTACTGTAAACACTAGCCATCCAGGGAGGGTGGAGGTTTGACCTCCTTCCTGCCCAGGCCTTTGTCTTCATCCTGGGGAAGTGTTAGCACATCCTACCAGGAGGGAGACTCTTCTCTTGGCAGGGAAGCGGCTCAGGGAAGCACGCCAAGGCACTGGAGCCTGGCGCCAAGGCACTGGAATCCTGAGGTGGCACCCACGCAGGGTGGCAGCCCGGTGCATGCCAGCCCACCCTCGACACGGGAATCGTGTTGGGAGTGAAAAAGCATGGTGTTGGATACCAAACGTGACATAATCTGGTTGTTCCATAAAAGAGCTGGCTATCTCGAGTTTCCTCTGTAGCCAGCGCATGTTACTCTATGGACCTTGCTTTACAGGGTTACTGTAGGGATATATATGTTTGTATTTATATGGCCACACATTTAATATAATGCACTCTACCTCCTGGGCTTAGGAGGGCAACCTTAAGAGTGACTTACTTGCACATTAAGGCTTTGGTGTGGCTCTGCAGCACATGGCATGTGCAGAGCCACTCTCGAGCAGACAGGCTGCTCGTGCAGGGCTGCAATGGCAGACATGCAGAGAAACTTTTACTCGGGCCATAAAGTGCTGCGGCCCTGAGGACCCCTCTTTTTACCCTTGCCCTGGGGACCACTGGTACCATCTACTAGGGACCTACACGGAGTCGTAAGTGCTTGCCAATTAGGTGTACCAATTCAACAGTTACAGTTTAAGGGAAAGAGCACTGGCGCCTGATTAGCAGGTCTCAGTGCATTTCCTGATCTACAAAGACAGCCTCTAGAGTAAAACGTGGGGGTGCCCATGACAAAAAGGGCACTTTCTAACACTTGCTGAAAAGTGTACAGGTATTTAGTGTGTTAGATTTTGCGTCCGCTTATTTCCAGGTTCTGTTAAGCTATGACTCTAGAAATCTTATCTCTTTTGTTACTCCACTTGGTGCCTTCCGTTTCAACTATATGCTGTTTGCGTTGGCATCAGTGGCAGTGTGTTTCCAAAGAGTTATGAGGATGGTGCTGGATGGTTTGGTACAAGTTATGCTCTTCCAAGACAACATTCTGGCTCACAAAAGGATAAAGCTGATCATGACAAAATTGTCATACAGATTTTGATGAAATTGAAGAAGAGTGGATTGACGGTGAAAAAGGAGAAGTTCCACTTCAGGGTAGGAACTGTGATGTATCATATCTAGTGAGGGTATCAGCCCCAAGCTGGACTTGGTGGAGTCTGTTATTAAGGCACCTGAATGCAGAGAAAAAGAGCAACTAAGGACTTTTTAGGGTTCTCTGAGTATTACTTCAACTTTGTTAAGGATTTTATGTCTCTTGTCCACCGTATGAGGCAGCTTCTCAAGAAGGGAGAGAGATTTGAAGGACTGATGAGTGTTTAATTGCCTTTTAGTCTATTAAGCTGAAGCTGGGTAAGATACCAACTTAGGGACATTATGATGCCTGTAGAAAATCTGTTTTAACAACTGATGCTAACCTTTTTGGGTTAGGGGCAGCCTCGGTACAGACAGATAATGGAGAAGAGAATGTGGTACCATTTGATCATGGACTCTATAAGGTTCTGAGATTCACTACTCAGTACTTGAGAGGGAGGCACTTGAGTGCACGTGGGCGAATCAGCATTTCAGGTTTTACTTGTGGGGCTTACCTTCTGGGGTACGTAGTGGCCACAAACGCATGGTGTATCTATTCTCTTGCAAAGTGAGTGAACAAGCCACACCAAGGATTAGTAGATGTTTGGAGGGAGTGATTGAATTTGATTTGTTGGTCAAATACGTTAAAGGGGCTAAGGAGTGGTAGATTGTCTCTCTAGGTTAGCTGGTCAGAATGGCGAAGAAGAGGATTAAGAAGAGCACAAAATATATTAGGTTAAACAAAATACAGACGAGAGAGAGGAGTGGAGGCTGGCATCAGCAGATACGTTTTACAATAATATGAAGGAATATGTAGTCAAAGGTTGACCTGATTTAAAGAGCCTTGATCTTTTTGAAAGGCAATTTGATGCTGTAAAGAATGAGCTGTGTGTGGTGGGGGAGATGCTATACTGAGCTGATGCAAAGATTCCACCAGAAGGTGTGAGAGAAAAATTGGTTTTCTTAGCACACCAAGGCCATATGGGGAGAATTTAACCAAATCCAGATGGATGGATCTCTACTGGTGGCTAGGCATGGATAAGATTGTGGAGGATGTGGTTGTGGATTATTTGATGTGTGCACAAGCTGACAAGAGTAAGCATAAAGAAGGCACCCCTTGCACCGATGTCTCTTCCTAATGAGCCTTGGGAGAAGTTGACGATGGACACTGTGGGACCTTTTGAGTTATTGCATCCTTTTGAGTGGTTTGTGATAACATTGGTTGATTATGCTACCAAATGGGTTGCAACTACGTGTTTCAATACAATAACCTCAAAGGCAGTAGTTAACATTTTGAAAAAAGAATTTTCCAGGAACGTTATTCCCAGGTCCTTAGTGACTGATAATGGTGTGCAATTTGTGTCACAAGAAAAGCAAGTTTTCCTGGATGTGTTAGGTAGCAACCATTTACTTAGAGCACTTTATCACATGGATGCCAATAATTTTGCAGAAGTTATGAACAAAAAGGTTAAGGGGTGTGTACAAACAACACTATAGAACAAGGTACCATTAACAGACATACTCATGGAAACTTTATGGGCTTGCAGAACGTCTACCAATACTGTAACTGTTATATTTCCTTTTGAGGGCCTAAGGGGTAGGAAGACTAACACTATGTTATCTATAGAATGGTTATCTAGTGACTGCAGGAATGATGGGAAGGTAAAAGTGGAAGAAAGCCAGCAGACAAAGAGAAAATGGTTTGATAAACTGCATGTAGTGAAAAGTGGTGAATGACTAGGAGACATGGTTTATGTCAAGAAACCAAGATTTGTGAAGAGAGGAACTTCAAGTGTTTTTGGTCCACTTACGAATGCAGGGGTAAAGAGGAATGTTGTTGTTCTGAAATCAGGTGATGTCTGGAGTATGTCAAGGTTGGTGAAGCCTGGCAAAGGTTTGAATACTAAAAGTGACATGGGCACTAAAGGTGACATTGCTGATCACATATCCAGTGATGGTGATCTTAAGAACGACAGCAATACTTTGTCACCATCAAATGCAAATCAGATGGAACTTGAGGAACGTAGAAAGAAGCCAGGCAAACACCAGAAGGGACCGAGATGGTTGAAGGGTTTTGTGCAATGTGTTTGGCCGTTTATTTGGTTGTCTTCTAGGGATTTTGCTTAGCTGTATGGTTATGTGAGGGATGTATTCGTTCAGTTTCAGTTCTCTTTTAATCAGCTGTTTATTCTCTTTATCTTATAAGGGGGATGATTTATAAGCTTCTTGATTGGTGGTGTACAACGTGCCAAGATGACGGTTCCATTCTACTAGGGAATGGAATGTGAGTGGCAGAAGTGATCTGGAGAGGACTAGACCCGTCCTGTTCCTGTTTGGTGATGGGAGCTTTGTGTCTGGAAATAAATACTCAAAGAACCAATATGTCCACGCCTCATCTTTGAGTGTACGACTTGCTAAGTGGCTTGAAGGGTAGTAGTCTGGGCTGATAGTCGGAGCAAAGATACTTTTGAGGCAGTGTCACAGGAGGCATTCGGGCCACCCAATGTGCAACGTTTGCACTGGCTAATGGAAATCTTAACAATGGAGTTTAGCAAGGCATCTGAAAAGGTTAGAATGTTTTGGGGCAGCAGATCAGAAGGAACAAGGAATAAAAGGTAGAAGCCAGTGAACACCTAAACAATAAGATTTACTTTTTGCAGCTGAAAGATCTTGGAAGCTGATGATGGGCAAAGGTTTCTTGAAAACAACTCTCCACTCCTCTGCCAGTCTTCTTGCTAGGGTGATTTCTGGGCAGAAACTTGTAGCCAGATCGGATGCCCTCGGCGATCAGATTTCTGTAAAGAAGAGTAGGTATGGGCAAGACTCAGACATCAGGATTTAGGCGTTCAGGCTTTTTTCCCCAAAATATTTTCGTCAAGGGGGATGCAGGACAAACAACTATTAGTGAAAGAGGATAATTATTGAATACATAAATGTAAACATTTGGATTCAACAAAAACAAAGGAAGTGCACTCTAATTTCAAACAGGAGAGATTTGAAGTGCATTTCTTCCGGGTGGCAGGGTTTTCAGCTACTTGCATGAGTCAGCTCGCTGGTGACAGTGCACGAGCATACTAGCCTGATTTAATAAAAGTACAAGATTTCCCTACAATCTATTTGACAAACTGTATTGCACCAATACCTGGAAAAATAAATATCACCATTCACATTGCAGCAACATGACCAGCATAACAATTTGCCGCAGTAAACCATCACAACGTCTGAGCCTCATGAATTGCAAAGTAGGAAAATTCAAAGACTTCTTATTCTTGTATTCATTGGGAAAAACAGGAAATTGCAAACATTTTGCATAGCCATTAAACGCAACAGCATTCTCGACTGCTATGAAGTTAAGCAGATGTACAACATAACTATTTCTCCTTTTTGAAAATCACGCTATCATGCTTAGGGTGCAATGTTTTCAAAAGTAATCGTTATTTCTCAATTGAATTTCGCTGGCAGTGTAATCAACAAAATGTCAAAAACATAAAATTAAATCACAGTATGCAAAATGTATCACAAAACAGGCACCTACTAGACGTAAACAACACAACAATACATATTCATCAGGACGTATTTCTCGTATTAAACCAAGTGCTACAAATAGCAAATCTGTTTCAGGATGTCTATTGTTTAAAATATAATGACTTATTTAATTTGCCAAAAAGCAGAAAACAATGAAACAAAGCCGAACGGTCTCTGCACAACACAGAAAGAGAAGTGGAAAGAGAATAATATTCTCCCTGGTATAAAAAACAGATGATGAACTTGTTCCCAGAAATGATCTACAGAACATTACTGTCAAATGTTCAACAAAGAGACAGCTTTTCATGCTTTTAGGGAAGCTATTGAAACCCCTTCTTGTTCTAAATGAGAAAAACAGAGAACCAGAGCAGCATATGGTGTGATTGAATCTAGCCTAATCTTACCCTTTTTTGGCCCAGTTCACTTAAGTTATATCTCCTCCACCACTCTCTAACTCTGCACCTACGCTCACTCTAGGCTCTGCTGTGCAGGGTCACTTAAGGCTTGATTTGTCCCTCTCACTGTCTACCTCACTTTAGGGTCTGCTGTGCAGGGGTCACCTAGGGCTTGCTCTGTCCCTTTCACTGTGAGTCTCACTTTGAACCTCCTGTGCAGATGCCACCTAAGGCTTGCTGAGTCCTTCTCACTGCCTCACATAGGCTCTGCTGTGATGGGGCCTCCTAAGGCTTGACCCGGCCCTCTCACTGCCTCGCTCTAGGCTCTCCAGTGTATGGGCTACCCAAGTCTTGCCCAGATCATTTAGCCATCGCTTAAAGTCTACTGAACTCTTCTCGTAGGTGTTGCGCTTTACCTTGCACAGTGGACTGTGCTTCTGTTGGTGCTACCCAGACTTGCTCCGGGTTCTAGGACAGGGTTCTCCAGAGATAAGCTCCGGAGCTACTGGTAGCTTTCCAGCTGCCTTTGAATAGCTCCCCTATGTGTAGCCCAACTTAGCAACTGAAAAGTTTTGATCAGATGAATTATTTAAATATATAAAATATAATTTGAGGCTACAGTTTTCCCTTGCTCGCCTCAAAATCTTCCACCCATGTCTCTTAAAGACTTGGACGTCCTGGCTGCAAAGGTTAAATCAGGCTCTCCTGATGACCCCATAAAACCGGACATCTTCAGGAAATTTTACAACTGTCTGATGACTGAGGGCAGGGAACTCATCAATAGATCGCTTCGGTCGGCAGTGATCCCTACGACATGGAAGCATGCTAAGGTCGTTCCACTGTTGAAAAAGCCCACACTCGACGCGTCCCTGCCGGAGAACTTTCGGCCAATCTCTCTGCTTTCATATTTGGCAAAGATTATGGAGTCCCATGTGAATATCATTCTGACCAAATATTTGGAAGACAATGAGATTTTAGACAGTTCACAAAACGGGTTCCGGTCCAGACACAGTACGGAATCAGCCCTTCTGGCAGTCACAGAGCAGTTGTGGGCCACGCTAGACGAGGGTAACACTTCGGCACTATTTTTACTTGACCTTAGTGCGGCCTTCGACACGGTCTCCCATAGGACCCTTCTTCAATGGCTAGAGAAGATCGGGGTTATAGGAGGGGCTTTGGCCTGGTTTGCCTCTTTTTTATCTGAGCGCTCATTTCAGGTCCACGCCCCACCTTATCTGTCTAGTGTTTACCCCCTTAGCTGTGGTGTGCCTCAAGGCTCTGCCTTGAGTCCCACGTTATTCAACGTGTATGTCCGCCCACTAGTGCTTCTGGCCAAAGCACGGAACATTAACTTGGTATCCTATGCTGATGATACCCAGTTGGTATTTACTTTCTCTAACAACCCTGCACAGGAACAACTGAAATTCCGTGACGATGTCCTGGCCATCTCAGACTGGATGGCGGACAACTATCTTCAACTTAATTCAGCCAAGACAGAGTTGCTCCTTGTAGGCCGAGATACTTATAAATAGGACTCCCAATGGTGGCCCGCATCTCTGGGTACACCTCCCCAACCGAGAACCACAGTCAAGGACTTGGGGGTCCTGATCGATAATGCCCTTTCATTTGAGCCTCACGCTAAAAAATTGGCTAGGACATGTTTTGGCCTTCTACGTGGCCTAAAACCCATTCTGGGGTTCTTTGATGCCCCTACCCGCCAATTGATTGTTCAATCTGTAGTCCAATCGTGCCTGGATTATTGTAATGGGCTCCTGCTTGGCGTGCATAAAACAGTTATTAAAAGACTACAGCGGGCACAGAATGCGGCAGCACGCATTCTTTTTGCCCTACCCAAGTACTGCCACACCTCCAATCTTCTCCGTCATCTTCACTGGCTGCCAATTAAACAGAGGGTTCAGTTTAAAACCCTCTGCACCACACATAAAATTCTACACGGCCAGGGTCCCCAAATTTTACAGGGGCTGTGCACTTCATATGCTCCATCGCGAGCACTGCGCTCCGCTGACCTACATCTGGTTTGCACTCCCCGGGAGCGCAGGCGCAGAGTAGGGGGACGTTCTTTCAAGGTCCAGGCCCCTGCTCTATGGAACTCTATTCCATTGGCTGCCCGCAGTACACAGGATCATTGGTCATTCAGGAAACTGAATAAAACCTGGCTTTTCTCTTCCATCTAGCTTTTCTCTCTCTGGCTACCTGTCTGCTAGCGCTGGGACGCCCTGTTGCTGGGGCAGCCATGCGCTCTACAAATGTGTATAACATAACATAACATGTTTAAATAGTAATTCATGCTGCGTTGGGTGGCCTTATTACTGATGTTCTTTCTTAGGTACCAGGGGGCATTGCGTATATGACTACTGTGACACGTAGACACATTCAAAAGTAAAATTGATGCAGCTTTTTTGGCAATCCTTCTCTGTACATATCTATCCACCTTCCATCAGCATTGTAGTGTGCTCTCCTCATTAGAATCTCTCCAAATTTCCCCTGCCCCCTCTCTGCGCCATTTTAATAGTTTTCACTTGTACAGACTATAAATTAAAATGTTCCTACTAAAATGGCTGCAGAACGAAGATTTCAATTGAAGCTAGTCTTTGGTGTCTGTAAGGGATTTGAGAACCTAGGATTAGAAAGTGTACATGAAGGTGTGGCTGTTCTACTGCAATACCATTACACATCACACAGACATCTGTGTAATGCGTTACACGACAAACATGAATTTTATATACCTTCAGGAGACCAGATTTCTTCTAAATGTGGGATCAAGTGTGATATATCTACTTGGAAAAGCTACGTTTTCCACTTGTGATTTAATGCAAAACGTCAATATAGAAGCTAGCAGTGATGTACCTCTAAATTTAATGAGGGTTTAAAAGCTCTGATGTGTCATCAAAGGGTCACGATATGGGAAATGAAAGGCCGCCATAAAATAACATGATCCTGCCTGTGAAATAGTTACTAAGCTACCATGTTGTCAGATATTACTAGCTTGCTCATTTTGCTCCCACTACTCAGTCCACATACTGCAAAGATTTCCTTTTCAGCAGGTCAGATTAATTTTTTTGTGCAGTTTTTTATAGTGCAAGCTGGGCCCAGGGACATTGGAGGGCTTTACATGAGCAGCAGTTACATTCCACAAAGGCAGATTCGGTTTTAGGCATTTAGAGATACTGGACTTCATGTTCAATGCAATGTTACGGTCACAGAGATCAAATTGGAGATGTTGCGACTGCAAAATGTCATTTTTAAATGTATAAAACCCAAATTGCTATCCAATTCCCAAATCACAATTTGGGTTTGTGAGTAAATACCAAATCAGTATTTTGGGAAGAGGCGTGTAAATGATGTCCTTTACAACTACTGATTCCTTAAGTTATGTATTAATGTTTTATAACAGTCCAGTCGCAAAATATAAATATTTTACCACCAAGTCAAAGGAGGTTCTAACCATTTCAAACTGGAAGTATTCCAAAGACCCCTTCACCTTAGTGAATATGGACAAAAACATTCCCTGGGGCCACTGCCCTCTCCTAAAAATGGTGGTAAAAGTTTTCTTCTGGTTTTTATAAACGCATCCTGTTTTCCTTTAAGGAAAATAAGCTGCATTAAAAAAGAAAAAGATTGCTTTATTTAAAAGCAATCACAGGCTTGATGGCCTGTTGACCCCAGCAGACCACCATGCATGTGACTCTAGTCAATCGTAGTGGGTTGCAATTTGTGACGTACCGTATACATATTAATGAGGTAGGTTGAATTAAGACCCACTACGATTTGGTATCTTGTGAACCAGCCTATTAGTACATAGGTTGGGTCGGAAAATACCAATTCATTCTGTAGATGTTCATGCACAAATTGAAATGACTTCTACTGAATACATTTTAGTACATTCCAAATAAGAAATCACAAACTGTGAATCGTTATTATTTGCAATTAACAATTTCATATTTGGAATATTTGTACATAAGTCCCTAAGTGATTTCCCCACAATTACAGGATGTTGAGCTGACGCCGGGACTCGACAACCTGTGATTCATGCATAGCCGCCCCCAAGTGAAGTGGAGTTTAGATGTTTCTTTTCTCGTTTCATGCTTTTAGGCCGATCTGGTGTCATGGGGTCTCACCTAGTTTGGAAAACTGCCCTCATGATTACTCTTTTCATCACTGTGCCAGAGTTGGCATTTAACATTAGTTTAAAATTTAAACCTGAAATTTGAGATAAAAAATGGGGCTTGGCAAAATTTTATTTCCACAGGTATAGTTGGACGATGGGCTAGACTATTTCACTTCTGACGGTGTAAACTGTTTTAATTTGACCTGAGACTGAAGTTTCCTTCAATATATTTCTACATGCTAATAGAGTAGTTAATCACATGGACCACAGACGCCAGTATATCTGGGGGAAGCTCCCCATGTTACAGACTCACCACCCAAATTGCCCTCCTTCTTTTAGAGGCCCTTTCTCTCATTCACTACAGCAATGAAGTCTAACCAGGGCTCTTCAGAAAACAGTATTCAAATTCCGAAAAGCTTAAGACCATGCCATGTTCTTCATCTCTGGCTTGAGAGTGACTGGCCACATCATGACTCTCACTGTGCTTCATTGGCTTCAGGGAACTCTGCTCTCCCCTTACGCAGCTCCGTCGTTGCGCCCCTGCCCCCAGCACCTCTCTCTCTCAGGTAGGTGTTCGAGGCCCTCCTCCACCCACAGGCTCCTGCCTGTGCCTCATCCTTGGTGGTCCAGTGGGAGAGCCTTACTCTTCCGCTGGTTCCGCTTTCTGTCTCTGTTTGTCTTTTTCTGTCTGTCTTGTTTTCTGTTATTGTTATCTATCTGTTGTCTTTTTATTATTTTTCTCCCATTCTATTGTGCCTTGTTGTGTCCTTTTTTGTATTGTGCCTTATTCTGTCCTTGCCTTGCTGTTTTCCAGCTGCTGCTGCCCCCGCGGCCCCTCTCCCACTTGCTGGTTCCCGCTCCCGCCTCCCAGCTGCACTCCCTCCCCCATCGCCTACTTAATGGCAGCCGCAGCACGAACAGGTTGAGCAAGCCCTCTAACCTCCTGGTCAGGGAACTCTGCTCTCCCCTAGCACAGCTCCGTCATTGTGCTGCTTCCCCCAGTACCTCTCTCTCTCAGGTAGGTGTTCGAGGCCCTCCTCCACCTGCAGGATCCTGCCTGCGCCTCATCCCTGGTGGTCCAGTGGGAGAGCCTTGCTCTTCTGCTGGTTCCGCTTTCTGTCTCTGTTTGCCTTTTTCTGTCTGTCTGGTTTCTGTTATTGTTGTCTATCTGTTGCCTTTTTATTATTTTTCTCCCATTCTATTGTGCCTTGTTGTGTCCTTTTTTGCATTGTGCCTTGTTCTGTCTTTCCCTTGCTGTTGTCCTGTCGCTGTTGCCCCTGCGGCCCCTCCCCCCCTGCTCTTTCCCGCTCCCACCTCCCGGCTGTGCTTCCTCCCCATCCCCTACTTAATGGTGGCCGATGTGCGCCGCTGGCATGTGGAAGGCGCACCAAAGGCAAGCCCGTCTGCGCCCGTCCGTGACCCGACCGCAACACGACTGTGACCCACCGTGACCTGCGCCAGGGACCCTGGTTCTCCAACTCCCCACCGCTGTGACTCAGCCGCCCTCCACGCACTCAACCAAGGAAGAAACAACAACTGCCAGCTGTCGACGCCGGACACCACCCACGGCCAGTTTTCCTGCCGGCACTGCCGCCAAACCATCACCAACCTCTGCACCCCCACGGCCACCGCCCACCCTCCGGACACCAGCACACCCGAACCCCTGAGGTGCATCCTCCTCAACGTACGCTCCCTGCACAGACACGCAGTAGAGATCTGGGACCTCCTCGACATCCTTTTGCCAGACGTCGCCTTCCTCACAGAAACCTGGACAAACTCCACCTCCGCCCCCAACATCACCACCGCAATCCCCGACGGATACAAGATTCAGAGGAAGGACTGCCCCAAGCACCCAGGAGGAGAACTCGCCTTCGTGCACAAGAACTCCCTCCAGCACGAACAACTCCTCATCCCCACGGAACACCTCCATTTCCTGATCCAGACCAGCCCCAGAATGACCCTTTGTGGCACCCTCGCCTACAGACCTCCTAGACCACGAACCGGGTTCACCACAACCATCACGGACATCATCGCGCCCCACGCCATCGCCTCCATGGACTACATACTGCTCAGAGACCTGAACTTCCACCTTGACAACCTCAGCGACCCCAACTCCACCATCCTCCTGGACAACCTCGACAACATCAGACTGAAACAGCTTGTCATCACTCCTACCCACAAGGCAGGAGACACCCTCGACCCCATCTTCGCAGGAGAGAACAACATCCACTTCAGCCACACCACGCAGCCCCTCTATATGAACCACCACTGCGTACACTTCTCCTTCGAAAAAACCACCGCTCACAAACCTACACCACGCCCTCCATGAAGGAATTAGAGCAAGGTCACCAAGGAGCACCTCAACTCCACCCTCAACCACGATCCCCCTCCCACCATGACCAACGTCAACTCTTCAGCGAACGACCTTCACAGATAGATCAACAACTGCGCAGACAAGCTCACCCCCCATCCGTAACTCTGACAGACAGCACCCCATGAAAGCGACCTGGTTCACCACTGACCTCCGAGAATCCAGACGCACCTGCAGACGTCTCGAGAAAGTATGGAGAAACCCCTGAAGCTCGGACTACCTACAAGAACGCCATGACAGAATACCACCAACGCATCAGATCCAGGACTAAATCCTCGCTAACTCCAGCAAGTCAAAGGAACTCTTCAGCATCATTCAGGAATTCACCAAACCCCCCAGTGAAGCCTCGGACGTCACACCTTCCCAGGACCTCTGCAACAAACTCGGATCCTACTTCCATCTCAAGATCAAGTCCCTCTAAGACAACTTCAACAAACAGACACCAGACTCCAAAACCACACCCTCCCCCAGCAACACCAGCCAGCCTACCATCTCCACCTGGACCCCAGTCACCACAGAGGACACTGCCACGACCATGAAGAGCATTCACTCAGGAGCCCCCACGGACCCTGGCCCACCGCACATCTTCCACAGAGCCACCACCGCCATAGCACCCAAGTTAAGATGCACCATCAACGCCACCTTCTAATCCGGCACATTTCCCGATGACTGGAAATGTGCAGAAGTCAAGCGCCTCCTCAAGAAGCCCTCCACAGACCCTACGGACCTCAAAAACTACAGACCCATCTCTCTCCTGCCCTTCGTGGCTAAAGTCACCGAGAAGATCCTCAACATCCAGCTCAAGAACTTCATCGAAGCAAACTCCACCCTCGACTCTTCATAATCTGGATTCTGCAGCAACCACAGCACCAAGACCGCCCTCCTTGCCGCCACAGACGACATCCGCACTCTCCTCAACCAGGGCCACATGGCGGCCCTCATCTTACTAGACCTCCCTGCAGCCTTCAACACCATCTCCCACTGCACTCTCACCGCCAGACTCTACGACGTTGGCACACAGGGAACTGCCTTTGACTGGATCCGCTCTTTCCTCACCGGCCGAACCCAAAAAGTCAGACTCTCGCCCTTCGGCTACGAACCCACAGAGATCAACTGCGGAGTACCCCAAGGATCGTTGCTCAGTCCCACGCTCTTCAACATCTACATGGCCCCCCTCGCTGCCATCGTCAGACAGCATGGACTCAGCATAGTATCCAATGCCGGTGACACCCAGCCCATCCTCTCCCTCATGAAGGAACCCAACGCCACCAGACTCAGCTTCCAGGAAGGAATGAAAGACATCGCATCCTGGATGAGCAGCAGCTGTCTGAAGCTCAACTCAGAGAAGACAGAAGTCCTCATCCTCGGACCCACCCCCTCAGCTTGGGACAACACCTGGTGGCCCAGCGCCCTCGGCAACCCCCCCACCCACATAGACCACGCCTGGAACCTCAGCATAATACTCGACTCCTCCCTCACCATGGCCCACCAAATCAACGCCGTCACCTCCACCTGCTTCAACACCCTCCGCATCCTTCGCAAGACCTTCAAATGGATCCCCCCCGAATCCAGAAAGACCGTCACCCACGCACTCATAACAAGCAGACTGGACTACGGAAACGCCCTCTACTCTGGAATCAACAAATCCCTGCTAGGCAAACTCCAGACCATCCAGAACACCATGGCCAGACTCGTCTTCGGCATTCAACGACATGAACACATCACCCAACACCTGCAAGACCTCCGCTGGCTCTCCGTCGAGAAGAGAGTAACTTTGAAGCTACTCACCCACGCCTACAAATCCCTCCACAACACCGGACCCAAATACCTCAACGAAAAAGTCTGCTTCCACGTACCCAGGAGAAACCTCCGCTCTGCCGACCTCGCCGAAACCCTGCGCATCCGCAGAGCCAGAACGGGTGGAAGAGCCTACTCCTACATCGCGGCAAAAGCCTGGAACGAACTCCTGCTGAACATCAGACGTTCCCCCACTCTGCATACTTTTAGGAAGAGCCTCTAGACCTGGCTCTTTGGCTGATTCGGAGCTGCATGCCCTCCCCTCCAGCGCTTTGAGACCCACATGTGTGAGTAGCGCGCTTCACAAATCCCTGATTGATTGATTGATTGATTGATTGATTGGCTGGTAATGAACTAGAGGGTGCCTTCAACAGCCTTTGCTTTGTCCATGTAGTTATGCACAGTGCTGCACATGATAACCTATCAAAACTGGGGTTTCTTTTCCTTACATCTTTAAATCTGCAGTTAGCTTCAAAGAACCACCTCTCACTGCTCCCATCAAAATATCAGTGGTAGAAGGAAAGAGTCTGCACTTTCATGGCTCTACCCCTTAGAATTTCCTGCTATGCCTATTCAACAAGATACTGACTGCAGAGAATACCTATAATGATTTAGAATACACTTCTTTTGTGAAGCATGTGGACAAGACTCATGCTAAATTATCTGATGTTTGCTCTGTCTCCCATCCTCTTTTTCCTGTAAACATCCTGGAGCTATAGCCTGATTGTATTACCACTATTCGAAACACATAAAATACATTTCCGGCTAGAAAGATATTTTTCATAAAGTAGGTTTTGTTGAGTTTTTATACAGGAAAGGATTCTTGTTGCAAAATTTTCAAATCATTTTTTTAACTTTAAAAACGTTTCAAAAGTCACAGTGGTTGCACTTTTGTTATAAGGTTAGAGTGCTGCAACATTTTACATCTTATTCACTGAAATGCCTTGCAACTATAATGACATGGAATTTTTGTAAATCCCCTAAACCAGTGGTTCCCAATGTTTTTAGAACCACAACCCATGTTTTAGAACGACAAATGTTTGCGACCCACTTACCTTTAATGAACATGAGAAGGGGTGATTTTTGGATGTTACTAAAGGATCATGAGATAGCACATTGCCATTTACAGACAGCACATTTTCCATTGAAGTGGCCACTAACTTTGCACAGACATACAGCAATACTGATAGAAGGATGTAGAATACAGCACTCAAAAGATAATGTGTGGAAATGGGGTTTCTGTGAATATTTAACATTTGCGCATCACCAATTAAAGTGGCTATATTTGTTTTGAGCCTATTGAAATCTCTGGTTCCAGCACACTTCAGAATTACAAAAAAAAATGTACTTAATTTTTGCTTTCCTAACTACTAATGGATACAGTTCATTTACAGGTATTTACTTTTTCTTGTGCGTTCCAAAAACAAGACATCCTAAGATTGTCACATAATTCACTATATAAACTCCTCTTACTTTGCAGCCAGAGAAAGAAAAGTAAACAACTATATCACTACTATAGAGATTTAAATACCACTACTTTGTTTTATTTCTTTTATAGCCCTATAGCGCTACTCATCCCAATGCAGGGTGTCAGAGCACTTTACATTACACGTTCACATTATACATTGATAATAAATCATATGTGTGCAAATCAATGTGTAGGATGTGTTACATATGACAGTGAGGGTTACAAGATGTAGGAGCCACATGTCCTTCATAGCTCACTGTGCTATGTTAGATGGA
Organism: Calotriton arnoldi; assembly: GCA_963921515.1. Classification (NCBI taxonomy): domain Eukaryota; kingdom Metazoa; phylum Chordata; class Amphibia; order Caudata; family Salamandridae; genus Calotriton; species Calotriton arnoldi. The sequence goes on from CAWUFW010003593.1 coordinate 28,770, forward strand.
CTACAATGTATGAACTGCAAGTAACAAAAGGATCTCTTTGTTAAAAGCAGTAACCCATTTATCCATCTACATAAATCTATTTAAACCTGTAACAATCAAGAGTGCATTGTCTATTTAAATAAATGTGAAAAAATACTAACCTCAGCGTATTTATTTGCTTGCGACAAAAATAAATGTGGATAAATACAGATAAATTGACCAAAAAATAAATATGGATAAATACAGATGGAAATGTTAAAAAAATAAATAACATAAAACCGGGAGCCCAATTTGTAATGTTCAAGTGGCAGTCTAGCATGGCACATGTGTTATACTTACATTTACATTCAATGTCCTAATACCAGGCATGAAATGGTGCGTCCACTGCAATGTGTGCAGTGGCCATCAAGGGATAGTGCATGCTTTGTTGTTTTGCAGTTTGCTACTTAAATCTGTACACTGAGAATGCACTTTCAAGTGCACAGATATTCAAATAAAAAGTCGCCGTATTGTAAATGCAAGGAAGTCAGTTTGCATGTGTATTCTGTTTACATCTGTTTTTCTTCATTAAGGGCGAATTATTTGTTTACAATAATGGGATTAACTGATCAGCTACGATTATTTCTAATCTCACGTCTTTTTAAACTCATAGGGCCTGATTCACAAAAGTAATCTGAGACAAAATCCTAACTTTACGACTTTCGGTATGCACAAAAGGCATTTAGGAGTAGTAAACTTAGGATTTTGTCTTAAGTGTGTCTTAAGTTTTGGTCTTAAGACAAAATCCTAACTTAAGTTAAACTTAAATTAAACTTAAGTTAGGATTTTGTCTTACGTTTGTCTTAAGTTTTGGTCTTAAGACAAAATCCTAACTTAAGTTAAACTTAAGTTAGGATTTTGTCTTAAGTTTTGGTCTTAAGACAAAATCCTAACTTAAGTTTAACTTAAGTTTAACTTAAGTTAGGATTTTTGTGTTAAGACCAAAACTTAAGACAAACTTAAGGAAAAATCCTAACTTATGTTTAACTTAAGTTTAACTTTATTTACTTACCTTACTCCTGCCCACCGTATGTCCGACTCCACTACCTCCCCACCCAGACCATCCCCCCCCTGCCCCACCGCCCCGCAGCACTCCCTCTGCGAGACACCACTGAGTCTCGTAACCTGATGTTTATGAAAACTGACACAGAAGTTTGACTACAGAAAGTAGAAGGCCAGGTTTTCACCAAATGTCCAGGACGTATAAGTGTCATTTCATATGAGCAACACTTCATTGATCCTTGCTCTTGCCATGTCCTACTGTTTGTACTGTGAACAGGCTTCTGAAAAAAGCAGATGCAGTTGTCTTAGTCCAAGGAGATGCTGGGAATTATAAAGATTAAACCGTATTATGTATGTGTGTGTTATTTCTATGGCACAAACCTACCTAAAAGTAGAGGTAGGAGGGCCAACTAATTAACAGGGAGAGTCAAGCCAGTGCTGAGCCAAGGGGTGTCTCGGATCTTAGAGCCAGTGCACAACCCGAGTCTTGAAAATATTTGCTTTGTAAATCACACAACAAACCTCACGTAAAATATGATAAAGCTTCTTCAGAATTCATTTCTTTAACAAGTGGAAGCTTTGATACTAATGCCTCACATTATAGCACTGAGAAGTACTGATTAAAAGTAATAGTTTTTAAACATAGACCATTAGAGAACTAAGATGTGCCCAGATAATGATCGGGCAACATTATTCTCTATTAAATCAAACACAATAGGTTTTTGTACTGCTAGCATTCTGAACCCACAAATTAGAAAGTGCTTTCATACAGGATAATGAAGAACAAGGAGTATGGTGAAATAAAATATTTGCCTAAGATTGAAAAGTTTAAACGGGGCAGCCATGATTTATCCAGGTGTTCTAGTTTCACTTTTGACAAATCTGTCTCTATATGGGTATTTATTTGTCTTTCCTTTTTTATGGAAATGCTTTTTTTTTACCTCTTTGTGAATTTTTCTGCAGTAACTTTGCCCAGACTCACAGGATGTTGAGCTGATGCTGAAACTCAACCTTGGTTCCCCATCACATAACATCCTGGGACGAGGTAGGGTGGCAAGCAGCAGCCACATGGGAGCTCATCTTGTCTTGGGCTTGAGGCTCAAACAGGACCTTGAGCTAAGCCAGAGCCAGGCCTTAGGCTTTCAGTGGCTTGCCCACCCCTAGCCAAAAGGCAGTGGAGGATTGCGCCAAGGCCATGGCCTTTGTTCTCAGAGGGGTTTGGGAAGAGAAATTCAAATGTGAGACTGTCACGGGTCTAAGAATTAATCTGAGGGTGGGACAGGATTGTCTTCCAGCCAGAAGAAGTTTAAGTCACCACTGAGTAAGAGGTGGTTAGTTGTGTGAAAGAGATCTGCTAGTAGCATGGAAAGTCTTCAAAGAAGGCCTGGTCGGGGTGAATGCCAGAATTATTTAGGCTGTGTTGCTTGAAACAAATGAGGAGTGCTATGATTTTGTATGTATTGCAGGGATAGAGAAGAATGTTTGCTCTGTCGAAGCTGTCCTTGTTTATTATGGCTATCTCTTATTACTCCCTTCTGAAGGTAGATACTAAGGGGCCGATTCCGATTCGGGCCGGAAATCTCTCCGACCGAGCCGGACTTGGAGAGATTTCCGACCGAATCGGACTCGGGCAGTCCGACCGATCGAGTACGATGCGCACGCATGCCATCGGACTCGAGTCGGTCGGACTCCCATTGAAGTCAATGGGAGCCTGTCGTACAACGCGTACGCAGGCTCCCATTAACTCAATGGGTGCGAGGCGGACAAGGGCGCCCCCTACAGCGTGTACGCGGCGAAGCGATTCGCGCCGTACACGCACAGGTAGGGGGGACCCATGGGTCCCCCCTGTGTGCGACTCGCGCGCCTACGCGTACAGGGGGGTCCAACACGGACCCCCAAAGTCCGGCTCCGACAGCTTTTTCGAGCCGGACGGCACGAGTCGATCGGACTGCTCGCGGCGCGCATCGTACTTACCCGGCCGGGAAACGTCTCCATAGCGCGGTGCGAGTCGTGACCCGGCGAGTCGGTCGGAGCGTGTTGAAGCCGCGTTCGAGTCGGTCGGAGTTTTCGCGGGTGCCTGCATCGTACTCGCTCGGCCGGACCCGCGTACGATTCGGTCGGGAAACAGGGCTCCGAATCGGATCCGGTAAATCCGAATCCGATTCGGAGCCCTACCGGCCGAGATCGGAATCGGCCCCATAGTTTCTTGTTGAGTAATGAAGCATTGAGTGACTTTAATTTATTTGCTACTAAATAACTGCTTAAAGACAAATTGATGCCCTGCAGCTATGACGTGCTCAGTTTATAAGCAGCAAATTCTTATAGGACTATTCACAAACTGAATTTTGTAGTACAATTGCAGTTCTACAATAGTGCTATTAACATACTTCAAAATGCTATTAACCTATTCACATTTAGAGATCTCTGCCTCTCCTACCATTTATGTGTGGAGATCTGCGCCTCAACTGCGGAGATTTCTGCACATGTAAGTATAACTTTTAGTATATGGTCCCTCTAGTCTCCATCATATACTCTCACACCATCAAAGTCCTTTCTAACGCCAATGACATTTAATTTTTTCTCTCCCTCATGGACAAAATGCCCTTACCCGAATCAAGTTCAATGCCTGCATGACTGAAATCACCCACTAGATGAAGATCAACTTTCTGAAGCTGATCACCGACAAGACTGAAATCGTGATCTTCAGTAAGAACACTTCACTTTGGGACTCCACCTGGTGGCCAACAGAGCTAGGACCTACACCCAACCTCGCCACCCATGCTAAGAACATCAGAATCATTTTTGATAGCAAACTCGACATGACCACCAAAGTCAGCGCCATCACTGCCTCGTACTTCCATTTCTTAAAAATGCTGAGGAATATTTTCAATAGCTCCCGCTCACCTCCCAGACTACTGTCATGCACACCCTCATCATAAACACCCTGGACAACAGGAATACCCTCTATGCTGGGATCGCCCAAACTCTCACCAGAAGATTGCAGACCATTCAGAAATCGGTTGCCAGAAAGAATCACTTTCAACCTCCCACGCCGCACTCATATCACACCACACTTGAAGGAGCTCCACTGGTTCCCCGTACACAAACAAGCAGAATTCATACTGCTCACCCACACTTACAAGGCACTACATAACACTGGCCCAGCATACCTCATCTTTTTTCTCAAACCTTCCAGACACCTTCGCTCATTCGAACTCCTAATTGCACACATCCCACACATACGGAAAATCAGATCCGACAGTCGTGCCTAGTCCTACATCGCTCCTAAAGCAAGGAATGATCTGCCGCTTCACGTAAGAGTCTCCTCTTCACTTCTTGAATTCCACAAGAAGTTGAAGTCCTGGATTTTTTTGTATTCTCACTAGGCCCTATGTTTGGGTATACTCACATCTGCTCAACACTAGGATACCTTCCCGGGTAATTGTGCACTCTGATAATCTGCAGAACATAACGTAACATAACATACATAGCAGTAGGAAATGTGGGAATTACTTATTTTACACATCATTTTTAATCAATTTAAAAACATACTAATAATAATATTTTTACTTCAGAAAAAAGATATATATTTATGTTAAATATACATAAAATGATTACATTTTTACTTTAAAATTAAGCTAATAATACTGTAATATTTTTATATTATTTGGCATTTAAAATAAATATATAAAATGAATTAACATTACTATTTAACACAAAAATAGGTTTTCTATTTTTTTTTAAACTTTAATAAGCTTTTAAACTTTTCCCTATACTTTACCTTAGGGAGAGCTCCTCCTGGGTGGCTGAGATCGCTACCCACAAGTGAAAAGTTACAAGTAGTTACTTTATGCTCATTAATTAAACTCCACCTCCTGAGTTTAGGGGTTGAGACATGCAAGTCTAGACTTTTGAGTAACTTTTGTACTCATAATTGGTGAGTAGTCTAAAGTAGTAAAGTTACTAAAAAGTGTAATAGTAAATTTACACATGTAGATTTAGTAGATTTACTCATGTGTAAGTTTACCTTTGTGAATAGACCTCTTAGTATGTGTGCTACTGCTGTCCAATGAAGTACTCAAGGGGTCCGGTGCATACCTGATTTCTACATACCTGCTGGGAAGTCAATTTTTAAAACACGTCACCAAACCTCATTATTAGGCCTGGGAGATTTACTTTAACTCATTTTCTGCAAAGCTGTGCTCCACAGACCTGCCTACATGCCAATAAATGTAGTCCAGTGAATCCTGTGTGCTATGTTAAACATATGTAGATCAACGGAATTTTGTGAAATAGGTTTCCTTTAAAATTCCATATGTGTCTCCTCTTGCTAGGGCAGCATCAGGCGCACATCAGAAAGTGAAGAGGCTGCAAGTGCCACTGTACCATCTCCTATATATTTATGACAAGACCCAAGGGCTAATTGCAGCAATACTGTGTACTGACTAAAGAGAGCAACACAGCAATTAAAATACGTATAAATAATTTAAAAGAGTACCTTAAAAATACATGAGGACTCCTAACCTTATCCTACTATTATTTCAAATTAGTACAACTATTACAGTTTAATTAGCACCAAACACTTAACTTAATTAGCGAAGATGGTTTCGCTCCCTTCTACCATTTATTCCGTAGGCGTGTACTATTTCGATACACAAAAAGGATAACTCTTACTTGGCAGAAATGTTAAAGTTGCCTTCAATAATACTGAAGATATTTAAATTCGTGATACTCAGCTCTGTAAACGACTTGTCAGCAGCCAATGAACTCTCCAACACTTCTGGTTGATATTATGGGCTGATGAAGTGATGTACATTGTACATGTCACGATTGAGTTCAGTTGAAAACAGCTTGTTGCATCAGGTAAGATGGAGCTATGTTTATCTCTGAACAGGTCTATTTATGTATGTTTTTGCCTTGGTGTATGCCACAATTGTTCACAGTCTGTATCTTACTGTGTTGCTTCCTGCGCTACCAAATCCTACCAGAGTTTTATAGTGACCCTGACTCTTGCAGAATAGACCACCAAACTCACTTACGGTAACACCCCTCAGACTACTAAAATTGGTGGAGAACAGTGGAACCCTACATAGGAAAGGCGCAAACTGGACTCTCGTCTGCTTCGGACTGATCTTCAGTAGCAGAATAGAGATATATGTATAAGAAAAGAGAATGATTATCTAATCTGCCAAAACTGTGTTCTGGAATATTAGTTACACTAAAGAATCTAAAGATATGTACCTGACTGGAGTGCGACAATGGCCTAAAGAAAACTGCAGAAAACTATGTCACCCACACTCGCTTCTGTCACATCCAGGGAATATTCTGCACATCCAGAAAACATGCACACAAAATAGAACAAGATGTGTCCTCTTAGCAAATAGTTCAAACCAATGTTTCGGGATAATATCCAACAATAGAAAAGCATAGTTTCAAGAGCCTATGCTTACTAACTCTAACTAGGTTTACTAAAACAAGTGGAGATTCTGAACAGTATCAGAAACTCCTTCAAACAATGCAAGACTTTCTTAGCAGCAATGAGGAATCCTTCACTCAGCAAAAGAAACAGGATTTCTTTAGGATGAGAAACTACATGGAGTCAGATTGACCAGGAAGGACCTAGTGGCACAATGCTCCTTTTAAATACTGCTTCTGATTTTTCCAGAATTTTCCATTCCCATCAGCAGTTTCTTTTTCCAAAATGTTCCAGTATAAGTGCTGTAAGACTCAGCATGCTGGGAAATATAATTTGAGAATAACAAATACTGTACCAACATCTGTGGGTGTGAATAGGCCATGCAACCAAACCATCACTTTTCTAACACGACCTACGCAATGTCCCCTAAATTGAAGCAGGCGCCTGACATGCCCTCAATATTGTAAATGTGATGCCAGGATAATATTATGAATGAAAGAATAATTGTAAACAACTTTTTCAGAAAGAGATGGCAAACACACTAGTATGGTCGTATTTAGGTGCCAAAGCAAGCATTCTATCAAATTTCAACCATGTAAGTGATTCAGGCAAGGCTTCAAAAAAAGTATTACAATGACCCAATGCACGTTAGGAGAGGGGTCAGGGAAAAAGTTGTGTATGAAAATCCCAGTAATTTACCACTTCTCTGGATCCAGATGTTCTGATCTGTCCCATAAACCAAAAAGGGTGACAAAATTAAATTGTCTTAGACTTCTTATATTTGCCCGACAGATATCTTCTCCTACATTGCTATGTCCACATGTTTAGACAGATCATGCAGTACTGCAGCATTTGTATGTCAACAACTGTAGGTCAGACCTAAATCAACTTCCAAATCTAATTTTATTGAGACAAACGTGCAATCGGGAGTCTCTTGCTTGATAGTTGATGATACAGTCACATCAAATGCTTCTTGATCAATCATGAAATAGTCTTGTCTGGACTATTCGCAATGGACATGAGAATAAAGGGTCGTCTTTTTCAGCGTCATGGAGAAGATGATAAATGTGTGAGAGAGCTAAGTTGTTCCTCTCTTGGAGTCTATTAGGAAAGCTGCACATGGCAGGAATTCAGGTTGATGACCTATCACCTTGCAGATTTAGTATCATGCCGAAGTCTCCACCATGGGCTCACCCACAGAGAAGACAGATGTTGGAAACAGCATAGAGGTTTGCCTGATAGTCAATCATACTGTATATCAAAGAAATGAGGTCATCCCAGGAGCCCTGTGTTAAATTTATAGCAACAAATCTACCTTCTCTGTCTCCATGTAATTTATTGAGCCATAGATCTACCCCATTACCTACTAGAATGGCCACCCTTTTTTCAGGTAAGAACAGTGGGAAAGTTAAGTTGAATAAGCCCTACATATCAGTCTGCGAGCATTGCTGTAAAGGAGACAGGTCTACTGAATCGGAGTGATGTCTGCCCTCAGAGTGACTAAACTCCATAGCATTAGCTATCACTTGGTCAGAGCATTAAACTTTGCACATTAATAGTCTTACTTTCAGCTACAGGGTTGACAGATGTATAAACTGATGAAACCATTCCAACTTTGGTAAATTAGTCTCATGTATAAGCTCCATTTAGATCTCTCCCGAACCCTGAAATGGCAACTCTTATCAGAGTCATGGTCCAGTTAGTATTTCTTGTAATGTATGCACTTATAAACATTTGGGGCTTCGCAGAGCAGCTTACTTGTGCAAGAATGCTGCCCCTTGTGTTTCTTCTTGTCCCCACTGTTCACTACCCCAGCACCTTCCCAAATCCTCCCAGTTTCTGGCAATCACATACATCATCACGGAGGGTAAAACGGAATGTGGGTCCTTCTTGTTTAGCAACTCATAAGAATTATACCCTGCAGTCGAGGATGCTCAAGGAGTCCTGCGGAGGGAGAATGAGCATGCAATTGAAATATCACATGTGATAGAAGAACAAGCCCACCAATACTGTCCTCTGGCACATCACAAGACGGTGCTGAACTAACTCTGATTAAATGCCCGCTATCTTGAAACAGGAACCAGACAGTGAGCTGCCACTGCACGTAATGTTGCAGCTGAACAGGATATGCCTCAGACCAGCACCGCTACCCACAACATCCCTCACAAAGCATCCTGCTGGTTGATCTTCAGAAACAAAAACCCAAGAGTGGGTCTGGTTCGATTTCTGCCACAGAAGGGAGAACATGGCGGCCGGCTGAGGAGTCCGGTCGGGAGCTCCCGAGCTCTCTAGGCAGAATCTTAAAAAAATACAGCATAAAGCACATGGACAAGACAGAGTAACGATTCCGAAAAGAAAAGCATGTCTCACAGTACCGTAACTTCTATGGCAAAATCCCTGTTTCTAGCAGCAACTCAGAAGGATAGCGGCGATATTGGTGGTGAAACCGGCGAACAGGAGAAACGGCCGCGTTCACCAGGCCCCGGCATCCAGGCGAGCACAGTGTGGGCTGAAGCAGTGACGGTCCTCCGTAACAACAGGAAGGCAGCCACCCGGGTCTCCTTCCGGGGCAAATCGACAGTCAGCCCCAGCAGCAGCAGCACTGGTAGCAGCGTTGAGAACAGAAGCACGGCAACAGCCCTAATCGCTTCGCACAGGGGGAAGAGAACACCAAGAGAAGGGCAGAACAATAAGTCAAGCAATCGAGGCAGGGGGCAAGCACACCGGGTAAGTGAACAGGCAGAGGGAAACAGCCTCAGGCAGGATTTGACTATTCGGCAAAACGGTAGGGGGAGGGAGGAAGAAGGAGCCAGGGGCACGCAGAAGGAGCAGCCACAAGAGTTCAGCCAGAAAAGGGGGATAAGATATTGTTTGAGAAGTAGAAATCTGGCGCCCAGTCTATTAGTAACCACAGAGACAACTCGGAAGCCTATTGCTTCAGTGCCTCAAAGTAGTGAGAGGAATAGTAAACAGGTTACACCTCCCCAAACCCTGGAGTCTACCCTGGTCTCAACCCGAGCAAGGGTAGTAGGTCCAAAGGTGAAAATCACCCCCTCGCTCCGCTCATACTTTAAGGTCAAACAGAATCTCCCAAGTGACCTAATAACACACACAGGGGGACAAGGGGACAAAAGAGAAGACTTAAGGGTGACGGAGGTCAGTTCTGTGGCAGATATACCACTCAGTAGTGATGGAGCAGGGTTTCGCAAAAAGAAACCTGCTCGAATTAACTCCCCCATAATACTTATTAACGTGCAGTGAAAACGAAAACGCAAATCACAAGAGCTACATGGGAAACCGCTTTGCGCATGCATGCACTAATGTGAACGAATGCATGAAAGAACTAGGCCGCATTTTACATTGCGTTTCAAATGAAACGAGATTAATGCACGTTTAGGCCGCATTTCGCATGTTACATCTTGCTTTAAAAATGAAAATAAATAATGCCGCTTTGCATGAAGCTTATGCTAAGAATATATTAACAGGGAATAGTGTAAAGGTGGGTGGTAAACAGTGAAGGATACATTTCCATGTAATTAATAATGTATGTGTTTATTTTTGTCATAGTGAGCCGAATGGGCCTGTATTTGCTTAAATTGTCCGGCTAGATGAGGGGCTGAAAAATTAGCAAAAATGACCTGACAAGACAGACAGAAGTGCTGAGTGCTGCGGATGATGAAGAAAAGTTCAAGGAAAATCAGCTCAGAGAACATTGTTTGCCTGCCAAAAGATGAGCCTGGCCGTGGGACACAAGACTTCGTCCGCAGACGTGGCTGAGAAATTAATGAATTGTAACAAGAATAAAAATTATAAAGACTGGTCAATACATATGCCATGGGAAAGGAAGTAGAACAATGAGCATGAAGAATTTTGAATGAAATCACGGTGGTGTGATACACCACCTCCCCAAGCATCCAATGAGCAGTCGAATTCTGTGCAATGTTTCAATTAATGTGGGTTGGACATGTAGGTTTTAGGGTATAACTGGGTGCCTTTGGGGGTGTGGTTTAGAGCTGCAGCGGTAGGAGATTGAGAGGGGAGATGTGTCGCTGTTCGTCGGTTTGCAGAAAGGCCTAGCTGTTCCTGTCATTGTCCTGTCCTGTTTCTGAAATCTTTGTTTCCTGATTCTATTTCAGGGGACCCCCACTACTCCCTTGGCCAGGGGGGTGGTATTTCATTGATCTTTGGGTTTGTATTATCTTCGGACTCATACTTTGCCTAATGTTGCAATGATATTTTGTCTCTGAAACTTATGTCTCTTCATCTATCCACTCCGTTATAAGTATTATATTTGTTTCGCATTATTTTTGTGAAACTTATGTTTCTTCATCTATCCACTCCTTCATATGCATATCGTTCATGAATGATTAGTTTGACACTGTTTGCATTCTGTTAATTAATTTTCTCTCCTTTGTGGGATTCATTGTTTGCATTGCAATCTGTATGCGATGAACATTTATCAATTACATTCATCTGAGATAAACTTTATTAATTTCACCGAGAGTCTGTGATTATTTAACTAGTTAGATAGTTAGTTAAGTTCTATTATTACCATCAACTACTCAACTAATTGGTCCGTCGACCGAGAGGAAAGAGAGTTGATATATAGGTCTAGTTATGTATTTAGAAAGGGTATGAAATATTGTTGAGTATCGATCCCTGATAAAGTGTAGCGCTGGATCAGGTTTTCTGGTAGCAGAGGACGGTTTAATTATTGATTAGTTTGGTAATAATTATTGATTATATGTTTTAACAAGAAAAAGTTAGTGTCCTGTTCTATGTTGTCTAGAAGTACAGGTACGGAGGTACCTGAGAAATCCCGGGATGGAAATTTAGCCTGAAGTAGGCAGAAGTGTGGATAAGATATCACACTGCAGAAGTACTTTGTCTGTTGTTATAATACTGTACGGTGGAAGGCTGTAGGTGTTATATTTAGAGAAAATTCCGTATATGAGAAAAGTGTCTGAAAATAGCGAAGGGTCCACTTCTGAAACTCTGGCCTTATCCCCAGAGGAGTACCAAGACCTCTTTTACACCAAAAAGTCCTCTTGCGAAACTTTGGACTTATCCCTAGAGGAGTACCAAGTCCACCTGTAGCTTCTTTAGGTGTAAAATAAAGCTGGTCGTTGTTTTGCTGGAAGTGAAGGAATTTCTCGTTGAAGTGAAGAACTATCTCTTTATTTAGAGGAACAGACAAGGTAGCATTGTTTTGTGTTGTTACTAACAAGAATTTTGATTAAGAAAACTTAGAAGTACATCGCCGTATTATTTTGTGAAGGGAGGGTCAGTAGAAGGAGTAATACTGATGTCACAAAAAGGCTGCGCTGGCATTGGTCAGGCAGCGAATGTGAAGTAAGCTCTGATTGGCCGGTTGGTGTGAGTCGCGCTGGTATTGGTTGAGATAGCAGATACGTAGAGAGCAGTGATTGGACGGTTGGTGTGAGTCGCGCTGGTATTGGACGAGAACTGACAAATAAAATAAGTAGAATTACGGGAAGGTTTCCTTGTTTGTTTTGCTGAGATACATTAGCGTAAAAAGTCAGAAAATTAAGTTGCTAAAGAATTTCTTTAAAAAGGACAAATCAATAGTGACTAGAGAGGGAATTCCTATTCCACCACCGAGAACGCCTGCTTCCTATATGATGTTAGAGCGAGGATACCATACGTGTACTTGGTTAGAGAATTGGGTGGAATACACAAAGGATGATGGTGTTATAGCTTTTCCAGAACATGGTTCGTTTAATGTAAGGATTTTGCAGAATTTGAGAAATCGAATGAATTCATTAGAGCCAAATCCCAGACCTACTCAGTATGAAGCAGTAGAGGAATGGGAAGTGGAAGCATTCGAAAGAGAGAAATGTCAAGGCGGTAGGGGATATAGAAATTTAATGACTAGATATCCTTTTGAGAGAAGAGAAGATATAATGAAAAGATGGAGTAGAGCTGTGGTGACTGAGGGTTTGTATCCCGTTTTAGTCACTGAAGATGAAACAGGAGGCAAGTGTAAAGAGAAAAAGAAAAATATAGAAACTTTAAGTTTAGGACATGACCCGAATGAATCTGATGATGAGTTGTTAGAAGACATTATGACCAAAAGACCTCCACCATATCAAGAAAATTCAGTTGAGGTGACTCCGAGTGCACCATTAATGGGAACTCCATTAACTCCACAGATTACGGACATAGCTAGAGTAGTGAGAGAAAAAGAGTTGGACATATTAAATAAGGCAAGAATAGAGCAGATCCAGAAAATAAATCAGTTAAGTCTAAATGCAGAAGCATTGACGGTACCGGTAGCAATTGGTCCCGTAGTTCCATTATATGGAGAAAAACTGAATATATCAAAAGTACCTACGTTAGCAGTCCCAAAGAGTAGTGTAAGGAGTGGAATGGTGACAGTAGTCGATGAGGATGGACAGGCTGACATGAATACTACATTGTTAGATCTTCCGGTTTGTGAGATGATAACAGAAACCCCTAGAAGAGGTGTACAAATAGATCCAAGGAGAATAGGGACAAACGTCATTCCAACGACAGGAAGTTCAGCAGGTCTTTCACCAGAGGAATTGAATGATTAGATAAAGGGAATGGAAAAGCAAAAACCTCAATCACAGTGTATAAATGTGAGCCAATTGAAGGTAGATTTGGAAGAGATGATTATTGGTACAATAAGTCCAGATAGACTAGGGACTTACCGAGATGAAGAGCTGTTGTTTATGTGTAAAAGTATCACTTGGAGAGCGAGGAATCTTCATGAGAAAATAGGAGAGGCTGCTAGTGAATATGGAATAAATATAGAGAAGTCAAAGGTGCTACAGAAATTGTACAGATTGGCTTTTACCGAAAAAGATTTGAAGAGTTTGAATGCGTCTGGAAAAAGATTACAGATAAAAGAGTTGATGAATATTCTGAAAAAATGGGGAGATGTAGAACGGTGGAAGGGTAGATGGACGAAAAAGAAAGAAGAGGCAGCTGGCAAAGGAACGTCGATGTTTCTGTTGAGAGAGATAGAATAAGTTGAAAGGGTGTGTCCGATGAGAGAAGTCCCAGGTGGTGGATATGTGCATGTTACTTGGACAAGACAGGATATATTGTCCTTTACGAATGATTTTCCCAGAATAAGAGAAAAACCTGTCGAGTGGTATAAACAGGTAGAGAGGTTTGTGAAAGTTTCAAAGGTTTTGTTAAAAGATTTAGATGGTTTGTTTGAGATTGTCGTACCAGCTGATTTGTGGACAGAATGTAAAATTACTGTCGATTGGCCAAAAGAAAAATATCCAAGAGATCCTAAAACAGGTGCACCATCTGATGAGGTGATGAGAATGTGTTAGACTTGGCTTTTTCAGCGGGTTTACCCCCAGACTTTTTGCTTTTTGGCCTCCTGTTTTTGACCCTGTGTGTGTTGGTTTTAGGACTCTGGGCACTTTACCACTGCTAATCAGTGCTAAAGTGCATATGCTCTCTGTGTAGATTGTGTTATGGATTGGTGTTTCCATGATTGGCCTATTTGATTTATGTGTCAGTCCCTAGTAAAGTGCACTGCGAGTGCCAGGGCCTATAAATCAAATGCTGTTGGTGGGGGCAGCACTGGATTGTGCCACCCACGCAAACAGCCCGTAAAGTGGAACTCTGGCCTGCCATTGCAGAGCCTGTGCGCAGCCTGGGGCTGCCATGTCGACTTGGCAAGTGCACACACTTGCAAGTCCCTAAACCTTCCCTTTTCTACATGTTAGTCACCCCTAAGGTAGGCCCAAGGTACCCCTGTGGGCAGGGTGCATTGTATGTGAAAGGTAGGACATGCCCTGGTGTGTGTGGCATGTCCTGAAAGTGAATTACAGCCTACTTCGTTTTTCACTATGGCAAGGCTACCTGTTCCCCATAGGCCAGAATGGGCAGTTTTGATTATTACATCCTATGATCCTAACTGACCCAGGGAACATGGTAGAAATTCGAGTCTAGTATGCCTGAACTCAGAATGATAAAATGCATCTTTTAGTGAAGTTGGTTTTAACATTCTGTGTTTGAAAATACCACTTTTAGAAAGTAGGTATTTTCTTGTCTAACCATCCAAGCCTGCCTCTGCTAGGTTGTGTATTCCTTGTCTGGAGTGTGAGTGACAGGGTCTGGGGGATTCCAGGAGACAGGGTGAGTCAGCACAGGGCTGAATAGCAAGATCTACATGTAGATGGGTGGGAGGAGTTGCACCTGGGACCTGAATAGGGCTGTGCCTTCCCTCCACAATGCTGGCTCCACCTCCTGTGGTGTGTCTGATGTCCCTGGCCTACACTGCAAAAGGAAAGAGGGAGACTTGTCAACAAAGTGCTCCAGGACTGACCAGAACTGGTTTGGACTAGGCAAAGGCCTCTCTGCCTTCAGAGAACAAAGAGAAATTGAGGATAAAAAGGGGGACCCAAACCCCAGAACTTTAGATCTCGCTGGATTCAAGGAACCTGCCAAGACGAAGAGCTGGAAGAGCTGCCAGGAGGAGTACTGCCCTTTTGCTGTGTTGTTGCTTTGTTGGGTTGGCCTGCAGCTGCTGCTTCTGCCTTGGGCAGTGAAAGGACTGGACTGAACTTTCTCTACTTGTGCTGAGTATCTCCAAGGGCCTGAACTGAGCTGGCCTCCTGTTAAGAAGTCTCAGGGACTGCAAAGACTTCACCAACCTCTGGGTACCGCTCCTGGAACTGCTGTTTCAGTTGCCACAGAGAAGACGGAACCGCGACCGACTCTGTCAACCGACTCCGTCGCTGGCCTTGTGTCCCGAAGGCACCGCAAGCCGCACCGACTCGCCCTGCACCGTAAGCCTTGGTCTCACCGACTCCGTCACCGAGCCGCTGCCTGCACCGCATTGAGAGACACTGTGACCTGCATCACCTCACTGGCCTGGGCTCACCGACACGGTCGCTGCTGGCTCGAGACCCGTGACCGACTTGTCACGAACAGCTGTCCGGCTCGACCAGCGCCAATTCCCGCCAACCGGCTCTGTCGCTCGCATCGCAACTTGCCAGCACCGCATCGAGCACCGACTCGCCCTGCACCGCAAGCCTTGGTCTCACCGACGCCGTCTGCACGATCGTCACCGAGCCGCTGCTCGCACCGCATCGAGGGACACCGCACCTTGCACCTTGCACCGCTTCCACCTTGCACCGTGACCGCGACGCACCGCAACCTGCCAGCACCGCATCGAGCACCGACTCGCCCTGCATCGCCAGCCTTGGCCTCACCGACGCCGTCTGCACGATCGTCACCGAGCCGCTGCTCGCACCGCATCGAGGGACACTGCACCTTGCACCGCTTCCATTTTGCATCGCGACCGCGACGGATGCCAAGACCGACTCGCACGCCTGTGTGAGCCACACTAAGAAAGGTACTGTGAACGAGTCTGTCCCGCTGTTGCTGGCCCGTACCGACGCGGTCAGCGGGAACTGCGAGACTCTGTTGTTTTCAGCATCGCGGTAGGCTCGGACCGAGTGACCGACTCGTACGAACTGTGTTTTTCAACGTATTTTGCAACTTAAAGACATTTTGAGAAGTAACTATTTTTGAAGTACTGTATAGTGGATTTTTATCGTATTTGGTCTTGTTTTAAGTATATAAAAATATTGGATATTTTTCTAAACTGGTGTGGTGTCCGTTTGTGGTGCTTACATTGTATTACTGTTGGTTTTGTGCAAATGCTTTACACACTGCCTCTAGAATAAGCCTGACTGCTCATGCCAAGCTACCAAGGGGGTGAGCAGGGGTTATTTTAGGAGTGTAACTCCCTTATCCTGACTAGGAAGAAGGGTCCCTACTTGGACAAAGGTGCAAGCCCTTGCCAACTAGAGACCCCCATTTCTAACAGAAAGTATAATCAGGTAATCCCCTTTTTGAAAGGAAAAACTTCTCCAAAGGAAACAGATTGGGTTAAGATAGACAGAACGACCCAAGAACCAAAGGAGTCAGTACATGCTTATTATGAAAGGTTGTTGCAGGTATTTAAACAGTATAGGGGATTTGAGAATATTGGAGACAAAGATATGGGACATTTTGTGTATCGTTTTGTGTTTGGGTTGAAACCGGAGATTAGTAATATGATTCAGCAGCATTTGAACAGTTGGCAGAGTAAAACAATTGACGAAATTTTGAGGTATGCAAAGTATTGTAGTGATGGCATTGAATCAAGACATAAAAAATTCAAAGAGAAAATTATGTGGGCACAAGTGAAGGTAGCAGAACGGCAGGAAGTAAATAATGGTTCTCAAACAGGTAATCAAATGAATGGTCAGAATCAAATGGGCCAGATATCCAGTGGAGGTAGAGGTAAATTGAGCAAAGAAGAGGCTAAGAAGAAATTTCCTTGTCATGCATGCAGAAAGTATGGACATTGGAAGAACGAGTGTAGATCTGTTCAAAAGAATAATGGGGTAAATCAAAATTTAAATCCACAGATGCAGAATGAGATGGGTGTGAATCAACAGCAGCAGCAGGTAGTTGCTCCACAGTTCCAGGTGCCACAATCTCCTATGCCCAATAATGTGAATGCCCAAGTACAGGGGTGCGGTGCGAACACTGGATTTTATGGGGTTGATCAAATTGGTAAGAATCAAAGTGTGCAAATGGTTCCGCAATACTGGTTGCAGTGCAATGAGAGTGATTCAGACTTATCTCAATGACGGTGCCTGAGGGGGGAGGAAGAGTGCGTACTTGGCTCATCCTTGGCGGTAGATCAGTCAGGTCCATTTGTTGACGGAAAGGTGGAAGGTAATGGTATTACATTCCTGGTGGACACTGGTGCTACCCGTTCTACTGTGAGAGAAGCAGAAATTCCGAACCTACCCCTCTCGGGAGAAACTATCCAAGTTGTAGGCGTCTCAAACAAACATATTAGAACGCCAGTCACAAATCCAATAGAAGTTCATATTGGAAGTTTCAGAGACATGCATCGTTTCGTGGTATGTGACTCAAGTCCAGTAAATCTCTTGGGAAGAGATTTATTGTGTAAAATGAATTGTACCATCTATTGTACACCAGATAGTATTGTGTTTCAGACACCTGATGAGGATGCCGAAATCAAGATGATGTTAGCGAAGCAACGGACACAAGTGGATGAGTTGTTTTCACTTCTCACAGAAGAGAGTTTGCCTGAAGAATTAAGAAGTGCAGTAAAGACGGATGTATGGGATTTTACAGGAAAGGAGATTGGCCTAATGTCAAATGTAGAACCGATTCAGATTACAGTGAAAGAGGGTGCCATATATCCAAACACTCCTCAGTCCAAAATGAGTCCAGAAGTAATTACAGGAGTCACTCCTGTGATTGACCAAATGGTTGAGCAGGGAATCCTGAAAGAAATAATGAGTAGTCCTTGTAATTCACCTATTATAGGAATTAAAAAGCCCAGTGGAAAATATAGAATAGTGCAGGATTTCAGAAAAATTAAAAAAAATGTAGTACCCTGTTGTCCAGTAGTGCCAAATTCAGCAGCAATCCTTTACCAAATCCCATGTGATTCTGAATGGTACACAGTGATTGATCTGTGTCAAGCATTTTTCTCGATTCCTTTACATCCGGAAAGCCAGTATTTGTTTGCATTCCGGTTCGGAGACCGTGTTTTGGCATGGTGCCGAGTTCCTCAAGGGTACACAGATAGTCCTTCAATTTTTTATCAGATCCTGAAAAGATGTTTGGAGACTTTAGTTATGCCAGGAAATTCAGTTCTGGTTCAGTACATTGATGACCTACTGGTGGCATCAAAGACACGAGAGGCATGTGTGACAGATACCATTGCCTTACTGAACCATTTAGCAGAAGGAGGACACAAAGTGTCAACAGCAAAATTACAATTTTGTAAACAGGAAGTCCAGTACCTAGGACACAAAATAGAAAAAGGAGTCAGAAAAGTACACCAGAAAGAATTAGTGTAATCAAACAAATGAGTCCACCAAAACTCAGAGCGAAGTTTGAATGTTTTTGGGAATGGTTGGATACTGCAGGCAGTGGATCAGTGGGTTCTCACTGATTGCAAAACCTCTTCAGAGGTTGACACGAAAAGATGTTAAAGATCCGATTGTGTTGGATGATGAAAGTATGGAAGCTTTTACTAAATTGCGAAACAGTCTTTGTCGAGCACCTGCATTGGGAATGCCAGATTATGCAAAGGATTTTGCATTGTATTGTTGTGAAAGAGATGGGTGTGCACTTTCAGTTTTAACTCAAAAACATGGAATGGCACGACGTCCACTAGCATATTTTTCTGCTACTTTAGATTTAGTGGCTGCAGCGTTGCCAGCTTGTTTAAAAGCAGCAGCAGCTACTTGTGTGAGTCTGGAACAGAGTGAAGCAATTGTGATGGGACATCCAGTCAAGGTGTATGTGCCACATTCAGTTGAGATCCTTTTGAACCGTACAAGGACACAGTACATGACCTCTAGTTGGCTGACTAAGTACGAAAGAGTGATCTTGGGTGCTGAAAATGTGACTGTGGTAAGGTATACAACAGTAAATCCGGCGACCCTGTTGCCGAATTCATATTGTGAGGAAGTAAGAGAAGAGGCGGATCATGATTGTTTGGATGTGACAGAGTTGTGCACGAAACCCAGGCCCGACATTGAGGACGTTCCATTAGAAGAATCAGACTGTGAGATGTTTGTTGATGGATCATGTTTAAGAAATGAGAAAGGAGAATTGTGAACTACCTATGCTGTTTGCACCATAGCGGGAGTTCTAGAAGCATCCTGTTTAAAAGGGGTAAACTCCGCCCAAATTGCTGAATTGATAGCTCTGATTAGAGCGTGCAAAATTTCCAAAAGTCTAAGGGTAACCATATTTACTGATAGTCAATATGGTTTTGGGGTGGTTCACGACTTCGGTCAGCTATGGATACAAAGGGGATATCTGACTTCTTCAGGTTCCCCTATAAGAAACAGCAAAATTGTAAAAGATTTATTGGATGCTTTACAATTGCCCTAAAGGATTGCAGTGGTCAAATGTTCCGCACATAAATCAGGAGATGATTATGTGACAAAGGGCAACAGATACGCGGATCAAGTAGCGCATTTCTGTGCACTAAATTTAATTGCTCTAAACAGAGGGATGGAAAAAGAAAATACCAATTGCCATCTTATGTTTTCTTCTTCATTTGAAACTTGGGACGAAATTAGACAGCTACAGGAAGAAGCAAGTGATGGGGAAAAGGGAACATGGATAAATTCAGGTTGCAGAAAGAGAGCAGAGGACAAAGTGTGGGTCTATATAGACGAAAGACCAGTCATGCCAGACAGTTTATTATCCCAAATGGCAAGAGTGTACCATGGAATTGCACATGTTGGAAGAGATGCCATGATCAGGCTCTTCAAGCAATCATGGTATAACCCAAAGTTCAGGGCCATTGCAGAGAGTCTCTGCCAGAGGTGTGTCACCTGTCAGCAGCAAAATCCAGGCAGAAAGACAGTTGTTAGTTGGGGACGAATTGGAAAGGCAGCAGGACCATTCACCCGACTCCAGTTAGATTTTATTGAGCTTCCCCCATGCAATGGGCTGAAATATGTGTTGGTTGTTATCTGCTTGTTCTTTCGCTGGGTGGAAGCCTATCCAACGAGAAGGAATGACAGTCTAACAGTCGCAAAGCTGCTTCTAAGAGAATTGATCCCTAGATTCGGATTTCCAGTCACTTTAGAAACAGATAGAGGAACCCATTTTAACAATGAGATCATTCGGATGATTTGTGCAGCATTACAGATTGAGCAAAAACTGCACTGTGCCTATCGACCCAAAGCATCTGGATTGGTTGAGCAGTTAAATGGCACAATAAAATCTAGATTAGGAAAGGTGTGGGCATCAACAACACTGAAATTGCCTGATGCTTTTCCCCTTGTACTGATGAGTCTTAGAAGCATTCCTGACAAAAAGACGGGTTTGAGTCCTCACGAGATCCTAATGGGAAGAGCAATGAGACAAGCATTTACACCAGCGAACAAACTGATGAATATATCTGATGATCTAGTGCTTGACTATTTCAGAGGATTGGCTGATCTGGTGCGTTCTGTGTCTCACCAGGTTGGAGAAAATGCCACTACGACACAGCCGAATCAAGTTCATGATCTGAGTCCTGGAGAGTGGGTTCTTGTGAAGAAACACGTGAGGAAATTGTGTTTAGAACCCAGGTGGAACGGACCCTACCAGGTGATTCTGGTGACGACGACAGCAGTGAAGTGTGGTGGTTTGCCAAATTGGATACATGCAAGCCATACCAGATGAGTCCCAAGTCCACTTGAAAGACAAGAAGAGCAGCAACTGGTAAACCAAAGCCAAAGACCAAAAGCTGAAGTGTGTGAAGCTGAAGAATCTAGAGTAACAGATTCTGAAGAACAAACAGATGACGAACAGCCAAGCACAAGTCAAGTAGCGTGGGTACCAGTTACTGGGTCTCATGAGACTGCTGTAGAACCAGAAGAAAGGGAAGTTACTGAAAGTCAAGAAGAAGAACAGATAGAAGGAAGGCCAAATAAAAGAACCTATGAACCAGATGAAGAAGATGAAAAAGTAGTTCAATCTAAAAGACCGAGAAAGGGTGACAATTGGCCAAGAGGAGTGAAAAGACAAATATACTCTGGTGAGAAGAAAGTCAAAAAGAAGACCAGAGCAACTTAATGAGGTCTCAAGCCAAACTGAACAAGAAGAGTCAGGAGAAGATTCAGTACGAAAAACAAGGAGAGTAAGAATTCCGAGCAAGAAATACACAGCACCGGAATGGACGTATGTGATCTTTGAAGAAATTGAAAGCTCAGATCCGAGTGAAGAAAAAGACAGTACTGGCACTGAGCAAGTGGATGAAAGCAAGTTAAGACCACCTTAAAAGAACTGTGAAGAAATTAAGGTGAAACCTTGCCAAACGAAATGAATGAAAAGACTCAGAAGATTTAAAAGAAAAAGAAAAGAAAAGGCTAAAAGAAGAAAGCCTTGAAGTGTAGGAGTACACTATTTTTCAGAAAATTATTTTAAGTAAATTTAGAGTTTTTATAGATTTAGATTTTTATTTTTAGTAGAATACAAAAATGGCCAATGCAAAAGTGACTGAACATCCAAAATCTAGCCTAAAACGTAGATGTATTAGAGCTTGCTTATGTCGTGTCTTTTTACTGACATTTATGTGGATATTATTAACTGTCATTGTACCTATTCTAATGTTAACTAATAATGGAGTGAGTGATGTTACTAAAGAAACCCCTAATACTAACTTAGAACAACTAGATGGAAGTATTCTCCATCATGATAAATCAATTAGTGATTTCTCGTTAAATGTTTTTACAAAATTGATGTATGAGTATGTTAATACAATGAATGTGAGTAATTGTTATGTATGCATGCAATTACCTTCATCTGTCTCAGAGGGGTGACATATCATCACCTACCTTTAACATATGGTGTGTCTTGCAGTGTTTTAACTAGCCTATTCTATGTGACGGGGAAGCTGGAGTATCACTTTTCCAATATAGATTTAGTATTTTCAGAGATACCTATTATAAAAGAACTAAACAAGGTTTTAAGTAATAAGAATGCACGTTATATGGGATAATTCTTCCATATTTCTAAGACACTAGATATTGGATATGCTTACAAAAACAATCTAACATGTAGTTTGCGGGTTGAAGAAAAGGTGTTCATAAATATGGTAGAATATAGAAGAGAAAGTTTCCAAAGGAAAGCTGCTGAACCAAAGTCACAGGTAACACCTTGGGCGTTTAGAGAAGGAAATTATGAGAAAGGTGAGACATATGCTGCAATGTCCCTGGACTGATATAAAAAGGGGAAAATCTGCTTGCTTAGAATGAACACTAACTATAATAATTATTTCATTGGTTCTAGTGAATGTGAGCATACTTACCAAATTACTGGAGGTTGGGGATTGAAGGGTAGAACTGATCCTGTTTTCCCAGGAGTCTATTATGTGTGTGGTAAGAAAGCCTATTATAGGTTACCTGCACATTGGTAACATATGGTAGTTGTTATTTTGCAATTGTTTTCCCAAAGGTCTACCATGTGGACAAAAGTAATAACAGAATCAATGAAATAAAACAAGGACTAACACGTAAGAAGAGAGCTAGTTTCTCAGAAATAGTAGGTGATATTTTTGGTGCACTGATACCATCAGTTGGAGTCGTTCTGAATTCGCATAAAATTCGAAAATTGTCCACAGTGGTTGATTGTTTGTCAACAGATAATGCTGGTGGCTTCTTGATGATTGACCGAAATGGTTGCGATCAGATCAATGGTTTTGCAAAATTAACTTGCCCTTGATATCTTATTGGCAAAAGAGGATGGAGTCTGTGGTATGTTGAAAATTCAACATTGCTGTACTTATATCCCTGACAAAAGTAAAAGTATTGAGGGATATATTGAGAATATTACGAAATTACATGAAGACTTGACTGGGAGAGACTTGGTAAGAGTTTCTCTTCGATAGCTAAATGGTTTTCTACCTTTGGAAGTAGCTTATTAGGGAAAATAATAATACCAATGATTTCAGTAGCTGGAATAGCATTAGTGATAACAATATACAAATGTTGTAAGTGTAAGTGTGAAAGAAAAGAGATGACAGAATAAAATAACAAACGAAAAGCAAGAAAGAGAAAAAGAGATGAAATAGAACTGGAAGATATGAAAGGAGATTACTATGACGAGATGAAGGAGTTAGATGAGAAGATGATGAAAAGAGTACTGATCTTTAGATAGATAAAGGTGGCACTTGGTATGGTGGGTATTTTATGATGGCTCCAGGAAGCCATCAGAGGGGGGATTGATGGAGCAGGGTTTCGCAAAAAGAAACCTGCTCGAATTAACTCCCCCATAATACCTATTAACAGTGTACAGTGAAAACGAAAACACAAATCACATGAGCTACATGGGAAACCGCTTTGCGCATGCATGCACTAATGTGAACTAATGCATGAAAGAACAAGGCTGCATTTTACATTGCGTTTCAAAGGAAATGAGATTAATGCACGTCTAGGCCGCCGCATTTCGCATGTTGCATCTTGCTTTAAAAACGAAAATAATTAATGCTGCTTTGCATGAAGCTTATGCTAAGAATATATTAACAGGGAATAGTGTAAAGGTGGGTGGTAAATAGTGAAGGATACAGTTCCATGTAATTAATAATGTATGTGTTTATTTTTGTCATAGTGAGCCGAATGGGCCTGTATTTGCTTAAATTGTCCGGATAGATGAGGGGCTGAAATATGAGCAAAAGTGACCTGACAAGACAGACAGACGTGCTGAATGCTGCAGATGATGAATAAAAGTTCAAGGACAATCAACTCAGAGAACATTGTTTGCCTGCCAAAAGATGAGACTGGCCGTGGGACACAAGACTTCGTCCGCAGACGTGGCTGAGAAATTAATGAATTGTAATAAGAATAAAAATTATATAGACTGGTCAATACATATGCCATGGGAAAGGAAGTAGAACAATGAGCATGAAGAATTTTGAATGAAATCACGGTGGTGTGATACACCACCTCCCCAAGCATCCAATGAGCAGTCGAATTCTGTGCAATGTTTCAATTAATGTGGGTTGGACATGTAGGTTTTAGGGTATAACTGGGGTGCCTTTGGGGGTGTGGTTTAGAGCTGCAGCGGTAGCAGATTGAGAGGGGAGATGCGTCGCTGTTCGTCGGTTTGCAGAAAGGCCTAGCTGTTCCTGTCCTTGTCCTCTCCTGTTCCTGAAATCTTTGTTTCCTGATTCTATTTCAGGGGACCCCCACTACTGCCTTGGCCAGGGGGGTGGTATTTCATTGATCTTTGGGTTTGTATTATCTTCTGACTCGTACTTTGCATAATTTTGCAAGGATATTTTGTCTCTGAAACTTATGTCTCTTCATCTATCCACTCCGTTATAAGTATTATATTTGTTTCGCATTATTTTTGCTGAAACTTATGTCTCTTCATCTATCCACTCCTTCATATGCATATCGTTCATGAATGATGAGTTTGACACTGTTTGCATTTTGTTAATTAATTTTCTCTCCTTTGTGGGATTCATTGTTTGCATTGCAATCTGTATGCAATGAGCATTTATCAATTACATTCATCTGAGATAATCTTTATTAATTTCACTGAGTCTGTGATTATTTAACTAGTTAGATAGTTAGTTAAGTTCTATTATTACCATCAACTACTCAACTATTTTGGTCCGTCGACCGAGAGGAAAGAGAGTTGATATATAGGTCTAGTTATGTATTTAGAAAGGGTAAACGTGAATCTGTGAAGGAAAACAATTTTTCACGACATTCAAACTTGACCATCCAGCGCAACAGGGATTTGTGAGTTGGGTGAATGTGTATGGGCCATTTGTATGAAATATTGATGAGTATCGATCCCTGATAAATTGTAGCACTGGATCAGTAGCAATAGATTTCAGGGGCTAGAAACAGACAGAATGATCGGGGAAGAAGTCACCCAAAGCCGCGCTGAGTCACGAGTCGCAGGGCAGA
The DNA here is from genome assembly GCA_963921515.1 of Calotriton arnoldi. NCBI lineage: Eukaryota > Metazoa > Chordata > Amphibia > Caudata > Salamandridae > Calotriton > Calotriton arnoldi. The sequence goes on from CAWUFW010003593.1 coordinate 53,679, forward strand.
ACCCCACAAAAGAGCAAACAAGCACAGAAGAACACAAGGGAACGGAAAGACTGATCGAGTCATTGATCTCAGAAATGAGGGCGAATTTCGCTACCTCGTTAAAAAATCTGGTCAGTAACCAGGGGGCTTGCGAGGTCTTAGAAGCTAAAATTAATACCATAATGGAACGAATCACCACAGTGGAAGCCACCGTGGATGAGCTGGGGAAGAGAGTAGAAACGAATAAAGAGGAGATACGGACCTTGGAAGCAAATTAGAAGGATCTCAGAGGGAAGATCGAATCGATGGAAAACCAGGCAAGGCGTAATAATCTGAGACTTGTGAACGTCACGGAGGGATAAGAAGGTGAAGACATCAAAAGCTTTGTGATCAACCTTCTGAAGGAGTTCTTTCCATGGGTAGAGACGGGGATACTGGCAGAGGACATCCAGAGGGTACACAGGAATCCGTTTGGGAAAGGCAAACCAAGAAAAAACCCAAGGAAGATCCTAGTAAATTTTAGAACATATACCCTGAAGGAAAGAATTTTAAGTGAGGCAATAAGAGCCGGATCCCACACAAAGGGTGAGTGGGCCTTCAGAATAAGATCGGATTTTTCGAAAGCAACACAGAACAGGCAGTGGGAACTATGACAATACATGCAGGAGTTGAGATCTCTGGGGGCATCAGTTCAGATGTGTTTTCCCGCATCCCTGAGAATAATGTGGGGAAATCAGATGCATAACTTGAGGGACACCAAGGAATTAGAATCCCTAATAATTAAGATTAAAAGGCGCAACAAGTGTAATGAATGCCTAGAGAGCAGGGGCCTCGAAAGAAAAGGAGGGTTCTCCATGGGAGGGTGAGGGCTAGGGAGGGGTTTGGGAAAGGGTTTTGCAAGAATGATTTCACAAAGGGTGTGGGAGAATATGGGGAAAAAAGAAAAAAAAAGTTTGTGCGACAAGTGTGAAAAATAAGAGAGACAGGGCTAAAAGGGGGGAGGAAACCAGAATGCCCTCTTTCTTAGGCAATGGGAGTTAACATCCTAACCTGGAACGTAAATGGATTGAGTGTCAGAAGCAGAAGGCAAAAAATCTTAGAGTATTTAAAATTTATAAAAAGGGAAATAATAATTCTACAAGAAACGCATCTCCTAAAAGCAGAGTGGGGGGAGATAACGAAGAAGCAAAGTTGGGTGGATTCATACGTCTGTACTGACCAGGCATGCTGCGTGAAGGGGGTGATTATCCTGTTTAAGAAAATAGCAAATGCAACAATAGAGGCAGCCAACTGTGATCCGAAAGGGAGATGGGCCATAGCAAAAGCACGCATGTATGGTAGAACATAAGCATTAGCAGGATACTACGGTCCCAATGTGGATGACCCTGCTGCAATGCAGGCGCTGTATATGCATCTCTTGGATGTCTCAGCCCATGTGATACTTGGCGGAGATTTTAATTTGATAATAGATCCAAGGAAAGACAGAATGCCAGCAACGAATACCTCAAACTTGCCTAGAATGAGGGGATGGCTGAAACACTACTTTGAAGACTTAGGACAGTTAGATATATGGAAAGAGAAAGGAGCAAAAGCACAAAATTTACCTTTAAGAACAAAAAACACGGTCACTCTTCTAGGATAGACTTCTTTCTAGTGGATAAGTCATTATGCTGTAACGTAAAGAAAGTGGAGCACATGCCGGCACTTCTATCCAATCACTCAGCAGTTCAGATGGAAGTATGTCTTGAGAAGGCCGAGACTATGCCGAGATGGACACTAGACAGATCTATGCTCCTCGACCCCAAGGTAATAGAAAGTTTGAGAATTGAAACCAACCTATTTTTTTTAACAAACACAAACGAGACCTCATGTCAGGTTATGTGGGACGCAGACAAGGGAGTAATGAGGGGGAAACTAATCAGTTTAGATGCCTTTCGGCATAAAAGAAGTAAGAACGTGATCAGGAAACTGGAGAAGGAAATACAATCCTAGAGAGAAGAACGGAGGAGGAGGAGAACAGAGCACAGGAAAGGGACAAAATAGAAATGAATAACAAAAAGGGAGAATTATCCAGTATTTTAGATGCTATAACCAAGGGTAAATGGGAGGCAAGTAAGCTCGGACCCTACGAATACGGGTAGGTCTGTGGTAAAATGTTAGCCTGGAAGATCAAGGCAGAACAAAGTCGTAATAAGATTCTATGTATTCAGGAGGAAAATCAGACAGAACCCAGTATGGAAGATACAATGATTGAGAGCGGTTTAACAAACTCTTTAAAGACTTATATACAGGGGACACAATGGCCAGTGAAGAACAAACAGAGGGTTATCTCAATAACTTGTTAAAGCAGACTTTATCGGAAGAGCAAAGATGTGAATTAAACGCGAAAATAACAGCGGAAGAAGTAACAGGGGTGATAAAGTGTTAAAAAAGGCAAAATAAGCAGGTCCTGATGCGATACCAAACTAAATATACAGATCCTTGAAAGAGGAGCTGGCGCCCTGACTGACGGAGTTATTTAATGCAGTATTCTTAAGGGGACAGGACCTACCTAAGTCCTGGAAAGTGGCAACGATATATATTTTGCTAAAACCAGGGAAAGACCCAAAGAGGTGGGAATCATACAGGCCAATATCAATGCTAAATAGCGACTATAAAATCTACACCCAAATTTTGGCGGAGAGACTGGGCAAGGTTACTGGTAAAATAATCCATGAGGATCAGAAAGGTTTTATAAGGGGCAGACAGATTCAGGATTTGACGCTCGAATTAATGGGAGCAATAGATGTGGCTACTCAGGAAAAGATCCCCCTGTCTGTGATCACTTTTGATGCCGCAAAGGCCTTTGGCAGGGTCAGTTGGCCTTTTTTACGCAAAGTAATTGAAATATACAACTTGGGGAGTATTTTCGCAGGTGCAGTAAGATCTTTATATAAAAATCCCACTGCTTGAGTATTAGTAAACGGGAGCCTCATGGAGAAGATAACTATCTGGAGAGGTACCAGACAGGGGTGTCCACTCGCCCTACTGTTATTTAATCTATACATTGAGCCTCTAACAAACGCCCTCAGGTCAACTCATCTGATAACCTCTTTTAAGTATAGGGAATGGGATAAGAAGCTAGCCCTTTACGCGGATGACTTAATGCTATTTACAGATGACCTGACAGGCTCACTCCCGAAAATAACAGAGACACTTGAGCAGTTTGGGAAAATTTCAGGTTACCAGGTATATCAACAGAAAACAGAAATTATGGCGTGGAACACCCAGAGCAATAATCCCCTGGTAAAGGAGCAGATAAGATATTTTGGCATCCAGATAGTGGGAGAGATAGGGAAAATCGTTCACTTAAACTTCAAAAAAGTTCTAGCGGAAACTAGAAAGCTCCTTAATGCATGGAAAAGCCTCCCGCTATCTTTCCTGGGCCGTTCCAATATTGTAAAGATGATGATTCTCCTGAAATTTACATATATTTTCAACACCATACTTTTAGAATTTAGGAGAGAGTGGTTTAACAGGTTACAGGGAGACATAAGCAGCTTTATTTGGGCCTCAAAAGGAGTCAGAATTGCCTTGAAAAAGATAAGGAGGAAGAAAGACCATGAGGGGATCGCCAGTCCAGATCTGTTCCAGTACTATAGAGCTTTCCACTTTAAGAGTATTAGAGCACTATTTAAAGAACATCAGACCTATCCATTATACCTGCAAGTCATGACAAATACGGAAGGAAGTTATTTCCTATATAAATTTGGACACCCCAAATTTAAAAAAAAAAGTGAAATTAAAGACATTAGGGTCTGCTGCCAGGCTATGGTATCAAATCAGGCACCTGTGGAAAATTCCCTACTACAGTGAACATGCCCCAGACTGGAATTCCCCAGGAACACCGGAATGTTTGAAAGACACACTATCAACACCCATGAGAGATGGAGGGATAATGAAGTGGGGTCAGCTAATAACAGAAAATACAATAACCGGATGGGACCAACTGTCAGTATTGACTAATGGGGCACTCTCTAAGTTTAAATATTATCAACTAATGAGTTGGACAAAGACATTAGGGAAGGATGGTGCAGGAAATAGAGACATAGAGAGGAAAATACAAGGGTATATAGAAATGAAGAAAGAAGTAGCGACTTGGTACTGGTCGTTTATATCAGCAGGAGAAGAGGATTTCACCTTACCCACAGAGATTTGCAGGAAAGATCTGCTGACGCTGGATGTACAGAATTTATGGCAAGTATCAATGTCTTCATGTTGGTATATTATCAAATCTGCACCTGATGGAGCAGGGGAAACAACATATTTTTTGTACCCCTTGGAAGTTAATGACCCCATAATGATTAATGATACTAACCATTTGAAACGCATGAACTAATCAACAAATGCACCTTTTATTAAACATTATACGTGGGCAACTTGCTGGCATTGCAAAATCTAATTTATTTACAAATGCGAAGCAAAATAACATGAGTATTATGATTTGAGTAGTAAATAGAGTAAATTGCATGATTTGTGTTGTGTAGTAAAATTGCACCGTGGCAAAGAATGCAGATGGTAAGAAAAATGGCTTTAAATGTCGCTTCTGCTAGGTAATACCTAACACGGGTCTTTAGAATGGCAGGTGGTAAACAGAAAGGCTTATTTTCCATGTTTAATTTCTGTTGTGTTTGTTCTTATATTAGTTTCGTTCGGGCCTGCTAGGCCGTGCTTCGAAAATGGCCGCTGGAAAAGGACGAGATCGCGTGCACTGAATAAAATGGCCCCGCGCATGAGCAGAGCGAATGCTCCAGTCACGTGTATGCAGCCTGTGCCCGGAGTGAGAGATGTCAAGGCCAGTCTGACCTGCAACAAGGATCGTGCCAAGAGTTCAGTATAAATGCATGGGAACGGATGAGAGAATCGAGCGACAGAGGATGAACTAATATGTGACCATCGGAGTTTGTTGCAAAATACATTTACAAATTGAATTACCTTTGGACATTGTTGATCACGAGAATTAATGTATGCGTTATTGTCCCCAAACCGGTTCGAACAAGGAGGGCGATGAGGTGACCATCACCACCCCTCCAATGGACCAATTAGCGTGATTTCTGCCCCTAAAGATTGCAACTTAAGTGTAGCGAGTCGGAGAATAGGGTATAAGAGAGTCTGCTCTTACGTTGTGCATTGTTCGCTTCTTCTATCCTGATGCTGCGAGAGACTCTGTCATTTTGGACTTCGGACTTTGACTGGGGAAGGAACGAGACCGTTGCGGGTGTTGCCCGGGAGGAGATTGCGTCCAAGGAGGTTAGCGGGACAGTCAGTCAGTTTTGGGAGCCCCATCTTGTGACCTGCGGTTCATCTTTCTATCTTGGTGAACCATTCTTGTCATCGCCCTATGGCCAAGGGTAATGAGTATTTTCTGTCTCTATTCTAAAAATTTTACTTAAATGCTTACTGATATTCTAAATGTATTTGCCTAATTATGAACTTTACTTATTTGCTCAAAGAATTTAGATAAAATTATATGCTAACTCTAAATGAGTCTGTGGTTCTTTAAAATAAAATTGTGATCAATAAAATGTTAAAGGTTTTAATTGTGATTGAGCTGGACTTAATCGCCATCAATTGATTCTACTAGTTGGTCCATCGACCGAATAGCGGAATACCTTGATGTTTAGAACCGACAGGATCCTAAGTTAATGTATATAATGTGTAGGTTATAATTCTGTCATTTTAATAAGGTATCCCGTTTGTCCAGCAGCTCATTTTCTTTAGCTTTTGATCCAGAAAATTAAGTGAATGTATGTATGCGGTGTTATGGGCCCCACCGACATAGGTTATGAGATTTTAGGTTGAGTAGGTGTTTTCTGGGTTAGTGTCATAAGGAAAAATTTATTTTAGCCGCGCTGGATCACACCTCTCAAAAAAAACATTTGTTTACAATGCATAGAGCATACTGGACGCCAAAGAAACTCTCAAAATTGAACAAAGGAGAGGTGAAAAGTTGCCCCAAGTGTGGAGAGGAGAGGGCAGACGACATCCGTATGTTTCGGCAGTGCCCCCAACTACAGGGATTTTTGAATGATGTGGGCAAGATCCTCTCAGAAGTGCTACATCAGAATATAGAGGTAAGCCTAGAATTAGTTATGTTTGGGGTGAAAAATGGTAATGGTAATTTGAGAGGACCTAGATTAAGTAAAAAACACAGTAACTTACTTTTCGTACTAATGTTAATGGCTAGACGGGAGATCTGCATTAAATGGATATGCCATAATCCGCCAACACAAGCAGAATGGGTAGCATCAGTCCAAAGGGTAAACAAGTTAGATCGGGCGGGAGTACAAAGTAAGAGGATAGGGTTTTGGGATATATGGGAACAACAATGGAGGTCATGAGACGGTGAAACAGATGGTGCTCAGGAAAACCGGAAAGTCCAATGATTAAGCAAAACAGCAATACGAGAAAGTGGGAACTGCGATGGGGCAGTTATACCACCCCACAGTGGAAGAGTTGGACGAGATGCGGAAGGGGGGCCAAGAGGCCGATAGGATACCCCCATACACTAAAAACTTACCATTCGAAGGTGGAAGCTCTGGGGCAGGGCCAGGTTGGGACAGAACTGTAGACACGGCTCCCCATCCAAGTGAATCCGATATCCCATCTCAACCTGTTTATTGCACAATGAGGACAAAAAAAAAAAGAGTGGGTTTGGTTCGAAGAATAAACATGTTGCTGACTCGGCCGCTAATGACACGCGTCCTGCTAGATAATGATTTTTTTTGTCAAAATTGCTCCCCTCATGTCTGTGGACACACGTTTGGAGAAATTGCTCCATCTCTCTCATAGTAGACTATCAGTAGGGAGGGCAGTTCCCTGCTGGATAGGAAGAGGCCACTTCTAAACCAGCATGCTCCCAGCCCACCAAAGGGGATTTACATGACTCCGTTACATGTAAAGGGAGGACTGCATTAAGGGTTTCTAACAAGGATATATTTAACTGGTGCCAGAGCCTACTTAAATATTTAGAAGACCTCATGTTACTTTTCTGAAAGCGCATTGATGTTATTTGTCTTGTTGAAAGGTGCCTCAGCATGACAGGTAATTGGATTGTCTAGTGGTGAATGCATGTTGTGTCCTCTAGTGTACATGAAATGTGCATAAAGCTTGCAAATCCAATTAGTTTCTATTGGGACGTCTAGTCGAGCAATACATCTGCTATTGGCTCGTCCAGTGTGATGTCACAATAAAGGCATGCATATTAACAGCCTTATTAGGAGTTTGGCAGACAGGGCACTCTGTCATAAGTCCGGTGGAGTATCATGTTTCTTAGGGTTTCTTTAACCTCTATTTCTGGGATTGATTTTCATCGATTAAGGCAGAACCTTAGATTGACAGCTTTCACTTCAATGTACTGTCTGCGCCATGACTTGTCAAAGCGTTGATTCTCTACTAACTAATTGTTATTAGCACACGTCGAAAGCTGGATACCAACGTGCATGAAGTTGCTCAATTCACAAATATTCTGGCAATTTAACTAATTATCTTCCAATTACAACCATAAACGCTCTTGTAAAATTTGTGTCTTTTAAAACGCCATTAATCCTGCGCCTGAGCTATTTCTCTAGCATCAACAAAGACATTTTGCTGATGTCACTAGATAGTGTTTCTGATAAACTTTTACCCACCCGCTCTCCTTACACTACCTCTTTGAGTAGCTACATGCTTCCTGTGGCAGTGAACCCTGATAGTCAACAACAATCAAAAGGGCTTGGAAATGTTCCCTACCATAGGTGCCAAAAATGGCTGCAGTGTGACCAGAAGTTTGTGATCATGATTCACACATTTGGAAGGTGGGGTTTAGAGTGTGTGTGCGCATGTGTGTGTATCTTTATGTGTGTGCCTGTGGGTGTATTATCGTTTCCCTCTTGGCTGCATTATACCCTTTGCCCACTGGTCCACATGTCATCAACTTGTAACTGCATGTTTACAAATTTCAGGACCCCCCTCCCCCACCATCACCACAACCAACACAACGACAGGAATGCTCCAAGCAATGCAGCAGAGGGTGGCTTGTGAATGTTGTCATGCCAAGGAAACATCATGGAGATGGGGCATGGTACATCTTAAGATGATAGTTCCTTTTTGCAGTCACTACTCACACACGCAGACAATGGCACCACAGCCAGCAGCTGGCATGCTGATGTGGCATGTATTCTGAGCAGTCCTCATATTTCACTGGCATCCAAATACAAGCATAGACAGACTCGCCACCACTCTGGCAGCTCAAAAAATAATTCCACTTCTGCACTGAATCTATTTCTCAGCACTAATATACCTCAGAAGAGTTACCTGAGCTGTTGCTGCTGATAGATGTGTTTAATCTGAAAATGATACGTTTGAATCCCAACAGAGCTGGCTCAGACGTTCATCTATCCAATATGAGCAAAGTGAGTACAATTAAGTTCAGTTATAATAACACTTTTTATTTACAGTGCTGTAAAATGACAGGTATTGTGCTGGCATGCACTCAATACAATTAGAAATTATTAGAACAATAGTCACATATTCCACCATAAAGCTATTGGATCATCGCTTACTTCCCATCTTACATCTTCCTTCACAGGCCCAGATGGCATCTCCACATGCAGAAGTGAAGCAACTTGCCCTCCTGCTTACTTTTTGTGGAAAAAATATCAATTCATTTTAATAATTAGTTCATTTAAGTTTATATATACCATAACACTTGTACAAATATTAATATGCATACAAAAGACATACATTAACAATGTATATCATCCAATTAAGTATGCAAATATGTACATTTTCTCCAAATCAATTGATAAAAACGAGGGAATCCCTCTTATTTTAACACATTAAAGATTAACTCAATTGTAAATTATGTTTTACAACAAAATTAATAAATTCATTCCTCACTCCTTTGAGAGCACAGCAGATCAGTAAGATATGTTGGTTTGTCTCATTCTGCTTGCTACACAGCCTGTAAAACATTCTGTCAGTAAAAACGTCTTGCTGTCAAATCAGTTCAAAATGTATAAAGTGCCAGATCCATCCCAAGGCCTGCCAAATTTAAAAAGATGTGATTGTTGCACTTTTGGTAGACATACAACCTATCTTCACTGACAGACCATTGGATAGATTATTTCAAATTATCCTTGAATTTGGTCTTGTTAATATTATCGTTGTGTAATATTACCATCCTTCACAAGATTTAATATTCAAATAGACACTCCAGGAATTTTGCTGGATAGTAATCACCAAATATTGATAAAAAACTCTTGGAATTTCCAGTTGTTAAATCATGCAGAATGCGCATCATAGATTGTAGCAGCCAAGCCTTGGTGGACTCAAGCTGGGTATAGACTTTCCACTCCCTGCCACCTTCTTCAATATAAACCTTCCACCAGGACCAACCAAGGAAACCTTTCCTGTGTCCAGATGGCAGATCCATACAATACGAACAACTTTAAGAGTTATAGGCCATCAGTAAGAGTTACAGGTAATCAGTAAAGACTGTGCCATTCAGTTCCCAATGCTATCAACACATTTCTATGTAGTGTTTATAATAGACTTTGACATTAATGTTTTGCAATTAGAAGAGCCTTCCATGACAATCTTTCATCAATTGTTAGATCCAGATAATTATATTCATCCATTAGTTGTCAGGCTGAGATCCTTTATATACCCACTCATACTTACAGTTTACTGTTGCTAACACAATCACCTTACTTTTTGTGCGGTTAAGCAGCAGTAAATTTAGGTCGCAGTACTCTCCCAGACCCTTCAGCAGACACTGGATCTCAAAAGGTTTATGGCATGAATTATCATCCGCATAACATGGTATATGTAAGTTATCAATTTTAGGTGTGATTCTTTTACTGTTGCATCATCACAAACCCATCAGAGATGAAAAAACTAAAAAAAGAGAGGTGACAAAAGATGACCTTGTTTTACTAGGCGCATAGATGAGGCTTTAAATATGAAGTATGGAAATCTTCCCATACAAATAGTAGCCTGTGTACTACGATACAGCAACACATTTCTACTTTAAAATATCATCAGAAATCCCCCATTGAATGCATTGAATGCATATTAGTAAGCTGAAAAATCCACAATCATAAAGTTATTCCTTCTGGAGCAGTCCCCAACATGATCCCTCTAGAAAGTGCTCTTTAAGAACACAGGTACTATGGTTATTTTGATTTCATGTGTGTGAGGATGTAATTCAACTATAGTCCCCTCACACAGGAATATTCCATTTTAGTTAGCAGACATATTGCTCATGCCTCGTGCAACACAGTATATCTGCCCTTCCTTGTGGTGAACAAGAATCCTCACATACCTGTCCCAACTTCTGATAAGGCTTGGATTCCATCATTGTCAGAAGCTGGAAGAGGGCTTAAAGCATGTCTTCCTCATGCCTCTGCTGCCCGGTCTGGTTTATCCTTTAAATCATGCCTTGCTGGATCCTATGTCCAGGATTAGATTCCTGCCCTGCTGTTGCAATGGTCAAGTCACTGGTAGAGGCAAGGGAAATAAAAAAAAATCCAAAGTTGTTCCTCTGTGCTTTTGTGAGTGAAAATGTGTGAGAGTGAGTGAGTGTGTGTATGAGTGTGTCATCATATTTCTGTGAGTGAGTATGAGTTAAAATGAGAGAGTAAGGGAGTGTGATAATGAGTGAGTTAAAATGAATGAGTGAGCAGGAGTGAGTGAATGCAAGTGAGCAAGACAGTATCTGTGTGTGTGTGTTATACTTGTGAGTCTGCCACAAGCCATGGCATACTAAGGTAATTCTTGGCTTAGGTAGGTGTCCATGGCCACCCACTGGCACCCGCCTATTGGAGGTAATTCTTGTAAGGAAAGAAAACTGTGGAAAAATGCAGGCACTGGCATGATGGAGATAATACTTGGACTATTTAGAACTCATAAACAAAATCTGATGCTGCTATATTTGGAATGGCCTAAGGGAGAGCCAATATGCCATTTTAGAGAGAGAAATCCCCCATGAAAAAAAGATGGACCTGGCGTACTAGATACATTTTTTCAAATAGAAACACCCTTGATAAAAAGGTAGTATGGTACACTGGAGGCCATTCTTATTGTGTGGGGAAGACCCCTTAGCAATTTTTTTTTTTTAATGTATCAAGTCCTGCGCTAGGCTTCATTGGCACACTATGAAAATTGTAATATTTCATTAGTTCCTTTTCTGGGCTTAAGGCTTTTTAGCAAATACATGTGGAAAAGTATGCTTTAAAATGCATTATCGAACCCATTTTTTTCAAAATGTGGAATAACCCTCCCTCCCCCCACTAACCCCACCACTCCGAACCTTCCACAAGCAAGTCCAGTTTGCTTGCTACGTTTACTCGCTGGAATTCTGGGCAGGTATTACATCCTACCACTTCAAAGGCCACCAGCGCCACTGATGCTAGTCGAGCGGATCTAGTCTACACATCATTACTTTTATGAGACATTTGAGCATTGCAGAGATTTGGGTAATCTGCGGAGTTACAAATGGAGTTACCATTTAAAGAGAGCCATTCAGAGTTGGCCAGGTGCCTTCATGCTTTCAACTTTCTTTTATGCAATAACAATCCAGAATGTACAGTCTCTATATGATCTCTGACCCGACGACCAGTGTGTCTGTTGAGCATGAACACCCACTGCTTGTTAACTATACGTTTGCTACAGTAAGTCAAATATGATTCTTTGTTGTGACTGTGTCTACCAAAATGCCAGCCCCAGAAAGAATCAGTTACCTAATGTATGTAAAGACCATTGTAAGTAGACAGCAGCCTAGTACATTGTAGAAAATTGATTATTATTTGAGGTGTGCAGTTGCCCACCTCAAGGAAGAATAACACTAAATTGTCAGGGTGAATCACAAATCACTAAATTAACCGGAGCTCAACCTCCAGGTAGCTATGGCACAGAGCAAACAGGCTTAACTTAGGGTAATGTGTAAAGTATTTATGGTGGACTAAAACAGTAATAAAGTCAAAACATCAAACAGTAAAAATCTCAAACCTCATTACAAAATTCGAATAAGAGGAAACAAATATATGCATTTTTAAACTTTTAAGTAAAAATAGTGTCATAAAGCACTAAGCACCAATCATATTGTATGACAGTGGTAGACCAGGGTCTAGTTGCAATTTCAGCCCGACTCCGAAGGAGCATGTGTGGGATACACCAAGAGGCCTCGTCCCGGTCAAAGATTTTACCTTCTGACTTAGCCTATTTATGGAGATCAAATTCCTCCAGCAGGGTAAGGCTGAACAGTTTAGGCTGCTGCAGTCAGGCTACACCAGTGTGTCTGTTGAGCATGAACACCCACTGCTTGTTAACCATACGTTTGCTACAGTAAGTCAAATATGATTCTTTGTTGTGACTGTGTCTACCAAAATGCCAGCCCCAGAAAGAATCACTTACCTAATGTATGTAAAGACCATTGTAAGTAGACAGCAGCCTAGTACATTGTAGAAAATTGATTATTATTTGAGGTGTGCAGTTGCCCACCTCAAGGAAGAATAACACTAAATTGTCAGGGTGAATCACAAATCACTAAATTAACCGGAGCTCAACCTCCAGGTAGCTATGGCACAGAGCAAACAGGCTTAACTTAGGGTAATGTGTAAAGTATTTATGGTGGACTAAAACAGTAATAAAGTCAAAACATCAAAAAGTAAAAATCCCAAACCTCATTACAAAATTCGAATAAGAGGAAACAAATATATGCATTTTTAAACTTTTAAGTAAAAATAGTGTCATAAAGCACTAAGCACCAATCATATTGTATGACAGTGGTAGACCAGGGTCTAGTTGCAATTTCAGCCCGACTCCGAAGGAGCATGTGTGGGATACACCAAGAGGCCTCGTCCCGGTCAAAGATTTTATCTTCTGACTTAGCCTATTTATGGAGATCAAATTCCTCCAGCAGGGTAAGGCTGAACAGTTTAGGCTGCTGCAGTCAGGCTACACATGTTAGGCCTGAAGCCATGTTTTACAGGCCCATTCTGTGGAGTAGACAATAGGCACTGCAGTCCATATGTGAAATTTAATTCCCAGGCCCTGAGTGTATTTTCTACACCATATTATAGGAATTTGTAGGCAAGAATAAATATGCCAATCAAGAATACGGCAATTAAACCATGTTTAAAGGGGGAGCACAGGCATCTTACTCTTGTTCTGCAGAGTTCTCATGCCCCCAAACATAGGTTATAGAAAAAGGTGAGAATTCTGAGGTGACTATGCAGAAAAGGTAGAGCTGTTATATACAGCCTAACTAATTTTTATATCCCAATTACTAGTCTCAAGTGACTGAAAACATTTTAATTTTGCAGGCAGAATGCACTTTGCAGAAAAGTCAACTTGTGTTAATTTACTTACAAATTGTCTTCTTCTAATTCACTGGATCTAAAGCTAATCAGCACACATGAACCTAAAAATGTTCACTAATTTGAGGACTATCAATTTTAACTTTCTAATTTATATAATGAATATTTGAACCACTGAATAAACAAATGAAGAAAGGAAAAAGTTTAAATATTATAATGCTAACATTTAAATAACTTTGGCTCGCTTGCGTAAACTCTGTAGCAAACAATCATTTTTGCTGGACAAAACTTCATCACTTAGCAAGACCTTCGGTCTGAGATCTGCTCTCTCCCCAGCAGCTCTGCAGTCTGTGCAGCCACCGCTGACTTCCAGGACTTCCAGGAGGAGGTGTTCGAGGCTGCCCATGGTCCGGTATTGTGCCCGTTCTCCTGCTTGGCTTCTGCCCTGTGCCAGTTTTTTGTGCCTTGGTTTTTGTGCCTTGCTTTCTGATTCGCCGTGACTGTGCCCGTTATTGTGCCCTTGTTAGTGTACTGCTCCATGCCTGCTCCCAGTTGTACCCTTTCTCCTCCTGCCTTGTGCCAGTTTATTGTGCCTCTGTGTCGCTGCTTGCTGTGATTGTGCCCATTACTGTGCCCTTGTTTAGCGTGTTGCTCCGTACCCACCTCCAGTTACTGTGCTCCTTGCCCGCTTCCTCCCCACCGCTGCTGCCCCTGTGGCCCCTCCCCCTGCCGGTTCCCGCTCCTGCCTCCCAGCTGCACGGCGCTCCCCCCTCCCCTACTTAATGGTGGCCGCTGCGCGGTTGCACCACTGGCGCGCCGAAGGCAAGTCCGCCTGCGCCCGTCCGCTACTGACCGCGACCAGCGCCAGAACCCCTGGATCTCCTACCATCCACCGCTACGACGCAGCTGCCCTCCTCGCACTCAACCATAGAAGAAACAACAGCTGCCAGCAGTCCACTCCGAAAACTACTCACGGCCAATTCTCCTGCCGCCACTGCCGCCAAACCTTCACGACCCTCCGCACCACCACGGCCACCGCCCCCATGTCGAATGCCAACACCACCGAAGCCCTGAAGTGCATCCTCCTCAACATGCGCTCCCTGCACAGACACGCCTTTGAGATCTGGAACCTCCTTGACACCGTCTCACCTGATGTCGCCTTCTTAGTATTAAATCTGTTTTATTGAAGGAACGCCGCCAGAAGTACAATAGCAAGTTGCCTACAACCCAGCGGGCCGGCTGATTAGCAAACGTTTAGAGCCACAGAGCATGGGTGAGGCAGATACCCCCCTATTAACACAGCATGTCGCCTACAACCCAACAGGGCCGGCCGCGTTCAAGAAAAGTGAAGTGAGGGATTAAGCCATCCAGCGGTGGTATACACCAGCATGCGAGACCCCTTGGGGAGACCAGAAGGCTTGCTCATACAGAAGGGACCCGCAATGGCCCGTTGGTTCCAGACGACGTTCCAGAGTTTGAACTAAAAACAAAACTGTGGAATAATGTATAACAAAGAAGAACCCCAGCCCCCAAACCCCAACCCACCCCCACCCCTTCTCCTCAGTGAGTTTGTGAGAATTGAGTATCCGGGTAAAGCCTAGAGGGCCGCGCTGCGACCACGAGAGTCATGGGGCTAGTTAAGCGCCAGGGGTGACAGGACACGCATTAAATAGTGGTATCCGTGGAATCCGGGACTAGTCTCAGGATCCGGAGATATTGTGGGCATGTCAATTCGCGGAATTCAATGGAAAGAATGGACAGGAAAGGGGCCCAGATTTTAGCGTAGTCCTTGTCTTTCCCCGCTGCCACCATGGAGAGCCGCTCCATCGCCAGTAGACTCCATAGTTGGTGTAGCCAATGTGAGTGATCGGGAATCTTATCAGATTTCCACTGTGACAATATTACCCGGTGTGCAGCGTTCAGCGCGAGTGACATCTGACGGCCCTTAGTGGAGCGCAAAGGAAATGTCCGCGCGTTAGGAAGCCCCAGGAGTGTGTAAGCCGGTAGTCGGGGAATGTTAGTATTAAAGGCCATATCTATGTCGTCCAGGATCTGTTCCCAGTAGCGAGTGAGTTTGGGGCAGTGCCAAAGTAAGTGTAAGAGTGTTCCGGGATTCCCGCACCCCCTCCAGCAAAGACCATTGCATTGAGTTTGCCACTTAGAAAGCCTCTCTGGGGTGTAGTACCAGTAAGTGGCAAGTTTAAAGCAGTCTCAGTGTGGCTCGAGGAGAACGCAGTGTGATGCACACGAAAGTATATGTCCTCCCACTCTTTATCGGACAGCGCGCGCCCCAGTTCCACTTCCCAGCGCTTCTGCCCGGCCGTGCGTGGCCTCGTGGGTGTTAAGTTAAGGAGAGTATAAATCTCGGAAATAAGGCCCTTGTCATCTTTTTTATTGAGTAACCACTTCTCAAATGGTTTCATTGGTCTGCAGGCTAGGGGACGCGTCCCTGGTGATGAGACCCAATGTATTAACTGAGAGTGTAAGTAGATATCAGAGTCAGGGAGGTTATAATCCGATTGCAATTCCTTAAAAGGGAGTAGTCCCTGGATATCAAAAAGGTGTCCTATACGTTTGCATCCCTCCACAGTCCAGTGAGCCGATGCCTTGACAGTCATCCCCGGGGGGAAGGCCGGATTTGCAAACAGCGGGGTAAGCGGCGAAGGGAATGAGGTCAGGTCCGCCCTCCATGAGACTCTATCCCAGGCAAGCATCGTGGGCCGCATAACCGGGGAGGAGTAGAGCCCCCAGGCGCGAGCGGGCCTAGGCAACCAGGCGTCTCGCCAGATATGGTGGCCTGCGACCGTCTGGTCCATAAAGACCCAGTGTTTCTCCGTCATAGGCCGGTTCCACTCCACAATATACCGTATGAGGGAAGCAAGAAAATACCGAGTGATGTTTGGGAGCGCTATCCCTCCATCTTTTTTGGGGCACTGCAATTGAGTCCTGGAAATGCGCGGGGAAATCGGGCCCCAAATAAAGCCCTCAATCGCTGTCTGGATCTGATGAAGGACACGAGGCGGGGGTTCCAGCGGTAAGGTTTGGAACAAGTATAGAGCTTGTGGTAAAACATTCATTTTAATAGCTGAGAGCCTCCCGAACCACGAGAGGGGGAGACGGCGCCATCGCAAAAGGCCCGCGCGGATCCGAGCCAGTAGAGCGGCATAGTTGGCTTCTGCCGTTTTTGCCAAGTCCTTGTGTAGGGAAAGGCCTAGGTAACCGAGTCCCTCCGCCACCCACTCAAAGGGATATTGGAGCCAAAGGGCCGCTTCTGTGTGTGGACTAGAGGTGAGATTGAGAATCTGGGATTTCTGTATATTAATTTTAAACCCAGAGAACTGACTAAAGGTTTGGAGGTCCCGCATGATTGCTGGAAGAGAGGATGCGGGGTGAGCCATGGAAAATATGATGTCGTCCGCATAGAGGTTAATGAGGTGGTGGTCCAAACCAAAAGGGATGCCCAGTGCAAGGGGGTTATCCCGGAGTCGCTGCGCCAGGGGCTCCATATATAGAGCGAAAAGCAGGGGGGAGAGGGGACATCCCTGCCTCGTACCTCGTCCCACCTCAAAGTGCTCGGACAATAGGCCATTAACTCGGACTGCTGCCCTGGGGGCACTGTAGATGCTTGCAACCCAACTGCGAAACCTGGGGCCCAAACCGAATCGCTCCAGAGTGGCAAAGAGGTACGGCCAGTGCACCCGGTCGAACGCTTTCTCCGCGTCGATCGCCAGGAGGAGCGCCTCTTCCTTGGACCTCTGGACCTTGTCAATGAGATGGCAAAGGCGTTTGGTGTTGTCACCACACTGGCGCCCCGGGATAAAACCCGATTGGTCGGGGTCTACAAGGCCCGGCATGTGGGGATTCAGCCTATGTGCCAGGATACTGGAAAACAATTTAGCCTCAATGTTCAACAAGGAAATTGGCCTGTAAGATTTGCAATATTCCGGGTCTTTCCCCGGTTTCAGAATAACTGAGATGGACGCCTGTAGCATAGAAGGGGCAAGCGAACCTGTATCGGAAAAAGAGTTAAATAAGCGGGTGAGAAGCGGGGCAAGGTCTGTGCAGAAGGTTTTATAGAAAAGGGCACTAAAGCCATCCGGGCCTGGTGCCTTTTGTAACTTCAGCCGGGCTATTGCTGATATGACTTCCTCAATGCGAATGGGCGCTTCCAGGGCAGTCGCCTCTCCCTCCGGTAAAGGAGTGACCATCACATCTCTCAGGTACTCAGCCGGTTCTGGTCGGAGGGAGGAGTCCGCCTTATAGAGTGAGTGATAAAAGGAGTTGAAAGACGAGACTATGTGGGCATTATCTGTGAGGAGATTACCGGACGCGTCCCGCAGAGCCTTAACCGAGTGTGCTTCTTGCTGGCTACGCAAGCAGTGTGCCAACATACGACCCCCTTTATTAGAACCGGTAAAATATTTATGTTTCAGGCGGATCACAGCGTGTTCAGCTTGATCAAGATCCAATCGGCGGAGTTGGAGACGTTCCTGTTCCAACCGCCGCCAAATGCGATGTGCGCCTGTACGTTTGTGTATTGCCTCTAATTCTTTGACAGAGGCCTCGAGATCTGTTCGCTTTGCTCGCCTGGACTTATTCTCATGTGCTGCTTTAGCGATAAGGGCGCCCCGTACTACCAACTTCAGTGCCTCCCATACTGAGGAAAGAGAGGTGCCAGCCCGCTCGTTAGTCTGTATATAGTCCACAATGCAGCGCCGGATGTCAGTATCCACCCCGGGGGATCGGAGCAAGGAGTCACGCAGGCGCCAGCGCGGGGTGAAAGTCGTGCCAGAAGAAGGGAAGCGCAAATCAAGGGTAATGTGTGCATGGTCAGAGAGGGCCCTGGCCTCAATGGAGGAGTCTGTGACTAGGGGCCAGGCAGCTGAAGAAACAAGGAAATAGTCAAGACGGGCATAGGTTTTATGTGCAGCGGAGTAATAGGAGTAATCGATTTCGGTGGGGTGTAAACAGCGCCACACGTCCCGCATTCCCGCATCTCGTAACCAATCCCCACCTTTCGCCGAGATAGAGCCAGTCCTGCCTGTACGTGCGCCCGAGCGATCTCGTTCCCCATTAAAAACTAGGTTAAGGTCCCCACCTATAATTATCGCAGGGTCGGGGGAATGCATTACCTCAGCGCAAGCCTCTAGTAAAAATTTCTCGGGGTGGTCATTGGGGGAATAAATGGAAGCAACTGTGCAGGTAGAGGGTCCCACGCGGAGTTGTAGCGCTAAGAGGCACCCTTTGATTTCGGAAACTGTCCCCACTACGGAGCCCTTAAAGTGTTTAGCAACCAGGATCGCTACCCCACCCTTCTTGCTATTGAAAGAAGACCAAAACTGAAGAGGGAAGTGCCCATGCCGCATACGGTGGGTGTCTGCCTGTAACAGGTGGGTTTCTTGGATAAGGCAAACGTCCCCTCCAGAGCATTCCAGTAGGGACAGAATTGCCTTCCGCTTGACCGGGTTATTAAGGCCCCGGACATTGAGACTGACTATTTTAAGATCCAGTGGGACGATGGGGAGAGTAAAGAGCTCTACCATAGCACGCGCTGACTAACCGTGAATAGGGTGTAGAAAGGGGACTTGTGTGTGCAGCCGGGGCGTGAAGCAGCAGTAGGTAACCCACTGAGGAGAGAACCCACCCTAACCCAAGAAACAGAATAAGTAACAAGAGAGAAAAATGACAAAGGTCTGTCAAGTGAAGGAAACCCAGCAGGGCATGACCGACACAACGTCCCAGCCCGGGACAGGATTTAGACGCTGCCTCATACCTGCAGGGAGGGTGTCCATTCAGTCCAAAGGCAGCCTGTGCTGCCCCTCCGGCACCATGCTGGCAATCTAATCTGGGACCTCTATTAGCCCCTTTCACGGGGTGGCTGGACGCTCAGACGACTGCGAAAGAGTGGCAATGACTGCTTCACGTTCTGTGTCTCTCGTGGCTTGGTCCGGCTTCTTGACGGGAGTCGCTCTCCCAACTCGCTGCCAGCCATCCCGGCGACGTGGGCGAGACCCCACAGACTGCCCAACATCCGACCCCAGGCTAGGGCGTTTGAGACCAAGGGTCTCCACTGCTTCGGTCAGCGATCTAATCTGCAGCAGCTTGCCATTGTGGGTAAAGATGAGGCGAAAGGGGTGACCCCAGGAGTAGGAAATGTTCTGCTCGCGGAGATGAGAGGTCACAGCTTTAAACTCCCGACGTTTGAAGAGTGTGGAGGCAGCCAGGTCTTGAAAGAGGACAGGGCAGTGCCCGCGAAACTGTATGGGTTGGGCCTCCCTTGCTTTCCGCATGATGCGCTCCTTCACCTGAAAATCATGAATGCACACAAGGATATCAGGCGGAGGCGCTTTGTATCCACGCGGGAGACCCACTCTATGGGCTCTGTCCATCTGTATGTTAGACTCTCCATCTTCGCCCAGGAGTTGCTGGAAGAGGGCCTCAACATAGGCTCGGAGGTCGTCTCCTTCCCCCTTCCACGGAATGCCTCTGATCCGTATATTATTCCTCCGTGACCTATTTTCCTGGTCCTCAACGCGGGCCTGTAGGTCTAAGTTCTGTTCTTGGAGGCGTATCCTATACTGTTGTAAGTGATGAATCTCCTCGTCCCTGCTCACATCATGCTCTTCGAGGGTCACCACCCTCTCCCCGACCTCATCTACGTCGCGGCGTACTTCTTTTAGGTCTGCGGTAAGCTGGTGCCGTAGTTCCAGGATGTCTTCCTTCATGGCCTTAAACAGCTCCACCATGAACGCTTTGGTGGCCGGGGAGTCATCCCCCTCCATTGCTACCGGGCTTATCTCTCCCGAGGATACAGTCTGCCCTGCTTGTTTCATAAGAAGCTCCTTCAGCGGTTTCTCTTTCCGGGAGCGGCCGGACGCCATGATGTGGTTCTTCAGCTATCGGCGCCTGCAGACGGTTCAGGCCTCGAGCTCCGCCGCCGTCCTAGGAGGGGCAGGATGGTGAATGTGTGTGCAGGAGGGCTTCTGCAGCCCCCGCTGTTCCCACTGACGTCGCCGTCCCCCGTTGGTTGCACCATCGGTCGGGTCGTGCCAAGTCCGAGAGGTCCGCGAACCACTGCCAACCGGGGGGCTCCCTGCACAGCGATAAGGGTCTCTGTCCGCCGAACTGCGGGTCGCCTGGAGTCTCCCTCGTCGCCTCCCCCAAGTCTCAGGGCCCGGGCGCGTCACAGCCCCCCTTTCTCATGTGCCACTCGGAAGGACGTCTGCTGAAATGGGCTCCAGGCACGCCACCTCGGGCCGAAGGATCGCCACTCCCGCTAGCCTTGGTCACCCAAATGGCTCAGGACGCTTCACGGGCGGGCCCAGGCCTCGCACCCAACAGAGCGGCAACCTCCAATCGGGCCTATGCGGGGCCCTCTCCTTCTGGGACCGTTCCGGTCTTCAACAGCACCGGGGCCCGCGCTGGGGCAAGTGGACCCCGCTGGTGACAGTCGCCGTTCGCCGATCCGCGGACCGCAAAACCGTTCCCTCGGCCCACTACGCCTGTAAAGGCCCGGACCGGCCCGGTCGTCCACGGGGCCGGGTGGCGCTGTAGTAGCGGGGAGGGGGGAGGTAGGCCAAGTACACAGGGATCAGCCACTACAGGGTTCCAGGCAAAGCAGGGGGGTCTCCAGGTCCCAGGGCCTCTAGGTCATATGCACCGTCCGCCGAGCTGCGGACCGTAAGGCCCATCCGCGGCCCCCCACCCCCTCTCCGCAGGCCAGTGCTCGCGTCGCAGTAGTCAGGCCGGTAAATCACCGCATCAGCACGCGGTGTCCACTTCGGTCTGCCAGGGACGGGGAGCGGGGGGTACCCGCACTGCACTCCCGTGAGGCTCCCCCAGTCCGGCCCTCCGCACTCCACAGTACCTGAGAGGCCGGCCGTCGGCCGCCAGGAGGCAGCAGGAGATTTCCAGCAGGCCCGCCTCCATTGGTCAGTGCCGCACGTATCACGGGCCGTGCAGCTCCGTCGTCCCCGTGATTGTGGGTTTCAGCAGTGTCGCGCCGCGACCAATACCGTGTCTGGGACTCCCTTCGATCCAGACACCTCAGGGGCCCAGTGGGCGGGCCTGCCGCGATGTGCCCCCAGGCCCGCACCAGCACTCAGGTGCAGCCGCTCATCCGGGCGCGGAGGCCCACAGCGTTTTGAGCCCCGTCGGGCGGCAGCCGCACACCCGCGGGGGTACTGCTCGGTATCCGGAAGCTCCGCAGTGGGGGCGAAGCAATACCGTTGTCGTGGCAGCACGATGGTCCCGGCAATCAGGTGATTTTAGAAGCTTATTTTCGGCGGTGCCGGAGGGACACTAACTTACGTCCTACCGCACCTCCATCTTGGACACGCCCCACCTGTTGTCGCCTTCTTTACAGAAACCTGGACCAATGCCTCCTCAGCCCCCGACATCGCCATCCCCATCCCGGACGGATACAAGATCCAGAGGAAGGACCGCCCCAACCACCCGGGAGGAGGACTCGCCATCGCGCACAAAAGCTCCCTCCGCCTCTCCACCTAAAGCGACGCCTTCTCCGCCGCAGAACACCTGCACTTCCAGGTCCAGACCAGTCCCAACTCCACACTCTGCGGCACCCTCGCCTACAGACCCTCCGACCCCCGCGCCCCCTTCGCCTCCACCATCACTGACCTCATCGCACCACACGCCATCGCCTCCATGGACTACATACTCATCGGAGACCTGAACTTCCACCTCGACAACCCCAGCGACCACAACTCCACCACCCTCCTTGACAACCTCGCCAACATCTGACTGAAACAACTCGTCACCATGCCCACCCACAAGGCAGGACACACCCTTGACCCCATCTTCGCACTTCAGCCACACCACGCAACCCCCATGGACTGACCACCACTGCGTACACTTCTTGTTCAACAAACCCAAGCCGCCCAGACCTGCTCCGCGCCCACCGTGAGGAAACGGGAACAGAGTCACCGAGGAGCAACTCAACTCCACCCTCAACAGCGACACCCCTACTGCCACAACTGATGCCAACGTCTCAGCCAGGGGACTTCACACTTGGATCTCCAGATGCGCAGACAAGCTCGCCCGCTACGCAACTCCGACAGTCAGTACCACAGAAAAGCCACCTGGTTCACCGCCGAGCTCCAAGAAGCCAGACGCACCTGCAGACGCCTCGAGAAGAACTGGCGAAACAAAAAGATGTCCGAAAACCACACCACCTCCAAAAACGCCATGACGGAATACCACCAACACATCAGAACCACCAAAAGAACCTTCATCCACAACAAAATCCTCGCCAACACCAGTAACTCCAAGGATCTCTTCAGCGTCATCCAGGAATTCACCAAACCCGCCAGCGAAACCGCTGACATCACCCCCTCCCAGGACCTCTGCGACAAGCTCGGAACGTACTTCCACCTGAAAATCAAGAACCTCTACGACAACTTCAACGACCAAACACCTGACTCCGCAACCACCGCGCCCTCCAGCAACACCAGCCAGCCCACCATCACCTCCTGGACACCGGTCACAACCGAAGAGATCGCCTCGACCATGAAAAGCATCCACTCGGGGGCCCCCACGGACCCCTGCCCGCCGCACATCTATCACAGAGCCACCTTCAGGACCGGCTCCTTCCCCGACGACTGGAAAAGCGCAGAAGTCAGACCCCTGCTTAAGAAACCCTCAGCAGATCCCACAGACCTCAAGAACTACCGGCCCATCTCTCTCCTCTCCTTCACGGCAAAAGTCACTGAGAAGACCGTCAACGCACAGCTAACAAAGTTCATTGAAGACAACTCCATCCTCGACCCCTCCCAATCCGGATTCCGCAGCAACCACAGCACCGAGACCGCCCTACTCACCGCCACAGATGACATCCACACCCTCCTCGACCAAGGCCACACCGCAGTCCTGATACTACTCGACCTGTCAGCAGCATTCGACACCGTCTCCCACCGCACACTCGCCACCAGACTACACGACTCCGGCATACAAGGGACAGGCCTCAACTGTATCCGCTCGTTCCTCACCGGCAGAAGCCAAAGAATCAGACTGCCACCCTTCCTCTCCAAACCCACGGAAATCAACTGCGGAGTACCCCAGGGATCATCACTCAGCCCAACCCTCTTCAACATCTACATGGCCCCCCTGGCCGCCATCGTCAGACAGCACAGCCTCAGCATAGTATCCTATGCCGACGACACCCAACTCATCCTCTCCCTCACCAAAGACCCCATCACCACCAGACACAACTTCCAGGAAGGAGTGCAGGACGTCGCATCCTGGATGAGCAACAGCTGCCTGAAGCTCAACTCAGAGAAAACTGAAGTCCTCGTACTAGGAACCACCCCGTCAGCATGGAACAACACCTGGTGGCCCACCGCACTCGGCACCCCTCCGACCCCCACGGACCACGCCAGAAACCTCTGCATCGTACTCGACTCCTCCCTCTCCATGAACAAGCAGGTCAACTCCGTCGCATCCAGCTGCTTCTACACCCTCTGCATCCTCCGAAAGACCTTCAAATGGATCCCCCCCGAGTCAAGGAAGACAGTCACCCACGCACTCATAACCAGCAGAGTGGACTACGGAAACGCCCTCTAAGCCAGCATCAACAAGTCTCTACTCCGCAAGCTCCAGACGATACAGAACACCGCAGCCAGGCTCATCCTCAGCATCCCCTGACACGAACACACCAGCCAACACCTAGGGAAGCTCCACTGGCTCCCCGTCGAGAAGAGAGTCACTTTCAAGATACTCACCCACGCCTACAAATGCCTCCACAACACATGACCCCAATACCTCAATGAGAGAATCGCCTTCCACGTACCCAAAAGAAACCTCCGCTCCACCAACCTCGCCCTTGTCAAAATCCTGCGCATCCGCAGAGCCAGAACAGGGAGAACAGCCTTCTCCTACATCGGGGCCAAGACCTGGAATGAGTTCCCCTCAACATCAGACACGCCCCCTCCCTGAACACTTTCAGGAAAGCCCTCAAGACCCGGCTCTTCAACTGAATGGAACTGCTGTCCCCCCAAGCGCCTTGAGATTCTCACGGGTGAATAGTGTGCTTTAAAACTCCCTGATTGATTGATTTGTAAATAATTCTAATTAGCACATACATTTAATATAATTTACAAGCAGCAGTGTCTCTCGGCACTGAGAGCAGGTATTATTATTGCCCAATTTAAGGGATCCAGCCAAGTCCTGGCAATACTGGGCAGCAAATGCTTCTCCGGTAATGCTAATAATCATTAATAGTACTTGTCTTTCCTAATTCGAGCTGAACATGTAGAGTCTGCAGTGTTTGCCCACACAAATTATGCAGGTTTTACGTGTCAGAAATTGAGCAGGCAAACTACAGAGGTGGAATGTCAGGCCTGCCGTGGCTTGCTACGAGCCACAGCAGGAGAGTATAAATATCCTGTAAGCTCCTTTCCGTAGTTCCTGCTTCACTTTCTGGTCACTCACCTGCTTCCTGTGTCGGCGTCCTCCTCGGCGCAGCTTCGTGTTTCTGGCAACGGCGTCCTCCTCGGGGCAACTTCAGTGTCCTGGATCTCTCTCTCCGGAATTCGTTCGGTGACCAGGTCCCTGCTTCTCTGGTGGTCTCCGCTTACCCGGCCTTCCTTCCAGTCTTCTCAGTGGTCACGGTGTAGCGGTGGATCCAGTTTATCTCAACAAACGACCTTGCAGGTTACCTCTTTGTTTTTTTCCCTTTCCTCAGTGGTTGGTGGTCGGAAGGTTTCCTTCTTGGCTGCATGTGAGTCCGGCAGTCCAGTAAAAGAGATTAACTCTCTTAACTTGTTGGTGTTCCTGCATATGCTTAGTTCTCAACATTATTGTTTCTTTTAATACTTACCTGGGCTATTTCCTATGCTTTTTTGAGATCTGCCTAATCCTGTTTACTTATGGAGTTCCTAGAAAAGATAAAGAAGCTCTGTTAATTACTAAAATTCCTTAAGTAAGGAATACTCTAAGTATTTTATGTGCCTATGCTAGCAGCTAGCTAGCGTTTTGTCTTCAGTTATTTTTTCTTTTTTGGATAGAGCTGTTACACTAATCAGGTGGGTGTAACTAATGCATGTTGGCTTTTATCATATTAGGATTGAAACAGAGAACAAGTTACTAACACACATTTCCCTTTATAGTGTCACCATATTCCACTCCAACAATTGGGTCGCCCTATGGAAAAGGGGAATTACCAAGGTATTTACATAGCTGTTTTTTACACTGATTATTGTATTCACTGAAGATCTGTTTTGCAAATATCTTACCCTTGACCTTGACCTTGCTGTCTTCTTTAGGAATACTCCTGCCTATCTGAATCACCACCATTTCACTAGGAAAACAGTGCTGGACCTGCTCTCTCTCATATATTCCTCTTTCCCCAATCTACCATTGTTGCTTTGACAATGTTGGGCACAATAGGTGGAGGGGGGAAGTTGGGAATTTCTCTTCTCCATGCTGTTTCCGCGGATAACCCGGTAAGAGCTTGACATGGAAAGTATAACCTCAACAGTTTGAATTCTAACTCAGGAGCTAATTCCCATTTGTGCCAAATCAGAACCTGGGCGGTCCATTGAGTGAGGGTCAATAGGATAGTTTAGTGAGTGAATGCACATCACTACTATTTGCTGTGATTTGTAGATTATGAGTTTGAATTTTGCAAATGCCAACTTAGCTTTCCATCATTCTGAGTCTGGTAAAATGAATGAGTACCTCAAGAGTGGATATGATTTAAAGTTCTTTAAAATAGAAGAATTGTTACATGAAATACTATATCAAAACCTAGCTACTGTAAACCATAGGAAAGATTAATGGTTGATTTGATCTGCCTGGATGGTCACCAGTGATTTTCAACTGCACACCAATTTCTGGAACAGATGCGCTGATATATTGGTTCACATATTAATCCTGCTGCATGTTAATAAGGGCTTTAGATTTTGAGAGAAATGTCATAATTCAGCAAGGCTATTGGAGATCCAAGGGTGTTATACCCCACATTAACAGTTGCTATTCTGAGAACAGACTGATTCTCCCATGAGCAGAGGAACTAGATGCTATACCTGTCAGCACAGAAAGGGACAAACCTTGGGATATGGCTTGATTAAGGATCTTTCCTCGCGGCATAGCTCTTGTGGAGTTAGGGCCATCAAATTGAAGTGGAGCCCTCCATAAGAGGAGAACCTGCTTCAAAGTTTACCAATATGTCTTATTGGGAAAGAGATAATGCAACAGATCAGCATCTGGCACCATGCTAGCTGCCTTGTGTTTAATGAAGATGTAAGCTCTGTTTTTAAAATACATGAATACATGTGTTGCAGCACGGGTGCAGGTTCCCTCAACAAACGCGGGGCCTAGGAAAGAATGGCTCCTCTGAATCCAGCCAAGTTCCCCACCATAGCCTATCCTAGGCCCCACCAGATGGGTCTAAATTCCGCTGCTTCAAATGAAATATCCAATCTAAATCTTCCCAACTACAATATCAGTTAGAGTACTGCACTGCAATTTATTAAGAAGGCCATATGAAACAGACCCCAAAGTGCCTTTGAAAAGATGAGTGCAATTTGATACAAAGGATATGATATAGTCTTCAATGTTTTTGAGCATAGTTGTCCATCAGAACTATCTCTTAACAAAAACAAGTGTTACACAATGAACTGTGAGACAAGAAGCATGAAAACAAAGATTTTATTTCTGTGAGAAATAAAAGAGGGTGATACACTGGGATGAAAGTCTGCAATTCATGTATCTACCAGAAAGTTGTTATTTGCACCAGTGTAACTCTTTAGAACTGGTTGGATTTTATCAAATGTTCCCAAGTATCAATGTCAGTGGATGTTAGAAAAAGTTTGGGGGAGATATTTGTATATGATTTGGCTCAAGGGTTAACAAAGCTACTTCTGTGTTTCTGTTGAGTGTGTCAGTGTTCATGTTTGTAGAATCAACGTTAAATGTGATCACAAAATCACAATCCACAGAAGAAAGTGACCACTGGGCTTACAGTCAGTAAGGTTGTACGCAGACAAATACACATTTTAGACTCTTGATAATCAGTATATCAAGAAGTAATGCATTTAGCTCCTAGGAGGTAGGGGTTCAATTCAATAAATGCTGTCTTTACTACAGGTAACTCCTTGTAGGATCTAGTTAAGTTAATTCCAGACTCTAAAAATTTCAGGAGAAAAAGGTCACTGGATGCATTTGACTTGTTGTTGTGTCCCTCTGAAAAAGGATTGCAGTGTTTGGTACATTGAAGGGATCAGCATTTACAAGGAATGGTTTTGAAGTCTTTGGATGCAGGAGAATTAAAGTTGTAGTGAAGAGAAGTGAAGTGAAGACCAAAACGTGTTAATCATCGGGCCTATGTAACTGCGAATACTTTTGCTGGGTCCATTCAGGGCCTTCAGGATAACCCTAATAACTCAACCTTCTGGACATGAAAGATACATTTCTGAAGTTTTGTAACAAGATCATGTTTCTGTCATCTACCTAGATTTTCATTTAAATCAAAATGCCGGTAATGTAGACCACTATGACCTGGTCTAAGAAATTTTCTAGCACTTAATTGATAAAATGTCTGGAGGCAAACTGAGTGCTGGATATGAGTGGCATAGATTGGTACTTGTGTACTGAGGCCCTCCGGGACACACTCTGGTTCTCCATTTTAGTTTTAAATTTTTCACGTTTTAGCAGACTTCGTTTTAGCTATGTTATGTTTTACATATTTTACTTACACAGTACTGTTCTGAGACGATGATGTACATGCTGCTTGTTTTTAGAAAGCCTTTCCTGCAACATAATCTGTACATTTTGTTCAAGGCTAGGAAGAGAACAAGATGTCTTAGTGCTTGCGTTGCCTGCTTGTAGACAGCTTCTAACATCTAGACACATCATTGAATCAGAGCTCTACCTCTAACACAGTGGTTTTGTTATATAAAAAGTGCACTGTCCCTTTATGGGTCAGAGGGGCATTCCAGCTACGACTGTCCTGGAACGAAGGCTGTGTTCAACAGGCAGCTCTGCTAATGCTGATCTTCCATCCTGCAGAGAGGGATTGCCAATCCTACTTCAGATCAAGTCATTCAGGTATGGGGTCTCAGGCTAGCCTAAGAGATCGGGCAGAGCGTGCACCCACTATGCTCTCAGAGTAGGTGTAGTGATAGGCAGGGATATATATATATATTATCTACTGGCGGTCGCCAGTAGATAGTTATAGTTAGGACCTATTTTCCATAGGAAATCCACAACATTCTATTTGAAATAACGTTGGCGCCGGTTGACGAATCTTCGCGAAATTTTCCAACTTGTTGGGGCGCTCCGGTCCGCTCCTATCCTGAAAGTCTCGGGGAGATTCGGCAAGCGGCGGCCAAGAAAAAAGGGGGGTCCCAAAACGTGTTTTCCCCATGCAATTTTCCATAGGAACCTTTAGTCGCAGCTACAGCCCGAATTGCTGAACGGAATTACACCAAATTTGCCAAAAAGGTAGCCCTTGGTTCAGGGTCGTGCCTTTTGCTTAAATGGTGTAAATCCGTTCAGTAGTTCCTGAGAAATTTAAAAAAGAAAACACATATATATCTGGGCGGAGCCTAACCACACATGTCATCGTGAGATCTGATTGGCTGTCAGCACTTCATCCTGGAATTGCTGGCAGCCATCTTGGGACCAATATAAATGATAGCACCCTATTGAAATGCATTGTAGTGAATCAAAGATTTTGAGGGTTACCAAAAGGAGAACTATAAAGGGTGATAACAGACTTTAGTTACATTAGAATTCATTTGTTGATGGTACCATACTAATTTCAGGAATTGTGGTGTGTTCTAAGGTGATTTTACCCTGTGAAAAACCTTCTGCTGGGATATCATGAATCATGTTTGAGAGAAAACTATTTTCCCATGCTTGTCCCATACAGTTTTGGAAGGTGCTCCAGAAGCTAAAATGAGAGCATATTTTCTGTAAATTCACATTATCTTTCTCAGTCATGTGAGAATGAAGTCTGACATTCTCAGTAAAACATGTACATCCAACAAGGGCAGAGACTGTCAGTTGATTCCTTTGTGTTCTACTGCAGCTTCCCAGAGTGTTCTAAAGAACAACTAGAGTGCTAACAGCCTTACTTATGACAAAAGTATGGCACACCTGAAGCCATCTTGGATGGAATAAACTGGTAACACTTAAAACATTCAATTTAAAAAGGAACAAAATGATGGGGTTCATTTTGTCATAGAATTATGGTTAGTGCTGTAGAAAGAAAAATTAGGACATGTTTTAAGTGAGATCTCAAATATCTTCCTGTTATATTTCAACAGGAGCAGCCTGTCAGTTGATGCCTTTGTGTTCTACTGCAGCTTTCCAGAGTGTTCTAAAGAACAACTAGAGCGCTAACAGTCTTACTTATGACAAAATTATGGCACACCTGAAGCCATCTTGATTGGAATAAAATGGTAACACTTAAAACATTTAATTTAAAAAGGAACAAAATGAGGGGTTCATTTTGTCATAGAAATTATGGTTAGTGCTGTAGAAAGAAAAATTAGGACATGTTTTAAGTGAGATCTCAAATATCTTCCTGTTATATTTCAACAGGAGCAGCCCGTCAGTTGATGCCTTTGTGTTCTACTGCAGCTTCCCAGAGTGTTCTAAAGAACAACTAGAGCGCTAATGGTCTTACTTATGACAAAATTATGGCACACCTGAAGCCATCTTGATTGGAATAAACTGGTAACTCTTAAAACATTTAATTTAAAAAGGAACAAAATGAGGGGGTTCATTTTGTCATAGAAATTATGGTTAGTGCTGTAGAAAGAAAAATTAGTGCTAAAACACTACCCCCAGCACAACACCCTACACTACCCAAACATAACTGCACTACCCTAAACCCTAAAACACTACCACCAGCACGACTCCCTACACTACCCAAACACCACTGCACTACACTAAACCCTAAATATACCCCCAGCATGATCACCCACACTACACAAACACCACTGCACTACCCTATACCCTAAAACACGACCCCTACACTACACAAACACGACTGCACTACCCTAAACCCTAAAACACTACCCACAGAATGACCCCTTCACTACACAAACACTACTGCACTGCCCTAAACCCTAAAACACTACCCCAGCACTACCCCCTACACTACCCAAACACCACTGCACTAACATAAACCCTAAAGCACTACCCCCAGCACAACCCCCTACACTACACAAACACCACTGCACTACCCTAAACCCTAAAACACTACCCCCAGCACGACTCCCTACACTACCCAAACACCACTGCACTACCCTAAACCCTAAATCTACCCCCAGCACGACCCCTACAGTACCCAAACACCACTGTACTACCCTAAACCATAAAACACTACCCCCAGCATGACCCCCTACACTACACAAACACCACTGCACTACCCTAAACCCTAAAACACTACCACCAGCATGAGCCCCTACACTACTCAAACACCACTGCACTACCCTAAACCCTAAAACACTACCCCAGCACGACCCCCTACACTACCCATACACCACTGCACAACCCTAAACCCTAAAACACTACCACCAGCACGACCCGCTACACTACTGCACTACCCTAAACCCTAAAACACTACCCCCAGCACGACCCCCTACACTACCCAAACACCACTGCACTACCCTAAACCCTAAAACGCTACCCCCAGCACGACCCCCTACACCACCCAAACACCACTGCACTACCCTAATCCCCAGAAAAGAAACCACCACCCCATGCCCAATCCCCCTTACCTCTCACTCCTCATGGTTCCTCTCTCCTCGTGGTTCCTGCTTCACGTCATCTCTGAGGGGCGGTGCACGTCGTTGTGAGGAAACAGAACAGCCTCTGTTTCCTTACAACGACATGGATCGTCTACATGTTTTTACAACGCATGGTCATTTACCATACATACCTTTACAACAAAATTCGTTGTAAAGGCATGCGTGGTAAATGACCATGCGTTCTAAAAATGCGTAGTAATGACTTTGTGATGTACAACGCATGCGTGGTAATGCATGCGTTGTAATGGTATCGCAAAGTAAAAAGTCGTTGTAACGGCTGTTTACCGATCGAAGCTGGCCCCTGTTCTTCAGTGAGACGTTTATTTGATTAATTAGGAGGAAGGAATGTGTTTTTTTACCGAAAAGTGCATTCCCTGCTGTTGTATTGTGAAAGTGCCCGCGTGGCCTGGTTTCACTTCCGGTGAGAGAGTGGAAGAGTCTGTTTGGATCTAAAGGAGTTCTGTTGTTGGACGGGGCCGGCGCGACATGTCATCAGAAAACATAGCTAATGGAAAGCGTCCTACCTGAAGTGTGGAGCAGTGCCATGAGAGGTCAACAAGTGTGCGTCCCACCGCAGTATGACCGTACCGCGTGACCCATGTGCCGCCTCCAGGGTACGGGAGGCAGAAGCGGCAACGCAGGTCCTCTTGAAGACCGTTGTAGCACTAATTCTACATTTTGATACTAGGGCATTTTAACTTCGTTGTTCCTGCCAGATACAAAGAGAAGATCCTGTGTTATTCAGTGCCCTCGTTACCTTTTATGTGGGTTGTGGTGCTTGTCACTTCGCTGCCCCGCCGGTGCACACGACTGGGCACCCCACCTCGTGTGCCATCTGCAGGGCCTCTGCCCCGGATCACTGGTTTCGGTTTCTGGAGTGGCAACATAAACAGTTGCTCCCAAAGGACTAGCCTGAACACTTAGGTGAATATCCCCTGCACCAGCATTCCACGGAAATTCTTTCCTAGCTCTCCCACGTCAACGAGCACGACTCCGCTCGCGACACCGTATGACGTCATCGGAGCCCTAAGAGGACCTCGTCGGCGTGCTGACGTCAGTTCCACCCATTTTTTCCGTGCCACTGAGGCAAACAGGGGACCGAGACATTTTCACATGTATACATAGTATAATAAATATATATATTCACTAAAAAACCATAGGTTTCAGGCACGTTATAGTTAGAAATTAGCATTTAAAAAACCTTAGAAATTCACTGAAAAACCATAGGTTTCAGGCACGTTATAGTTAGAAATTAGCATTTAAAAAACCTTAGAAATTCACTGAAAAAACCATAGGTTTCAGGGGCGTTATAGTTAGTTGGACATTTCACTCGTACAAAACCATAGAAATTCCCCGTTATAGTTAGTTCAGCTAACTATAACTCGCGCGCCCGCAATGCACTGCTGATGACGTCACATATTACATCACTCATGACATGGTCAGTGACATCACTGATGACATCACTGATAACATCACTGATGACATCATCCAGTGAATGTGTGTTTTTCTGAAAATTAAATATGTTTTATATATGTATATCTCAAGGTCGATGGAAGAATAAATGGGTATATAAGTGTCTAAATGGATGATTTTTTTGTAAAATTGATTGTATAACTTACTAAGTGTATCTTAGTGAATACATGGGTTAGTGAGTAATGTTTAAATATGAAAATATCTGTATCAGTCTCTCACTTTGTGTATAAGTGGCTGCATGGGTTGGTGAGTAGCTACATGAGTGTCTATATGGGTTATTAGTTGGTTTTTGAGTATCAGTATGAGTGTCTGAGTGTCTGTATGGTTCGGTGGGGGTATTACTTAGTGCATAGATGCATGAATGAGTGACTCACTGTTTGTATGTGTTGAAGACAGCATGTGTGCAGGACTGTATAGGTTGATGAGTATGTGTATGGGTCTGTTAGTGAGTGAATGACTGTCTCAATAGTGTCTTTATGAGTAACTACATATGTTTTAAACTAGTATATGTGAGTATTGGTGTATATAAGTGAGTATATGTGAGAGTGAGAGATTGGAAGAGTTCCTGTACAAATAAGTAGGTGTTTCTATAAGTGATTGTTTAAGAGAGTAAGTATGTGTAAGTTTCTGTAGAAGTAAGTGTGGTAGTGTGTTTATAACTGTATATGCAAGTAAATGGATGTTTGATACTTTGTTTGCATGTGTGACTATGTGTGTGAGTAACTCTATGGATGAGTGGCGGTGTGTAACAGGATGTATAGATGTATGAGTACATATGATGAGTGAGTACATGTATGAGTGACTGTATAGGGACTGTTGGTGAATGAGTGGATGTGTGTGTAGATCTTGGAATTAATGAATAGGTGTGTTGTAACTGGTATTGGTATGTCCATTGTTTTGAAAATGTTAGTTTGTATTTTTGAGTGTGTGTATCAAAGGTTATATTAGGGTGAGAGGAGGTCTGCCACTCTATCACAAGGATGATGTCATCAGTGATGTCATCAGTGATGTCATTTGAGATGTCATCAGTGATGTCATGAGTGATGTCACTGACCATGTCATGAGTGATGTAATATGTGACGTCATCAGCAGTGCATTGCGGGAGCACGAGTTATAGTTAGCTGAACTAACTATAACGGGGAATTTCTATGGTTTTGTACGAGTGAAATGTCCAACTAACTATAACGCCCCTGAAACCTATGGTTTTTTCAGTGAATTTCTAAGGTTTTTTAAATGCTAATTTCTAACTATAACGTGCCTGAAACCTATGGTTTTTTCAGTGAATATATATATATATATATATATATATATAACAGGAGCCCAAAATTATACCATGCCGGGTAAAACACGGGCACAGACTCCATTGTAAATGCAGAAAATCAGATTTATTGCAAGTTCATGTCAGGATGACATGTTTCGACCGCAAGCCTGCGGCCTTGATATATATATATTTTTTTTAAATCAGACTGTCGTGGTTGGACTGTTTACTGTGTTTGTAATGGTGGTTAATTTGCTTTGTTTTATCTGCCTAATAAGTGCAGCTCATTCTTTCTATGAAAGATTATGATTGTTTCAATAAATGTATTGAAAACCTTATTTGTATCTTTCTTACCAAGGGAATGCATGAGTAGACATCAAAAGGGGTAAGATCTGTTACCACTATACCCTTGGGGATCAGAGTGTCATGTTCGAGGTTTCAAAAATCAACTGCCACCCCAAAAAGGTTAGGGGCTCAGGTGAGATACTGTGAGCTAGCTAGGAGTTGGGCCAGCAGTCTCTGATGGTGTACATGGACTCAGTCCCTGCATTCTGTCCTGTTGTCCTAATATGCAGTCCTACCTTTTTTAATGGGAATCGTATAACACATGTAGAGACAGAATTTTTTTTCTATTATTTGCCTTTCCTAATTGACAGGAAGAAGTTTTCTCCTTGCAAGTCAAGTTTCTGGCAAACTGAAGTAGGTTTTATATAACTGAATGACACAGATGTTTAAGAGAAAATGACCCTGTTTCTATAGGCTAACTTAATCAGGGCGTCATAGTCACTACGTGGTCTGTGTTCTTATGCTTGACCTCAACAAAAAGTAGAGGTCAGGTAGCAGGAGATTCAAAGCAACCAATGGACCCATTTGACAAGTTTTTTCTCACTTAAATACCAAGGTTTTAAATTAAACTGGTAGTTGTGATCACAATATGGTGGTAGAATGCTGTCTCTTTTTGGAGTATCAATACTCAACTGGAATTTACACTAAATTTGATTGCACTGCTACCACCATAGAAGATGACGAATCATATCATATTTGTGTCTCTGTGATTTTGACAGATATAAGTCATACGCTGGAAGGTGCTATCTACAGGTATTCACAAGGCTACAGTGATTTGGGCTAACTTCAAGCAAAAGGCTAAAATCAAACTACATTTACATTTCATGGAAAGTGGTGCATAAGAATCCCTTCTTTACCACATACATCCACAAATGTTTGTGACAGTTGTTGTTACTTTCTCCATTGGTAATGGGGGAATGTACCCCTTGATTTGCATAGCCAGTTTCAGCTATTTTGTCAACAACACAGTTATATATGTGTGTTTGCATATGTGTGTGTGTGTGTGTGTATATGCATATCTATACAAATATATATATATATCTATAATACGATCACCTCATGCAAACTGAGATAACATTTTAAACACAGAGACCTGTCAAAGTAACATAAAAACAATAAAAACTGGAAGAAAAGGGCAACAACTCTTTAATAAATGCCGTTCACAAGGCACAGTTTGGTTCTCTTTGACATGAAGTTGTGCTGTACTGCAACACTTCATATGGTTCTGTTCTCTGTCTCACTGATCACATGACCTGTTGATGAGCAGAACACCCAACAGGGAACCATCAGTAGTTTTACTGTTTGGAAATCTGAACCATCTTTCAGCACTTGAGCTTAAAGAAAGTATTAGTCTTCGATGTCTCCCAGGAGAATAGACAGGACATTAAACTGAAGCTCTCCTTGGACGACAGAGCATGAAGGACTGTGCTCAGGGGAACAATTAGTATTTTTCAAACCAAGAGATATGAGCGCGTCCTTCATCAAATGCAGACTGATAGCATGGATAATCGAGCTGACGGCCTTGTGTTAAATGCATAAAACATTAATCCGTAGAGTGTGATCTGAAGAATCGCCATTCTCTAAATTTCAGAATAATATGAAGCAGTCCATTGTAATGTCAAGTTTTTTTATAGCCTGGAATTCAGGGAAAGCCAGTGCAGGAGTGCAGTCAGTCTTACTGTCCAGTGGCACTGGAGGGACCTGGAAGCCAATGAGATGGTGTTAGATGACCTCAAATGGTAACAGATTCTAGTCTATAGAGAAAATATTGGTTTCCCAAAAGTAAACGGCAATATCAAAGAAAAGCAGTCACACCAATTGTGCGCCCCGGGCGCTAGTAGAAGTGAGGGCCTCATCAAGATCAGCCCAACAAGTAGACTAAGGAATGGGTCACTACCGCACTTCCCTCCAGGCGTTATGGACACTGTTTCCAGTTCATGTCAACTTAAAGTATTTTCGGTGTTGTAATGAAATCAATCATTTGTAAGTGAATAGTTCAGGACTGGAGCCAGTGTCTGTAATAACATGGAATGACCTGGAAAGAGGTGAGCACTCTATGAATCATTCATTCGCATTCTCCGTGCATTGATTGCACCATAGACACCAAAACTCATAGGTCCATATGTTAACATAATTCTTCAAAGACAAAATTGCCAACACGCTCACACACACAATCACTGGGTTCACAAAGTGGTGCTTGCCATTTTGTGGAGCAAGTGCGTGTGTATGTGTGTGTGGGTGTGTATGTATATATAGTAGCCATTTCTTTCTTAGTTCTCCATGCCCCATCCTTTGCTGCCCATGTGGTGGTGATGAGCGACTACCGTTTGTTCAGCCAGTATGTGTTTCAATCATTTTTTCCACTTTTACAAGTCTGGGTCTGGTGGCTCAGTGGACTAATGCATCCACTGCAGGGGTCTGTTTTCGACCTCATGGTCACAGGTTCGAATCCCGGCGGGTCCACTCAGCCTTTCATCCATTTGAGGTCAATAAAATGAGTACCATTGAGTTGGGTAACAATAAACATCTGTTATTCAGCGCCAAGATGCCCCGTTGCTGGGGTGAACGTGCGCTTTACAAATACACGATATGTTATTTTCTAATAACATTGATACAAGTGGTCCATGTCATTTTTGTTCATTTATATAATATGTAATAATGTGTGCTTATTGTTGATTGTAGTAATCTGTAGTACTTAGCTGCTGTTTTCATTAATTTATTCATGTTTGTCTGTTTCCCATGTGCCCTGGAAGGACTGGATAACAGCTATTATTTTGAATTTATTTATTCAATTTTTGACGGCCTCCCTCTGCATCTCATATGGTCTCATATGGTCCCCATGGGCCCTGGAGGGACACCAGCAATTATTTAATTAATTTATTTCTCTGCCTCCCAAAGGAGTCCCATGGACGCTGGAAAGAAAGTAGCTATTATTCAATTTGTTTATTCAATTTTATCTGCCTCCCACTCTCTCCCATAGGGCCCCATGGAACCTAAAGGGACAGCAGCTATTACTGAATTAATGTATTCGATTTTTGCCCACCTACCTCTCCCTGCCTCCCATATGGTCCCCATGGGCCTTGGAAGGCATCAGCTATAATTTAGTTGATTTACTTGATTTTTGCCCACCACCTATGCCTCCCATAGGGTCCTCATGTGTAATGGAGGGACACCAGCAACTATTTGATTTATTTAAGTAATGCCCACCTACTCTTGCCTCCTATACTGTCCCCATGGGCCCTGGAGGGACATCAGCACTTATCTAATTAATGTATTTGATTTTTACCTGCCGCCCGGTACATCCTGAAGGTCCATTCATTTATTTGATTTTTGCCCTCCAACGTCCTGCCTCCCATGGGACCTGGAGGGACACCAGCTATTATTTAATTAACTTATTTGATTTTTTCCTGATTCCCCCTACCGCACGCTAGAGCCCCATGGCCTCTGGAGGGACACAAGCAATTATTTTATTTCACTTTTTTTTCTTTTTTTGCCTGCCTCCCCTGGACTCCCAGAAGGGTCCCATGGACCCTGGAGGGACACAAACTTCACATTTCCTATGTAATGTCTAGTAAAAAAATATACCCTTACCACCCTATACCCCTACCCACCCCTAAACCCTAAAAACACACTTACAACCCAGTACCCCTACCCACGCCTAAACCCTAAAAATACCCTTACCACCCTGTACCCCCACCTACCCCTTATCTAAACCATCTAAAAATACATATACACACATGATATATATGTATATATATATATATATATATATACACACACCAGTGGCAGTCACCAATAAGTAGTTATAGTTAGGTCAGCTTTTTCATAGACAATGTGTTTTTTGGTTGGCTAATAAATTTGCCACTATTTCACGAATCTTCACAAAACTTTCCAAAAAAAGTAAATGCACCTCAGCTCCTTCCTGGAAAGTTTTGGGGTGATCTGCCAAGTGGAGGCCGAGAAAAAAGGGGGTCCCAAAAGCAAATTTCCCCATCTATTTTCCATAGACTTCTCTAAGCAGCGCTGTGCAAAAGCTGCTGAACGGAATTACACCAAGTTTGGCAGGAAGCTTGATCTTAGTCAGCAGATTGTGCTTTTTGTGATTTGGTGTAAATTAGTTCAGTAGCTTTTGAGGAATTAAAGTTTAAAAATATTTGCATATCAGGACAGTTGGGTTCGAGGGACTCTTGCAAGAATCCCTCAAACCCAATTTTAAATATTCTGATTGGCCCAGCATTTTTTTCCCTTGGCCAATTTGTCAGACACCCTGTTCAAGTACACTGTCCCGGGGAGCCCACCCCCGGGGACAGAGTAGTTTCTCTACAGGGAAACATATGTTTGCTCCTGGCTGGCAGGATCATCTTTAAACCTCCTGCCAAAAGAGAGCAAACATGCCTTCCTTTCCTGCAGTAGTGCAGGCAGGGAAGGCCTGTCTGCTCTCAGCCAGTGGGTGATTTAAACATGCTCCTGCCCTCTAGAATCAGGCTTCTGTTCTGCTACCCTGCCCGCACTCCTGTGAGCAGGGAAACACAACAGATATTGTTCCGGCCCGGAGGGAGCATGCAAAAAACAGCTGCTTCCTTTGGGCAGGAGCAATGCCAGCTCCCACGCTACGCTGGGGATATGGGGGCCATTGGGCTCCCCCTACAACCCCCAATTTGAGCTTTGTGGGTGCCCCAATGCACCCACCTGTGGTGCTGAGTAATGGGGTCCCTGGGGCACAAGAAGAGCTGGGGAGGGGGGGCTGCATGCCCCTCCCCTTAATTATGTACTTCGGCCCAGTGGCGGTGTCCCCATGGCCTAATAAAACTCAGGGAGGGGGGCACATGCCCCCTCCGCTTTTTCATTGGGTTTGGATCCAGGGGATAGGGTCCCCAGGGCCTAATAAGGTTCGTAGAGGGGGACTGTGTGGCCCCCATCTCTTTTTTATGAAATTCAGCTCCAGGGGATGGGGTCCCTGGGGCCTAATAAGACTCGGGGAGGGAGCAGAGTGCCTCATCCCCTTTTTAATTGAAGGAGGGGAAGGAGTCCCCAGGGCCTGAGAAGGCTCGGGAAGGGGGCCACACAGCCCTTCTTTTTATTTGAAATTGGCCCAGTAAGATGGGGTCCCCAGGGCCTAATAAGGCTCAGGGAAGGGAACTCCGCAGCACCATCCCCTTTTTAATTGAATTTGGCCCCGGGGTATGGGGTCCCCGGAGCCTAACAAGACTCAGGGAGGGGGCTCACACAGGCCTCCTCCATGTTTTTATTGAACTTGGCCTCTGGGGATGGGGTCCCCAAGACCAAATGAGGTTCGGGGAGAGGTGTGCACCCTCCACCCTTAATAAAGTGTTGCTTGGTGAGTGCCCTTACTGGGCACCGAGGTACCCACCTATAATTTAGAGACGCTCCCGAGGATGGGGTGTCTGAGGCCACAATTGCCTTGGAGAGGGGGGTGTGAGGATGTTATTCGAGATGTCATCAATGATGTCATAAATTATGTAATTGAACTTGTCATGAGTGATGTAATATGTGAGGTCATAGGCAGTGCATGACAAGGGCACAAGTTATAGTTAGCTCTGCTCACTATAACTGGTACATTTCTGTAGTTTCTTGAGTTCAAAATATTATTTTGGCGCACCTAACTATAACACCACTTTAATCTTTGTTTTTTTTTCCAGTGAATATATGTTAGAAATTGGGTTATTGGTTGACTGGGGTGTGAGCCCTGGTCAAACAGCAACTATAATTGTTGCCAGGATAAGGCACAAGCAAACCCCAAATTAACCTGTGCTCAAACCCTGGTAGCTTAGCGCAGAGCACTCAGGTTTGACTTAGAGGCAATGTGTAAAGTATTTGTGGAACAATTCGAACAGTCAAACAGTGAAAACACCACACAAAAAGATCCCACACCAGATTAGAAAAATAGAGCTTAAATTAATAAATGACAAGACCAAAACTACAAATATCCAATTAGTAGAACCAGAGATATTGAATTTTAAAGTTTTTAGAGAAAATAGCTCATAAAGGAGTAATGCACCAACTGTGAATATCTGTTTGGGTAGACTCACAGATGGGAGAGTTCAGGTGCAGATGCAAGGTTGTTGAAAGCCTGTTATGTCCCTGAGGCTTCAGATAAGGAGGCCAGACAACTTGCCCTTGGAGTCACTCTGGGTTCAAGTGGTGTAGGTCCAGTCCTTCTCACCCAGTCGAGAGGGCAGCAGACAACAGGTTAGCTCAACACAGCAGGAGTCCAGCAGAGTGCAGTCCAGCAGAGTAGCAGTCCTTCAGCAGCACAACAGTTCTGCTTCCTGGCAGAGTATCCGCAGTTCCAGAAGTGTAATGAAGAGATGGTGCCTGAGGTCCTTCTTTTAGACACAGTAGTGCCTTTGAAGTGGGGAGAAACTTTGAAGTGCACAGATGCCCTGCCTTCCGTGCCCTGACTCCAGACTAACTACGGGGGGTATGAAGCCCTTTGTGTAGAGAAAGGACACAGCCTATTCAAGTGTAAGTGGGGCTGTGCCCAGCTCCTCCCTTCCATTGTGCCAGTGATGGCCCATCCAGTCACGCCTAAGATCCCATTGTGTGTGGCTGCCTAGGAGGAATACACACAGCCCAACTGCCAACTACACCCAGTCATGTGACCATTGACAGGCTGCAGGCATCAAATGGCTAAGGCAAGCAAAATAGCTGTTACGACTGTTGCATTGACGGCTAACACATGCTCTCACATGCAACATAACTTTCATTAACTTTGCTCTTGCTCTCAGGACCACACTCATTTAATTCAGGCATTGACTTTGAACAATGTGCCAACACGAATTCTCCAATTGACATAGCACATTATTTAAGGACTCCAGACCCCCCCCATTGACACTTCCAGATGGTGGCTGCTGTGACACTGATGCACGCATAGGCAGATGCGCTAGCGGTCTATCACAATTTACCTCGATACGTCCTCAAGGCACTCCTGTTTGCTATTCCATGCGATGTAATCTTTATTTTTACACTTAGTCTTGGGATCACATCTCCATTTATTTTATTCAGGCATCAACTCAGAATACATGCCACTAAAGAGGCTCCAAGTGACACAGCACATTTTCTAGGCCCACTAGATGCCCTCATGAACACTCCAAGATGGCTGCCGCTATTACCTCAATGCTTGCAAATGCATGCACACTAGCGGTCCATCACATTTGGCCATGATACACCTCCCTGTTCCCTGCAACTCTCCCATTGGTCGCTGTGTACCCATGCCTTGACCCCACACTCTAATCTCACGGCCGAAACAATAACACCTGGCTCCAATTTTATTAACAACGGGTACTTCATATACCACTTGCTTCCCCTCTTCTCACACCCGATCCAGGCGAGCAGAGGAGGGTAGGTCTCTGGCGCTTTCCGTGCAGGATCACATGAGTAACATTGTGACTTTGAGCCTTACTTTGCCTCCCAGAGGTATCTCCCTGGTCTCCTTGATTTACTATACTTTAATTATTATTACTGTCATTTTTTAACAGTTAGCAGCTATGCGCTACCCTTTGCTTTTAACCAAAGGGTAAGATCTTTTCTTCTCACCCAGAGGACAACTCACCATTCATTATATTCTGTATGTCTTAATACAAGCTTGACTTCCATTTGTACCATGTGTCTACTTGCCTGAGCTGTTTTCTGTGTGTTTGTGTGTACCCCTCCTGACATTGCGCTGACTTTTCAGCGCCAATAATAGCATGAGCATGTCTACCATCAGGAGACACGATAAAATATTGTGTAAAACTTGAGAAGCACCTGACCATGTAATATGACAACTGGTTTGCCTAATGTCTTCTTATATTTCTTGTTTTATTTTGGTTGGCTGATCTTTTTATTAAGGGATTTTCCTATAGGGGAGTATCCAACACTATATATCACTTCCTAGGCGTGGGGTATGGATCTTTTCCTTGTCCTGAGGAAGCGCCGAGGATCCAGCTGGACCATAAGGCACGAAACATGTTGACCTGACCACACTCAGTCATCTAGGCTATTTGGGTACATTGATCCCTTACAAAGGTCTCCCTTCGTCTATTTTAACCCTGCCAAAGGAACCAGCACATTAAAACTTAACTTGTCATCCCTTAGACAGTTTAAGTTTCACTTCGCCTTATTTCACACACTCACTCTACCCCACAGGTTCTATGCCCTTATACATATATACTTCATAACGGCTTAAAATAAAAAAAAATTCCTTTAGAGTGCCCCTTTGCGGGGCCCGTAGGGCATTGCAGCACTGGCCGTACGAGCAGCATGCCCTATGATGAAGCATGACCTCCTTTTGGATGTGTGAGGGCACCAAGAAATAATCCTAAGGATTCCCTTGGAGTCGTCTGCCACTTCTTCTTTTTCCTTCTTCTTTCTGCCAAACGAACAGTAGCTCCATACATTAGTGTCTCCGTGTTTTCGGAGTGTGAATACTTGCCCTTTATTTTCTCCCCGTCCCCCCTTCTTTTTGATATATCTCAAGCACAGCGGCACAGCTGAGGAACATTTATTGTCTCTTTCACACCCTTTCTTTATTGTCAGAACACACACAACAGGAAAGGCAAATTTCCCTTCCACAATAGATGACACCGAGGGTCTCAGCTACGGTGAGAATTTTGTTGTGGAGATCCTTAAAACACCATCTTTACTAGGGGCAGATGGCAGTACTCCAACCAGTAGTAACCAAGGCGACTGGAATTCAATTACAGCATTAAAAAAACAGCAGGTCAAAATAGCCATGCATGGGGCCGTCATGACAGAGTACCTGAGAGTCAATATAGCACCCAATGGACTCCTAGTGACAACCGCACCATGCCTGTTTCTAGAAGGCATCGTTTTCAGACGGGAATAGTTACAAATCGTGTGGAAGCGCACACATGACTGGTTCATTTTAATTAGTAACTGAAGCAATCAACATAGCGTAGAATGCATTAAAAGCTGGAATTAGCATTTCATGTTTCAAATCGCGGCTATCAGAAATCAATGCACAAATGAATGAACACAAGGATTTCCTCATGCAGCAAAAGATATCCAAGCTGCTGAAGGATATAAAGAGGTTTGACAAGGAGAAAGTGTTCCTATACATAAAAGAGGATTACCAATCCCCCTTTAGGGAGATCTCATCAGACGATGGCTCTACCATCTCCCGCAAGATGCACTACTCCTCCAGCAGCTCTTCCAACAATGATAGCTGGGGCAGTAACGACAGCCAACAAGGGACCCTTCCTCCACCACCAATGTACTGTTACCCAATAACCTCATTTGCAGGACATCCACAGATGTGGCATCCTGGCTTCCAGATGCCCCCTCAACAATCACAATCTTAATTCCAACAACCTTTTCCCCAACCTTTTTTAGGCAGGGGCTGGGGAAGAGGCAGAGGAAGAAGAAGAGGAGGGAACAAACAAGTACATTGGCAACAACAGGGAACCCAGATGCAAACCATGAGCCAGATGGCCAAAAAGAACTAGTGATCAACCTTTCAAACAAGATTCTGACTGAAAATGAAGATGAGGTACTACATAAAGGTTTAGGGTAAGTACCCACCCCATGGGAAAACACATTCCGTCTAACGAGTGAACTTCACCAATCAATTTTTTCACAAAATTCACCTTCGA
Organism: Calotriton arnoldi; assembly: GCA_963921515.1. Classification (NCBI taxonomy): domain Eukaryota; kingdom Metazoa; phylum Chordata; class Amphibia; order Caudata; family Salamandridae; genus Calotriton; species Calotriton arnoldi. Next base: position 97,465 of record CAWUFW010003593.1, read on the forward strand.
GCAGTGTTCCAGGATAAGACCATGCCTGACTGTGATGTCTCAGGACTACGCAACCCATCCAAATTCACACCTACAACTGCCATGACACCTAGTGAAGTCCTCACCTTTGAAAAAGCGGCACTGAACTAGACAGTACAGATATGGGCCTCCAGACCTTTTGACAGCATGTCATCCAGACATCGTAAAGCGGTGAAGGCCCTCACTGATGACGCTACCATCATGATAAAACCAGAGATTAAGCGTGGCACCATAGTCGTGATGAACACTACCGACTATGACCAGGAATGTCTGCCCCAACTAGTGGTTGGAAGATACTACCTCCTCCCTGGACTCAGACCCCACTGAAACACTGATGAAATGGATTCTAGTCATTGGTAACGAGTGCCGAGGCCCAAGGAGGGATTACCAAATATAAAGCAGATTTTTTTGATGAACACATCACCCAGGAACCCCTACTTCTACATATTACCCAAAATACACAAAGGGACCCTTGCTCTACCTGGGAGACCAATTGTCTCCGGTATCAGATCCTTATTAGAACCACTGAGTAAGTTCTGTGATCACTATCTCTAACCAATGGTCTCAAAGACGCCTTCCTTTTTGAAAGACACTATGGATGGGCTGAATCTGATTGCAGAAACTAACCACCAACAAGACACCAACCTCCTAGTTACCTAGGATGCAACCATTAAGGTTGTTGAGACTCGCCTTCGAGCATAGACCTGGACAGCAACAACTCCCATAGCCTTTATCGTTGAATGTGCCACCATCGCACTGAAGAATAACTTTTTCAAATTCAACACCCAGATCTACCATCAGATACAAGGGACGTCAATGGGGAGCACATTTGCCCCCATCCTGGCCTGTCATGACAGAGAATCCAGAAATGGTATCTCCTTTTCTGAGATGAACTGGGTGAATCTCAGGAATGGGTTGAGCAAATTGATCCAAAGGCAAAATACCTGGCACTTAGTGGTGTCGCCTTTCCAGAAGATAAGATTATCATCTATGTACCATCGCCATGAAAGGATGTTTCCTTTAAAGGGGTTGACTTCAGCGTAGATATATTTTTCTTCAAAGTTGGGTTGGACATGAAGAGTTTGGTGTTTTGGGGTCAGAGCCTTCATTAGGGTCTTCCTAGCAGCCACTTGGAGAGGACTAGTGGCAGGGGATGCTGCTGGAGACCTGAAAGGAATAGGGGCCTTTAGAGTCAGGGAGGGGCTGATGGCAGGCCTAGGTTGTGGTGTGACCTACCCCTCCCTGTATTGTGATTCCTGTTGCTGCATCCCAGGAAGTGATGCGGCATGTGAGGGGCAGCCAGACATGTCCTCTCGGTTCATGCTGCAGCGCTGTGATGAGCTGCATATGTTGCGAGAGGGACAAGCAAGATCCATGGCCACCCTCACTGCCGCTACCACTTCCTTGAGTGCATCCATCTTGTCTGCCCTTGCCCGATGTCCCTCCAAAACCACCCTAAATGTTTCACCCTGTACGTTGCCCCACACTGTTTCCCCCGTACTCCTTGTGTGTCCCAACTCCGTGTGGTGTCTGGTCCTGCACCAACCAGCCAGGAGCCTGCATTGGATTCTGAGGATCTGAACATTGTGAAAATTGAGGATGGCCAGAAGGACAGTTGACTTGTTTGACTAAGACTTTCTTTTGGACATTAACTTTTCCCCTTGTACATAGACTGGTTCCCCAGACGCTTCTTAACGTGTTTTATTTATGCTGCCCAACCCCCTCCCTTTTTCCCTTTTTTGCAAAGAACATTATTTGCTTTCCTTTCTCCCTTCCAAACGGACTGTTTTTTGCTTATTTTCTTATTCTTCCATTGCTTTTACATAAACTTATATTTGCAATCAAACTATCTCTATCTTGTTAACTTCATTGTAAATGTTGTGTTAAAAGTATGGACATATACCTTGGGAGTAGTTATTTTCTCTGCACATGATAGCTTGTTGCACTGATCATGTTACACTTTTATATTTGTTACTCACACATTCATCCTCACATCTCTAGGCCACCACAAGGGTAACAATTGACCATCAGTACATAATTCACAACTTAGTCTTGACTTATGAGGAAATTTATCTTTTATTTACACATATTGTGAATAATATTTTTTCCTGTAATCATGAGGGATCGTGCTGTGTTTGCTGTGTTGCTGCCGAAGTGCAGGTTGGTGTGGTGCATTTACCTGTACCGGGGGAAGTTCTTGGACAGGGGCTGAAGGTGGCTGTACAGATGGGTGGAGTGCCTGAACAGGGGCTAATGGTGTCTGTACAGCTGGAGGTAGTGCCTGGACATGGGCTATAGGTGTCTCTACAGTTTGGGGGAGTGCCTGGACAGGGGGTGAAGATGTCTGTACAGGTGGGGGGAGTGCCTGGAGGGGGGGTGATTGTGGACGTGCAGTGGGGAGCGGGCGTAAGGGTGGTTGTGGCTGTGAACTCTTACAGCAAGCCTGTGCAGCTTGTGGTACAGGTGGGTGGGTGTGATATGCTGCAGGTAGATGTGATGGCCCCTCTCCCTGCGTTGGCCTTGAAGGGAGACCTTGGATCAGTTTCAGCATGCCCTCCATCATCTTCATGGCCAAGGCATGGTGTCTTGCACTCTCTTCCCTATGATGGATATGATGTCATTTGTCTACTTGGACATGTCTTGCCAAGATTTATCCATTCTGTTCAACACCTGGGTCAGTCTGTCCACCACCTGGGTAATTTTCCGCATCTCCTGCAGTGCATCTGGCATCTCTGACAGAGTAGCCCCTATGGCACGAATGTCCTGCCTCACATCAGCCTGCTGTTGGAAGTACTCCTGCTCCCACTGGCCACCACAGCCATCTGCTAGCCTCCCCTGCATGGGACAGCCATGGATACGACCTTCAGGTCCACTAGCAGGGGTTGGTAGGAGGTAGTCGGTGGACAGTAGATTGGTGCCCAGGGGATACCTGCACTGCACCAGGTGTGGTATGTCCCTCAGATGGTGGAGAGAATGCCTGGGATGCACTGTATTGGGAGTAGTGTGTAGGGAAACCACCACATTTGTCCTGTATATGAGGGCTGTGATGGAGTGATATCTGTGTTGGGGTATGTGAGAGCTGTGGCTGGTTAGTGCTATGCTGAGAAGAGGCAATCAGGGGCATTGGATAATGAGGTACTTTGCTGGGCGGAGGGGGCCTTACACATTTTGCCCAGTGGACTGAATATCATGGTCAGGACATCTGACTCCTCATCCTCTGTATGAAGGGCCAGATAGTCTCCATCATCCTCCAATTCATCTGCCTCCGCTGGTGCTTCCTCCTCCTCTTGCACATTATGATGTGAAGCAACACAAGGGTTAATTCTACTGTACTTTGCATCAACAGATGATGCACATGTGACCTGGCTTGGGTGCACCTACACTTGACAGCTCACATCATAGCACTGAGGTGTTGAATGGAGATGTACAATGCACAAGCAAACTCATCAGCTCCATCCACAGCTCTGTGTTGCTTTGAGATCCCCCCTGATATCAACTTCTAAACCTGGCTCCTCTTAGTTGTAGCTGAAGATGCGGTCCTTGATCCAGGAGCTTGAGAAGGAAGTGACACCATACTTAATGATCTGCATGACTAATATGCTAACAGGCACATGTGACACGCACATAACTGAAAGAGTATGAATGTAACTTTTTACATACCAACTACAGATGCTATGCAGAAAGGGATAAATCTGATAAAGTCCTTCCCCAAGGATTTAGATCTTCTGAATGATTCTGGAATCCAAAATAGGGAAATACGTTATGGCATGCTTACCTGATAAACAGATACTAGTAGGTTTGACTGCTGCAGCCAAGATGTTTAGCATACCCCGGGATGGTGTTGTCTGCAGCACTGATGGAATCCTGATTTGGTAAAGAAGGGGACCCCTACCATAAACAATAAGACTTGCTAGCTGTAGGGAAAGATACAATTGGGGTAAAGAATTCGCTAAATGCAAGTTAGATGGTCATACAAAGCATATCAGGCCCAACCTTTCTGTGTGTTATAATTAAAAGAAAAACATAATGAAATACACATAAATAAACATATATATGTAACAGAAACCATTAGTGTTTGATGTATAACAAAATATTTTTATTCTAGGTATTTCATTGATAGAAAATACTCTTATTTTACAACCATATATATGACATAAATTATACAAAAACAACACTGTACATAGAATTGAAATACACAAGAAAACAATAAGTTATAAGGTGATACAAAAACTAACGATAAATGGAAACAACACACAACTATATATATGACATAAATTATACAAAAACAACAGTGTACATAGAATTAAAATGTACGAAAAAAGCGATAGGTTATGAAGTGATACAAAGGCTGGCGGTAGATGAAAACTACGCGCGTTTCGGCATGTATGCCTTCGTCAGGAAACCCAGCTCTACTTTTTCTTATGTTACTGTAGTTGATAGTGATCTTTTACGTTTAGAAACAGCAATTCTTACTTCCTAAGAGCTGATTATAGTTTTGAATACAATAATGTCTATATTTTTACGTATCCTCCTTTAATAGGTATTTTTCAGTGTGTAGACAGGACACCACTTTTCTTTGCATATAGGGCGCAGTTAAAATCGGCACACTTCTATGTCCAACTTAGTTGGTTCGAGGACATATGAAGTTAAAACTTTATTGATTGGAAAATTCACAATGTTTTTTTTTTTTTAAATTCAACCGAATTCAGATTCGTGCTTCTGTCTGATAATTGGATAATTCAGCACAGTCGTATCCTAGAATCCTACCATAGTTTAAAACTCGATTGATTATCTGATACTGATCTCTGTAATGCCGCGATGCCCACTGATATTGCCTCCGGAACCGAACTGATGGAATCCTGCCAGCAGCTGTAATGAGACATACACGTCCATATTCAAGTACACAGGATGATAGCAATGAGTTAACATGTATATGTCTTTGTCATAGACCATTGATATGCTATTTCTGGCAAGTGTACCACATGTTTCCTCCTGAACTTTACATGCGGGCCCCTGGTCACCAGCAGCAGTTGCCAGCTGTTACCTCCACACAGCAATGACATCAACGAGATATCAAGTTAACAAACAAACGTGTATTAGAAGGCAACTGATATTTGAAGGAAGGGGGTAATTATGGTGAACGCCTCTGCCTACCTTTGAATACACCTTCATTGTTAGGCCCATCATGCATCATGAGTATGATGTTGTCTGTTGACAAATCTAAAAGAGTGTACCTCAACATGCAGACCAGTTTTGCCTTTGCACATCAGATCATATTACAGATTGTTTATTCCCCACAATTCTGCTCCGTAAAGTGCTGCTGTTTGGGCCTTGTACTTATAGACCCCAAAGGCCAAAGAAATTGTTTTGGATGTGGCAGCTTGGTGTTCGTTAATGACAGCCATAGAACTTTGGGCAAGAACTGTTTTAGATTTATTTATATGGGAACTCCATGACAATTTAGAATCCAACGTTATGCCAAGATAGCTAAAATTAGTTACATACTCCAGCTGTTGCTGCTTCACAACAATATTTCTTCTAAAGGTCTTGTGTGGCCTTACGGCCATATATTTTGTTTTGAAAGAATTAATTTTGCAACCCTTGATGGTGCAGTAATCATTGAAACTATCAAGTAGCCTTTGCAAACCCTTCGATGTCTGGGACCACAAGATGGTATCATCTGAAAAGAGTAATGCAGGTACTGGAGCCCCACTGAGCTTCGGGGAATCATGATTACACTTCTGCAGATGCTTTACAATGTTGTTGACATACAGTGAGAAAAGAGTGGGTGCCAACACACATCCTTGCCTCACACCCCTGTTGATGGATATAGCATCTGTGAGTTCACCACAGGGGCCACAGCGAACTTTTGTATAGTTGTCTTGAAGTAATGTAACTGTGTTAAAAATTCATCAAGTACACTTTTTTTAGTGAGGCCCACAAGAGGCTCCTCGGGACAAGGTCAAAAGCCACTTTTAAGTCGACAAATGCGACATTCAAGTGGTCTCCCTTCAACTTACTATACTTCCACGCTCTGCATTAGAGCCTGAATACATGATCTATTGTACCAACTTGCCTTCTAAATTCTGATTGGTATGGTGATAAGATGTTATTTTCATCTATCCAATTTCTGAGTTTGTTCAGGACCTGTTTGGCATATACTTTTTGCAGTGTGTCAATTAAACCTATTGGTATGTAATTTGCAGGTTCCTGCCTATTCCCCTTTTTAAATGGGAACAATTTCAGCCCCTCTCCATGTATCAGGCACTGGGGCACCTGAAGCCACTGCAATGCATAGTAGGTTAACATAAGGTAACCATACATCCTTGTTGTTCCTTAATATGTCCCCCGGAATTTTATCGGGTCCTGGGGCTTTTCTTGGCCTAATTGCATCAATAGCTTCCCTTGTCTCTTCTAACCTAAAGTGAGAAATGTATGCTGTACCTCAACTTAGTTGGCCGTTAAATGACCCTTGTGGAGCCTGAGGATATTTAATAGTCTCAGAATAAAGGTGGGTAAAGTGATGACTCCAGGTACCAGGATCTTTACTTTTAGCTGCATGAATCAAATCGTTCCAGTTAGACTCTTCCCATCTCCTTTCAGCTAGAGCTAATACTTTCTTATATTCTGTCCTAGCTTTTCTCACTACCTCAGTACTTTTGACCTTTAAAGCCGTTATTAACTGCCTCTAGGCCACTCTGTAGTCCTTTGTGTACCAAGGGTTACAGGGGGGCATTTAGGTATTTTACCTTTTGCATTTTGCAGGTGCATCATAGTTAAATGTGGTTTTAAGTTCTTGACTTGAGAGCAATGAAAGTCGATTATAGGGCTATCAGAAGGTGAATAATCTATAAATGGAGACATAATGTTCGAAAATACATTATAAATCTTGCTCATGGTATCTAATTTGGTCACTATCAGTGGCCACTTTACTGACCTGCTGTTGTTAACAATGAGAGGTTGTATTAGCATAGTACCCGTGTCGAGAATCCAGGTCTCAAAAAGAGTTGCTGCCAACACTAGACATAATGGGAAATGGTCACTATCTTCCCTGCTGTCTACTTTAAAATCTATTAGCCTGCCCCAGATTGCTATACTAATCAATACGTAGTCAATCTTTGACTGGGCAATACCTTTTTGAATGTAAATAAGGTGAGATTATCGGATTCTCTCCTGCCATTGCAGTCTCGCAGCCCATATTCTGATGCTAAATGGGCCAATTGCATAGCAGTTACTGTACATGATACTGAAGAACCTGTATCTACAGGGGGAATGCCTCTTGCCATATCCTCTTCCTCTAGAATTAAGTCTAGGCCAGTTATTGGTTGATACTTACAATTAAAATTACCACCTACAATGGTCGCTGTTTCGGGGCTTAGGGTGCTAAGGGCACTATCTAGCATTTCCACCGCCGGGGACTCCACATTAGTCATCCTTGGTCTGATATAAACTTCAGTTCCATTTTGTATTTTTATCGTTACCCCTAAAATTTCTGGTGAAGCTATTCTCAGCACGTCAATAGAGGCGTTGGGAGAAATTTCAATCCATATAACCAGTCCTCCTGACAGTCTACCTCTTAACAAGGCAACTGCATTAACGCAGAATGTTCTATAGCCTGCCTCATGTGATGGTTCCAGTGGCCAGGTTTCCTGGAACAAAAAGAAGTGGAATCACTCCATATACTCTTGCCAATCTGGATCCAACACTGTCTGCCTTAATCCCAAAATATTATAAGAAACCAGGGACATAGACTCCAGCTGTGATTCCTTTGGACTGCTAGACTTGGGCTCAAGCCCAATATCCCTTTCAGCCACAAAGTAGTGCTTCCCTCCATCACCTCCCTGAGGCACTTGGCGGTGAGCCCATGGATACTACAGTCTGGCCTACTAATTAGAGAATGACAGGGGGCATGCAATGAATTATCAATAAATTATTGAGAGACTGGGGTGTTTCCAATCAATCCACTGACTCATGGTTAACCTGAGCGTGGATAGAGGTAGGTTGGATGGGTAGTTTTGATAAATTGCCCGAAATGTGGTCTGATCCCTTAGTTTGTCTATTCAATTTGGACCTTATCAGTGAGCTTGAAGGTGAGCTAGATCATAAGTCCATAGCAATCAGGCCATCAACTAGATTTTTAGTTCTGAGGACAAGGGCATCGTTATCATAGTTTCCATTATCGCTAGGTATGCGTTCAGCTTTGACTATATCCGAACGCACAACTTACAAACATTGGCGATCACACCTAACCCAATGAATTACCTTGTTTTTCATTGAATCCCCATATTCCCTGATATTGAATCCTAACTTCGGTACATTATTCATGTACACTCTATGTTCCCCCTTCATATGTGGGCCTTTATATGTTCTCTCTATGGAGTATTGTGAGGGGTTTGAGGAGAGGCTCCATGGATATAGGCGTGTGTTGCACAACTTTCTCTTGATTGCTGTTTGTTGCAAGATTCTCTCTCAGAGGGCCTGATTCACAGAACTAACTTACGTCAAAAACGTAAACGTAAACGTAAAGTTAGTACTTTTTAGGTATTCACAGAAGTTAGTAGTCCTAACTTTAGGACTCCTAAATGCCTTCTGTGAATACCGAAAGTCTGAAAGTTAGGATTTTTCTCAGTTTAGGAGTAGTAAAGTTAAGTAAAATCCTAACTTTAAGACTTTTGGTATTCACAGAAGGCATTTAGGAGTCCTAAAGTTAGGACTACTAACTTCTGTGAATACCTAAAAAGTACTAACTTTACGTTTACGTTTACGTTTTTGACGTAAGTTAGTTCTGCGAATCAGGCCCGCAGTGACTGTGGGGTATTGAGACTCAATCAATGAGTGGTTGCGTTGAAACGCCCTATATCCGGTATGGCCCACTAGTTCGACGGGTCCGCTTTGTGATGTAGGATCTCTATGTGGCCTTGTATCAATATTTAAGTTACTCCCACCCATAATAATAATAATAATAAGTGACATTTATAGAGCGCACAGCTACATCCAACGGGGGTGCCCCGGCGCTAAATGCAGATATACCGTGAGGAAAAGGGGGGGGGACAGCTACGGGAGGCTAAAGAGCCAGGTTTTTAGCGCTTTCCTAAATGCCAATTCTGACTCTATTAAATGAAGATGGATAGGCATGGAATTCCAAAGAGATGCAGTTCTCACAGAGGAAGCTAGGCCGCCCATCCTAGCCTTAGAGAAGCAAGGAATGCTGAGCAGTTTCAGGTGATTAGATCTAAGAACCCTGTCTTGGTGATAGTTTTGAAATCACAAAAAGGTGTCAAGGGAGTTTTTTTCAGTATTCGTGATAAACCTTAGACCACTAATTCTGAGGGTTTTTTAAGCTTTATTCTGCTTAGTTTTGATACTTCAAAAAGACATTCATAAATCAATTGGACATGTCTTCTAAAAGAAACACCACATTAGTAAATCACACAATTACAACACATTTATATGCATGATTTAGAACAATTTCTTTGTAGAAAAAAATATATAAACAACACCTACATAATACGATACGTTTTTTGTGGACAATACATATACAACAAACCAAATGGTCACAAGACAAACATCAATCACTTATGTGTGCCAGATAAGTGATTGATGTTTGTCTTGTGACCATTTGGTTTGTTGTATATGTATTGTCCACAAAAAACGTATTGTATTATGTAGGTGTTGTTTATACTGAAAAAAAACCTCCCTTGACACCTTTTTGTGATTTCAATATTTGGGTGGTCCAGTCTGGGGAGTGAAGGACCCAAGCCTTGCTTGTTCACATTGATGATAGTTTTGGAATCTTTGTTTCAGGTAGCATGGGCCCGATCTCTTGTGGCTCTGTATGCGAAGGTGAGCGCCTTAAACTCAATCTTCCTTTTGACAGGCAGCCAGCGGAGGCTCCACAGATGGGGGGAAGATGTGGTGGCGGAATGGCACTTTCCTAATAAGTCTGGCCGCAGTATTCTGAATTATTTGCAGTCTGCGGATCAGATACACTGGCAGTCCAATATAGAGGCTATTGGAATAGTCTAGCTGGGATGTGACCAATGCATGGACCACTGTCTTCCTGCAATCAACAGGCAGGAGATGAAGGAATCTCCGCAGGTCTCTCAGCTTCCAGAAGCAAGATGAGGAGACTTGGCAAATCTGGGCCTTGCAGGAGAGGTCCGAATCAAATTTGAACCCCAGATTTCTAGCTGAATCTACTGGGATCGGAGGGGGGTTTAACTCTGACGGCCACCAGAGCTCAGGTAGCAGGGGAGAAGATTGATTAAAGAATAAGACCTCTGTTTTCTTGGTGTTTCAAGCAATTTTCCATCATTCAGGCCGAGATGTTGTTCCAGCATTGCTTGAAGTTGGCCAAGGCAGCCAAGGAGTGTTCTCTGAAAGAGAACACCAGCTGAGTATCGTCAGCATAGGATACCACTTTCACTCCCCATTGCTCAACCAGAGTCGCGATGGGGGTTAAATAGACATTGAACAGTAATGTGCTCAGAGTCGAGCCCTGGGGAACACCACAGACAAGGGGTTTCTGTGAAGACACGTGGGGGTGGAGAAATACCTGCTGAGAGCGGTCTTCTAAAAACGAGTGGAACCAGGCCAGCGTGGTTCCCCTCACTCCCAAGTGCTTAAGTCTCTCCAAAAGAATCCGATGTGACACCGTGTCGAATGCTGCGGAGAAATCCAACAGTACAAGCATTGCAGAGCTGCCCTGGCCTAACGCTTCACGTACTGTTTCAGCAACTTCCATAAGAGCTGTCTCCATGCTGTGGCCTGATCTAAAACCAGATTGTGAGTCATGGAGACAGTTGTTAGATTCAAGGGAATTGTACAGTTGCTTCTGAACTCCCTTTTCAAGGATTTTAGCAGGTGCTGGTAGAAGGGAGATAGGCCTAAAATTCTTGTGCTCTGCTGGATCAGCGTCTGGTTTCTTAAGAATAGGCAGTAAATAGGCTTGTTTCCAGGCGGCAGGGTAGTTACCCGTTGTCAGAGAGGAGTCCCAAATCGGGTTCAACAGCGTATTGAGCCATGGGGCAAGTAATTTGAAGAACTGAGCCGGGCAGGGGTCACCAGGAGAACCTGATTTACAATTGTACAGTTCTATGAGAGATGCCTCTGGGTGAAGTGGGCGAAATTTGGACCAGGTACCAAGGGGGTTTGTGGTGGGAGTTAACAAGGAAGAGGGCTTAGCCGATGGAAAGGAGGCATAAATGATTTGAATTTTCTCCTGAAAAAAGTCAGATAAGTCCTCGCAGAGGATGGCCGATGGGGAGATAGTGCTGTCAAGAGCCTTCGGCTTAATAAAACATTGGACTATTTTAAAAACTTCTTTGGCTGAGTTATCCGAAAATTTAATTTGGTTAGCATAGTAGTCTCTAATGGTGTTGCGCTTCAGCCAGTGGAATTTTTTTAGAGCCGCTCTATAGGAGCATTTAGCCGCCGGATTGTAATATTTACACCAAGCACGTTCCAGTTTCTTGCATAAACTTTTTCTGCTTGTAGTTCCAAGGAAAACCATGCGGCAGAGGGTTTTTTTTCTGGCAGATTTAGCTGCTCTAAGAGGGGCCACTCTGTCTAGGGTGGTGGTGACCCAGCAGTTAAAACTGAATGCATCACTGCTTGGGTCACCCGTCAGCTGAGGCGGTGCGTTTTGTAACCAGGGTCCCTAAATTTCAGGGGAGACCTTCCTCCAGTTTCTCTTCTCCACGTATATTGGCTTGGCACTACTGCCCGAGGATTTGCCAACAAAACTGAAAGGAACTAACAGATGGTCGGACCAGGTCAGAGGTAGCGGAGCATCTACTTTCAGGTTGGAGTCATTAGTAAAAATAAGATCCAACATATAGTCTGCTATATGGGTGGGGGCACGCACCTTTTGTGTCAGGTTTAAACCCTCCAGCGTGTCTGCCAATTGAGAGGCCATGGAGCAATTGCCATTGTCCATGTGGACATTGAAATCGCCATGGACTGTGAAATTGATGTGCCTCAATGACAGATCAGCGATGATGTCGCATAACTCTAGCATATGGCAGGATGGGGTATCAGGCGGTCTGTAAACCAGGATCCCAGCAATAGATGAGGTGGGGGAGGTTTTAATACAATAAAACAGCGCCTCAATAATCCCTATGTGCTCAATTTTCCTACACGAGATCTCCCAGCCATCCCTCATAATGATAGCAAGCCCGCCACCTATCCTGTGGCCAGCCTGGTTGGCAGCAGAGATCCTCGGGTATAGCCAGCAATAGGTCAGGGTTGGAGCTTTCCTTTAACCAGGTTTCAGTTAAAAACATAAGGTACCAGGAGCTTGACTCCAGAGAGAGCCAGATATCATCGGAGTGTTTGGGGAGAGATCTGCAATTTATCAAACAGGCTCTTATGTTGGAACTAGTGGCCCTAAAGTGTGTTGTTGGGGACTTTAGGGTGGTTTTACTGTCATTCGCCCTCTTATCCCTGCCTACCAGTGAAAAAGAGCAGAAATTGCAGCAAAACTCCTGACTAGCTGTGGTCAGATCAATACGGGCCAGCCCTGGACAGGCCACTTTATTTAAACATAGCAGCTGCTCTCTAGACCAGGCGGCAGCATGGCTGGTGCTGGCCGTGGTCCGGACGCGGACGGGCGCAGACGGGCTTGCCTTTGGAGCTACATCAAAGACTGAGGTGGGTATAAGTACTGGATCTCCGACACCATATACTCAGCACACTTCTTGACTGAGGACATTCTGCCAGGAAGAAGAACTGTTGTGCTGCCAGGAGGCACTGCCACTTTGCTGCTTCCTTCGCTGTGTAGGCTTGCTGCCTGCTGCTTCTTGCCTGAGAGTGAGAGGACTGAACTTTACTCTCTGCATCCTGATTTGTAAGGTTATCCAAGAGCTTGACTGAGCTTGCTCCTGTTGCTTAAGTCTCAGGGACATCAAAGACTTCACCTGTATCTTGCTACCAGCACCTGGACTCCTCTGCTGTGAGTCCTGCCCTGCCAAGTGGTGCCAACCCCAGTCCTGGGCCCTTGGAAGTGAATTTAGCACTGCAACCAGGAAATTGATGCATCGGCTCCAAAGCGTCGATTCGGAATTGGCGCTTCCATGTGAAATCGACGCATAGCCGCTGCTTGCACCGAGGCCGTGGTCCTCGCTTCATAAGTGTGTGACGCATCGACTGTGACATACAACGGAGCCCCGACTTTGCCTCAGCACCTCCAAAGTACCACCACTCTGTGAGTCTCGAGCATCACCTCACCAAAGTCTGTGACGCACAGCTCCAATTCTAAAGCAGCCCCGGCCCTGCGTGGCTTTCGACCGACGCATCGCCTTAAGCCCAGTGGTTTGACTGATGCTGTAGAATCGACGCATTATATTGTTGACATTGACGCATGATCGATGCTGCATTGCCTTCATGAACCGAGGCTTCACACCAGCAACTGACGCATCACCTCCTCTGCGCAATGCATCGCTTCTGGGCGCTAAAGCTTCAATGACCTTGCCCCGCCTTCTGGAACCGATGCATCACCTGCATCTGCGATTCCTCACCTCCTCTGCGCCACGCATCATCTTCGATTTCTGATTGGTGCTGTAAGGGGGTCTGCGTGACTCCTGTATCTGGCCCGCGCTCCATCGTGGTCGAAAAGAATTTTTGGATTTATCCCGGTCAGGCACGACCAGATAGCCCCAGTTGGAGCAATTGACTTCTAAGCACTGCATTTTGATTTAATCTTTAAAAATTCTTTTCTTCACTTGTGTATGTTGGATTTTTGTCATTTTGGTCTTGTTTTACTCAGATAAATATTAGCTATTTTTCTAAACTGGTGTGTAGTACTTTTGTGGTGTGGGGCTGCACCATTCCCCAAAACTGCTCGGGGGCAGACCTCCTATTAGTTAGCTGCCCTCCAAGCCCCCTCTTGGGGAATATGGGGTTCAGAACAGACCACAGACACCGAGCTGGTGTGAAAAAGGCTGCTTTATTGAAACAGGTGTACTACACATATAATAAACCCTGGGCCTTTGCCTTACAAAACGAAACCTCACTATACAGATGATTTACCTACATTAAACTACATCCCATCCCTAAAAAGCCCCACCCCCAAACTTAAACCTTTAATGTTCTATCTCTTCCTAGGCTAAACTTTCTGACTTGAGGCCTTCAAACTGCCCTACAGTTTCATGCAATTATTAATCTCTAACTAAGTTAACTTGTTGATGAACCTTAAACTTCCTGCTGCATCCAGGCATGCGCTTGCCTACCCGTTCCCTTTCTGCCTGGATTGCCGCTGTCAATAACAATAAACTTGGCTAACCCACACCAACTTCTTGGTCAACTGCCACCCAGAAAAAGGTCCCTCTTTGACTTTTTCTGCCCTCCCCTTTCCCCCAGTAGAATCCTCTAGCCTTTAATGCAGGCAGAAAACTTGAGCCACTAACTCACATACTTACAACAAGTAGAGCTCCATGCCAATAAAAGACAAATGCACTCCGTCCCCAGGGGAAAACTCTGAGGCATCATACCTCTAATACGTGTGCTCCATCCTAGAAATACCATATCTCTACAAAAGGTCCTCATCTCCCTGTTAATTTTCCTCCTTGTCTTCTCAATGGCTGCTGGTTTGAAAGCACCATGCCAAACTCTTGTCATGATAAACCCTGTCCACATAATGTGGCAACCTGACCACTGTCTTTGAATTTCCGCCAAATCATCCTTCATTGCTAGTAATACAAACCACCACCTTCTGAACCACTAGGTCATTCTCACCTAAATGAATCAACAATATGCCAGGGCAGGATCCCCCATCTTCAGCCTATTCAAACAAGATAGCAATTCTGACCATTTCATTCCCCCTTTTCCATGCCATCACACAGTCAATGTGGAGGGATCAAAACCCAAATTCACGCCTTGTCTGTTGTTGCACACCTGACGCTCTGCCCATTTTATAAAGGAATGTCCCACTATCCACAGCGACAAGCCCGGTATCTCTGGGCCTGGAACCGAACCTGGAAGAAAGAACAAACAATTGACAAAATATATATGGCCCAATAATCCTCCCCCTCATGTATCGCTGGTATAAATTAAAGTCCATCTCCCCAAAGCCATGATGTTCTACGTGCTACAACCTCACCTACCATCCTCTGTCGCCATACCTATGTGAAAGGAATGTGTCCCAAAATCTGCTGCATCAAGTCCTACATGCTTTAACCCCTTGGGCAAAACCACCAATAACTAGAAGGCAGACACTGGCTTGCCATCCAAATGCCTGAAAACCTTACCCACTCCACCTGGAAACCTACGGCGCCAAGCTGCAGCCCAATTAACAGGGCAAAGGCTGCTAACAGGGTGCCTGCTCAATATAATCAATCTACCCTGCCCTCTCTGATCTGTCTTTGACCTGTACAACCACACCTGCAAACCCACTTCACATTGTCCCACTTCCTCCCATAGCACTCCTCTAGTTCCCCTACCTCCAAAAACTCTGAAACTCTAAATGCCCCAAAACAACATCCATGACATAAGGGTTGAAAACAAGATCTGTTCATCCTCCCTAGTGCATTTAACCTGTAAGCTCCTCATACCGCACAAACAAATCTCCTAGGTAAGTGGCCTACTTCTCAAGCTGGCCTGACCCGCTTCCCTGGCCCACACTTCCAATATGCTTTTGCCCAGCTCCCGGGCTGTTGGGGCATAACCCCAGAATAACTTACCTATAAAGGCAATGCCCATTAGCTTACCTGCAATAGTAGCTCAGGACTGGCTTTTTCCTATCAATGCCAGCAAAAACTGGACCACATCTTTCATCCTCCATTGTGCCTGACTGCTCAAAAACTCGACCCAAGCTTGTCAGTAAGCCGTTCTCGTCGACACCGCCAGAGATTCTACCACCAGTTGCAGCATCCTCTGTTGCCTACTGTTCACAACCCCTGTGGGATCCTGCACTTGACTGTGTCCGCCTCCGTGGCCAGCCCATGGAATCTCTCCCACTGTGAACGAGACAAAGCTTCCGCAATATCATTGTCCACTCCTGGTACATGTTGTGCCCTAAATAAAATGTCATGTTGAAGACACTTCAGGGCAAAAATACACAGAAATTTCAAAACCTACGAGTCCCTTGCGGACTGCCTATTCACCATTTGTGCCACAGCCATGTGCAAACTGTTCCCCCAGACGGGCCGATTCCGATTCAGGCCGGAAATCTCTCCGACCGAGCCGGACCCGGGGAGATTTCCGACCGAATCGGACTCTGGCAGTCCGCCCGAACGAGTACGATGCGCACGCATGCAATCGGACTCGAGTCGGTCGGACTCCCATTGAAGTCAATGGGAGCCGGACGTACAACCCGTACGCGGGCTCCCATTGACTCAATGGGTGCGAGGCGAACAAGGGTGTCCCCTACAGCGGGTACGCCTCGAAGCGACTCGCGGCGTACATGCACAGGTAGGGGGGACCCATGGGTCCCCCTGTGTGCGACTCGCGTGGCTACGCGTACAGGGGGGTCCGACACGGACCCCCAAAGTCAGGCTCCGACTGCTCTTTCGAGCCGGACGGCGCGAGTCGGTCGGATTGCTCGCGGCGCGCATCGTACTTGCCCGGCCGGGGAACGTCTCCATGGCGCGGTGCGAGTCGTGTCCGTGCGAGTCGGTCGGAGCGCTTTGGACCCGCGAACAAGTCGGTCGGCGATTTCGCGTGCGCTCGCATTGTACTCGCTCGGCCGGACGCACGTACGAATCGGTCGGGAAAGAGGGCTCCAAATCGGATCTGGTTAAGCCGAATCCGATTCGGTGCCCTACCGGCCAAGATCGGAATCGGCCCCAGAGTGTCATTTCTAACACTAGAGGAAAGAAAGGCTGTACTCCTCCCCCCATGTTTCCATGCCACTGGCCACTCCTTCACACACCACTTTCCCTGCCAGTATTGTCCAAAGCCTATCCCTCCCACTGCATCAGAAAAAACCTGGGCATCCCACTCAACTGCATGCATGACCACTACAGGTACCCCATTAAAAGAGCCCAAAAAGAAATGCCACATCCTCAAATTCTCCCTCGGGCTTGCTGACAGGCGAATATGATGGTGAGGCAATGGCAATACTGACAATGACAACCCCAACCTCCTGCAAAATGTCCTCCCCACTCTCACTACTCTACAAGCAAAATTCAAGCGCCTCAAAAGCACATGGACCTCTCTAACTGTTACTTTGTCTTTGGTCAGTATTGTATCTAACAGTAACTGCATCGTTATTTTCTTGTCCTCTAGTAAATGGGCTTCCATTGCCCCAGAATCAATTTCAATGCCCAAGAAAGACTACCATGCTGGGTCTGACTGTTTGTTCCAGTGCTAACGCAACTCCTAGGTCCCCAAAGATTATCTGAAAGCCCCAGAGCATCCTCTGACAATCCAGTGCCCCAGCTTCCCCTACAAAAAATAAGTCGTCCAGATAATGTGTGACGTGTGTGTAACCCGAGGACCATTGTTGCGGGGATTCTGCACATACACAGAACTATGCGCATGAAAACAGGACCTCGGTGTATAAGGGGTGAACCTTCCTACCACCTTAGTACCCAATATTCCAAAACCGACTAGCTATAGTGTCTCATTTGTTCTCCTACATAATCATGAAGCTACAAATGATTAGACAACCCAGAACACAACACTCCCGACTCTCTCAGGAATCGCGGTAGCAAGACACTCCCTTTCGCTCACTCACTCGTACTTGTCTACAATAAGAATTGACAGAGTAACTGTTATAGTTCAAAATGTTTATTTTAACTATCGTGCTCTATAATGCAGTATACGAGCCACTACCAGCAGCAAAATGCATAAACCTAATACAGTTAGCATTGTTGCAACTCCATAGAGTATAAAGGGGGATGTCATCGTATACTGACAGTGGAAACAGGACTATAAGGCCTAACCACCATCCCCTTGGTAAGAGAAGTTTTATTATATAAAAGAAGATCTCTGGGCTTTGTCAGCAGACCCCATACCTTAGTGCCTAGATGGAAGTTTTACATCATAGGAACAGCATATCTCTTCTCCCTGGAAAGGTCCCTCTCCAAGTGCGTTTTAGAACAACATGCCTCCCCATAATATCAAAGCACAAGCTTTCAGCAGCGCAGCTGTGTTAGCATGTATCGTCTAGGTGCTAGGGCCTGACCAGAACAGAATAACAAGGGGCATTGTTTATCTACCTTGCACATCGTGTTCAGACTAAACTCCAGGAACAGGCAGAGAACGCAGAAAGCAGACAGTTCTCATGTGAAAGGCACAAACAGAGTCTTGCAAAATAAAGTCATGTTGGAACATGCGCAAAAGCAACATCATGGCAGCAGAGCTCATGCTAACTTAGCAATGTCGACAATGACCCTAATGCCCATATAACACCATGAAAAAACCCCTTGGAGAAATGTGCTGAACCATTCAAATAATGCACATGAGATGGAGCACCCCATCGGCAGCGTCTTATCCACAAACCATTGCACCTCAATGTGGATGCCCAGCAGCTGAAAGTCCTCTGGGTGAACTGGGAGCAAACAAAAAGCCGATTTAATGTCACACTTTGTATTGCATGCCCCCTGACCTAACTCCTCCACTATGGCCAGAGCCACATCCACGGAGGAATATATGAATGATGTCTGGTCCTCCAGTATGAAGTCATTAATGGAGTTGCCCTCTGGCCATGATAAGTGTTGAATTAACCTGAACTGCCCTTTCTCTTTTATCGGCTCCACTCCAGTAGGTGAGACCATTAGGTCCTCCATTGGCCAATCATTAAACAGCTCGCTATCCTGCCCTCCCGAATCTCTTTCCACAGTTTCTCTCGCACCACATGATTAAGTGGCCCCACCAGTTTGAGGTTATTTGCCCAGAGTCGCACCCTTGGTCCTTGATATACAGGCAAAACTCCCAAGTAAACCCTTCCTCCAGCAACTTGGCATTGTCACTCTTGTCATATTGTGCCAATCAAAACTTAAGCCACTCCAGTTTAATGGGAGTATGAGCTCTTGCCTCTAGGTCCTTGTTCCCCCCATCTGCCCCTGAGGCCAGGTGACTGGTCTTACTGCTGATTGCCAGATTGCCCTTGATGCTGTTGCCACTGACCTGACAAGGTACTGGCTTGTCCTCCCGCCCCTTAGCAGTTAACGAGGGGGTGCTTCCCTGCACACTTTGAGCATTTGTGTCTAAACTTACGATACTCCCTGGTGCACATTCCCTTTTTGAAATCCCGGCACGCCCTTGTCTGCCCAGGTTGTCCTTTCGCCGCTGATCCCATCCCCCCTCGGGTGGGGCGCCCTTGAGAGGGCCGATACACAATAGCAAGAGCGCTGGCCATGAATATCGTTTTGCCGAACTTGGCAGGACTCATAGTATGATGCCAAAGGTCCAAATCCACTTCCCCCCACTATATCTTGGGATCTAACATCATGCGCACCGGGAACTCTTCATCATGTGGGGCCCAGGCGTAGCTCCCATAATTGATCGCGGTTTGCGAATTGTGTCCATATATTTAAATAGTGCCACACACCTCTCTATATGCCTTTCGCAATACATGCTGGCATAAATGAGGAAGGCTGCCGTCCAGTTCTCTACCGTTAGCGGAACCTTAGGCCGCTTGGCCAGCTCATATTCCTCCTTGGAATCCTCATTTTCTCTCAACTCCCTATATAACAGTTTCATCATTTCGATGTATTTGCCATTCCATATTTTCTCCTTTGTTGCCAACATATGGTGTGCCCCTAACGGTTTTGAAACCCCCACATAGGGAAGCTTCTTGATCTTTAATTCTTTACTCTCCAGGCCTTCCCCCTTGTTCCCTGTCTGGACCCCCCTCCAGTGGCTCCTTCACCGCTTTTCTTCGCCTCCGTGCCTTGTGCTTCCTTCGCCCCTCCAGCCTGCCCCTTTGCCCCTCCAACTGGCCCTGTATACCCTAACTGCTTGTCTCCAGGCCCGAATTCTGTTGCCAATGCTCCCTCGTCGTCCGTGCCTACCCCTGTGTCAGTCTCACATGAGCCTTTCCGCAAGCTAACTGTGCTCCCTTCATGCGAATTCATCACATCTGCACCAATGGAAACCATCACAGCCACCATGCATTCAGCGGCAGGAACCTTACCTGGTGCCAAGGTCGGTGCTGGAGCCCGCTGCCTCACTGTTGGCACCCTTCTATCTGACACCTCTTGAACTGCGTGCTGCTGTTGAACCTGCCCCCTGCCACTACCACCTGTTTTCATCCTCTTGCAGCTCATTCACCATCTCGCCCTTCTCAAGGCTTTCCTCCTCATAATCTAAGACCATGCGTTTGTTCTAAAGCGATGTACCTATCACCACACGTGGCAGCATTTGCTGCCTGCCACTGCGGCCTTACCAATGTTTCCACACCTGACTGTTGCTCATTTCTGCGGTTTGAGTCGGTACTGTGCCCTTCCACCTGTCCTTTTGATGCTGCACACCGTGCCACCTGGTGCCCGCCATGGGCAGTACTGTACCATCCGGCAATTCGCACTGCCGAGATCATTCTGGGCCCTCTTATGGCAGTGATCTTGAGGTCCCCCTTCGACATCCAGCTGGCTGTACGGGGCCATGCCTTTCCTTCTTCCCAGGGCAGTGGAGCTGTACAGAGCTACCCCGAGTACGCCATGTCGGTGTTTTAGAAGCCCTGCAAAACAACAAAAATAACTGCCGCCTGCCCGAGCTCGTGCCTGCCGCATTTGACCCCTCCACCTTTAGCTACGACATACCGCTCAGCCCCCAGGGCCCTGAGCCCACGCCCTTTCCTACTGATGCACTAAGCTGCTGCCTCTGCCAAGGTGTGCCGGTTACTTGTCGGCCCACCCTTGAATATACTCACTTTGGCCTCTCCCTTACCACCTCCTCCTCCTCCTCTTCCTCGTTCTACTCAAGGCCTGCTGCCTCAATAGCTGACACCTGAGGCAGAAAACTCCTGTGGCTCCTCCACTAACTGCGCCAACTGTTCCCACGCCCCGCTGGTGCCAGCTCCAACACACCCTCCTTATCCAGGGAAGCTGGGACCCAGGTGCTACCCTCTCCCTCCTTCTGGCGAACCACAGAGCAGCCTACCACTGCTTCCACTGCCTGCCTAAACAGTCCCCTCTCCTGCTCAGATTTGTGCTCCCAATTTGTGCCTCCCACTGCCATCTGCCCTCTGTCCCCCTGATCAAGGCTCGCTGCCCTCTTATGGCCAGCACCTTCCTCCCGACTGAAAACTGCCCGCTCAATTGCCCTCCCCCTTTTTGCCAGTGCGTGCATGTTAGGGGAAGCTCTGCCCACCACAGTGATCTCATATGGGTCATTGACATCATATTCCATGGTCAGAGCTCCATGTTCCTCTGTGCCATCAAATTAAGAATCTCCCAGGGGCCCACCTATCCTTAGGGGCAACAAGGCCAATTGCTGCTTCCTGACCCTCATTGTGGCCTCTGCCGCAGCCTCCCCGCCTTGCTCTGCCCAAAAGGCCTCCTGTATGGAGCTCTGTTAGAAGGTGGTTCTGACACTATGGGCCGCCCAGATTTTTCGCTTTTTGAGCACCTATGTGTTGAGCTTTTACTGTGGGAGAGCCTCATAAATTGGGACTCATCCACAGTGAACTCATAATGAAAGAGACTGCATGTGGATTTTACTGGTGTCCCCCTGGCTTGACTAGGCCGCTGCGCAGCAGCTGGAGTACGGGGCACCGGGCTGGTTACATGCAGACACCTGTGTACATGCGTGTGCACATGTGTAGGGCTGCGCAGGGGAGATTCCTGGCGTGCGCAGTCCAGGAGCAGCTACAAAGTGAATGGTGTGGCAGGGCTTATGCAGAATTGGGTGGTGACAGGGAATAGGCTTTAGACACTGGGAAGAAACATGCCAGGGAAAGTCAGTGTGCTTTACTGTGTTTTTCACTTCATTATTCCCCTATGGGGAAGTGGAGCCCATGGGCTAGTGTCACTTTCCTAAAGCCTACAGATTCCAGACAAGCACTAAAGTCCACTGTAACGGGTGTGAGAAGAAGTATTCTGCAGAGTCCAACGTCATATTTGTACTGCTTTTGGGTCATCCAGAAATGTCACATTTCTCTGAGTCAGTCATGGCCAGGCTGAGGGCTGACCTCAGCTGGATGGATTGATAACCTTTTTTTTCCACAAGCTAAGGCCTCCTCTCCACGAAGAAGAAGATAGGTGGGGCTACAGGCCCATCCATCAGCAGCTATCACTGGTGCCAGGCACCAGGCTGCACCAAGGAGGGAAGGGCTCGTGTTTCAGAGACCATGTGGCCAGAGACCCTGGACAACGCCATTTTGAACCAGCCCAGAGGCTGGACAAGAAGGAGGGAGCAGGGGCAGGGAAGTGATGTGTCGCTGTTTGATAGGACCAACAGAGACTTCCTGCCAGCCCCCTACTCAACTTTTAAAAAGTGCTTGCACAGGAGGAGAAACTCTCTCTGGGGTGTGGTCTGCGGAGGCTGAAGGTGCTGGAGCCTGGTGCAATGGGCAGCTGGAAGGAGAAACCCCCTGACTGCCCCCCAGGGCCCTCACAGCACCAGAAGAAGAGCCCAGGACCGGTGCGCAGAAGCAGGGGCCTCTGCGCAGGGAGAAGAGAGGCCCATGAGGAGAGCAGGCGAAAGGCTGGCGCAGGGAGTCAGTGAAGACAGCTCCCTGCCGAATCCCCCCTCTCAGAGACCCCGAGGGCGAAGGAGAGTGTTCCCAGTGGCGGGGGCTGGTCAAGAGGAGCGAGAGGAGATGAAAATGAAGAGAATCAGACTCCAGGGGGCCGAGATATGCCCCCAGAAGGTGAGCGACCTTTGACCTACAAGAAGACCGACGACGAAGCATGTGGGGCTCCGCCGCTGGTCTTGCATGTGCCCCCGGGGTGGATCAGGTCCGGGGGCTGCCCCCAACACGAAGCCAAGTCGGGGAGCACCGTCGTGCTCCCCGTGAAGAGCTGGCCGCGGGGTGCCAGGAGCCCATCCTGGCCCCCGCCGAACAAGAAGCCGGGGAGCGCCGGCGCGCTCCCCGTGAAGGTGTGGAGGGGGAGGGGCCCGGGATCCCAACTCCGGGCCCCGTGTGCCGAGGAGGGGTGTGGGGAGCGCCGTCGCGCCCCCCGCAAAAAGGTGCCCAAAGGGGCGCGGGAGCCCATCCCCGGGCCCCGAAGCAAAGTCGGGGAGAGCGGTCGCGCTCCCCGTGAAGATACACCCAAGCGGGGCACCAGGAGCCCACCCTGGCCCCCGCCGCCGAGAAATGCAGGGGGAGCGCCGTTGCGCCCCCCTAAAGACGTTCGGGGGCCCGGGATCCCATCCCCGGGCCCCGAGAGCTGGAAGGTGAGGGGGCCGGAGGAGCCGGCGAAGATCTGCGCGTCCACCCGCTGAAGCGGGCGGACCAGAAATGTCTTGCCGGCTCCCGCGGCAGCATGCGAGTGTGCTGGCTGGGCGGGGAGCCGGCGGGGGCAGCCGGGGGTGGGCTCCCTGAGCTGCCCTCCATCGAGGGAGCATGCGGGGGTCCCGGGTGGGACCGGGACCCCGGAAATGAAAGGAGGCGCCCGGGTGGGACCGGGCCCCCGAAAAATGGTAAAGCGGCCGGGGGTGGGCTCCCTGCGCCGTTAAACTTACCTGGGGGTCCGGGTGGGACCGGGCCCCCCACCAAGGCCGGGAAATGCGGCGAAACCACCACGAGGGCAGCGCGGCTCTCCCCGGCACAGCGGGAGAGCCGCTCATCTATTATTCACTGAAAGGAGCTGGAAGCGCCCCATAATGCCTTGCAAGGCATGGGGAAAGTATCGTTTTTGGCGCATGGTGGCCCCCAGAGGAGCGGGGTCACCTTCAAGTGTGAAAAGGTGCTGGGGGGAGCTGCTGGAGAAGCGCAGTCTGCCCCCCAGCATGAAGAAAAGTCTCACCCTACGTCTCATGGGGACTTCAAAAGAATAACCCCTCCAGGGCTCAATCAGCATTTAACACCTTCTAGGCTGGAACTTTTGTTCTACAGCTGAAGGTGAATGAAGAAATGCATGAAGAAGTGAAGGGCTGAGTTGGGGATGTCTGGAGAAAGGCATCCCCTGGAGATGAAGAGGTGTAATTGCACCAGAAATGTCTTTACTAACGGTTATTTCTTTTAGGGGGACTGAAGGTCACATGTGCAATGTGAAGTATCTGTGTAAGGTGATGTCATAAGCAAAGTGGGGTTATGTTGCCAGACATTCCTGCTGGGAGGTCTGGCTGTATATGCGTAATCCTGTGATTTCATCAGTGATGCCTTTAGAGGCTTGAATTGCAATGCATTATACTGATCAACAAATGTGATGAGTACTGTCATTCTAAAGTAATGCTTAAACATGTATTCTTGCTGCTGCGCTTAAGTGAGGAACAACCCAGACTGTTAGCCCTGAAGATGTAGGGGTGCATACTGTGTGGTCAATATAAGATGCTCAGTCAGGGTTATGTGTCAGTAGGGCAAGTGAACCTATTTTTAATGCGTGTTGAGGTAATGGGGTGGGTCGCCACTGGGATGGTGCCAGTGCGCAGGGCTCTCGCTCCAGGTTATGTTCAACTAACTGCATTAGGGGGCAAGATGATGTGCAT
Organism: Calotriton arnoldi; assembly: GCA_963921515.1. Lineage (NCBI taxonomy): Eukaryota > Metazoa > Chordata > Amphibia > Caudata > Salamandridae > Calotriton > Calotriton arnoldi. The sequence goes on from CAWUFW010003593.1 coordinate 122,017, forward strand.
TCATGGGAGTGGTGGTACTAGACCCCACCCCCCTTTTGGGAGGGGTGGAGATGTTACGCAATGTCACAAAATAATTCCAACAGCTTATGTATGTTTGTAAATTGGTGCATAGTATTGAGTAGTGTGTGTGTTTAATAAATGTACTCTTACTTTTATAAAGCAAAGTACAGGCTGGACAATCAATTATTGAGTGTTATTTCTGCGCACCTGCAAATGGTGATTACTAGCCCACACCACCTCCCTTGAGTAAGCCTCAGACTGCTCTGCAACGCTACCCTCTGAGAGTCAGGCGCTACAATTGGGTGTTTGGTTCCCAGTGAAGGACAAATGTAGTCATGTTATTTGTGCAGGCCTCACAGATGCCGCCTCGTTTTCCAACAAGCTCTGTAGGGGTGATTTTGCCAGGGGGGACCTCGTGGGCACAAGCTCCAACCCACGGCCCTCCGCGCCCTTGTAAGCGGGGCCACTCTCCTCACTCTAGAGTGGCCCCTGCTCCTTACCTCTGATGTATTATTGGTAGGGACCCAGCGGGGAACAGACCACCGCCACAACCCCCACTGAGGGACCCTGCATCAGGTGGCTCGCAGCACCCCATCAACCAAAAGGTCAAGGTGGTCCACCTCCCACAGAAGCCGGAGCAATTGCTGTACAATTTCCTCCTACGACATTCCTAATCTACCTCCCTATGCGTTTGGGAAAAGAAAAACCTGCACTAGCGAAATGCCTTTTCAGGGCATTAATACTAAATGGCGGCTGGCTACCTAAAATGGCTGGATTTATAGGTCCTCCGGCCCGAGAGACCAAATGCAGCCCAAACAAACCCATTGGGCGGCACGGCTGCACCATTCCCCAAAATTGCCCCGGGGGCAGACCTCCCGCTTGTCAGCTGCCCCCTCAAGCTCCCTCTTGTTTAGTCAGGATTACCAGATGGCTGGTTGGATGGCAATAGTGAATGATCACAAAATACTTTGGATTAGGCATTTCATCTAAGGATGAGTACTCGAGCCACTTTGTGATGAATGATTATTGCGTGCAGGGATCCACATCCAATTATAATATTACAATCCACAAACCCCAAGTGGTGTGATGTCCAACATATTACATGTTGGTCTACGGTTTATGGCATTGCGCCACTCTGTGTCCCAACCCATGGATTCTGGTCAGTTTTTATGCTTAGTAGTCACTCACTTTGTAGATTAGTGAGTTATGTGACCCAATCTTTTGGTTGCCTATTATTAGACATGTACACCTCTATGTTCTGCATGCATTCTATTTTCTGTGGTTTGGTACCACTGTCAGTAGTGTTTTTTGTTTCACTAGTTGAAACTAAACTAAAACCTCATTGAAGCATGAGCAAGTGCTTTGCTCAAGCAAAGGTTACATTTACATTTCCATATCCTGCCTCTTAGCAATCTTCAGAAAATAACCAGCAGGGTTGGTCTTGGCTGAAGACTTCACACTGGGAAGAAGAGTCCCAGATGAAACCCCCTCAAAATGAGCCCAAGTCTGCCACAATTTCATAATGCCAGAAGCTGTTAATTTAACATTTTCCAACTGTCTCTGTTTCTTTTTTCAAAGTTACTCTCATAGAACTGACCATTTTAAGTGATGCCTGAAGCTTCTAAGAACCTTCACTGCATCTAGCCTGCAGAGAATTGTGATTCTTGATATGTTTGTGACCTCTTAAGGGGGCCACCGGTGATTACACAATGTCATATAGGGTTTTTTCCATCTGCCAATGTACATATTTGTAAATTATTGCGTAGTAAGAAGTAGTGTGTGTGTAACATATGAACTTCTCCTTTTTCTAAAGAAAAGTAATGACTGGACAATTATTTATTGAGTGTTTTTATTGTGTGCCTCTGACTGGTGATTACTAGCCCACACCACCTCCCTTGAGTAGGCCTTGGACTGCTCCGCTTCACTACCCTGTGAGAGTCAAGCGCTACAATGGGGTGTTTGGTTCCCACTGAGGACAACTGTGGATCTGTTACTTGTGATGGCCACACAACTAACAACCCAATTTCGAGCACTCTCCCTCATAAATAAACTGATGAATATGGTACTCCGTTTTCTAACTCATACCTCCCAATCCAGCTCTTCTGACAAAATACCTCTACAAGGAATATGCACATATTTCCAATTAAACTTGTGCAACCTCTCGGTATGTTCGATGTCTTTCACTCTCATCCGAAGTCCATTATGCACACAGCTCAGCCAGAAATGACGGTGACACACACAGCTCAACAGGGTCGATATATTTAGACTCCATGCTGTTCGTTAGTAATATACAGTGAGTAAGAGTCATTTGCTAACCAAGTAAAGAATTTAAAATGAAACCTTTCATATTGTCAAGTGTTGCACATTTTTTCGAATTCAATGAAAAAGTTACTGCCTCGGAGCAAAGATAGGTTTTGATAAGTTGGAAAACTAGTTAGTCCTCGTATTTTATCTCTTACATTTGGAATATATTCCTGGGTTTCTTGGGATTCGAAACATCCCTTAAACTATTAGTGGGAAACTACGAAAGTTGAAGGTTTCCACTGCTTGCCCTACAATATCACACTGACGCAGATTCTGCACTAGGCGGGCAATCTGCATAAAAGCATTCCTCCCAGATGGCCGATAGCGCTACATGGCATAAACATGGCAGGAATATACTATGCAAAGGATGCCATCGAACATAACATAACGGTACCGATTCACAAGCCATCTGATAGCCTAGCTTGAACTTAATAGACATATAACTTTATTTACATGTGTAGATTCAGGTTTGGTATTTACAATCTCTTGTTTTACACTCATAAATTGACGTATTTCCACAAAAAATACAACAATTTAATATAATGTTACTTTTACAACAAATATTTTTACTGGTTGGGGAATGGGCGTTTCGTTTTGGACACACCTGCACAAATAGTTGAGAATCCACAAACTCACAACTTTTGCAGGCGGTTTCACATCTCGAATGAACTGTCACATGTTCTGCTCTCAAATGTGTTTTTGGGGTGGGAAATTAAGGAGAACACTTTCATAATTGAGGGGGCATACAGGAGAAGGGGTTTCTTCATGCAGGAAAAATGAATTCCCTATGAAAAAATTATTTAAGAAAGCTTATAGCGCCAATGCACCTTTGTGCTATATTTATGTATATGTACAGTACAGGTTTGCCAAATAAATGATCACACATACAATGCAATTTACTAATTATCGGCAGGAATTCTGGAATTGTTTAAAAACTCGAAGGAAGTTATTTAGAAGGTAAACTATAAGACTACATTTTCAGGCTGCTTTTTGTGATTCGAGCATAAGTAAGAACAGGATAAACATGCATTCTCTCATGTATTTTATTCTATTTTCTCCACAGGATACAAATTTCTGGAAAAAACTGTTATCCCTTCTAATCCTTTAAGTATGAGTGTGTTCTTTTCTCTTTCTTTCCTTAGAAATGCTTTACATTTTGTGTACGCCAGGGGTAGCTTTACATCTGCTTCCAGGGCACGAATCATCATACAAGACTTGTGTGAATAGCATAGACTTTGTCGGAATGATGAAGACTTTCGAAGGTCACTTTCCATTCTTTTCAGACATGCCTTTCTTGCTCTTTTCCCTCCCTAGAGCAGAGGTATTGGTGTAAAAAAGCCCAGCCGTGCAAAACCCATTAGGGTAAAAAGGCTCACTCACAAACTTCTTTCTGCCCATCAATTAGAATAAAATGCTTAGGAAACCTATCTTTCCTTTTCCCTTCAATTTCATGCAGAGGCATAGCAACAATACTTATTAGGTGCATAACTATTGTCCTAATATGTGACATCAAAAAACTTCCCATATAAGCCACATTGCAAGCATGCACTTTTCAGTCTATGCCACTCCACAGAGGAGCATGCTACCCTTGGACAAATGTGCTTAGGCAGCATGTTAATAGTATGAAGCGCGGTATATACAACTACAATGCAACATACTCGTACTGTACAGCACTGTGAGGCCATAATAATAGCAATCCATATCTGGGCCAATCTCTCTTAACATAACCTAGCTTTGCTTTCTATAAATGCACATGTTTTACTTTGACTCTGATTGGTATTTTAAATTCCAATGCATGCACAACAAGGTGTTTATAATACACAGATTGTAATTCTGATTTGTGCATGAATACCGTAAACCAGAGTAGCAGCAATCACCGTGTGCACTAATTATCACCCGAAATATACATAACTGTGAACCATGGCCTTAGTCTCCAAATCTGTCTTTGTGCTTCTGTCATGCTCATAGCCACACAGACACATAGCTAGCAATATATTAGTGTCAGTTTGGGATCCCCCAGGCCACCTAGTTTGCCCATTGTTCTATCTGCATTAACTTTGTAGCCTCTAATAGCTCAGAGGATGTATATCCAGTCAGGACTCCAAAATCTTTATCTGCGGTTGTTACACAAGCTCTTACCTTCAGCCTCAACACTTGTTTTCATCTGGCACTGTCACTAGTGGATGGAGGAAAGTGGTCATCACTCTCCTTTTAAAGAAGTCAGACTTGGACCACAGGGCAGAAACTAGCCATAGGCTCATCTTTCGTTTGACAGCAGTCCAAACAATTAGTGAGAAGTTCTGACTCACTAGCTTTTTAAACATGTTAAAGAGCACCAGTTACTAGAGGCTTGCCAGATGAGTTAAATGTCTAGTTTAGACACTGAGAATGCCCATGTGGCTTTATTGAATGGCATCAGACAAGATTACAGTGATGGGATTTCCACCTTCTTCATCCTGCTGTTGCAGATGTTTTATTTAGCTTGAAGAAAGACCTTCTTTTGATTCTGTGCCATTCGAAAGCTTGTGTTGTTAATGCTAACATAATTTATAGGTTGACCTATGTACTAATGCTTGCTATATTGGCCTTCCTGGGTCGCATATTTACAAGCTTCAAGATGTTCAGAATATGGCAGCATGACTTGTAATGAATTTCAGGAAATTTGACAGGTTCTCCGAAGTTCACCATAAACTCCATTGGTTGCAGTTTCTAGAAGGATCCACTGCAAGGTGCTCGGCTTTGCCCAAAGAAACTATTATAAAAGAGGCCCCATGCTGCTTTTATGTTTGTTTCCAGGTTTAAGTATTCCCTTCATTTTGTCTCTTCACTCCTTCTATCAGTTCCCTGATTTAGAAAGGTTCAGGGGGGATAGGGACTTGGGCAAAGGACATGCTCCTGCTCTTATGCTGCTGTCTATTTTATATACACTCTACCTTGGCCTGCACAAAATAGAGGACCATTCTATCTTTAGGAAGGCTCTTAAAATTCCTCTATTTTATTGATTATCTTCATATCTTTTCACAGTTTGGCACCAAGATGCCTTTGGGTGTTTGTTGCAATTGATAAGTAACAACGCAAACTCAACTCAACTCATAATTTGCAAATATAGGGTTTCAATATATTTAGTGGGTGCCCTCAGGCACTAAAACACAGGGATGGTGGCAATTTTAGAAGACATTGAGTAGAAATGATTAGTTGTGGCTCTTGACCTTTGATGATGGAGCATTGTCACCTGCATGATAACTCAGATTTCTGATGCTTGACCTAAGTGTACACAGAGAGCTATCTCAGCTATATGAAGCTTGAACATATAATTGATGTCTAACCATAGGCAAACCTCTGCCGCTTAAAGCATGCCCCTCTATAATCAGTTTCTTGGAGCGCATTGTAAGACTGATGTCAAATTTTATTTAACATGTGCCTTGTGTGGTTTTTCCCTGAAATGGTGTCTATGCCTAGGCAGTGCCAAAGCTAGAATGGGGGACCCCCTCTAACACATAAATTTCAGGTCTGGGAGAAGAGAGGAAAAGAACCAACAAAGCAATGTAAAGAATGCTCCCTCGTGACCTATATGCTTACTCTTACACATGCATGAGTCATGAAGAATAAAGAGCTCGAACAATGAATACATATCATGAAAAACAAGGACTTAAGAAATTTATTTATGCATCTTTTATTTGCATTAATTTATTTTCCTATATCACAGGCTTACTCGTCCTTATTTTTATATAAATGTATTGAGTGCAGTTTTTATTAAAAATGTATTCGATAACAATGATCTTAAAAAATCTAATAAACATGTAAACAAGACAATATCAACACCAAATTTCATGTACAGACATTAGACATTACCCCTGAATGAAAGACAAAAATGAAAAAAATGTATATATACCAATGTCATACATACTAAATTCCATTCGGAGGTCCTCATCCTTGGTTCCAACCCTTCAGCCTGGGACGACTCCTGGTGGCCAACATCACTGGGAACAGCCCCGCCACCCACCGACCACGTACGCAACCTAGGGGTCATCCTCGACCCCACCCTCTCCATGACTAAGCAGGTCAACGCAGTTTCCTCATCCTGCTTCAACATCCTCCGAATGCTCCGCAGGATCTTCAAGTGGATCCCCACCGAAACAAGAAAAACAGTCACCCAGGCCCTCGTCACCAGCAGGCTGGACTACGGAAACGCCCTCTATGCAGGAACGACGGCTAAGCTCCTGAGACGGCTGCAACGCATCCAGAACGCCTCTGCACGTCTTATCCTCGACATCCCCCGACGCAGCCACATCACACCCCACCTGAGAGACCTGCACTGGCTCCCTGTCAACAAGAGGATAACCTTCAAGCTCCTCACCCACGCACACAAAGCACTCCACAACTCCGGACCAGCCTACCTCAACAGACGACTCAGCTTCTACACCCCCACCCACCAGCTCCGCTCGACCAGCCTCGCCCTCGCCACAGTCCCCCGCATCCGGAAAACGACCGCCGGCGGCAGATCCTTCTCCCACCTCGCCGCCAAGACCTGGAACACCCTCCCCACCAACCTCCGACAGACCCAAGACCTACTGGCCTTCAGAAGACTCCTCAAGACCTGGCTCTTCGATCAGTAGCAGCACCACCCCCCTCTTCCCCCAGCGCCTTGAGACCCTCGCGGGTATGTAGTGCGCTTTATAAGTGACATGATTGATTGATTGATTGATTCATACACTTACAACCACAATCATATCCCATCCAAAAATCACAACTATCTGTAGACTAAAGGATGTTAGGAGTCTCTAAGACCGAAAGATCAAATCTGTAGACAGCCAGTGCTGACCGACAGTGATCAATGGTCAGTGGCCAATGGTCGACGCGCGTTTCGGTGGATCAAAAGACATAGACACCACCTTCATCAGGACCTATACCAGATAGCAACATGTTACAAACACATCCAAGGGGTACTGCTGAGGATGTTCTGAAAAATCAGACATCTTCACGTGGACCCACATAAATATCAGCATAGATTGGATTCCAGCCGTGAATGAAACTGACCAGTCCAAGTCTAATCAGAGTTGAAGGACATGGAAATGATCTCAACGGATTTCACTGGTGAGGTACCCTTTTTAAATAACCATCACACGTTGTGAAGTTAAACGGAGACTGGTACCCGTCAGGACAGACTTATTTCTGATAGATTGTCCTCTGTATATTTTCAGTATTAAATTGCCATAATTCTCAGTCCGGGTAGGAGTATTCCGGGTCCCGCGAAGTCGCGGCTCCTGGCCTGCACTCCCCATATGTAAGCATTGCATTACCTCTTCAAACTACAGAATTTCGGTGGCAAAATGCTCGTGAAAATGTATTGTCCTGTCAAACCAAGCCAGGATCTGTCAAAAGTATCATAACTCAAGTATTGTGTAATAGGTTACCAGTGCAAAATCACTGCAGTGAAAACACTGCTTTGAAAACTACTTGTTTCAGTGTAAAGGTGAGAAACTTGTAACCATGTTGTCTGCCTGGTGTCTCTTGTGTGTCCCATTCAAGGTTGTCCCTATCTTTCCCGAGGCCAGAGTAATTGTTATAATTAGTATAGACATTTAGGAATAGTCAATATAGAGTACATTGTCATTCTCAAAGAAAGTTTGGAAAAATTTGTAACAAATGTAACTAATTTAGCATTTTATAATCCACATTGACCTTGCAGGATTTAAAAACAACATTTATATTTTAGTCTTTTTGACATTGTACGTGCTGGGAGCTTCAGAACAAAATTGAAAGCAGCATGGTTGTTACTCTCACATATGTTATTCAGAGGCAATATTTGTGTCAGAGTGAACTCTTTGCAGGACATTGCTCACCAGCCACACACTGTATGTGTCCTGGAGCTAGAAGGAATACTTGTATTCTTTGCATGCGAGAACACCATCAGTTACAAAGCCATTTCAAGTCAACTACTGTTTTTGCCATTTCTTTAGGCCTTGCAGCTTCCTGCATGGATATAGCTCAGTCACCATGAGAAATGTTTTAATACCCCACACTGACCAACAATTTTATTTTGATTTAGAATAGCACAGATTCCAGACAGAGGGCCTGATTCACAAAGGAAAACGTACACTTTTGTATACGTTTATGATTGTTTGATATTCACAAATGTATTTTACTAATAGCATGTTTATGACTGAGGAGTTTGCACACATAAAAAGATAGGACAGTCCTATCTTTTTATGTGCTGAGACTCCACAGTCGTAAACATACTACATGGGTGTAGCCCCAAACACACATATGTTGCATATTTTGCAAAGCCCTGATGAGCAGACTTAAAACATACCTTTAGCCAACAATCAGACAGAAGTGCATTTCTGAAGACGGAGTTAGGACTATTTTATGAGGTCATTGTCATTTCATAAAAGAAATTTGCAGAGAACTCTCAAAAATGGTCATCATCTTAAATTGACTTGGTAAAAACTGGTTCTAAAGTGATATTAATTGAAATCTGCAGAAGCTGCTTTTAAACAGTTCTGTCAGTAGCCTAAAAACATTTTCAAATCCACTAAAACATGTTTGTTGTAATCATATCAGTTTTGACCAACATGGTTAAAATTAACAATCTATCACTCTATTTTCTTGTATTGGCTGTAAGGGTGGAACTGCCCCATTGTTTGAAGTGTTAGCCCCGTCTCCTTTGGTTAACCTGTTAGCTCCCTCCAAAGTTCGGGTCTAGTTGCACCCTTGGAGAAGGCCATTAAGTAACTGTACTTTTCTGTATAAGTAACTGTACTTTTCTGTCTGAGTAACTGTACTCTTCTGTATTAGTCAGTGGATTTTCATAAGTAAAAATCTGCAAATCCTGATTCTTTGAATCAGGATATGCATTTCAAGCAAGGCAATCCAACTTTTTGCACACCTCAATAACACTTAGGCCCTAATTATGATGACGGTTGGCTGGATGACCCACCACCATCGCAACAGGAATGAGACCTCCTTTATTCAGGACCACAGATCCGACCGATACCCCATCGGGATCAGTAAATCCTGTCGGAGGCGGCGGTCTGTCCCCCGACAGTCAAGGGTCTGACCGCATGCATCGTAATGCCCGAAGGACTGCCTGTCAGTGGGACTGCCACCGATGACCTGTCGGCGGCGGTCCCACCGGCATCGTAATGATGCCCATAGTGCTACAAAATATCTATCTTTCATTCTGAGATTCTGAGTGGAGTAAAACCTTTTAGAGCAAAAAACACCCCGTGGGAAGTACTTTTATTCTTGAGTCACAGATTTATACTGAGCAGTTTTGGCACCTGTTAGACTTGGCATCTTTTGGCGTGCTTCCCCTGAGTTTTTGCTTTCTGACCTCCCGGTTTTGACTCTGTTTTTGCTGGCTTAGTGTCTCTGCGCAATTTCTCACTGCTGATCAGTGTTAAAGTGCAAATGCTCCTGTTGTAAATTGTGTTATGGATTGGTGTTTCCATGATTGGCGTATTTGATTTACGTGTCAGTCCCTAGTAAAGTGCACTGAGTGTGCCAGGGCCTGTAAATCAAATGCTGTTAGTGGGCTGCAGCACTGGATTGTGCCACCCACACAAACAGCCTGTAAATGTAGCTCTGGCCTGCCATTGCAGAGCCTGTGTGCAGTCTGGGACTGCCATGTCGACTTGGCAAGTGTACTCACTTGCTAGGCCCTAACCTTCCCTTTTCTTACATGTCAGTCACCCCTAAGGTAGGCCCAAGGTACCCCTGTGGGCAGGGTGCAGTGTATGTGAAAGGTAGGATATGCCTTGGTGTGTGTGGCATGCCCTGATAGTGAATTACTGCCAATTTCGTTTTTCATTATTGCAAGGCTACCTGTTCCCATACAACACAATGGGGAGTTTGTTTATAAACCGTTTATAAACATAACTGGCCCTAGGAACTAGGTAGAAAAATAAAGTTTAGTATGCCTGAACTCAGAATCTAAAGATGCATCTTTTAGTGAAGGTGATTTTTACATTCTGTGTTTGAAAATACCACTTTTAGAAAGTAGGTGTTTTCTTGCTCAGCCATCCAGTGGGCCTCTGCTGGGGTTGTGGATTGACTGTCTGGGTTTTGGATGACATGGGCTGGGGAGGAGCAGTGGCTCCAGATAGTCTAGGTGGGTCAGGAAAGGGCTGAATAGACCTGGGCTGCATTTAGAGTAGGGGGAGGAGATTTCCTTTTACCTGAATGGGCCTGGCCTGCCTCTGACAATGCCGTCTCCACCTCCTGCCAGGAAGCCACACCAGAGAGGGCAGAACTGGTTCTGGCTGGGCACAGACACTCTCTGCCTGAGAGGACAAAGGATTTTGGGCTATAAAAAGTGGGGCCCAAACCCCTGAGCTGTAGAACTCTTTTGGACTAAGAAGACTGCCAAGAAGAAGAGCTGGAGTAGCTGCGAGGAGGAACTACCACTTTGCTGAGTGCTTTGCTGTGTTGGCCTGCAGTGGCTGCTTCTGTCTTGGGCAGTGAAAGGACTGGACTGAACTTTCTACAACTTCTTTCTTTGAGAATCTCCAAGGGCTTGAGGTAGAGCTTGCCCCCTGTTCAAGAAGTCTCAGGAACCGCAAAGACTTCAAGGTCTTCTGCCCTCAGCACTGGGGACTGTGTGTTTTGTACTGCAACAGAAGAAAAAGCAACCCAACACCATCTACGACGCCTCTGCCGACTCCGTGTCCTGAAGGCACAGCAGAGGGCACCGCCACAACGCGACCTTGGTCTCACCGACTGCGCCATCTGATGCCACCACCGAGCCGCTGCTCGCACCACGACCTGTGGGCACCGCACTCCGCACCGCCTCGCTTCACGAAGCCGCCTTGCTATCCCCGATGATGCTGCTTCACGCCGACATTGATGCAGCTGCCGGCACCGCAGCCTTGGCCTACCGACGCCGGTGCCATCGACTCCAGTTCGTTAGCCGACGACAGCACTTCAGCAACGACGCCGCTGCTCCTTGCACCATGACCTGCCAGCACCGCGACGAGCACCACATCACTTCGCACCGCGACCCTGGTCTCACCGACGACGCCATCTGATGCCGCCACCGAGCTGCTGCTCGCACCTCGACCTGAGGGCATCGCACACCGCACCACTGCACTTCGCACCGCAGCACCCGACGCCTGCCGACGCCAGCGCTCCTGACTTCAACCGTGGAGGAGTTCGATCTGCAACGCGTATGACTTCAAGGGCCCGACAACTCCTGCACTGACCTCCGGAACTGACGCCTGCGGACGCCGTGCTTTTGGAGCTCAATGTGAGGCCGCTGACCCCCTGCATTTCTAACGGTACTGTTTTGCGGGTCTTCCCGACACCGTAGTTGGCCCGCGACGCCGCAGTCAGCCAGAACTGTTTGGATTTGTTTGTTCACGACGCCGTGATAGCCCCGGACGGAGCTATCGACTTCAAGGAACTGTATTTCAAGGTTATTTTGATAACTGAAGATTTCTAAGTACTGTATTGTGGATTTTTATCGTTTTTGGTCTTGTCTTAAGTACATACAAATATTGGATATTTGTCTAAACTGGTGTAGTGTCCTTTTGTAGTGCTTACACTGTATTACTGTTGGTTATGTGCAAATGCTTTACACACTGCCTCTAAGATAAGCCTGACTGCTCGTGCCAAGCTACCAAAGGGGGGAGCAGGGGTTATTTTAGGAGTGTAACTCCCTTATCCTGACTAGAAGGAAGGGTCCCTACTTGGACAAGGTGCAAACCATTGCCAACTAGAGACCCCCCTTTCTAACATTGGTTGTCAGCAGTGAGGATAGGATTTGCATTTGCACTTGACTTACATTGATTGGTGTGCACTATTACCATATCGCAGACCATTATGTACCACATACTGGTTCTCTTTCTTGTTGGCCTATTTTTTGATCTTGCCAGTTTTTTCTGAGAACTTGAACTTGCTACTTCATCATGCCTGAATCAAGAGCATCATCTGCTGCATCTTTGGAAGTGGCCTTTGAGGAGGATAGGTTGGAATCTAACAATGTGAAAGAATTGAAGGCTATTTGCAAAAACGTAAAGGTCCAAGTCAGAGGCCTCACCAGGAAGGAGGAGCAACAAAAGGCGCTGAGGGCCTGGGTAGCAGCCAGACATGCCAGTGGGCAGTCTGGAGATCTCAGTGGAGAGGCGGAGGAGCCTATTCCTAGGGTGGAGGTGCTTTTGGGAGGGGGGGAACCCTCCAGGCCAGGCAGCAGTGGCCTGCCCCCAGGGGAGCTGGAGGACAGGCGGGAAGCAAGGAAGTTTGAGTTGGAATAACTCAGGATAGAAACAGAAAGGGAAGACAAAAGAATAGCCATGGAGGAAAGGAAGATGATCTTAGATCATGAACGAAGTCTTAAGGAGCTGGAGCTAAGGAGTAGACCCAGCTCAGATGGTGGTAGCAACTCTTCAGTGCAGGCAGATAGGATTGTGCACATCCCCAAGAATGTAAGTAAAGAGTACAAGAAGGGGGATGACATACAGAGGTGGTTTCAAGGGTACGAGTCGTCCATTCACATGAATGGGGTCCCTGAAAGGAATTGGGGGGCAGGGTTATGGCCTCTCTTTCCAGAGGAAGCAAGGGATACCCTGATAGCTTAGGGTAAGGAGCAGAACCTCACCTACACTGACATGAAGGATGCTCTCCTCACTGGGTATGGACTCACTCCTGAAAAGTACAGGGATCAGTTTAGGCCCAGTAAAAAGTCTGATGCCAACATTTGGATGGAATGTATAGATTTGTTCTGCAGGTCACTGGATGGCTGGGTGAAGGGCAGTAACGTAACAGATTTTCAGGGGCTCTACAATTTGATTGCATGGGAGCACTTGTCTAGTCTATGTTTTGCAGATCTGCGCCAGCACTTGTTTGATAGCAAGCTAACTGACCCCAGGAAGCTTGCTATGGAGGCAGACTGCTGGGTGAGTACCCGGGTCCACAAGAATGCGTTTGGGGGAGACTCAGCCAAAGGTGGGCAGGGTCCCCAGCAGAAAAGTGGGGAGGACAAGGGTAAAGCACAGGAGTTCTCTAAAGGGCCCCAAACTAACACCCAGGGTAAAGGTTCCCATCCCCCAGGAGATAAGAAAGCAGTGGTCTCTTCAGGAAAGCCTGCTGAGACCGGCCCCCGCAAGTGTTTTACATGTGATCAGGTGGGTCACTTGAAGGGGGACCCCAAGTGTCCCAAGTGGGCACAGCCACCCACCAGTGGCCAGTCCAAGGTGTTGGCTAGTGTAGTGCTTGGGGAGGAGCGGTGCCCACAGGAGGGTGGAGATCCCGCAGAAACGACCCTCTTCTCACTAGGGGACAGTGAGATGGTCAAAGGAAACCAGGTGCCCCCTAACACAAAGAAATACAGCACCTGGGTGACCATCAATGGGAAAAGGGTAGAGGCTCTCAGAGATACTGGAGCCAGTGTGACCTCAGTCGGGTGTCAACTGGTCTCTGAAGAGCAGGTAGTCCCTGGGGCATTCCACCAAGTAGTTGCTGTGGACAACTTGGAGCGTCAGCGTATGGTGGTGCAGATTCCCCTTTGAATGGGGGGGTCTCAGGTCCCTTGAGGGTGGTTCTGAGCCCTACCATGCCTGTAGATTGTCTGCTAGGTAACGACCTGGAGCAGTCCTTGTGGAAGGATGTGGAGCTCAGGTCTCACTTGGAGATGCTGGGGTTGCCAGAGTGGGCATGCGTGTCCACTCGGTCACTGGTGGCCAGAAAGGGTGATCAGAAGGACCTGGAGCCTGAGACAGTGGCCCAGGTCCCTGCCAAGATAAAGGGCAGGGGGCACGGGAAACCGGCCCCTGAAGTTCCCATGGACCGGGAGGAGGCTGACCTTGAGGGGGTCGCCCCGGTGCCTACAGGGGAACAGGTAGCTGAACTGGGGGACATCTCTGAGCTGACCCATTGGCAGCAAGAAGGGGGTCCCACCAGGGAAGAATTCTGCAGGGAGCAGAAAGAGTGCCCTTCTCTGGAGGGTCTGCAGCGGGAGGCTGCAGACCAGGCAGCTGGTGATCAGTCTGGATCACATTGGATCTACTAGGAGAATGGTCTCCTGTATAGTGAGCCTAAGGTTGCTGAGCCTGGGTCAGCCCGTGTGCTGGTGGTATCTCAGCGCTTCAGGACCTCCCTACTGGGTCTGGCTCATGACGTTCCTTTGGCAGGTCATTTGGGGTGGGACAAGACCTTTGACAGGCTTGTCACCCACTTCTTCTGGCCCCAAATGCGAAGGCAGTCGGATGGACATTGTAGGTTTTGCCAAACTTGCCAGGCAAGTGGTAAGAGTGGGAGGAAGGTCAAAGCTCCTCTCCAACCTTTTCCAGTTGTTGGAACACCCTTTGAAAGGGTAGGGATGGACATCGTGGGGCCACTAGATCCCAAGACAGCCATGGGCAACAGGTACATCCTGGTCTTGGTGGACCATGCCACCCGGTACCCGGAGGCAATCCCTCTCAGGACAACGACGGTGCAAGTGGTGGGTTGGGCGTTAATGGGGATCTTTTCCCGCGTGGGGTTCCCCAGAGAGGTGGTTTCTGACAGGGGGACCAATTTCATATCCAAGTATATGACATCCCTGTGGAAGGAGTGTGGTGTAACCTACAAGTTCACCACTCCTTACCACCCCCAAGGTAATGGTCTGGTGGAGAGATTCAACCACACCTTGAAGGGCATGATTAAGGGTCTAACAGAAACCATGAGGCGTAAGTGGGACGTCCTCTTGCCATGCCTTCTCTTTGCATACAGGGAGGTGCCACAGAAGTCTCTTGGGTTCAGTCCCTTTGAGCTTCTGTATGGTCACCCTGTGAGAGGACCTCTGAGTTTGGTGAAGGAAGGCTGGGGGCAGCTCCCAGGAAAACTCCCCAGGATGTGTTTAGTTACATGCTGGCCTTCAGAAACCAAACTGCCCGCTTCAGGAAACTCGCTCAGGCACTCCTAGAAGCAAGCCAGGAAGAAATGAAGAAGTGGTATGACCAGAATGCCACTCTGGTCGAATTTCAACCTGGGCAAAAAGTGTGGGTCATGGCCCCAGTGGAACCTTGTGCCTTGCAGGACAAGTGGACTGGGCCGTTTGAGGTGGTGGAGTGCAGAAGTGATGTCACCTACCTGGTGGATTTGCGGACTCCAAGGAACCCTTTGAGGGTCCTGCACGTGGACCGTCCAAAGCCCCACTTCGAGAGGTTCGAAGTGAGCATGCTCTTGGCGACAGATGATGGGGTGGAAGAGGAGAGCAAACCTCTCCCTGACCTCCTGTCCACCAAGGAGCACGATGGGTCAGTGGAAGGTGTGATCCTCTCCCCTACACTGACCCCAGAGCAGCAGAGTGACTGTCACCAGTTGTTGGGACAGTTTGCCCACTGTTCTCTCTGACCCCAGGTGTTACTCACTGGTGTACCCATGACTTGGACACTGGTGACAGCCCTCCTGTAAAACACAAGATTTACAGGTTGACTGACTGGGTCAGGGCCAGCATTAAAGAGGAGGTATCAAAGATGTTGGTGTTAGGGGTGATCGAGCCCTCCAACAGTCCTTGGGCCAGCCCAGTGGTCTTGGTCCCAAAGGCTGCTGCATCCGGTGCCACTCCAGAACTGCGGTTTTGTGTGGACTACCGTGGGCTCAATGCCATCACCAGGACTGACACGCACCCCATCCCCAGAGCTGATAAGCTCATTGATCGGTTGGGAGCTGCCAGGTTCCTCAGCACGTTTGATTTGACGTCTGGGTACTGGCAGATTGCCTTAACCGATGGGGCCAAGGAGAGGTCAGAATTCTCAACCCCAGAAGGACATTGCCAGTACCGGGTGATGCCCTTTGGGTTGAAGAATGCCCCTGCCACCTTTCAGAGGTTTTTTTTCTCAACCAGGTGTTGGCTGGACTGGAGGATTTCAGTGCTCCATACCTGGATGACATTGCAGTGTTCAGTTCCAGCTGGGAAGAACACTTGCTGCACCTCAGGGAAGTGTTGAGGGCTCTGCAGAGAGCAGGCCTCACGATCAAGGCCAGTAAGTGCCAGATCGAGCAGGGTTCTGTGGTGTACTTGGGACACCAGGTAGGAAGCGGCCAGGTGGCGCCGCTACAGTCCAAGATTGACACCATTCTGGCTTGGGAGCCCCCGAAGATCCAGACAGAGGTGAGAGCCTTTTTAGGTCTCACCGGTTACTACAGGAGGTTTGTTAAGGGCTATGGCACCATTGTTGCCCCCTTAACAGAGCTGACTTCCAGGAAGCAGCCCAAGAAGGTGATCTGGACTGAGTCCTGCCAGAAGGCTTTTGATGCCCTGCAGGCCGCCATGTGCACAGCGCCCGTGCTCAGTGCACCCGACTTCTCCAAGGAAATTGTCATGCAGACCGATGCTTTTTAGCATGGTGTGGGAGCGGTGCTCCCACAACTAAACGAAGAGGGCCTAGACCAGCCTGTAGTCTTCCTTAGCAGGAGACTGCTCCCCAGGTAACAGAGGTGGAGTGCCATAGAAAGGGAAGCTTTTGCTGTGGTCTGGGCACTGAAGAAGGTAAGACCCTACCTGTTTGGGACTCACTTCCGGGTTCAGACAGACCACAGGCCCCTCAGATGGTTGATGCAAATGAGGGGTGAGAGAATCCAAAACTGTTGTGGTGGTCCATCTCCTTACAGGGAATGGACTTTACGGTGGAACACCGCCCTGGCACAGAACACGCCAACGCAGATGGTCTGTCCAGGTTCTTCCGCCTTAGTGAAGAGAACTCCCAGGAGGTTGGGTAGTTCTCCCTACTTTCAGCTGACGGGGACATGTGTTAGACTTGGCATCTTTTGGCGTGCTTCCCCTGAGTTTTTGCTTTCTGACCTCCCGGTTTTGACTCTGTTTTTGCTGGCTTAGTGTCGCTGCGCACTTTCTCACTGCTGATCATTGTTAAAGTGCAAGTGCTCCTGTTGTAAATTGTGTTATGGATTGGTGTTTCCATTATTGGCGTATTTGATTTACATGTCAGTCCCCAGCACCCAATTCCAAATTTTCACCACAGAATGTAGAATAACACATCCTTTCAAATTTTACATCAGGTGGCACCTGCAGTGTTCCTTTTTCCATACTATTTTACATGCACACATTTTTCCTTACAGAATTTGTGTGAGAGAAAAACCCTAATATATCTAAAAAAAATTATTTCAAGAACAGCAACACTTGAAAGTCTGAGTTTGTACAATACTTACAGTATATATATATATATATATATATATAAACTGTCTTATTTTGGTATTGACAGGATCCCCGTCCCAGCACGTGGAGGAGATCGGGAGCGTAGCTTACGACGTCTGGAATCGGAATACATCATTCGGCTACAAAGCAAGATCCCTGGGGGCCTCAACCATGAGGAGGACCTCCATATACACCTAGGATAGAGAAGATCCCTCAGAACTCCATTCCCTACCATGTTCTGGGACACTGGGAGAGTACGACTAACAAAATATATATATTTATTTTTTCAGGTTACCTCACTGCCTCTGAGTCCCCACTGGTTTTTCCTCTCTTTCCCCCCTCCCCCCCTTTTTTGGAATGTTAACGCACCGATATCTGTAAACTCACACCTAACGCCTTAGACTAATAGTTAAGGGTGGGCGGAATTTGCGTAGTCGCGTTACGCAAAATTCCGCGAAACGGTAAAAAGTCTCCGCGAGCACGCAGAATTCCGCGAGCATGCGGAATTGCTTGTTTCGCCCGTTCTCGATGCGTTTTTCCTGTTCGGGGACGCTGTTTGCGTGCTCGGGGGGAAATATCTCGCGAACTTGCCCATGCGGTCGCCAATTGGCGCGGCCATCTTGTTTCACTTGTCCCGCCCGCTCGCGATGCGTGTTTCCTGTTCGCGAACGCAGATGTCCGATGGCGCGTCCGAATGACGTGTTCTCACACTCTCGCGGGATCGCGCAAACGGATAGGAAAACTCATCGGCGAACGCAGGGATCCCGCTAAGTCGCTACCGCGCGCGCACACGCATTTTGAAAGCACGAACAAGGAAAAAATTCCGCTACGCCGCGGATCGCGGAATTTTCAGCAATTCCGCGTTCTCCGTGGAACGTGGAATTGCCAAAATTTCGCAAATTCCGCGAGCGGATCGGAATTTACCGCCCAGGCCTAGTAATAGTGTAAGAAATCCACACACTTTTTACCTTTTCACTTTTATTTTTAACATGACCTAGGGAAGGTCCACGATTTCCCGTGTTTTGTGTTTTTTTCTCATTACCAAGGACCCCTTTTTATTTTTACTTTTGGTAGTCTCAGGAGGTTGCTTTCTATTTTTACTTCATGTGCACCGCAAAAGTTGTCACTTGACGCATGCGCTACATAGGAGCAGCCTTTAATGCAGCAGTTCATTGCATACTCTGTGCCCGGCTGATACCTATATTTTGTTCATTTTAAGCGCGCACCATTGAGGGCTAGGCACTTTGCCAGGCCACCATCGCAGCGATAGGCATAACCAGAGGCCACGCTGCGTTTTAGGTCGATGCCTTTGATTACCCAACAGGTGCATTATTTGGACACTTGTCTTTTGTTTCCTCTGCTATAGACGCTAGCCGCGCACTTAGGGTTTAACAGTACTTACTGAGAGATGCCATGAACTGCACTGACCGTGCATCCATTTAGAATCCCGGCAGCTTCGTGGTGGCAGTGCGAGCAGGGAAGCGCAATTAATTGATGTACAGATGTATATACTCTGTTATTGTATGTTGATTTATATAATATGTGTTAACATGAAGTGAGCTAACATTTATTGTTCATTGCCTTTTGCTTTTTAATTTAGTGGAAGTCTGTCTTCTAAAGCACCTAGTGACTACTGCATACATGTATATATTTTTTCCATATTTATTTTTTGACCCTCATTTTTTGCTTTTAAAAACACAGCCACTTCCGGGTCACGGAGTGACTTTGACAAAGACCGTGAGGTTGAAACGCGTCAGTCATTAAAACTCTTTTGTTTTCCTATCATCCTGAGTGCGGCTTTTCCTTGTGTCTGTGCAATGAGGATTTCTCCAATATATATATTTTATACCAAAGCCCCAGGGGTTTTGAAGGCGCACTCGACAGTACTTGCAAAGCCGTGAGGCTTATTAACTCAGAGAGCCAGCGTTTTCAGGCGAGGTTAAAAGTTCTTGTCCTACGCGTTTCAAGGCGACAGCCTCTTCTTCATGGACAGCTAAAAGATCTGCACAGATGGCTCCAATCACTTTATTAAGAGCATGCTAAGATCCGCAGTGGATCGTGGTAAGTTCATTAGTATAGTACTTTTTAGTGCATGCTGGGATCAGAAGGAAATAGTTACCTTGGTAGGTTCCGTGTAGTCTTTAAGTGATTGGAGCCATCTGTGCAGATCTTTTAGCTGTCCATGAAGAAGAGGCTGTCGCCTTGAAATGCGTAGGACAAGAACTTTTAACCTCGCCTGAAAACGCTGGCTCTCTGAGTTAATAAGCCTCACGGCTTTGCAAGTACTGTCGAGTGCGCCTTCAAAACCCCTGGGGCTTTGGTATAAAATATGATGACACGGCTGCCCGGCCGTGGAAGGCTGCACCATTTCCGTTAATGCAAGGAAAGGCTGTGCGGGACAGGAACTATGCCGCTACCGCAACCAGCACAGTGCCTGTGAGATAATTAGCCAGCATGACAGATGGGGGCACACTGGAGTGCGAATAAATGCTTTTAAATAAAGACTACACGGAACCTACCAAGGTAACCATTTCCTTCTGATCCCAGCATGCACTAAAAAGTACTATACTAATGAACTTACCACGATCCACTGCGGATCTTAGCATGCTCTTAATAAAGTGATTGGAGCCATCTGTGCAGATCTTTTAGCTGTCCATGAAGAAGAGGCTGTCGCCTTGAAACGCGTAGGACAAGAACTTTTAACCTCGCCTGAAAACGCTGGCTCTCTGAGTTAATAAGCCTCACGGCTTTGCAAGTACTGTCGAGTGCGCCTTCAAAACCCCTGGGGCTTTGGTATAAAATATGATGACACGGCTGCCCGGCCGTGGAAGGCTGCACCATTTCCGTTAATGCAAGGAAAGGCTGTGCGGGACAGGAACTATGCCGCTATCGCAACCAGCACAGTGCCTGTGAGATAATTAGCCAGCATGACAGATGGGGGCACACTGGAGTGCGAATAAATGCTTTTAAATAAAGACTACACGGAACCTACCAAGGTAACCATTTCCTTCTGATCCCAGCATGCACTAAAAAGTACTATACTAATGAACTTACCACGATCCACTGCGGATCTTAGCATGCTCTTAATAAAGTGATTGGAGCCATCTGTGCAGATCTTTTAGCTGTCCATGAAGAAGAGGCTGTCGCCTTGAAACGCGTAGGACAAGAACTTTTAACCTCGCCTGAAAACGCTGGCTCTCTGAGTTAATAAGCCTCACGGCTTTGCAAGTACTGTCGAGTGCACCTTCAAAACCCCTGGGGCTTTGGTATAAAATATGATGACACGGCTGCCCGGCCGTGGAAGGCTGCACCATTTCCGTTAATGCAAGGAAAGGCTGTGCGGGACAGGAACTATGCCGCTACCGCAACCAGCACAGTGCCTGTGAGATAATTAGCCAGCATGACAGATGGGGGCACACTGGAGTGCGAATAAATGCTTTTAAATAAAGACTACACGGAACCTACCAAGGTAACCATTTCCTTCTGATCCCTCATGCACTAAAAAGTACTATACTAATGAACTTACCACGATCCACTGCGGATCTTAGCATGCTCTTAATAAAGTGATTGGAGCCATCTGTGCAGATCTTTTAGCTGTCCATGAAGAAGAGGCTGTCGCCTTGAAACGCGTAGGACAAGAACTTTTAACCTCGCCTGAAAACGCTGGCTCTCTGAGTTAATAAGCCTCACGGCTTTGCAAGTACTGTCGAGTGCGCCTTCAAAACCCCTGGGGCTTTGGTATAAAATATATATATATATATATATATATATATATTCCTATGCTTTACTTGTTTATAAGCCACTGCATAGTTTTCATATAAGTTATTTGATTAGATGCTTATTGGTCCCTGTTTTGTTTATCTATCACAATATGTAAATATTATCATAACTATTTTGTCGACAAGTGATTCACTATTCAAATATTGAAGAATAGGTAACATTTTAATAAATACATAAATAATAAAAACATTAGCTTCAAGTGCAACAACACTTGAAAGTCTGAACTTGTACAATACAACTTTAAATCTCAATATATTTTCTTCTTTATACACATATACCCTTTCTATGTAGCTATGTATCTATATATTTATTACAGGAAGGGCAAGAAAACAAAACAAACAAATTTAAAAAAAAACCTTTGACTCTTTCCAATGCACTACTCTGTCTCACCCTATGCCTCTCTTAATATATCTTCTAACTCCACTCTCTGACTCCTCCCAAATCTCATTCTTCTACTATGATCTCCAAAATAAACCTTTCTTGACTCTTCCTCCCTCTATCCCTCCTTGGTGCACCCTAAACCTTATTTTACTACGATGAAATCCCAGGCAACCCTTTCTAAATTCTTCCCTCATGTATCCCAAACCTCGTTTTACTACTATGATTTCCCTAATTCCTTTCTTGAGACTCTTCCCTCCTACATCTCTCTTTTTACTCATCACAAACCTCATTTTACCACTATGATCCCCAAATAACACTTTCTAGACTCTTCTGACTTCTATACCTCCATAATCCTATTCAATCCAACTAACAGACTCACATGTCCACTGCTCAAATTAGCTTTAATTTACCTGTACTAACCCACCACAAATCCTCTTTGGGCTCGGGAGCAGCGTGCTGCTCTCCAAAAAGCGCATTGCAGTGATGTAACACAGGCCCCTGCAGCTTCCGCGGTGCAGGGGGCCCCCTAGCTCCAAGGGGCCCTCCAGCACAGTACTCTGGCTGGAGATCTCCTGATTGAGACTGGAGGGGGCCCCTCCACATGCCTTGCATGGGGCACCCTCCACTTTTGTTATGCCAGTGGCGCCACGATACCTTGTCAGGGGTCTTACTACTATGATTTCCCAAATAGCACCTTCTAGACTCTTCCCTCTTCTATCACTCCATTATCATATTGAAACCAACTAACAGACTCACATGTCCACCGCTCAAATTTACATATATTTTCCTATACCCACCACTAATCCTTTTTGGGTTCCAGAGAAGCGTGCTACTCCCGAAAAGTGCTTCGAAGCCTCGTATAGGGTAACAAGCAATATATAAATAAAATTACAATAACAAAATTAAAATTACTGTGGGACTAAAAATGAGCCCGTTAACGTTTGGGGCTCATTGCATTTTCTAAAGCAATGTTTAAAAGACGATACTGTACAAAATGAATTATACCCGCCAACTAAGTTTAATAATCGAGTACACATCACAATTCAAGTCATGTAACATCTAGGAGATCCATAAAACACAACATTTACAATTATTCATTTGTATAGATGATTACAAACATTAGAGCAACAAACTATAAGTCAGTTGCACTTGGCTCATAATAATGACCAATGAGGCACGGACTTCATGTTCACAATTCTGATACAGCTCAGAATGGGGAAAAATTGAAGAGTGAAAGAATGGGGTGAAATTACAGAATGGGGAAAATGGAGCGGTATTACGGTGTTTATTCCCCATTCTGTGGTGCGGAACTCAGAACAGGATTGAACAGTTCCCGGTAAATGTCACACACCCTGCAGTTAGTGTGGTATTACCTTCCCAATGTATTTATTTAATTAGGACTTTTATATTGCACTACTTGTGACATTTCGATTTCTCTAGAGCGCAGAACTGCGTAAGAACATTAGCAACTTAAAATAAGGGGCAAGGTATTTCAAAAGTCTGCACCCTATCACTGCTTTGTTAAGCATGCATTTCCAAACGTAGCTTCCAGAATTTGTTTCTAGTTCATTTATTAAATCTTTAGATTTACTTGAACCTATTAAAGACAGATTTTTTTTACTTGAATAAAGCACTCTGATTTTTGGATTCCCCCAATGTTATACATTTCAACAAATTGTTCACCGCTGACAGCTCTTTTAAGGATGTGTTTTAACTAAAACAGCTCTGGTTTCTGGGAAATAGTAATTGCTATGGCATTGATGCCTACCTACAATCTCAGGTCCTTCAAACAAAGGTGGACCTCGGCCCAGTAATAACAACTCACGTTAAAGAACTTAGGGGCATATCTACAAGGCCCCGCGATAATTATCGCTCAGCGCACTTAGCGCAAGTATAATTATCGCCGGCTATCGCTGGATAATATCGCAGAGATAGCGTGTTATCATCAACGCCTATCTCCAATGCGATATAATATCCAGCGATAGAGGCAAAATGAGCGAATATCGCACAGCGATAGGCAAATCCTTGTAGATAGGGCAGGGTGGTCTCAACCTTATAATCCACCACCCATAGGCTATAATGGCTTAGTAAGAGTCAGAGCAGGCGTAATTAAACCTGCGATAAGCGCGGTTAGCGCTACTTTTATCGTCGCTATACAGGTTAGCGTGCAGATAGATAATTGGAGTAATGTCGGTTAGCGACATTTTCCACGTTATTTCTGTCAGTTACGCCCATATCATTAACGTTGCAGAGCTGGGCGTTGAGGAAACGGGCGCAGAGGCATAGAAACACGCGCTAGCGTGTCTTTGCTGATAGGGCGATAAAAATATTGCCGCTTTTCACCCGAAAACGGACGCTAAAGCGGCGATAATTTTATCGTGGGGCCTTGTAGATATGCCCCTTATTTTTTGCAGCCTGTGTCTTTACAACGTTGCAAGCCCTTAACCGCAGTGACTACATCTATTCTGCAGTAGAACTGAATCAAACCTGTGTCAAAATGTTTTCCAATTTGCTTTCTTCATGTTTGATTCCAGAGCCTTTGCTTGGAAGCAAATGTTTTTGTCATGTTAAATTGTTACAGCTGTCTTCACTAAAAGTCATGCTAATGGCCTATCAATGTCACCGTTTGCAAAATTAAACATGCAAAAAGGCAGCTCTCGGAGAATGGAACCTATTACTCCTCTCTTCTCAGATGAGACGTCCTCTGCAAATCATTCACTTGCCATTCAGTTGTTTGCATGCAAGTGAAAAATATTCATGAGCGGTAAGTGTAGGAAAAACCGCATCAGAATTCATAGAACTGAAAAGTGAGGCGAGTTGAAGATTGCATTACATTTTATTAGGGAAATAACAATGCAGGTTGCAAGGGATGATGCAAACAGAAAAGGGATTCACAAATATTTTGCTGTGAGTAGCTCTGTCTTACGGTCTTCGTGAATCAGGCCCACGGTCTTTAATTTACATATAAACTATTTGGCAAACTTTGCATTTAAAACATGGCAAATATGCAGAAGAAATTTGACCCATTTTGTTTGTGTTTCTTAACCACTGAAAAGTCCTGTTAAATATACCTCAGCTGCATTGGTTGAATAACTAACTCCCAAACTTAAATATTTTTCATACGGCACCTTAAAGTCCTGTTTACGTTCCCTATATAGCTGTAACAAAAATAAACCTATGAAAAGGCGCCACAATACTCCAGCAGCAAAATCCATGAGGAAAACATAAGGATGCTATCTGTGGCCATTAAAAAAATACTATGGCAGTTCTGCTGACCACATTGCAGCTCTGGCAGAGACAGAGGGCACAATTCACAAAGAGTGATATATAGTTAGGTATGACTCACTCATATTCTCACTTATTCATGAATGTCAGGAGTAAGCCAGGAGCTGCCCCACTCGTGGATTACTACTGGAACTCAGGAGTACTACAAAAGTAAGTCAGAGCAAAATCTTGGTCAATTGGGTACAGAAATAAAAAATAATAATAATAAAAATAAAACTGTCTTCAGTCAGGAAAGCGAGACTTGATTTATAAAGGAATTTTTACTTACCTTAGAGAGTCCCAATACTGCTCTAAGGATAAAAAGGCAAAAACCTTTCTGCATCCTGGCCATCTGAACTGGCTTAAGATAGTCTTATGACTGTTAATTAATTAGTAAGTTGTCACTATATTTCAAATGAAACAAAAACACAAGTGGTCTCTGGTCTCATATGCATGAACTTTAAGGCAACAAAACTAAGAACAAAGAAATTAATTCATTCATAGAATATATTTGATATAGCACAGTCCTCACTGAAAATGGTAGCAGATAATGCACAAGCTTAGAAACCTAGTGCAGACCAGAACATTAAAGTAATTCATATAAAATCAAAATAGGCCAGATTCATAAATATTTTACTGTGACTTACTCTAGCAGCACTTTTAAATCCCGGAATTCTCCTGAAATTCATTTGTGAGTCAGGTGTACTACATTTTTATGTCCTAATGAGGAAGCAACATTTAGTCATACACTGTTCTTTCTGAATTGGGTAATTAATAATTCATTTTCCATTAATTTAATTCCCAAGGCTAGCTTTAACTAGGGTAAGTTTTAATCAGAGCTTGCTGTGTAATAAAGCACTGCTGTGGGTAAGGAAAGAGTAAGGTGGTATGGTTGGCAGCATTATAACAGTAGAGGGAGTGGTTGGACACCTTCCCAGCATGACATAAATTGGTTGGAGGTTTCTTTTGCCCACTGATATTGACTGGATTACCTGGATGAGGTTTTAGTCACTACGAGGAGAAAGGGGCATATTTTAAGCCTTCTGACAGGTTTATGGACTTTTCCCAAGGGACCTCTGTAACAAGTCCATATAATGTCACATTCGTCTGTGTCTCATTCTGGCCCCACCTTGCCACTCACCACCACTGAACGGACTTTGGGTAGAATGCTTCAGAATTATTTTACTGCCAGGACAGTGCTTACCATCTCAGCAGTGGCATGGTTTTAATTGTCTTCCAGCCCACTGAGAACCAAGCACCCTAACGATTTTTTTCCAGAGAGGTTCAGTTTTACAAAAGCCCTTAGTTGCATCCAAAATGTAATTTAAGTGTTGTGTCTACTACAGACTGTGGGCCTGATTCATAAATATAAATGTTCACTTTTGTGTACATTTACTCTTATTTTGGTATGAATAACTACTAGTTAATAGTAAGTTTATTACTGCACGGACTCCGCAGTCGGGGAGAGAACTCTGCACAGAAAAAGTTACGTCTTTTTATGTGGGATGTTTTTCCACCCCGATTGAGAATTGTCAGAAGTCGTAAGCACACAATTAACTCGTAGCTTGTGAATACCAAAAAAACCATAAGCTAACACAAAAGTGTAAGTTTATCTTTGTGAATCAGGCCCAGTAAGTATATCTCCACCTAGGCCAATCATACGTAGGAAGGGTCAGTTATGGGTTGTGTCTTTCAATCTAACAGCTCACCTCAATGTACCAACCACCCAAACCTTGTGTCAGCTTCATTCCACAGTACCTTTGTCGGACTTTGAACTGGAGAGGTTTTAGTTTGCTTTTCTAGATGGTTATTCATGATTTTGCAGACTAATTTTCTAATACAAGTAATAGTGTTTATGTCTCCCTTGCTGCTGGATATGATTGTTTAGAGAATATTGGGTGCACGTTATATGTTGGGCTAGTGTCTCACTTATTATTTGGAGTGTGAGTAGACAGGCCCCTAGACTTTGCTACCATAGAGAAATGTTGACAAGTTTGGCAAGCAGCAGTATCTACGGTTTTGACAGAAAATCAAACTGTATAGTTTTGGCTTTTATAGCATAGAAAGCTTGCATGACCTTTTCTTAGATGCATTTGACAAGTGTGGTGATTTTTCGGTCTTGCTATATATTGTCCCAAAGTAGGTGTATTTGGTTGTGTGTTCAATACTTTCACCATTTATGATAAAGTGGCACTTCTGCTCAGAGTTTATTTTATTTATATTCTTAACTCTACAGCCACATCGACATAACGTTAAGATATATATCGCATAACTTAAAGATATGTATAAATATTAATTGAAAAAACAAAGGTTAAAGTAATGCTATAATTAGGTATGTAATAATATTTTACTTTACGTTAAAAATAACTCATAAATCCACTGAGAAAAACAAAGGTTACAGTGACGTTATAGTTAGGTGAAAATGTCAGTAAAAACATAACATTTTAAACTCAAAACACCACTGAAATTCACCAGTCATCAGTGATGTCAATTGAGATGTCATCAGTGATGCGGGGGCGCGAGTTATAGTTAACTCGGGTATCTATAACAGCGAATTTCTCTGGTTTTGTATGAGTAAAACCTGACCCTAACTATAACGTCTCTGTAACCTTTGGTTTTTTAAGTGAATTGCTATGGTTTTTTTTAATTCTATTTGCTAGCTCTAACATCCTTGTAGCCTTTGGTTTTTTCAGTGAATTTCTAAGGTTTTTTTAAATGCTAATTCCTGACTATACCGTCCTTGTAACCTTTGGATTTTTTTGTGAATTTCTAAGGTTTTTTAACTCGCAGTCACGTTTGCAGAGTGGTGGAGAAAGGGGGCTGGGCCTCTCGCCAGCTCTCAGGAATTCCACTGCATAGGACTTATGGAAAATACCAGGAGGGCTTCTTGGCCCCCAAGGTCCCTCCGAAGCCAAGGGGACTTTATCCCCCAACTAGTAGAGTGCCGGGAGACACATTTGCAGAGTGGTAGAAAAAAGGAGCGTGGTCTCACACAACCTCTCAGCAATCCTGCTGTGTGGGACTTACTGGAGGTAAGAGGAGGGGTAGTTGGCCCCCAAGGACGTCCTTGGGGGTCAACTACCCCTCCTATTACCTCCAGTAACTCCAATACAGCAGGATAGCTCAGTTCTGATAGCAGGCCACTCCCCCTTTCTCCACCACTCTGCAAATGCGCCTCCTGGTGTGCTCTTGGTTGGGGGATGAAGTCCCGTTCGCTGCTGAGGGTCCTTACGGGCCAACTAGCCCACCTCTTACCTCCAGTAATCCCCACACAGCTGGATTGCTGAGAGGTGATCAGAGGCCACGCCCACTTTTCCCTTCACTCTGCAAACGTGCCTCCTGCCGCACTGCTGCTTGGGGCATGAAGTCCACTTTAGTCCTGAGGCCCTCAGGAGGCAAAGGGCCTGGCTATTTCTTTTTTTTTTGTTTTCATTTCTTACATGGGAGGGGGGTCGAGTGGCCCCCCTCCCGGGCCATTTTTGGCCCCGAGGATACCATCCCCCGGCCAGGCAATTTCTTTTTTTTTAAATTGCTTTTAAGGGTGGAGGGCCGTGCGCCCCCCCTCCCCATGCCGATTTCTGGCCAAATGGGTGGAGCTTGCAGATGTTTTTGAGCATTTGCGTACTCAGGGTAATTAAAAGGGAGAATCAGGGACTCTGCTCTAACCAGGAGATGACGAGAAAGAAATCACGCATCACAGTCACCTGAGATCAGATTGCGCTCCATTAGCTCAACGATGCATTCTCTTCCTTTAAGCATTTCAGATTGTCTTTCAATGTAGAATACGAGAGGAAACACACTTGCTTTGCCTTTCCTAAGCCCAAGAAGTTTGCTTTTTTTTTTATAAATAAAGGGAGGGCAGCCCCACGGCACCCCTCCCTGGGTCGAATTTAGGCCTGAGGACCCGACCACCAGGGCCTGGCTATAATTCAATGGGTGAGGGAATCAGTTCGGCCCCCTACCCTAGACCGATTTCAGCCCTGGGGACCCTAACCTCCAGGTCCAAGCCATTATTCAATAGGGGAGGGAGGATGCACTGCCTCATCCATGACTCCCTGGGTGCCCTGGAGCCCACCCAGGGAACACAGTGTGATTTGATTGAGACAGCAGCGGGAGCCTTAAGGCCTCCATGGTCCCAGCCAGCTCCCCACCTCCTGCGGGAACCGGCTTATCATTTGAGATTACATCAGTGATGTCACTGACCATGTCATGAGTGATATATTATGTGAGATCATAAGCAGTGCGTTGCAGGGCGTAAGTTATAGTTAGCTCAGGTAACTATAACTGCTGAATTGCTACAGTTTTGTGCGTGAGAAATCTGAGCCTAACTATAATGTCCCTTTAAATGTTGGTTCTTTTAGTGAATTTCTAAAGTTTTTTAAAATTCTATTTCTTAAGTATAACACCCCTGTAACCATTTTGTTCTGTGAATTTCTACATTTTTTTAATGTTATTTCTTAACTATAACGTCCCTGTAACCTTTGGTTTTGTTAATGAATTTAGCTGTTTTTTTAATTTTATTTCCTGACTGTAACATGTAACCTTTGAGAGTGGGTGTGTGAGTGGCTGTATAGGTCAGTGAGTGGGTATGTAAGTGACTGTATTAGTCTGTGAGGGTGTGTGTGAGTGATTTTGTGGGAGTGTGAGTAGGGGTGTGACTGGCTATATGGGTTGGTGAGTGAGTGTGTGAGTGGCTGTATGGGTCTGGGAGTGGGTGTGTGAGTAGCTGTATGGGTCGGTGACTGGGTGTGTGAGTGACTGTATGGGTCTGTGAGTGGGTGTCTAATTGACTGTATGGGTCTGTGAGTGGGTGTATGAGTGGCTCTATGGATCTGTAAGTGGCTGTATGGGTGTGTGAGTAAATTTGTGGGTGTCTGAGTGGGTGGGTGATCAGTTGTATGGGTCTGTGAGTGAGTGTGTGAATGGTTAGGTGGATTCATGAGTGGGCATGAAAGTGGCTATATGGGTCTGTGAGTGGGTGTGTCAGTGGTTTTGTGTTTGGTCCAGTGGATGTGTGAGTGACTGTATGGTGTGTGAGTGGGTATGTGAGTGGTGTGTGAGTGTGTGTGTAAGTGGTTCTGTGCATGGTGTCATCAGTGTTGTTATTGTTATATTATTTGAGATGACATCAGTGATGTCATCAGTGGTGTCACCAACCATGTCATGAGTGATGTTTTATGTGAGGTCATAAGCAGTGCATTGCAGGGTCATAGGTTATAGTTAGCTCAGGTAACTATAACTGCTGAATTTTGATGGTATTCTGCATGTGAAATCTGAGCCTAACTATAACGTCCCTGTAACCTTTTGTTCTTTCAGTGAATTTCTAAGTTTTTTTTTATTCTATTTCCTAGCTATTACGACTCCTTAACGTTTGTTTTTATCAGTGAATTTCTATGGTTTTTCAATGTTATTTCCTAACTACAACATCCCTATAACTTTTGGTTTTGTTAGTGAATTTTGAAGTTTTTTAAAATTTTATTTCCAACTGGAACCTTTGAGAGTGGGTGTGTGAGTGGCTCTATGGGTCTGTGAGTGGGTGTGTGAGTGGTTTTGTTGGTCTGTAAGTGGGTGTGTGAGAGGCTGTACAGGTCAGTGAGTAGGTGAGTGAGTGGCTGTATGGGTCTGTGAATGGGTGTGTGTCTGTGAGTAAATGTAAAATGTCCAGTATTTGTAAAGCGCAAACAATTACCCGAGGGTGTCAAGGCGCTGGGGCCGTCAGGAAGATTAAGCAAGCTATTGCCCAGAGTCACATGGTGCTGGGCTGATCTGCCACCAGCGCCGGGGATCGAACCGTGAGCCCCCGGGTTCCGGAGTCAGTTGCCCTGGCCGCTGCGCCACACCTCTTCCCTGAGTGGGTGTGTGTGAGCAGCTATATGGGCTAGTGACTGGGTGTGTGAGTGTTTGTATGGGTATATGGGTGGGTGTATGAGTTATGAGGGTGTGTGAGTGGATTTGTGAGTCAATGTGTCATTGTGTGAGTGGCTGATTGGGTACGTGGTTAGATGCATTAGTATCTGTGTGGGTATGTGAGTGGGTGTGTGAGTGGCTGTATGGGTCTGTGAATGGGTGTCTGATTGGCTGTATGGGTCTGTGAGTGGGTGTGTGAGTGGCTGTATGGATCTGTAAGTGGGTGTGTGAATGGCTGTATGGGTGTGTGAGCAACTTTGTGGGTGTGTGAGTGGCTGTATGGGTCTGTGAGTAGGTTTGTGAGTGGTTGTGTGGGTGTGTGAGCAGGTTTGTGAGTGACTGTATGGGTGTGTGAGTGACTGTGTGGGTCTGTGAGTGGATATGAGAGTGGCTGAATGGGTGTGTGAGTGGGTGGCTGAGGGTCTGTGTGGGTGTGTCAGTAGCTGGGTGAATTACTGGGCCCGAACCGAACCTCACCTGCCCCTTTATCCAACAAGAGTCCACAGTTTTGAACAAAATGTCTACCCAACTTGAGTACTTTCTACAGATTAATTAGTAAGTGCTATCTCGTTGTGTAAATGTGTAGTGCATATTCTACACTGCAGCTGCGTAATGAACCACAAGGAAATGTATTCAGTGACCTTGTGTGCATTTCGGCAATGTGAATGTTCCTCGTGCGTCTTCATCCAGAAATCTGTGATAACATGGATCCTCATATAGAGAAGACAATGAGACTACAAAGCGGTAAATCTCCACCAACAAGGGTACTTCCTCTTAACTATATAAAGCAAGTGCTTCTTTGTTTGGTAGAGATGTCCTCATATTCTTCGGCATCAAGAACGCATCACTAAAATCTGCAGGAAATGTGCTGGGGGCCTTTTGCTAAGCTGTCCATCATCCTGGCAAAAGCCAGGAAGACTTTTGCATACTACTAAGGTGGACGGTGGGGGGTCGAAGAGAGGGGGGCAATGTGCGCTCACCTCCCCAAAATACATATTAATATAGGCGCCCCGGACCTGGCCCTCCCAGGGGCACAACTAGAAACAAGGACTAGAGACTGCGTTTGTTTTGTTTTTTCAATTTTGCAGCAAATGCACTGTAAAATTGTGGCAATGTTGTTTTAAAAAAAAAAAAGGCTTTTTGGCCCTGGCAGAGTCTTCTGGGGGACCCCACCACCAGGTCTAGGGGGTCAGGGTATTCCTACCCTGTCCCCTTCTGTTTTTTTTTTTACCTTTTTGTTTGGGACTCCGCTGAGTTCAAGTTCCAAAATGGCTGCCAACACTTCCTGGTTGAAGTGTTGGCAACCAATTGGATCTCAGCATAAGGGGCCACATGTATGACAGGTTTTAGCAGTTGCAAATGGAGAATCGGGCTGTTTGCGACCGTTAAGGAGCCTTTTTACATGTATTAACCCTATTTTACGAGTCAGTAGCCTATCACTGTCTCGCAAAATAGGGCTTGCAAGACGGTATTAGGAAAGGGAGTCCTTTCCTAAAAGCGAGTAACAGGGGGATGTATGAATGTTTTGTAACCAGAATGTGGTTGCAAAACATTCAGATTTTACCGACTCCATGAAGCAGGTGGTAACCCATTCGCAAGCGGGAAGGGGTCCGCATAGGACACCTTCCCCTTTGTGAATGTGGGCACCAACAATATTTAAGAGCAGGCAGTGGTCCCAGCAGGCCACCATTCCTGTGATTACAGGCCATGCCCAAATGGTCGCAAAGTGCGACCTGCCTCATACATATTGATGAGGAAGGTCAATTGTGACCCCATTGGAAATCACTAAATGTGTCTGGGATACATTGGTAGATCACATTTTGTGACTTCCTAATTGTGAGTCGCAAAAAGCCACAATTTGGAACTCACAAACTTTTTCCATCGTACATGTGGCCCAAGATCTCTCGGATCCTTGTAGCATCCACGTACCTATATATACCAATTTACACCAAATTACAAAAAGCAGACTTTCTGGAGCAAGATCTAGCTTTCTAGCAAATTTGGTATAACTCCATTCAGGAGTTCGGGCTGTAGTGGTGTCTAAAATCTCTATGGGAATAAACATTGGAAACACAAATTGTTTTGACCCCCATTCTTCTGGACCCTGACTTTTGACAAATCACCCCGAAACTTTCCATGCAAATCAAGACACATCAGGCACATTTTTTGGGAAAATTTTGTGAAGATTCACGAAATGACACCAAAGTTCTAAGCAAGTCAAAAACTCTTTTCCTATTATGGAAACTAAGTCCTAACTACAGCGGTCACCAGTAGGTAATATATATACATATATATATTACCTACTGGCGGTATATATATTACCTACTGGCGGTTGCCTGTAGGTAGTTATAGTTAGGACCTAGTTTCGATAGGAAAAACGTTTTTTGACTTGCCTATACCTTTGGTGTCATTCGACCAATCTTCATGAAATGTTCCCCAAAAAGTGTCAAAGTAGGTTCTGTGTGTCATGGAAAGTTTAGACATGATCCGTGCAGTGGGGACCAAGAAATAGGGGAGCAAAAAAAGGGTGCATTGTACTGTTAATTCAACTAAGAATGTGTTGTCGAACCTGTGGCCTGAAATGCTGGATGGAATTTCACCAAATTTGCCAGAACGGTAGATGCTGTTACGCAAATTGTGCTTTTTGTTATTTGGTGCAAATCCATCCAGTAGTTTTTGAGAAATGTAAGCCAAAAATCATAGATATATCTCTGGCTGCGGATATTTCGCGAAGGTTTCGCGATGAATCGTGAATGTGCACGACAACGGGAATGCTCTGATTGGCTGGACACAACCTGAACAGAAAGTTTGGGCTACCATTTTATCATCCGGGAACAGTTCCCGGGGATGAAAATTTGTGTGAAAGCTAACATAAGGGGTCAGGGTGGAGATACTCTGACCACATATTGTAAAATCGGTGTGTTAGTGACACAAGTTATGTGCGCGATATTTGCAATGACGACGCAACCGCCAGCACGGCCCCTATGTACCGTCGCAGAGACGTTGCGACTATTGGAAAGTCATCGCGAACATTATTGAAAATATTTAAAAAATAGATATATTTGTACACACTCACTGGTCACTGTCACACACTTATGCATGCACTCACAAACTCACTCAGACTCATATACACCCATTCACATATCTACTCACACATTTATACATCCAGTCACATACCCACTCAGATACTCATGCACTCATTCACATACCCATTCAGGTACTTATGCACCCACTTACAGTCTTACTCGGAGAGTGACACACCCATGTACAGACCCATTCAGAGACTTATGTACCCACTTACAGACCCACTCACTAATGTATGTTCTCACAGACCCACTGAGACACTCATACGCCAACTCACAGATCCACTGAGACACTCATATACCCACTCTCACACCTATACAGCCACTCACAGACCATCTCAGAGACATATGGACTCAGTCAGTCACTCATACATTCAGAAATTCACACACCCACTCAGAAACGTACTCAGATATACACGCACCCACTCACTCACCTAGTCAAGGCTCATACATCCACTCACAGACCCACCCAGACACTCGCCCTATAAGTCACAGACCCATTCAGACACTCATGTATTCACCCATTCACTCACCCACTCAGAGACTTATGCTCTCACTCACAGACCCTCACAGAGCCATTGAGACACTCATACACCCACTCACAGATCTACTCAGATACTCACACACCCATATAGTCACTCACACAGTCACTCATTAACCCACTCAGAATGTTGTGCCAACTGAAAAAATTCTTAAAAATAAAACCAGTTATTAATTACTTTCTGATAAACACATACCAAATCAAAAATTAGCGGTATATAATATAAATATAATATACAATTATAGAAAGAAAAGATGAAAATCCAAAGGCTACAGGGAGGTTATAGTTAGGAATTATCATTTAAAAAACCTTCGGAATTCACTGAAAAAAACAAAAGGTTGCAGGGACGTTATAGTTAGGAAACAGAATTTTAAAAAACCTTAGACATTCACTGAAAAAACCAAAGGTTGCGGGGACATTATAGTTAGGCTGACATTTCAGTCATACAAAACCAGAGAAATTCAGCAGTTATAGTTAGCTGAGCTAACTACATCTCGGGCCCCCGCAATGCACTGCTTATGACCTCACATATTACATCACTCATGACATGGCCAGTGACATCACTCATGACATCTCAAATGACATCACTGATGACATCATCCACAGAATCTCTGACCCACCCACTCATACCCCAATATAACCTTTCATACACCCACGCCAACTTCCACACTACCATTCTCAAACCATTGACAGACCCATACCTCAACTTACACACCCACTCACTGATTCATAGGTCTACACACACATCCACTCAGTCACCCATACAGCCACTCATACACCAACTCACTCACTAATACAGCCACTGATATATCCACTCATACACCCATAGAGCCACTCACACACTGTCAGTCACCCATAGAGCTACTCACACACCTACTCACTCACTCATAGAGTCAATCACACAGCCACTTACTCACCTGTACAGTTATACACACACCCAGTCACTTATTCATACAGATACAAACACATACTCACTCACCTATACTGTCAGTGACACAAGCACACAATCACCTATACAGCCACTCTCACAATCACTCACTCACACATATAGTCAATCATATACTCTAACACTCACCTATACTGCTTTCCACGTATGCAGTTACTCACCCATATACCACTGACACATCCATTCACTCACTGAGACAGTCATACACACACTCAGTCACCCATACAGCCCCTCACAGACGCACTCACAAACCCATACAACCACTGACTCACCCACTCACTCAACAATGCAGGCAGTCACACCCCCCCACACCCACCCACACAGACATTCATACTCCCAAACAGGTACTCAGACAACCAATCAATCACCCATACAGCCACACATGTACTCACACACCAACAGGGGTGGGTGGAGCTCATGAAGTGGCACTACGCGGAATTCTGCTGAGTTGCAAAAAACCTCAGTGGAACTCCGCGTAGTCCTGCGAGCTGGCGGAGTATACAAAACAGAACCTTGTGCTTTCCTGAAGAACTTGATGGCGGCGGAAACGGAAGCCACGCAGCATGGCCACGAAGGCTTGTGAAAAATTTAACTTGGCGTATTCTTCAAACTATCCTATCACTTCAAAAGGGACGAGGAGCTTAGTGCACCCCAGCTCACCTTCAAACACCAGCACCCACCAAAGTTCACAGGAAGGAGCCAGGACAGAGGCTCCCGGGCTCCGGGCACGGTGCTTGCGCCACAGTAGTAATAACACCCAAGGGGGACTATTATGAGAGAGCCCGTGAAGATGACATGTTACAGTGGAGGCATTTCAATAGTGCAACTACCAGCTCCATTCAGACTCTGTGTGTATGCCCAAACTAATATCAGACAGCTAATAGAGAAGCACAAAATAAACATTCAGAGCTAGAAAATGTAATTACTCTCAGTTTGTCAACCGCATTTTTACAACCGAACTAACGACATCCGAAAGAAATGAAGCATGATTTACCTCTCCCAATGTACGCAGACTAAGTGAGCAGTGTGTATATGCAACACTGTATCAGTGGGGACAGCCAAGAAGGCAAGGGACACAGAGAGGGGGCTGAGAATAAATATTTTGGTTCCATTAAATGTTATTCTCTAAGATCTTTGATGAATTTTTTGTGACCTCAGAAAGGAATGTACTCTTATGCCTTTTCTATAAACAGATACGAAGCGTCATTTGATATTTGCAGTGGTTAAGACTTCCATCGGATCACCCCGCTAAATACAAGCTTAGTGGTATAGTCCAAAGAAAAACAGGACTTCTGAGATTCTGCAGCTGTTAGTATTTAAAACATTTTAAGGAAACAGAACTGTGTGTTTAATCATGCGCAGGAAAAAAGTTGTCCTTCCATGAGTGTTATTTTTCAATAAACACCTTGTGCATTCCTGAAGAATAATACATGGAGGGGGCGGAAAAGGAAGCCGTGCAGCATGGCCACGAAGGTTTGTGAAAAATTTAAATAAACTTGCCTAATTCAAACTGTCCTATTTCCACTTCAAAAGGGAGAAGGCGGTGCTTATGTGTTTTTTTAACTTCGTGCTGACCGGATATGCTTGTGTATTATGCCAGTGTAGGCTCCGTAAATAGGCAACTATGTATACTGAGGTCTTTTTGTGGTGTACTGTTAATCTCAGGTTTGAGTCGAATCTGGCAAAACAGTTTCCTGTGCGCATGTACATGTCCTCTTGGGCTACATCGCATTACCGGGAGAGTTTGGGTAAAGCCATAAGGATGCTACGACGTTTTAGCAGCACTGGGGAAAGGGGTGACAGTGTCTCATTTGCACCGCTTCGGCTGGTTGGAGTGCCTACACTCTTGGATTGCTTTTGGGATGTCCTGGGTCAAGGTGGGCTTCATTGGCAGTCTGTGTGGCAATTTTGATCTAAAGTAATCTGTTTATTCAAGAGAGTCATAACTCATAACGATAATATTATCACAGATCTGAGATACCTGGTGCCGGTAAACTCCGCCACGCAGTGGAGTTGGATTTTTTGACAGAATTCCACATTCCAAGCGGAGTGAGGAGCAGCAAAAACTCTGTAAACTCTGCCTGCGGAGTTTACCACACACCCTTACTCACCAACCCATACAGCCACTTAGACTCCAACTGACAGACTGATACAGACATTCAAACAACCTAGTCACTTACCATTCAATACACCTTGGTATATATATTTAACACTCATAAACTTTTTTAAAATACTCACAGTCACTGGATGATGTCATCAGTGATATCATCAGTAATGTCATTTAACATGTCATGAGTGATGTCATCAGTGATGTCACTGACCATGTCATGAGTGATCTAATATGTGGAGTCATAAGCAGTGCATTGCCGGGGCGCGAGCTATAGTTAGTTCAGCTCACTATAACTGCTGAATTTTTCTGGTTTTGTATGAGTGAAATGTCAGCCTAACTATAACTTATCTTCACAATATTTTACTAATTTGTATTGTGCTCACTATATTTGTGTAGGACGATATTTGTTCCGGTCATGATTTTGGGAAGTATTCCCTGAATACATCATATATCTTTCCTCCAACACTACTTTCAAGAAGATTTAGAGGGTCTTGTTTGTGCCAGATTAATTTAAAGATTTCCTGAAAGTCGATAAAGCACTTAAATAAGACCTATATACATAATATATGGAGGTCTTTTTATATCAGTACAGTTAGGGTGTAGAAGTGTTTGGTGTTCCTGTGATTGGCCAGAAGCAGTGGCGTAACAAAGTTCCCTGCAGCCCCAGCAGCGCAGGGGGTCTACTCAGCACAGTACCCTGGCCTGAGAGCTTCTGAGTGAGTCTGGGGGGGAGGTCTCCATGTACTTTGCAAGGGGACCGCCTCCATTTTCGTTATGCCACTGCCATGCAGGGCAGAGATGCCATTCAAAATTAGCCCTTGCAGATCTGTTTAAAACCAGCCACCCACAGAAGGAGCCCTCGATTAGAAAAGGACCGTGGAAGCATGCCTGGGTCATGGTAGACCATTACACCCTGAAAGCAGCCCATTTCCTTATCCAGCAGCCCACCAGGGAAATGTCAGATTTGCATAAAGGCCAGTCTGGTCCTCTTGCCAAGAGAGCTCATGTGGTTTTCTGCATAATCTCTTTGTGATTGATGTCTGCCTGCATGCTTTACTTTAAAATGGAGCAAGGCACGTTTCTAAGGAGTCTATTTAAGCAGACGCCTCTATGGTTGTTTGGGTCCATGCGCCATTTGTTATGGGCATAATAAACTACACCAACATTTGTTGGGAAATAGTGCTGTGCGGAGTGTCAAATTGGAGAGGCTATCCAATGCCAATTGTAATTCAAGGCTTCCAAAAACTCTATGCCTCTTCTTCTTTCTCTTCACATCTCTCTCTGAAGCCATCAAGTAAAAACAGCATTTTTCAGAAATGTCCCAGCAGACTGTGAAACAGCCTACCATGTGCTCTGTCCCTCAAGACAGGATTAATTGGAAAGAGCTAAGACCTTGACCAATGAAATTGTGAAGCACAAAAATCCTCCCCGCATGTTTACCGCGTGTTGCACCTAAATTGTGCACATTAAAAGAGTGAAAACTGTAAATGAGGTTTTAACCAATGACGAAAACCTGTCCAAATGCTATTTGCCCGGCATGCTTTTATTAACCCTGGGTGGAGACCTCCGCTCCGCCGGCGGAGTGGGCGGAGATTTGCCTTCTCCGCGTTCCGCGGAGAAGGCAAATCTCCGCACACTCTGCAGCGGAGCGGAGTTGGCCAGCCCCCGCCTCCACCCCCACTATTAACAAGTAAGTAAACATTAATTAAAAATAAATTTAAAAGTTTTAAAACCACTTACCTCTGTCATGCGGCGTCCCCGGGCTGGCCTTCTCCTCCTCGCCCTATCGATAATCCTTGTGTAAACTGCGCATGCGCGGGCACGCGCGCATGCGCAATTTTCACAAGGATTACCGATACGGCAAGGAAGAGGAGGAGGGCAGCCCGGGGACGCCGCAGTACAGAGGTAAGTGGTTTTGAAACTTTTACATTTAGTTTTAATTAATGTTTACTTACTTGTTAATAGGGGGGGTGGAGGCGGGTGGCGTAGCGGAGCTCCACGGAGTTTGTTTGCAACTCCGTGGACCTCTGCGTAGCCCCGCTACGCCCACTACGCCCAGGGTTAGCTTTTATCTCAATTAATCACCCAAACTAAATGACCACCATATGTTTATTCACAAACTCTCGCTTGGATTCCCAAAGACACCTTAAAAAGGGTATTGCATTTATCCTCCTCTGAATACACAACACTAGGTTATTGCTTGTTCCCAGAAGTAAAGACATGGTTGACCAGTAGACAAAGTTTTCAACAGATGTTTTCCTTGCACTAACAGCAGTTGGTGCTGCCCCACTTTGTTGCCCAAAAATGTGTAGCCATACTGCCACAAGCCATACTGCCACAAGCCATACTGCCACAAGGTGCAGAGTAGTTTCCAGAATGGCCATCCAGCAAAAACCTTTGACTGGAGCCAAAGCCAATCTTCACATAAATTGAATGTCATTGTCTCCTAAAAGGATTCCATTTGTCTTCAAATTCAGTTTTCTTTTATAATTGTTGGCACCCTGCAAGACACCTGGTGAAATATAGTGCAGATAACTCTTTCAAAACAAAATGTGTCTGTTATTTTAGAGAACTTAGCTTCAATCCTTGCAATAGAGTGTTGTGTGCTGCGATTCTATGAATTGCTAATCTTTTAAGGCAATCAAATCATAGATATAAAAACAGACTATCATCTGCCCAGAACCAAGTGCAGCTAATATGGTTTAAATAAAATGGAGACGTGTCATAAGGTTAGATGCAGCTTATATAAGGATCACCATTGTTGTTGCGTGAAGAACACATACTTCAATGGTACAGAAACATAGAAACATTTGATTTGAGATTTAAAGGAGCTTTAACCAAACTGCTGGCAATATGGCATGCTCAGATTACCTGATACATGAAACAGAAATTACCCGGGATTCTTACTCCTCAACTCTCACTTTCAGATCACTTGACTTTTTCTTATCAGTCTTAAAACAGGCCTTGCTTTGTATATTGCCTCTTTTAGAAGGGACAGGCCTCCAATTCTCCATAGTGTGAGAAGTTGGCCTGGTATATGCTGTCCACTAATTATAGTGGGCACCTTGCACCAGTCCAAACAATCCCTTATTGGAGATAGGTTAAAGACAACCTTATTGAAAGCTATCCTAGTGGTAGCTATGGAGAGCAGCCTTCAGGCTAAGTCTTGAAGGAATGTAAAGCAGCTTGTTTTACCAGTCTATAATCTCTTGAGTGATCAAATGAAAGAGCACCACACCAGGTATATATTCAAAATATATGTATTTATTGCTAAACACACCCCTCTAGTCTCTTTATGAGGCTAGAGTTCGAAGTACATAAGTTAGAAGTTATTTAAACACAGTAATAGCACAAATACACGTTTGGGCCCTAGGGGCGTACCAAACCATATACCAATAAAGTGGTATAAGAACCACGACTGAACTAGACACTAGGCCTAGAGCCTCTAGAAGTGCTTGGACCACAAGGAACCACCCAAGGTAGTGACACAGGGGACCCACGGGAGACGCGTGCAGTGTAAATACACAACCGCGATACGCCGTTGACTTCTATGGAGAAAGTCGTGATCGGGAAATTAGAGAAAAGGGACACTTAAAAGAGGACTTGGACCAAACCCTTTGAGATCTAGGACTTTGAAGAGTCTCTACCCACGGGAGCACCGGAGTACTCGTGTTACCTCACCCAGGGAAGCCGGGTGCATAGGTGCCTTTCGGGGTCGGGTTTCGTCGTCGATTCGAATGGCGATCTGCTGCAAAGTGCTGCTGGCGACCAAGAGAAAAGTGTCCGGGTGGATCCAAGAGTGGATCGGAGTTCTGAAGAACCTGAAAGCAGAGGGGACAGAGTCTGGGTCACTAGCCAGTGACCAGGAAGGCGATGGACAGATGCCCACCGATGTCGAGTGCTTCAGGTGCGTTGACGGTCGTCTTGTCTCTTCAGCCACGAGGTCCAGGAGGCGTTGTCGGCAACCA
This sequence comes from Calotriton arnoldi, assembly GCA_963921515.1. NCBI lineage: Eukaryota > Metazoa > Chordata > Amphibia > Caudata > Salamandridae > Calotriton > Calotriton arnoldi. The sequence goes on from CAWUFW010003593.1 coordinate 163,434, forward strand.
GAAGCAGGATTCGGGCTGGTACACGATGTCTGTCGAGTGCTGAGGTGTCGGCGACCGGATTGGACCCAACAAGCCTTGGCAACGGCAAGTCTTGGTGAAGATGTAGATCGTCGATGGTGCAGACCAGCAAGGTCTGTGAAACTCACCCAGCGAGGGTAAGTGAGGGCAAGCCTGGAGCAACCAGGATGCCAAGTTAGAAAAGGATTGGCCTTCGTTAAGGGCTACTAGCCAATGGGCTAGCGACCACAAAGGAGCCTCGTGACGCCGCACGTGGATCTGGCTTACAGGACACTCGTGGAGTGGGGGCCAGTGATCTTCAGTGCAGGTGGTGCTGGAGGCCAGGGCTACTCGGAGCCCTAAGCATGACTTCTTGGGAGACCCAGAAGAGGATGCACTTGCAAATGTGCTCGGTGTCCAGGGGTCACGGTCTCAAGTCACCCACGATAGCCACGGGCCTCAGCTTTGCTGGGGACTCAGGGTAGCCTCGGGGAAGTCTGAGAATCCACCTCTGGTGATGCGATGACTTCGGCGTCCGACTGGAGCTTCAGAAATGCGAACCGGACAGATGCTTCTTTGGTGCCTGCCAAGCAGGGGAGTCACTCCTTGACCCCAAGGGAGATTCTTCTGTCCTCTAATCGTGAGTAGAGCGTCGAAGGTCCAGGATTCAGTTTCAGAGTTTCGTCCAGGGATAATCTAAAGTCCTAAGGACTGGGTTCCTATCTTTATACTAAAGATAGGGGTTGGACTACTCTGTGGCCCCACCTATGGGTGGGTCAGGGCAGAAGGGTGGCTACACCCCTTTCCCTTTGTCCAGTTCACGCCAAAGCAGGGGCTGCAAGCCCCTGATCCGGTTTGAACTGGGGTATGCACAGGGACACCAAATGTGCCCCCAGTGCAGGACTTCAAAGCACCCGAAAGTGCTCCCGCCCAGCCCCAATACACATTATCCTGTCTGGGGAGGAGGTCACACCTCCCTGGGACAGGAAACCTATTGTCCAGGCCTCCCCTGCCGGAGTTTCGTCCAGCAGCAGGAGGCCAGACTCGTGTCTGTGGCAGCAGCATCCATTTTGTGATGCCAGGGCTCTGGAAAGAAGTTACCGGACTAGTCAGAGTTAACATGTCTTTCCCTCTAGAAGGGTGGAATGCTACCCCCGCCGCCAGGATTGGCGGGGGGGTAGTATTCCAAGATGTTTGACACCAAACACGACATGTTTAGGTGCAGCCATTCCAAAGTTAGCATTTTACCGCGAGGATATAATGCGCTTAAGAGTATATGGTCAGGCTGCACTACAAACAGCATCAGAGATGGTCTCCGAATGCTGCAGAGGGGCCCTGCTCATGCAGGGGCACCCTCTCACATAGGAACCATGCACTCTGCCTTTAGGATTGATAAGGCCTGCCTTAGGAGTGACTTATAGGTTTATATGTGTGTATGTATTTAGTGATATAGGTAACCTATATCACAGTAAGGGGTGCATGCACCACCATACCCAGGCTGCAGTAGCAGACCTGTGGTGTCAGTTTGGATGGCCTTCCAGGGGTGGCATAATACATGCTGCAGCCCCTGGCAGGCCTCTGAGGTACCTATGCCCTTGGTACATAGTATACCATATACTAGGGACTTATAAGGGCACTCCAGATCCCAATCAGTGATGTGCCTAAGGCACCTGGAAACCTTTTTACAGAGAAAGCAGATAGACTGGGGCCCTGAATAGCAGGATCCCAGTCCAACTAAGTCATAAACCAGCAAAACACCATAAAAAAAGTGGGGGCAACCATATAGTCAGATTCCACCTTCCTACATAACCCCCCCCAAACGAAAGGAGATAAGGCTAACCTTGGCCAGTTGAGCCTTCATTGACTAAGTGGTCATATAAGGAAGCACCTGCACTAGCATGGTTGCCCCCTGTCTTATGGTCCACTAAGCAATCCCTCACCCTAAGGGTATGAGAGGGTCTCCACCATGGGGAATCACTACCTGTGGTGTGCTTAGGTAAAGTACAAGGCTGGTGAGGTGTCTGAGTAGGGAAGTGAGGCCCTAGGAATAGTTGGCCTCAGCTTCCTCAGATCACTGGTCACCATGTATGCCTGTCTTTCCATGACTGAGTTGCACTTTGCTCTAAGGGTCAACCTTTGGCTGCCTACAGCTGGGGTTTGGGTCCCTTTGGATGGACTACTGGAGGGACATGGCAGGTTTGGAACCTTCTGGTCCCAGGTTTGCCCTTGCCTACCAGAGTCCTTCTGGGGGAGGTCCCTACATAAAGGTATGGGGGATCCCTCAGTGTGTAGAGGAATTTTCACCTGGCTAGGGCTACTAGACTGGGTGCCCCTAATCTGCTGATGGGGGTTTCCTCTGGACAGGGGGCCCTGGGGGTCCACTGACCTCCCTGACCTCTGCAGCCCTGGGCTGACTGAGGCAGGGTAGAGAGGGGCAGGTTACCTGCTCCAGACTGGGTACCACCTTGGAAGGGTCCTCTGCCATCAGGGGGTGGCCAGGCCAGGCCTGACTACCTCTGTGGCAGTTCCTTCACTAGGGGTAGGGTCAGTTCCCTGAGGAGGCTGACCCTTACCTACTGTCTGGGGGAAGAAGACTTTTCTTCAACCCTTGTGCTCTCTTTGGGGGAGAGTGGGCCATTCTTTCAGGCTCCATCTCTCCAAATTCTTGGGCTGGGGCTGTGGCCATCACAGCCCCACTAACCTTTACAGGGACGCCCAACATCCTAAGATGGGTTTGGTGTTCAACTTCAGCCCAGGCTGAAATTTCCAAATCATTGCCCATCAGGCAATCTACAGGTAAGGTGGGGGACACTGCCACTCTCTTTGGGCCTGTGACCCCCTCCCAGCTGAGATTGACTATGGCCATGGGGTGATCTGTTCTGACACCATCAATGTTGGTCACCTGGTACTTAAACTCAGGTAAAAACTGGTGAGGGGGGACTAGTTTCCCTGCCACCATGGTGACACTAGCCCCTGTGTCCCTAAATGCCACAGCTTTCTGACCATTAATTATTGGCTCCAATCTGTACCTGCCCAACGCTGTGGGACCCATGGTAAAGGTGGCAAATCCTATACCACCATCAGAGTCAGAGGAGTCTGTTGAGGGGTCCCTGTCTAAACTAGGGCTCACCTCTGTTTCTCTTGCAAAAGCACCCAACTTTTTGGGTGCACTACTCCCAACTGGAGGATTACTACTGATAGTACCAGGAGGGGTGGTAGTAGTTGTGGGAGGAACATTTTCTTTATTGCCAATCCTGGGGCAACTGGGATCAGTTTTCCAGTGCCCAGGCTTTTTACACACATGGCAATATGGTTTCTTTTCAGGAGAGGAAGGAGTTTGGGACCCACCCCCAGAAGAGGAATTTTGGGGCCCTGTAGGGGACTTATCCTTAGATTTATCCCCACCTTTCTCTTGGGACTTAGTAGAATCTTTCTTCTGGTCACCACCCTGATTTCTAGTTTTTACTCTGGTTCTGACCCATTTGTCTGCCTTCTTTCCCAATTCTTGGGGAGAGGTCAGATCAGAGTCCACCAGATACTGGTGCAAAAGCTGGTTTTGACAATTATTAAGGATCTGCTCCCTCATAATCAAATTGTACAATCCTAAAAAAGTCATGCACTTTGTTGCCATGTATCCAACCTTCCAGAGCCTTTGTAGCACAATCTACAAAATCAACCCAGTCTTGAGTCTGAGCTTTTTGGGTGTCTCTGAACTTCAACCTATACTGTTCAGTGGTTAGGCCAAACCCATCTATCAGAGCACTCTTCAAGACTGTGTAATTGTCAGCATCCTCTTCTCTTACAGTGAGGAGCTTGTCTCTACCTTTGTCGGCAAAGGAGAGCCACAAGATTGCTGCCCACTGCCTCTGGGGGACCTTCTGAACTTTACAGGCCCTCTCCAGTGCAGTTATCCATTTGTGGATGTCATCCCCACTCTGGTAGGGAGGGACAATCTTGTTTAGGTTTCTATGGTCATAAGACCTTTCCCTATCTCTAGGGATATTGCTGCCACCATGGGACTCTAGTCCCAACTTTCTTCTCTCTCTAAAGAGATCTAGGGACTCCCTGTCTATGGCTAGTTGCTTCTTTCTGAGTTCAAGCTGAGCTTCCTCATATTGAACCAGCCTCTTTCTTCTCTCATGAGAGGATTCCCTCCTATGAGATGAGACAGAGCTCCCTATTGAGGTGCCAGAGTGGTTAGACTCCTCAGAAGAAGATCTAGACCTTCTGGGCACACTCACAATCCTTCCTGGGGAGACAAAGGGGGCATCATTCTGATCCTCCTCTTCCTCTTCCTCAGGAGGGGTTGGATTATCCAGGTCAGGGCCATTGTCGCCCTCCTGGCCAGTTTCAGAGGGGGGGCTGGGGGTACTGGTTCCCCCATTCCCAACCTCATCATCTGCCCCACCCTCAGCTCCTACCCCTTCAGTCTCCAAGGGCTTACTAAGGTCATAAGCCACCAACAACTCCTTGAGGTGTTGGGCGGTGGGGCTTTGGCCTGTCCTTATTTTTCTCAAGTTGCATAAAGCTCTCAATTCCAAGAATGGGAGTGTATCATACTTGGAGGGTGGAAGCTCAATGGCTTCCTGCAAGGATTCTTTGGATCCTGCCCTTAAAGACATTACTAGTGTGGTGTGGTGTATGCACTACCTACTCTAGTGTGGCCTACTAAACTCTCTTGAGTTGTAGAAAGGGTTGTGCTATCCCTTAACACACAACTCTAAGTTCAGTAGAACTTACTGTATTCTAAGCTTAAATTATATGTACCTTAGGTACCTTTAGTGGTTTTCAGTTGATCAATTCAATTGAGATTATCTGGTAAAACAATAGCAAGCTGGAATCCCACACGCTGCACACCAATGTGAGAAGTTGGCCTGGTATATGCTGTCCACTAATTATAGTGGGCACCTTGCACCAGTCCAAACAACTCCTTATTGGAGATAGGTTAAAGACAACCTTATTGAAAGCTATCCTAGTGGTAGCTATGGAGAGCAGCCTTCAGGCTAAGTCTTGAAGGAATGTAAAGCAGCTTGTTTTACCAGTCTATAATCTCTTGAGTGATCAAATGAAAGAGCACCACACCAGGTATATATTCAAAATATATGTATTTATTGCTAAACACACCCCTCTAGTCTCTTTATGAGGCTAGAGTTCGAAGTACATAAGTTAGAAGTTATTTAAACACAGTAATAGCACAAATACACGTTTGGGCCCTAGGGGCGTACCAAACCATATACCAATAAAGTGGTATAAGAACCACGACTGAACTAGACACTAGGCCTAGAGCCTCTAGAAGTGCTTGGACCACAAGGAACCACCCAAGGTAGTGACACAGGGGACCCACGGGAGACGCGTGCAGTGTAAATACACAACCGCGATACGCCGTTGACTTCTATGGAGAAAGTCGTGATCGGGAAATTAGAGAAAAGGGACACTTAAAAGAGGACTTGGACCAAACCCTTTGAGATCTAGGACTTTGAAGAGTCTCTACCCACGGGAGCACCGGAGTACTCGTGTTACCTCACCCAGGGAAGCCGGGTGCATAGGTGCCTTTCGGGGTCGGGTTTCGTCGTCGATTCGAATGGCGATCTGCTGCAAAGTGCTGCTGGCGACCAAGAGAAAAGTGTCCGGGTGGATCCAAGAGTGGATCGGAGTTCTGAAGAACCTGAAAGCAGAGGGGACAGAGTCTGGGTCACTAGCCAGTGACCAGGAAGGCGATGGACAGATGCCCACCGATGTCAAGTGCTTCAGGTGCGTTGACGGTCATCTTGTCTCTTCAGCCACGAGGTCCAGGAGGTGTTGTCGGCGACCAGGAGCAGGATTCGGGCTGGTACACGATGTCTGTCGAGTGCTGAGGTGTCGGCGACCGGATTGGACCCAACAAGCCTTGGCAACGGCAAGTCTCGGTGAAGATGTAGATCGTCGATGGTGCAAACCAGCAAGGTCTGTGGAACTCACCCAGCGAGGGTAAGTGAGGACAGGCCTGGAGCAACCAGGATGCCAAGTTAGAAAAGGATTGGCCTTCGTTAAGGGCTACTAGCCAACGGGCTAGCGACCGCGAAGGAGCCTCATGACGCCGCACGTGGATCTAGCTTACAGGACACTCGTGGAGTGGGGGCCAGTGATCGGTGCAGGTGGTGCTGGAGGCTAGGGCTACTCGGAGCCCAAAGCACGACTTCTTGGAAGACCCAGAAGAGGATGCACTTGCAAATGTGCTCGGTGTCCAGGGGTCACGGTCTCAAGTCACCCACGATAGCCACGGGCCTCAGCTTTGCTGGGGACTCAGGGTAGCCTCGGGGAAGTCTGAGAATCCACCTCTGGTGATGCGATGACTTCGGCGTCCGACGGGAGCTTCAGAAATGCGAACCGGACAGATGCTTCTTTGGTGCCTGCCAAGCAGGGGAGTCACTCCTTGACCCCAAGGGAGATTCTTCTGTCCTCTAATCGTGAGTAGAGCGTCGAAGGTCCAGGATTCAGTTTCAGAGTTTCGTCCAGGGATAATCTAAAGTCCTAAGGACTGGGTTCCTATCTTTATACTAAAGATAGGGGTTGGACTACTCTGTGGCCCCACCTATGGGTGGGTCAGGGCAGAGGGGTGGCTACACCCTTTCCCTTTGTCCAGTTCGCGCCAAAGCAGGGGCTGCAAGCCCCTGATCCGGTTTGAACTGGGGTATGCACAGGGACACCAAATGTGCCCCCAGTGCAGGACTTCAAGGCACCCGAAAGTGCTCCCGCCCAGCCCCAATACACATTATCCTGTCTGGGGAGGTGGTCACACCTACCTGAGACAGGAAACCTATTGTCCAGGCCTCCCCTGCCGGAGTTTCGTGCAGCAGCAGGAGGCCAGACTCGTGTCTGTGGCAGCAGCATCCATTTTGTGATGCCAGGGCTCTGGAAAGAAGTTACCGGACTAGTCAGAGTTAACATGTCTTTCCCTCTAGAAGGGTGGAATGCTACCCCCGCCGCCAGGATTGGCGGGGGGGTAGTATTCCAAGATGTTTGACACCAAACACGACATGTTTAGGTGCAGCCATTCCAAAGTTAGCATTTTACCGCGAGGATATAATGCGCTTAAGAGTATATGGTCAGGCTGCACTACAAACAGCATCAGAGATGGTCTCCGAATGCTGCAGAGGGGCCCTGCTCATGCAGGGGCACCCTCTCACATAGGAACCATGCACTCTGCCTTTAGGATTGATAAGGCCTGCCTTAGGAGTGACTTATAGGTTTATATGAGTGTATGTATTTAGTGATATAGGTAACCTATATCACAGTAAGGGGTGCATGCACCACCTTACCCAGGCTGCAGTAGCAGACCTGTGGTGTCAGTTTGGATGGCCTTCCAGGGGTGGCATAATACATGCTGCAGCCCCTGGCAGGCCTCTGAGGTACCTATGCCCTTGGTACATAGTATACCATATACTAGGGACTTATAAGGGCACTCCAGATCCCAATCAGTGATGTGCCTAAGGCACATGGAAACCTTTTACAGAGAAAGCAGATAGACTGGGGCCCTGAATAGCAGGATCCCAGTCCAACTAAGTCATAAACCAGCAAAACACCATAAAAAAAGTGGGGGCAACCATATAGTCAGATTCCGCCTTCCTACACATAGAATGCCATAATATGGGAGCAGTTTATGAGAGCCAATGCTATCTTTCTAAAAATCACGAGCCAGGTGCAGAAGGGGATGTAGCTGTATGGTACATAACTGCACAAGGTTATGGTAGATCTATTTTAATGTGACACTGTTTGACTTGGCCCTTTTTGCAGGGTCATCCCAGAACCTTTTGCCTTCCTCCTGTATTTTTTCTGACCTGTTGTTGGTGGTTTTATGCCTCTGGGCACTTCACCACTGCTGATCAGTGCTGAAGTGCATATGCTCACCCTTTGTAAATTGTTGTTATGGATTAGTGATTCCATGATTGGCATATTTGATTTACTTGTCAGACCCTAGTACAATGCACTGTGTGTGCCCAGGGCCTGTAAATCAAATGCTGCTAGTGGGCTACAGCACTGATTGTGCCACCCACAGAAGCAGCCTGTAAAATGTAACTCTGGCCTGCCATTGCAGAGCCTGTGGGCAGTCTCGTACTGCCATGTCGACTCGGCAAGTGTACCCACTTGCCAGTCCCTAAACATTCCCTTTTCTACATATTAGTCACCCCTAAGGTAGGCCCAAGGTACCCCGGTGGGCTGGGTGCAGTGTATGTGAAAGGTAGGACATGGGCTAGTGTGTGTGGCATGTCCTTATAGTGAATTACTGCCAATTTCGTTTTTCACTATTGCAAGGCTACCTGTTCCCATAGGACAGAATGGGGAGTTTGTTTATAACATCTTATATACATAACTGTCCCTGGGAACAAGGTAGGAATATAAAGTTTGGTATGCCTGAACTCAGAATGTTAAAATGCATCTTTTAGTGAGGGTGATTTTTACATTCTGTTGTTTGAAAATACCACTTTTAGAAAGTAGGTATTTTTTTGCCTAACCATCCAGTGTGACTCTGCTAGGTTTGTGCATTGCATGTCTGGCTTTTGGATGACAGGGGCTGGAGAGGGGCAGTGGCTCCAGAGAGCCTGATGAGTCAGGGCTGGGCTGAATAGGCTTGGACTGCATTTGGAGTGGTGGGAGGAGTAGCACCTGCACCTGAATAGGCCTGTGCCTGCCTTCCACAATGATGGCTCCGTCCCCCTGTGGTGTGTCGGAGCCAGGGCTCACACTGACAATAGAGGTTGTTGTGCACCTGTAAAGTGCCCCACAGAACTGGTTTTGGCTGGGTACAGACACTCTCTGCCTTCAGAGAACAAAGGATTTTTGGGTATAAAAAGAGGGGCCCAGACCCCAGACTTTTAGATCACTTCTGGGAAATCAAGGGGAACCTTTGCCAAGGAGAAGAGCCGGAGAAGCTGAGAAGGAATACTGCGCCTGTGCTGTTTGCTGTCTGAGGTTGGCCTGCAGTGGCTACTTGCTGCCAAGGAAAGGAGAAAAGAACTTTCTGTTTGCTGTGTCCCCTGCTTGAGGAATATCTCCAAGGGTTTGAAACTGAGCTTGCCTCCTGTTCTGAAGTCTCAGGGACACAAAGACTTCACCACCAGCTCCCCTGAACTTCCTTGCTGGGAGTTCTGACCTGCAAAGAGGTGCCTGCTGTTGTTTTGGACCTCTAGAGACTGTATTCCGCTGGGAGCTGGAAGAATCCACGCATCTTCCCGGATCGTCGCATCGAGGCACCAAGTTTGTCGCATCATTGGGGGACGCAGTAAGAAACTGACGCATCACCTCCCCACCCAGTAAGAAACCGACGCATCACCTCTTCTACGGTAAAGAACTGACGCATCACCTCCCCTGAGCAGCCGTAAGGAACCGATGCATCAACTCCCCCGGAGCAAGGAAACGACGCATCACCTTCCCTTAGTGTAAGGAACCGACGCATCACCTTCCCTGCAGCCCGTTTTGTTTGTTTGCGTGACGCATATCAGGGACTTTGTGTGAAAAGTGTCGCATCTGCAATTTGCTTTGAACTGAACTATTTCTACCATCTGCAAGTCATTTTTATTACTGTATTGTGGATTGTTGTTGTTTGGTTTTGTTTTGGTTTAGATAAAGATTACTTATTTTTCTAAACTGGTGTGGTGTCCATTTGTAGTGTTTTCACTATTACTGTATGTGTTCACAAATGCTTTACACACTGCCTCTGAGATAAGCCTGTCTGCTCGTGCCAAGCTACCAAGGGGGTGAGCAGGGGTTATTTTAGAAGTTTATCCCCCTTACCCTGACTAGAAGCAAGGGTCCCTATTTGGACAAAGGTACCTACCTCTGCCAACTAATGACCCCCATTTCTAACAGACACGTTAAAAAGTGTGAAGGTTTGGCAATGACACGCACTGCTATAAACCTTTCCCTCTTCATAACTCATCAGAGCCTTTGCTCGTGTGACCACATTTAAAATCCTTTGGAGGCACACAAACTTTTAATATTACCGTCAGGGATACCCTCGTTGTTTCTTAGTTAGGTAAGATCAAATTTGCCTTTTTTGGAGTGTGCCAGCTGTCTCTTTTGGAGGTCAAATGGGAATTATTGTGCGTGATAACTCCCTGTTGGCCAATGCTGTTTATGGGAAGAACATAGATAAGAATATATAGTTAATGTAAATGATTGATGGGGCAAACTGCATAGAACATGGTCCATATGCAGGATTAAAGGAACTTTTTTTTGTTTTCTTAACCACTGCAATAGTATATAAATATTACTTACCTTCAGTGGTTGAAGGCCAGGTAGTCCTACTTGAGTGCAACATCAGAAGCAGTGTGCCTTGCATGCCTGAAACACCTGGTGCTAACAGCCCTCAGTCCATCAGCACTGCCCGTGTTCCTTCAACTGAGGAACATGCTGAGGAACCCCAACTTCCAAGAACACTACATCTCAACACCTTGAGAAGTCATCAGTTGTCCCTCCTAGTTCCGCTAAGTCTTGGTAAACAATCTCGAATCTTCTTTGTGGTTAGTCACATTTGTGCTATACAAATTGCCATTCTTATTTCCTATGGCACCTGAAGGCCGTGCACCCTATAACATGCTGTTGCCATGTGGCATCATTATGCAAGACCCCTGACTGTAATTCCAAGTGATTGCTCCAGCAAGCTGGCCATCTGCTGGATAGATATGAAGCTCATCTTGCTCGCTTTAACCTTTCATCTTCGTGATCTATTTGCTTTTGCTGATCTGTCTGGTGCACTTTCTTGCTTGCTTTTAAAAACAGTACTATAATTTAAATATTTTTCCCTTACAACATAATTCAAGACAATGCTGGAAAGATGAACCTGTCGCTAAAGTATTTAAACATAGGGAAATCATAAATCTTGTTTATTAATGATGGGATGCTATATCTATGCTAACATGAGCCTAAACATCTAGTCAGAAATGAATTGCGCAAACCTAGTGGTAATAAGAGCAGATAAATCATATATTAAAGTGCTAAATTAAAGAGTCACAAACTCAGAAGACTGCTTTGTTTTCTGGAACATTGTCCTAGCACAGAGTCCTTTGGATAAATAATCATATCAATACTCACTCATTCAATACTGGATCATCCCAGAACTTTTTGCCTTCCTCCTGTATTTTTTCTGACCTGTTGTTGGTGGTTATATGACTCTGGGCACTTCACCACTGCTGATCAGTGCTAAAGTGCATATACTCACCCTTTGTAAATTGTTGTTATGGATTAGTGATTCCATGATTGGCATAAATGATTTACTTGTCAGACCCTAGTACAGTGCACTGTGTGTGCCCAGGGCCTGTAAATCAAATGCTGCTAGTGGGCTGCAGCACTGATTGTGCCACCCACAGAAGCAGCCTGTAAAATGTAACTCTGGCCTGCCATTGCAGAGCCTGTGGGCAGTCTAGTACTGCCATGTTGACTTGGCAAGTGTACCCACTTGCCAGTCCCTAAACCTTCCCTTTTCTACATATTAGTCACCCTAAGGTAGGACCAAGGTACCCCGTTGGGCAGGGTGCAGTGTATGTGAACGGTAGGACCTGGGCTAGTGTGTGTGGCATGTCCTGATAGTGAATTACTGCCAATTTCGTTTTTCACTATTGCAAGGCTACCTGTTCCCATAGGACAGAATGGGGAGTTTGTTTATAACATCTTATAGACATAACTGCCCCTGGGAACAAGGTAGGAATATAAAGTTTGGTATGCCTAAACTCAGAATGTTAAAATGCATCTTTTAGTGAGGGTGATTTTTACATTCTGTGTTTGAAAACACCACTTTTAGAAAGTAGGTATTTTCTTGCCTAACCATCCAGTGTGCCTCTGCTAGGTTTGTGCATTGCATGTCTGGCTTTTGGATGACGGGGGCTGGAGAGGGGCAGTGGCTCCAGAGAGCCTGATGAGTCAGGGCTGGGCTGAATAGGCTTGGTCTGCATTTGGAGTGGTCGGAGGATTAGCACCTGCACCTGAATAGGGCTGTGCCTGCCTTCCACAATGATGGCTCTGTCCCCCTGTGGTGTGTCTGGAGCCAGAGCTCACACTGACAATGGAGGTTGTTGTGCACTTGTAAAGTGCCCCACAGAACTGGTTTTGGCTGGGTACAGACACTCTCTGCCTTCAGAGAACAAAGGATTTTTGGGTATAAAAAGAGGGGCCCAGACTTGTAGATCACTTCTGGGAAATCAAGAGGAACCTTTGCCAAGGAGAAGAGCCAGAGAAGCTGAGAAGGAATACTGCGCCTGTGCTGTTTGCTGTCTGAGGTTGGCCTGCAGTGGCTACTTGCTGCCAAGGAAAGGAGAAAAGGACTTTGCTGTTTGCTGTGACCCCTGCTTGAGGAATATCTCCAAGGGTTTGAAACTGAGCTTGCCTCCTGTTCTGAAGTCTCAAGGACACAAAACTTCACCACCAGCTCCCCTGAACTTCCTTGCTGGGAGTTCTGACCTGCAAAGAGGTGCCTGCTGTTGTTTTGGACCTCTAGAGACTGTTTTCTGCTGGGAGCTGGAAGAATCCACGCATCGTCCCGGATCGTTGCATCGCATCGAGGCGCCAAGTTTGTCGCATCATTGGGGGACGCAGTAAGAAACTGACGCATCATCTCCCGACGCAGTAAGAAACCGACGCATCACCTCCTCTACGGTAAAGAACTGACGCATCACCTCCCCTGAGCAGCCGTAAGGAACCGATGCATCACCTCCCCCAGAGCAACAAAACGACGCATCACCTTCCCTTAGTGTAAGGAACCGACGCATCACCTTCCCTGCGGCCCGTTTTGTTTGTTTGCATGACGCATATCAGGGACTTTGTGTGAAAAGTGTTGCATCTGCAATTTGCTTTGAACTGAACTATTTCTACCATCTGAAAGGCATATTATTATTACTGTATTGTGGATTTTTGTCGTTTGGTTTTGTTTTGGTTTAGATAAAGATTACTTATTTTTCTAAACTGGTGTGGTGTCCATTTGTAGTGTTTTCACTGTATTACTGTATGTGTTCACAAATGCTTTACACACTGCCTCTGAGATAAGCCTGTCTGCTCATGCCAAGCTACCAAGGGGGTGAGCAGGGGTTATTTTAGAAGTTTATCCCCCTTACCCTGACTAGAAGCAAGGGTCCCTATTTGGACAAAGGTACCTACCTCTGCCAATTAGTGACCCCCATTTCTAACAGACAGGTTAAAAAGTGTGAAGGTTTGGCAATGACACGCACTGCTATAAACCTTTCCCTCTTCATAACTCATCAGAGCCTTTGCTCGTGTGACCACATTTCAAATCCTTTGGAGGCACACTAACTTTTAATATTACCGTCAGAGATACCCTCGTTGTTTCTTAGTTAGTTAAGATCAAATTTGCCTTTTTTGGAGTGTGCCAGCTGTCTCTTTTGGAGGTCAAATGGGAATTATTGTGCGTGATAACTCCCTGTTGGCCAATGCTGTTAATGGGAAGAACATAGATAAGAATATATAGTTAATGTAAATGAATGATGGGGCAAACTGCATAAAACATGGTCCATATGCAGGATAAAAGGAACTTTTTTTTGTTTTCTTAACCACAGCAATAGTATATAAATATTACTTACCTTCAGTGGTTGAAGGCCAGGTAGTCCTACTTGAGTGCAACATCAGAAGCAGTTGTGCCTTGCATGCCTGAAACACCTGGTGCTAACATCCCTCAGTCCATCAGCACTGCCCGTGTTCCTTCAATTGAGGAACATGCTGAGGAACCCCAGCTTCCAAGAACACTACATCTCAACACCTTGAGAAGCCATTGGTTGTCCCTCCTACTTCTGCTAAGTCTTGGTAAACAATCTCGAATCGTCTTTGTGGTTAGTCACATTTGTGCTATACAAATAGCCATTCTTATTTCTTATGGCAGCTGAAGGCTGTGCACCCTATAACATGCTGTTGCCATGTGCCATCATTATGCAAGACCCCTGACAGTAATTCCAAGTAATTGCTCTAGCAAGCTGGCCATCTGCTGGATAGATATGAAGCTCATCTTGCTCGCTTTAACCTTTCATCTTCGTGATCTATTTGCTTTTGCTGATCTGTCTGGCGCACTTTCTCACTTTTGCTTGCTTTTAAAAACAGTACTATAATTTAAATATTTTTCCCTTACAACATAATTCAAGACAATGCTGGAAAGATGAACCTGTCGCTAAAGTATTTAAACATAGGGAGATCATAAATCTTGTTTATTAATGATGGCATGCTATATCTATGCTAACATGAGCCTAAACATCTAGTCAGAAATGAATTGCGCAAACCTAGTGGTAATAAGAGCAGATAAATCATATATTAAAGTGCTAAATTAAAGAGTCACAAACTCAGAAGACTGCTTTGGTTTCTGGAACATTGTCCTAGCACAGAGTCCTTTGGATAAATAAACATATCAATACTCACTCATTCAATACTGGCTCATCACAGAACTTTTTGCCTTCCTCCTGTATTTTTTCTGACCTGTGGTGGTGGTGGTGGTGGTTTTATGACTCTGGGCACTTCACCACTGCTGATCAGTGCTAAAGTGCATATGCTCACCCTTTGTAAATTGTTGTTATGGATTAGTGATTCCATGATTGGCATATTTGATTTACTTGTCAGACCCTAGTACAATGCACTGTGTGTGCCCAGGGCCTGTAAATCAAATGCTGCTAGTGGGCTGCAGCACTGATTGTGCCACCCACAGAAGCAGCCTGTAAAATGTAACTCTGGCCTGCCATTGCAGAGCCTGTGGGCAGTCTAGTACTGCCATGTCGACTTGGCAAGGGTACCCACTTGCCAGTCCCTAAACCTTCCCTTTTCTACATATTAGTCACCCCTAAGGTAGGCCCAAGGTACCCCGGTGGGCAGGGTGCAGTGTATGTGAAAGGTAGGACATGGGCTAGTGTGTGTGGCATGTCCTGATAGTGAATTACTGCCAATTTCGTTTTTCACTATTGCAAGGCTACCTGTTCCCATAGGACAGAATGGGGAGTTTGTTTATAACATCTTATAGACATAACTGCATCTTGGAACAAGGTAGGAAAATAAAGTTTGGTATGCCTGAACTCAGAATGTTAAAATGCATCTTTTAGTGAGGGTGATTTTTACATTCTGTGTTTGAAAATACCACTTTTAGAAAGTAGGTATTTTCTTGCCTAACCATCCAGTGTGCCTCTGCTAGGTTTGTGCATTGCATGTCTGGCTTTTGGATGACGGGGGCTGGAGAGGGGCAGTGGCTCCAGAGAGCCTGATGAGTCAGGGCTGGTCTGAATAGGCTTGGTCTGCATTTGGAGTGGTCGGAGGAGTAGCACCTGCACCTGAATAGGGCTCTGTCCCCCTGTGGTTTGTCTGGAGCCAGGGCTCCCACTGACAATGGAGGTTGTTGTGCACTTTGTAAAGTGCCCCACAGAACTGGTTTGGGCTGGGTACAGACACTCTCTGCCTTCAGAGAACAAAGGATGTTTGGGTATAAAAAGAGGGGCCCAGACCCCAGACTTTTAGATCACTTCTGGGAAATCAAGAGGAACCTTTGCCAAGGAGAAGAGCCGGAGAAGCTGAGAAGGAATACTGCGCCTGTGCTGTTTGCTGTCTGAGGTTGGCCTGCAGTGGCTACTTGCTGCCAAGGAAAGGAGAAAAGGACTTTGCTGTTTGCTGTGTCCCCTGCTTGAGGAATATCTCCAAGGGTTTGAAACTGAGCTTGCCTCCTGTTCTGAAGTCTCAGGGACACAAAGACTTCACCACCAGCTACCCTGAACTTCCTTGCTGGGAGTTCTGACCTGCAAAGAGGTGCCTGCTGTTGTTTTGGACCTCTAGAGACTGTTTTCCGCTGGGAGCTGGAAGAATCCACGCATCGTCCCGGATCGTTGCATCGCATCGAGGCGCCAAGTTTGTTGCATCATTGGGGGACGCAGTAAGAAACTGACGCATCACCTCTCCACGCAGTAAGAAACCGACGCATCACCTCTTCTACGGTAAAGAACTGATGCATCACCTCCCCTGAGCAGCCGTAAGGAACCGATGCATCACCTCCACCCGGAGCAAGGAAACGATGCATCACCTTCCCTTAGTGTAAGGAACCGACGCATCACCTTCCCTGCGGCCCGTTTTGTTTGTTTGCGTGACGCATATCAGGGACTTTGTGTGAAAAGTGTAGCATCTACAATTTGCTTTGAACTGAACTATTTCTGCCATCTGAAAGTCATATTTTTATTACTGTATTGTGGATTTTTGTCGTTTGGTTTTGTTTTGGTTTAGATAAAGATTACTTATTTTTCTAAACTGGCGTGGTGTCCATTTGTAGTGTTTTCACTGTATTACTGTATGTGTTCACAAATGCTTTACACACTGCCTCTGAGATAAGCCTGTCTGCTCGTGCCAAGCTACCAAGGGGGTGAGCAGGGGTTATTTTAGAAGTGTATTCCCCTTACCCTGACTAGAAGCAAGGGTCCCTATTTGGACAACTACCTCTGCCAACTACTGACCCCCATTTCTAACAGACACGTTAAAAAGTGTGAAGGTTTGGCAATGACACGCACTGCTATAAACCTTTCCCTCTTCATAACTCATCAGAGCCTTTGTTCGTGTGACCACATTTAAAATCCTTTGGAGGCACACTAACTTTTAATATTACCGTCAGGGATACCCTCTTTGTTTCTTAGTTAGGTAAGATCAAATTTGCCTTTTTGGAGTGTTCCAGCTGTTTCTTTTGGAGGTCAAATGGGAATTATTGCGCGTGATAACTCCCTTTTGGCCAATGCTGTTTATGGGAAGAACATAGATAAGAATATATAGTTAATGTAAATGAATGATGGGGCAAACTGCATAGAACATAGTCCATATGCAGGATGAAAAGGAACTTTTTTTGTTTTCTTAACCACTGCAATAGTATATAAATATTACTTACTTTTAGTGGTTGAAGGCCAGGTAGTCCTACTTGAGTGCAACATCAGAAGCAGTTGTGCCTTGCATGCCTGAAACACCTGGTGCTAACATCCCTCAGTCCATCAGCACTGCCCGTGTTCCTTCAATTGAGGAACATGCTGAGGAACCCCAGCTTCCAAGAACACTACATCTCAACACCTTGAGAAGCCATTTCCCTTCTACTTCCGCTAAGTCTTGGTAAACAATCTCGAATCGTCTTTGTGGTTAGTCACATTTGTGCTCTACAAATAGCCATTCGTATTTCCTATGGCAGCTGAAGGCCGTGCACCCTTGACCCTGCTAGGTAGGTCGCTCCCCCTCCGCACAGCACCGCCTGTGTGTCCTTGCCCCAGCTGCCGCTGCTGAGGAAGTTCGAGGCCCTCCTCCACCCGCAGGCTGCCACCTGCGCCTCATCCCTGGTGGCCAGTGGTAGGCCGTAGGTTTGTATCATCATCTGTATCTTTATTGTATTGCCTTTATTGTGTTTATTTGGTGTCTGGGACTGCTGTTGTCTGTTTTCCCCCGGTGCCTGTATTGGTCTGTGCCCTCTTTTTCCTTCTGTTCCCCTCGCTGCCCCCGTGTTCCTCTGCCCGTTTTTGCCTTCTGTTCCCTTCGCTGCCCCCGTAATTCTGTGCCCGTTTTTGCCTTCTGTTCCCCTGTTGCCCCCGTAATTCTGTGCCCGTTTTTGCCTTCTGTTCCCCTGTTGCCCCTGTAATTCTGTGCCCGTTTTTGCCTTCTGTTCCCTTGTTGCCCCCGTAATTCGGTGCCCTTTTGCCTTCTGCTCCCTTCGTCGCCCCTCACCGCTCCCACTCCAGCCGCTGCGTCCCCTGCGGCCCCGCCCCCGACCGCCCATTCGCTGCCCCTGCCCTGCCTCCCGCCTCCCAGCTGCTCCTCCCTCCCACCTCCCCATATATGGCGGCCGCTGCGCGGTGAGGAGAGCGACCCTTGACCCTGCTAGGTAGGTCGCTCCCCCTCCGCACAGCACCGCCTGTGTGTCCTTGCCCCAGCTGCCGCTGCTGAGGAAGTTCGAGGCCCTCCTCCACCCGCAGGCTACCACCTGCGCCTCATCCCTGGGGGCCAGTGGTAGACCGTAGGTTTGTATCATCATCTGTATCTTTATTGTATTGCCTTTATTGTTATTTTGGTGTCTGTGACTGCTGTTGTCTGTTTTCCCCCGGTGCCTGTATTGGTCTGTGCCCTCTTTTTCCTTCTGTTCTGCTCGCTGCCCCCGTGTTTCTCTGCCCGTTTTTGCCTTCTGTTCCCTTCGTTGCCCCCGTAATTCTGTGCCCGTTTTTGCCTTCTGTTCCCTTCGTTGCCCCCGTAATTCTGTGCCCGTTTTTGCCTTCTGTTCCCCTGTTGCCCCCGTAATTCTGTGCCTGTTTTTGCCTTCTGTTCCCCTGTTGCCCCCGTAATTCTGTGCCTGTTTTTGCCTTCTGTTCCCTTGTTTCCCCCGTAATTCGGTGCCCTTTTGCCTTCTGCTCTCTTCGTCGCCCCTCACCGCTCCCGCTCCAGCCGCTGCGTCCCCTGCGGCCCGCCCCCCTGACCGCCCATCCGCTGCCCCTGCCCTGCCTCCCGCCTCCCAGCTGCTCCTCCCTCCCACCTCCCCATATATGGCGGCCACTGTGCGGCCGCGCCGCTGGAGGCAAGCCCGTCTGCGCCCGTCCGCGCCTGGACCGTGCCCAGCGCCAGTACCCCTGGTCCCCGCGCCCGCCACGACGACCGCCGCCGCTACGATGCCAGCACACTCCACGCCCTCAACTCCGGACGGACCCACACCTGCTTCAAAGCCGCCCCGAAACGCACACAGGGTCCCTTCACCTGCCGGAACTGCAGCTACACCAGCCTCAGAGCCGCCGAACCACCCGCCAAGAAAGGCCACAATCACCTCCGATGCATCCTACTGAACACCCGCTCCGCACGTAAACATGCCGTCGAGCTCTGGGACCTGCTCGACACTTCATCCCCGGACGTCGCCTTCCTGACAGAGACCTGGATGAACAACTCCTCCGCACCCGACATCGCCATTGCCATCCCAGATGGCTACAAGATCACCTGCAGAGACCGCACCAACGGAGTCGGAGGAGGAATCGCCATCGTCCACAAGAACAGCATCAGGGTCTCGACCAGCACCGACGACACTCTCAGCACCGCCGAACACATGCATTTCCAGATCCACACAGACCCCAACTCCACCCTCAGAGGCACCCTCGTCTACAGACCCCCCGGACCCCGACCCCAGTTCAGCGACTCCATCACCGACTTAATCAGCACGCACGCCCTGACCTCCACCGACTACATCCTCCTCGGAGACCTGAACTTTCACCTTGAGAACAACAACAACAGCAACTCCACCACCCTGATCGATAACCTCGCCAACCTCGGACTGAGGCAACTCGTCACAACGCCTACCCACTCCGTCGGCCACACGCTCGACCCCGTCTTCTCCTCAAGCTCCCACGTCTCCTTCAGCCACACCACCGAACTCCTCTGGACCGACCACCGCTGCATCCACTTCACCTTCCAGAAACCCACCACACACCACCGCACCCAACAGATCCCCCGCCGCTGCTGGAGCAAAATCACCGAAGACCAACTACACCCAAACCTTGCTCTCAGCCCACCCGCCGAACCCTCCAACACCGACGACGCTGCCCACAGCCTCAGACGCTGGATCGACGACTGCGCCAACACCCTCGCCCCGCTGAAGAAACCCTCCTACAGAGACACCAGCAAGAGGGCCAGCTGGTTCACCCCAGAACTCCTAGCCTCCAAGCGAGCCTGCGGGAAACTAAAGAAGAAATGGCACAGTGAGCAGACTCTGGACAGCCACGCAGCCCACAAGGACGCCATCCGCAACCACCATCACCTCATCAGGACTGCCAAGAGGACCTCCTTCAAAGACTGCCTCGACAACAACGCACACAATAGCAAGGAGCTCTTCAACATCGTGAAGGAACTCTCCAACCCCAGCTCCAACACCAACGACATCCCGCCGTCGCAAGCCCTGTGCGACTCCCTCGCCACTTTTTTTACCGCAAGATAGCAGACATCTACGACAGCTTCAACACCCAGACAGCCCCAACAGACATCAACACAACAGACTCTCCGCACACCATCGACCATGACCCCCTGCTAGTCTGGGCCAACGTGAGCATCGATGATACCATCAAGACCATGAGCACAATCCACTCCGGCTCCCCGTCAGACCCATTCCCGCACCACATCTTCAACAAAGCCAGCAGCTCCATCGCACCCCATCTGCGCAACGTCATCAATGTCTCCCTTGAGACCGCGACCTTCCCAGAGAGCTGGAAACACGCCGAGATCAACGCCCTACTCAAAAAACCCAAGGCGGACCCAAGAGACCTCAAGAACTTCCGGCCCATCTCTGTGCTTCCGTTCCCGGCCAAGGTCATCGAAAAGGTCGTCAACAGACAGCTAACCCGATACCTCGAAGAAAACAGAATCCTGGACCCTTCCCAGTCCGGGTTCTGCAGCAACCACAGCACCGAGACTGCCCTCATCGCCGCCACCGACGACATCAGGACCCTGCTGGACAAAGGTGAGACCGCGGCCCTCATTCTCCTGGACCTCTCCGCCGCCTTCGACACCGTCTGCCACCACACACTACGCGCACGCCTCCACGCCGTAGGGATCCGAGACAAGGCTCTGGAATGGACCACCTCTTTCCTCTCCGGCAGAACCCAGAGCGTCCGCCTCCCTCCATTCCGATCCGAACCCTCCGAGATCATCTGCGGCGTACCCCAGGGATCTTCCCTCAGCCCGACACTGTTCAACATCTACATGGCCCCGCTCGCAGACGTCGCCCGACAGCACAACCTCAACATAATCTCCTACGCCGACGACACTCAACTGATCCTCTCCCTCACCAAGGACCCCATCACCGCCAAATCCAACCTCCACGAAGGAATGAAGGCCGTCGCCGAATGGATGAAGATCAGCCGACTGAAGCTGAACTCGGACAAGACGGAGGTCCTCATCCTCGGCTCCAACCCCTCAGCCTGGGACGACTCCTGGTGGCCGACGGCACTGGGGGCACCCCCGACACCCACCGACTATGCACGCAACCTGGGAATCATCCTCGACTCAACGCTCTCCATGACCAAGCAAGTCAACGCCGTCTCCTCCTCCTGCTTCAACACCCTCCGCATGCTCCGCAAGATCTACAGGTGGATCCCGACAGATACAAGAAGAACAGTCACCCAGGCCCTCGTTAGCAGCAGACTCGACTACGGAAACGCCCTCTACGCGGGAGCCCCGACCAAACTCATCAAACGACTGCAACGCATCCAAAACGCCTCTGCACGACTGATCCTCGACGTACCACGCCACAGCCACATCCCCCCCCACCTGAGAAACCTGCACTGGCTCCCCGTCAACAAGAGGATATCCTTCAAGCTCCTCATCCACGCACACAAGGCACTCCACAAGACCGGCCCAGCCTACCTCAACAGACGACTTTCCTTCTACATCCCCAACCGCCAGCTCCGCTCCGCTGGCCTCGCATTCGCCACCATCCCTCGCATCCGAAGAACAACCACCGGCAGGAGATCCTTCTCCCACCTCGCCGCCAAGACCTGAAACACCCTCCCACTGAGCCTACGACAGACCCAAGACCTGCTGACCTTCAGGAGGCTACTCAAGACCTGGCTGTTTGACCAGTAGCGCCCCCCCACCCTCCCAGCGCCTTGAGACCCTCGCAGGTATGTAGTGCGCTCTACAAATGTCTGATTGATTGATTGATTGATTATAACATGCTGTTGCCATGTGCCATCATTATGCAAGACCCCTGACAGTAATTCCAATTAATTGCTCTAGCAAGCTGGCCATCTGCTGGATAGATATGAAGCTCATCTTGCTCGCTTTAACCTTTCATCTTCATGATCTATTTGCTTTTGCTGATCTGTCTGGCGCACTTTCTCACTTTTGCTTGCTTTTAAAAACAGTACTATAATTTAAATATTTTTCCCTTACAACATATTTCAAGACAATGCTGGAAAGATGAACCTGCCGCTAAAGTATGTAAACATAGGGAAATCATAAATCTTGTTTATTAATGATGGCATGCTATATCTATGCTAACATGAGCCTAAACATCTAGTCAGAAATGAATTGCGCAAACCTAGTGGTAATAAGAGCAGATAAATCATATATTAAAGTGCTAAATTAAAGAGTCACAAACTCAGAAGACTGCTGTGTTTTCTAGAACATTGTCCTAGCACAGAGTCCTTTGGATAAATAAACATATCAATACTCATTCACAAGAACACAACAGTAAAACACCAGGGATCACTGCATGACGTAGACATCGTGTACTCATGATTCTTCATGGACTATAATTGCTGGCAGTAGAACTGACAGCGATAGGCATTGACTGTTTTGTCAAATTCACCAACCATCCTCTGGAAGCCCCTTGGGTATTGCTGGTTAATATCACATCCTTCTTCCTGACCGTCCTGGACAGCACCAACGGTCTGACCAGGACAGATTCCACCAAATTTCTCTTTTTTGTATAGCCATTGGCTGTTTTAACTCCTACAGAAATTAGATTTGTTTCTTTACAGGTTCTGCCAGGTAAGGTCAGTAACTTTGGCGCTATTTGATGAATCTTCGCAAAAATTTCACACAAAAAAGTTCATCCACCTCAGCTCCCTTCTGGAAAGTTTTGTGCCAAGTAGTCAAGCAGGGGCCAACAAAAAGGGAGGTTCCCAAAACATTGATTTCCCATGTTAATTCCCATAGGAAACTTTGCTCTGATACAGAAAAACAGCTGAACGGAATTACAGCAGATTTGACAAAACATTAGAACTTTACTCTGAAAGTGTGTTTTCTGGTATTTAGTGTAATTCTGGTCAGCAGTTTTTTAGAAATTTGCTTTTAAAGAGGCATGTAATGGTTAAAAAGTTAGATATATATGTATTTTTGGTGCAGTGGGAGTCCCGCAGGACCTAAAAAAAAAAATATAGGGCCCTTCTGATTTGCCCAGGGAGGTTTTTCAGTTCTGTGGGATCAGAACTGGTTCATTGGTACGGAGTAATCTAATGGGCTGGCTGATGTTACACACAACATTCTGCAGCTCCCATTGCACAAATAGGGGTCTTGGGCCCCGAGTCCTGATTTTTTTTTTTTTTAAATCAAAAGAAGTCAGGGTGGGCACACCCTAACCTGCAGGGCTGTGTGGGTGGTGGATGGGTGGTCCCAAAGATACCACTCTTCCATTAATATTAAAAACAATATATATTTTGGGTGGCACGTACAGCAGTACCAAGCAATTAGTACCGCAGTAGCCAAGTGTCCCTCTGGCTGTACTGTGGTATTGGCTGTTTGACATAACGGTATAGCAAATCTTATTAAAAAAATTAATAAACTATGCCAGGCCCAGTAAGTGACCAGGAAGGAAATGGTAGAGGATGGGCAAAAAGAACTAGGGGACAACAGGAACAATGGAGGGTGGGCATCAGTGGCAGGGTCAGCACAATGGACCACGGAGGACATGTGGGAGGGTGAGATGCAGCAGCACAGATAAGGAAAGCTATGTGGGATGGGCAGTAGACAGACCATGTAGGGTAGCGGGAGGAGCAGGGGGCAGCAAGCTGAATACAGAGGGCAGGCAGCAAGGGTAAGGGCAGCAAACTGTCCACAGTGGGCAGGTGGGATGGTCAGGAGAAGGAGCACTGCCAAGGGAGGGTAGGTAGGCAGGGCTTGGGTAGTATACAAACCACAGAGGGTGGGTGAGTAGGGCAGGGCACAGGCAGCTGGGGAAGGGCCAACAAGCTGTCCACAGCGGGCAGGTGGCAGGGACAGGGTCAGCAGCATGGACAAGGGAGGGTAGGTTGCCAGGGCTTGGGCAGCAGATAGACCATGAAGGGTAGGGACAGAGGACAGGAAGCTGATCGCAAAGAATAGGCGGGAGGGGCAGGGGCAGCTTGCAGACCATGGTGGGCAGGTGGAAGTGGCAGGTGCAGCAGTACAGACAAGGAAGGAAGGTAGGTATGCAGGTATCTTGGATACATGATTTTGGCTTCATAAAAACATGATGCCCTGTCGGGCCAGTTGAATTGTGCTTGAAACTAGGGATGTGGGCATTTCAAGGTGATTCTCATGAAGCAATCAATTATCAGATGTTACAGATAACTCCTCCCATTCTATAGTGGATACAGTATACCGTGAGCTTCTTAATTTTTTTAGGATTGTCGTTGCATAATTGAGCTCTTTGAACTATTACTGATGGCTTGCATTGTTAGTTAAAGACATTCATCATTAGCTAGACGCCAATGTACAACCTTTAAAGATATGAGACGAGGTCTTGATTGCTCAAGAATCAATCAAACGTTTATTCAGCCTGTATCTCGCCCAACTCAGTCACGTGGCACGGATGTCTTGGCCAACAGTCCACAGAATTTGGTGCCACAGGTCTATATTGTTTCTGAAGAGAGTATGTCTGTGTTTGGAATATCCATTTCTCAGTGTACGGTGGGGGCTTGTTTGACAAGACATGGCACAAAGGAATTACTGATTTCTTATCTTTTTAATTCAGAAACTGTCTTCCATATAGGTATAGATGGAAGTCTCTGCATCCCCGCTGAATGGCTATGTCCTTTTCCCAACATTTATATACTTTTGTTTAGATAAAGTCAGGGTGTTACTGGCATAACCTACCACAGCCTACTACTCATCATTATACTGTTATCAGAGAAGCAATGACTCTCGTCCAATGAGGCTGGCATTGATTGCCAAAACAAGTGCTTTTGACTAGCCATAAACCTGACAGGCTGAGCTGTATTCACATGACTGTGGAGTATTTTTTCAAGAGTTTTTGCAGCAGCCTGGCCAGGGAAGTCAGGTTTTATATGAAGTGTCTGCATTAGTTGACAATTCCCTCAAACAGCTGCTCTTCTGATATAGACTGTGATGGAGCAGCTGCTTTGATGTCAATAATTTATCTGCACCAGGTGGTACACTTTCAAATCAAATCAAATCTTTATTGTAGTCAGTCTGACGACCATAACAATTGGAAGTACAGATTAAAACACAGTAATTACAGTATGATTTGCACATTACTCTGAAAATCACATGAGATAAAAAATACAATTATTTCACTTCATCCAGTGATTTAAAAAGTACAGTTGTAAGAGACCATGTTGACAGGTTACAAATTCGCAAATTTTCTTAGTAAAGATCTTTGACTGAGCGGTAGGCCAGCCTATATGTTGCCAACTGAGGGACTAGGTGGATTCTCCATGTAAAGGAAGGGTATATAAACAACTACTGGAGTTGTGGATGTAGAGTACAGATGCATAATGCATAGGTAAATTAACCCCTTGATGGGCTTCCCTGGGTTCCTCTGTGTTGCCAATGAAGACAGCTCTCTTCATTAAAGTGCCAGTGAAAAAGACTCTTGAATATTTTTACAAAATAATATGAAAAGGGGCTAGCTAGATTCAGAGGCATTTGGTGCTAAAAGGCAATTAAGAACTCTTTTCGTAAAGTGCAAGTGCATTTACTTTACCCCCATGGACAATGTCTGCCACACAAATGGTCCGCCTGACTTAGCATATATTGGATAACAAGAGAAAATGAAAGTGCTTGTGTAGAGGGGTAAACTTTGAAAATCCCAGTTAAAATGCAAATGCATTTATGATTCCCTCAGTACTTGCTCTACAGCCTATCCACTTGGGATCGCTAAGTTTTAAAGGACGAAAAGACTTTCCTCTATTAGATTACTCAAGGGGCCATGAATTTCTTTTGGCAACAGCATGCTAAAAACATAGGCCCTTATTTATGAAGGGCTTACGCCGCCGTTGCGTCACTTTCTTGAGACCCTGTGGCAGCATAATCAATGCACCACCCTGCCCCCTATTTACAGAGTGACTTATCTAGGCAAATGCATCACTTTGTAAAGCCCTACGGTACATTATACCTGCGTCAGATATAACGTATGCAGGGTGGGTGTTCCCGTGTAAAAAAGGCTTGTAGAAGTGGCACAGTGAAATCTATGAGAAAGTGAAATCTGCGTCAAATCCTTAAGCCTGCTTCAAGCAGGCGTAAGGACTGATGCAGGGCCTTTCACATGGGACACACCCATGTGTAATGACACATTGCTGGAGTTGCATCTGTTTTTGACATACTCCAGCAATGCGTCATTACTGCGCCAACAGATACGTCAGGATTCCTGACATATCTGTTCAATCCTTGCGACATGGAGTGTAGTAGTTTAAATACGACGCATCCATGGTGTCGTAAGGAGGGTGCGATGAAAAGTGTTGCATCGCTGTTTTCAACCAGCGAGGCACCACTTTTCATAAATGAGACTCACAGGGCCTCATTTACTATATTTTGACGCAAGGCAGTGCAGCAAGCCATCCTGCAGCGCTGACGTGCGTCAAAATAAAAGAGCAGAAATGTGCTGTATCTAAAAGATACAGCACATTCCTGTCCTTCTCCCCTGCTCTGGCACACAAACAGAAGCTGTTCCCCAATGCAGACAGCCTTGTGTCATGTTGCAAGGGTGCCTGCGTTGCGGGGATGATTGTTTTGTGCAGCAAGGGATACATTCCTGCACATAACAATCATTATGTAATTTCCCTCCTTGTATGTGTGCTGCAGAGTGCAGTATGCACAGAAAGAGGAAAAACAAGGAGAAATAAAAGTATTTCTTGTCATTGCACCACTCCTACGTCTCCCCTGGGGAGGCGTAGAATTCTGATGCATTCCCAGCTTTACAAAACATAAATCTGGGAATGTGTCAGGTTCCATTTATGTTGCATGGGAACACCCACAGCAGCACCCATTGCACGCCCCTTTCAAGTAGACAAATGCTTTAAAGGGGCCCATATTTACAAGGCCATGAAAAGTTACACAGGGTGACTTTACATGGCCTTGTAAATATGAGCAAGCACATTGCAATGCTGGTGCGTAAAAAAAAATGCACCGGCGGTGCAATCGGCTTGTAAATGAGTCCCATAGACTGCAAATGCATGTAGGTGAATTTACAGAGGTAAGCCCCCTCGACTTTTTCCTGTGGGGGCTAATGAACTTTAATACTTTCCTAGGGGCTGTGCCCTCAGTGTAGCCGTCCCAAATACTGTGAAGTGACGGGAACTTTGACCCTTTGAGCGCAGCTTCGCCTTTGGATTAAATCTATTGCTATCAACACTGGGCATGGAAAACTATATACAATTGTCAACTTAGTGGTTAACTTTACCCGATAAAGTGCAAGTGCTTTAACATTTCCTAAAGCGTTTGCCCTTCATGTGGCTATTAAAACTACCTTGAGAAATCAGAAGAAGAACCATCTCTGAAAAACATGGAACTTGCTTTGGGAAATAGTTCTACAACCGAAAAAAGATTAGCATGCACACAATATATATCTAGAAGGATAATATAATATATATTATAATAATATAATAATAATATAATATAATAATATATATCTAGATGGGAGAACTCAGATAAGTATTGCGAGCTTTTTCATAGATGTGATTCAGGTACAATGCTCCTGCCTTCAGTAAGGATTCCCTTTGAGCACAAAACAGTATTACACAGAGTGGGGCCATAGTGAACGGGCTTTTTCCGGTACATTGACTCAGTGGGACACAGATAAAGATTATTACTGCATTGGACCACAAAACAATTTGTTGAGATCATAGCAGATTCAGTATTAAAATTCAATAGAAACAGTTAGGTGTGCAGGTTCGGTGCTGGTACTTTTCTTGGTGATTGAACAAATCAGAGTCTTAATGTCCAAGAGTTATCTTTCAGTGGACACTGTTTTTCTGGACCCCGGCTCTTGCTTTCCAGGCTGCATAGATGTAAGACAAAACAGGCAAAACTATGGGCCATATTAGCAAGAAGCTCGTTAAAATTATCGCCGTTTTAGCGGCAGGAAACTGCAGCTAAAGCGGCGATAAGGGGCTTAATAATATGCGCTATAGAATTCCAATAGAAGCCCAGGTTAGATGTGCAGGACATCTCGGGGAGCGGTGGCAGGTCTTTAGTATAGGCATAGCAGCCGGTGACTGGTGACTCGCTATCACGCGACTGAGCCAGCACCATGACCCCCTTTCCCATGAGGCACGCAATCATGCGTTACATAATTCTTTCCTTTCAACTACTAGGATGAAAGGTCTCCTAACTGTGAGTACAGAGTTAGGTAGCAGTGATCAAGGGCAGGATACACCTTAGCGTGTGTAGACCACCCGGGTCACGTACTCTGAGTCCTGACGAAAACCTAGTAATATCGACATTAGGTTGAAACATGTAGACCTTCTTTTTTGCACTGTTTGCACTTTTTTACCTAAAGATACCAGTTGGTCAATTTAACCAAAAAGGGTGTCTTATAATTCTTTTTAATATTGTCCAGGTGCTCTATTATTAAAAATACTAATTTTGAGTAATATTTGGCCAATTTTTAAATCACTATTTCATTCACCTACACAGAAAATAAACCTGCTCCACTGTAATCAGGTGTCGAAGCACACCCGGATGGCATTCGGCCATTCGGGTGGGACCCCGATGATGAAGCATGTCACCAACTAGGTTGGTGAGTGAGGGGTCTTCTTAAGAAAGGATATTTCCTCTCTTGTGCCCTTTATCCCAATACTTTGGAGACTTCACTGTGTCTCCAGGTTGTACTCCTCTTATTGTTTGTTTTTATAGTGTTTCATAACCACCTTTTATTTACTGACCCCATCGGCGATGTCCCCAGTCATAATTGTAGGTTGAGAGATCTCATTTCTACTGGAAAAATGTCACCTATGAAGGTTGCAGTCCACGATCTTGATTACATGACATATGATGTATTAGCAGGGAACCAGCTTTTGTTTGACTGATATATTCTAAGTACGCATCTGTAGCCAGATCAGAGCTGGACTTTGTGATGGTTTCCGGATGGAGCCAAAGATCCTTTATGCCAATGTTATGTAGGACATTTGATATATGAGCAAACCATGGTATTGTGCGGAAGTTTTGAACTGTCATTATGTCTGATAGCGTTGACCTGTAAGAATCAAGCTCTCCCTTGGACCAAATGCAGATCCAATATTTTACTGATACCAATGCTTTAAAGACCTCGATTTTTTCGATGTCCAGATCTTCTCTCAAGGCAACCATTGGATTTCCACAGCCCAAATGTCATAAGAGATTATTTTTAATGACTTGAATATATGGAGTTTTCCTATACCCCCAGAACTCTGCACCATATGTGTTTGATGCCTTTGCTTTCATTTTGTACACCTGGATTGCTGAACCTATAGAGTGATTTCCGCACGATTTGGTAAATCTCAACACTGCTCCAGCTTGCTGGGCCAGAGTAGTGTTACTCTTGGATATCTGTGGGGCCCACAGGAAATTGCCATCTATACGAAATCCCAGATAGTCGTAGGTGGGTACAGAGTCCAGAGGATTGTTTCTCTCAATTTGTTGAGATCATAGATTCAATATTAAAATTCAATAGAAACAGTTAGGTGTGCAGGTTCCGTGCTGGTACTTTTCTTGGTGTTTGAACAAATGACCGGCCCATCGGAGCCTTCATGTTCAAGAGTTATATTTCAGTGGACACTGTTTTTCTGGACCCCGGCTCTTGCTTTCCAGGCTGCATAGATGTAAGACAAAACAGGCAAAACTATGTTTTTGTCATCTGCTCTCATGCAAAAGACTTCAGCTTCATACATTTCCCGATATTGGACTTTAGAAAAAGTGTACGAAAGTAATATTTTGTATACTTAGCGTAAAGTGGACCAACAAGTGCAAGTGAATGAAAGTTTCCAGACCTCCCAAGGTACACTGGCACAGGTCTGATCCCTTGTCAGTGTTTCATAACCACCTTTTATTTACTGACCCCATCGGCGATGTCCCCAGTCATAATTGTAGGTTGAGAGATCTCATTTCTACTGGAAAAATGTCACCTATGAAGGTTGCAGTCCACGATCTTGATTACATGACATATGATGTATTAGCAGGGAACCAGCTTTTGTTTGACTGATATATTCTAAGTACGCATCTGTAGCCAGATCAGAGCTGGACTTTGTGATGGTTTCCGGATGGAGCCAAAGATCCTTTATGCCAATGTTATGTAGGACATTTGATATATGAGCAAACCATGGTATTGTGCGGAAGTTTTGAACTGTCATTATGTCTGATAGCGTTGACCTGTAAGAATCAAGCTCTCCCTTGGACCAAATGCAGATCCAATATTTTACTGATACCAATGCTTTAAAGACCTCGATTTTTTCGATGTCCAGATCTTCTCTCAAGGCAACCATTGGATTTCCACAGCCCAAATGTCATAAGAGATTATTTTTAATGACTTGAATATATGGAGTTTTCCTATACCCCCAGAACTCTGCACCATATGTGTTTGATGCCTTTGCTTTAATTTTGTACACCTGGATTGCTGAACCTATAGAGTGATTTCCGCACGATTTGGTAAATCTCAACACTGCTCCAGCTTGCTGGGCCAGAGTAGTGTTACTCTTGGATATCTGTGGGGCCCACAGGAAATTGCCATCTATACGAAATCCCAGATAGTCGTAGGTGGGTACAGAGTCCAGAGGATTGTTTCTCTCAATTTGTTGAGATCATAGATTCAATATTAAAATTCAATAGAAACAGTTAGGTGTGCAGGTTCCGTGCTGGTACTTTTCTTGGTGTTTGAACAAATGACCGGCCCATCGGAGCCTTCATGTTCAAGAGTTATATTTCAGTGGACACTGTTTTTCTGGACCCCGGCTCTTGCTTTCCAGGCTGCATAGATGTAAGACAAAACAGGCAAAACTATGTTTTTGTCATCTGCTCTCATGCAAAAGACTTCAGCTTCATACATTTCCCGATATTGGACTTTAGAAAAAGTGTACGAAAGTAATATTTTGTATACTTAGCGTAAAGTGGACCAACAAGTGCAAGTGAATGAAAGTTTCCAGACCTCCCAAGGTACACTGGCACAGGTCTGATCCCTTGTCAGTGTTTCATAACCACCTTTTATTTACTGACCCCATCGGCGATGTCCCCAGTCATAATTGTAGGTTGAGAGATCTCATTTCTACTGGAAAAATGTCACCTATGAAGGTTGCAGTCCACGATCTTGATTACATGACATATGATGTATTAGCAGGGAACCAGCTTTTGTTTGACTGATATATTCTAAGTACGCATCTGTAGCCAGATCAGAGCTGGACTTTGTGATGGTTTCCGGATGGAGCCAAAGATCCTTTATGCCAATGTTATGTAGGACATTTGATATATGAGCAAACCATGGTATTGTGCGGAAGTTTTGAACTGTCATTATGTCTGATAGCGTTGACCTGTAAGAAACAAGCTCTCCCTTGGACCAAATGCAGATCCAATATTTTACTGGTACCAATGCTTTAAAGACCTCGATTTTTTTCGATGTCCAGATCTTCTCTCAAGGCAACCATTGGATTTCCACAGCCCAAATGCCATAAGAGATTATTTTTAATGACTTGAATATATGGAGTTTTCCTATACCCCCAGAACTCTGCACCATATGTGTTTGATGCCTTTGCTTTCATTTTGTACACCAGCATTGCTGAACCTATAGAGTGATTTCCACACGATTTGGTAAATCTCAACACCGTTCCAGCTTGCTGGGCCAGAGTAGTGTTACTCTTGGATATCTGTGGGGCCCACAGGAAATTGCCATCTATACGAAATCCCAGATAGTCGTAGGTGGGTACAGAGTCCAGAGGATTGTTCCTCTCAATTAGTTTTTTTGGTTGAGGATCATGTATTTTGTTTTCCCAACATTTATGGTTAGACTTCCGGTAGCACAGAAAGACTTAAATTATGGCAATAGATGGTGCATTGAAAGCTCTGTTCTGGCCATCAGTACCTCATAGTCGGCAAAGAGTAATATTGGGATTGGTTTATTGCTCAATTTGGGCACATTTAGATTAAGATTCGTTAGGAATTTCACAAAGTTGTGTATGTAGCAATTAAAAAGAGCTGGTGTTAGGACACAACCCTGTTTAACGCCTCGCTGAATTGGGTTCTCAGGTGTTTATTTACCTCTGGTACTATACTTCACTCGGGTGGTGTTGCCAGAATGTATTTGAATTAAGAGCTTTAGAATGTTTTCATGGACTCCCATCTCCTTTAGAGTTTGCCATAGTGTAGGTCGATCTACACTATCGAAGACTGTTTGATGGTCAATAAATGCCAGATATAATGCTGACTTTAAGGTGTGTGTACTTAGATCAGATGAGATTTAGTCTAAATACTTGATCTACTATGCTCTGGCCTCTCCTAAATTTCGATTGGAATGGAGAGATTAGAAAATGTTCTTCCAGCCACTCATCCAAGAAAGATAGTAGCAGCTTCCCAAAATGTTTCCCCACACTATACAGCAATGAAATGGGTCGATAGTTTCCCACCAGATCTCCTTGCCCATTTTTGTGTATTCATTAAAAATTAATGGTGTAACCCAGTATCACACAGAACCTGGGGTATTAGATCAGTATGTAATAATTGGTTCTGTCGTTTAAGAACTAAATTTCTTTAGTATTTGTATTTATCCTGATCAGTAGGAACGAACTAATCAATGGTAATTGGTGCCTAAACCATACAGATAAACGAACAAAATGGAGACTGAGATGGCTAATGTGGGTGTTAGATGGTCCGGAAGTTGGTATTCTAGGCCAATGTTTCCAACCAATCGTATTGGCCTCCAAATCAGCTCTCCCACTATGGTGTTTTGGTTGTAATGTGTCCTTTGGGGTGAAGTCACCTTCAGGCAAGACCTGGTTCTGCACAACTAAGCCATTCATTCTGCTTGGTGCATTGACAGCTTCTTTCTGGTAGAGGAATGTGAAATGGTCCAGCTCAAAGTTCTTCGAAGGACAGATGTTGAGTATCAATGGCTGAGGACAAACTTGTTTGTAGCTTTAAACATTCCACATTGTACCAATCCAAGCAGTCGAAAGAGGAATGTACTGAAGCAGCATGGTTTCTGTTTTTTCTCACTACATCCATCTGTGCCAGCAGCTCTCCAAATTTTTTCTGCTGCTCCTCCCCCATTTTTTCTGCTGCTCCTCCCCCTCTTCAGTGGTTAGGGTTGTGGCATGTAAGGTCATCCCTTTATGGCTAGAAGTGCAGAACTTTGTCTAACAGCTATCGCTGATGGCGACAATGTTGTTCCTGTTTGTTTTCAGGGCAATATTTGAGCCTATTGTGTATTTGTTGCCAGTAGGTTCAGGGCAGCTCGAGTTTAAGTGGTCCAAAACCAGATGTAGTGGATCATGGTCACTTTCAATCCTGCCATAAACTCTCATGTCAACAACAAGGTGCCAGGCTTCGATATTTATCACCATAAATAGTAGTTTGCCCATGACCAGATCTAAAGGTGGGTTTTGGGGGACTATCTGATAGCAATTGGCCATTCAATGGGCATATGCCTCCTTCTACTAAAGCTTCAAAAATGAATTCACTCATACAATGCTCTTTAGATGGTAAGGGTATGTTCCATGCGATGTCTTCATCTATTATCGCCTGATCCGTCAATCAGGGATGCATTTTTATATTAAATTCACTGCAAACCAATATGCAGTTGTTTTTGTTGCAGGTTGGCCCTGCAAAAATGCTTTCAGGTTGCGGCTTTGACACCTTTTCCAATCTTTTTGCCAGGAGTTGGTCTTTGAAGAGCAGGACATCGGGATTGACCAAGGCCCAACCGCCTGGGAGAAAATAGACGTTCAGCATCTCAAGTGGGCATGCCATGCTTCTTATGTCAATAATTTGCATATTCTTGTTTATTATAGTATGAGTTATTTCAGGGTTAGCTAGCAAAGGTGCTCTTATCCTGGTGATCAAGCCCCTTGTGGGTCTACCCTTATGTTGTTTAATTGCAGGTAGATGGTAAGTTGAGTAACCCTCGAGATCAATAATGTCAATGGACCATATCTCTAGCAAGCAACAAATGTCTTTTTTGAAAAAGGATAGCCAGTCCTTGTCAACCATTTTCAACTTTAAGCCAGCTACGTTCCAGCTCATTATTTTAGGTATTTAGAACCCTATTTACGAGAAACTAATGCAGCGCGGTGCTGCAAGTCATTTTGCTGCGCAGCGCTGCATTAGTTTCGAAGCACAGGGATGCAACATATTTACAATATGTTGCATCTCTGTGCTTTTCTCTGCACTGGCGCACATACTGCTCCCATGCGCCGGCACAGGCACCCTTGCACCATGGTGTAAGGATGCCTGCGTCATAGGGAGATTGTTTTTGTGCAGGAAGGGGCACCTTGTCATGTCATGCCCTTAGCATGCCAAGTGTTGTATGAAAAGGGGCGATATTTACAAGCACATGTAAAGCCACGCTTGTTAATATCATGCAGCAGGTTGCGCCGCCGGTGTGTCACGCAATGTGACGCACCGGCAGCGCAAGGGGCTTGTAAATGAGCCCCTCATTTGGTCCAATTTCTGTGTTGAAGGATCTGGATTTATCCTATAGGCGGTGCCCTGCTTGATTTGCCAATGATGGTCTTATTGGTGGCACATAATCAAGCTTTTGGCATAAAGGAACTATTTGTTGTCGTGTTCACGAGAATGTTAGTACTTGTTGATTTTGTGTAGCGTTGTTTGCTATACAGAACTTCAAATCATTCAAATTGGCTCGCTAGGGAAGGGATTGGTGTGAGCTAACTGCGGCATGCAGGATTGGATTAAGGCTTTGGCTGGACTTGTGCTGCTTGTCAGGCAAGTTGGCGCAATCTTGACCTCCTCTCAATGTGTATTCTGGAGTGAGGATGATTATCATCTGCTCCTTGGTAGAGCTTGCAGTGCCCTGGAAAGCATCCTAGGGGTGCCTGTCTGCGTTTTCCTTAGTCTGGGATTGTTTGTTAACTTTCCCCTAGTATCCAGTGTTGTTGTCTGATCCCCGTCGTGCACCCGGTTTATTGATTGTGCCCAGAGATATACGTTGTTGTTGCTTGTGCTCCAGTAGATCGAGTTTTTGAGCCTTGTGGTGTCAGATCATAGGAGCTTCCGTGGACAGCTTTTCTAATGTTTATTTCTATTTGTTCCATCCTTGTTTCATTTGATGGGCAGGATCCTTCATTTACAGGATGCAGACTTGGATGAGAATTGCTGGGCTGTGGCTCTAGGCAACAGAAGCTTTTGCTGGCTGAGATGCCTAAGGGAATTTATGGTTCACTTAAACGTTATATATTACTTGTTTGTTCGTCTAGAATGGGTGCAAGTTCTTGGGTCTCATGTGTTGGATACTTGTCGTAGCGTATGACCTCTGTGTGGAGTGGCGTCGGTATGGCCTCTGATATTGATGGTTTATCTTCACTGCTGGCTCCTTGATTTGGCGTAGAGGTTGACCTGAATCCTATTGGTACTCGATTTATATGTGAATGGAGGGAACATTCTTTGCTGCATAGCAGTGCTGGGTTTTGGGTAGCAAAATCTTCTTTGTTTTGATCACATTTCACTGTTTTGCTAGAAAAAAATTTGTACCACCATCTTGCTCTTGAATTTTAGGATATACCGAAGGTTGTACAGTAGTATGAATGGATTGCGATGCGTTTGATGAGCTGTGGAGGCGCTTTGATTTTTTTACATCACCATATTTAGTTTTGAATCCAGAGGCTTTGCCCATTAGCTTTGGTTTATCCCGCTTCCATTGAACCTTTTTATTAAGAATGAGTGGTATGTCTGTAGAGGACTTGTGGGGCTTGCTTGAGGCTTCTATAGGATTCCCTGTACTGATATTGTGGTATGGCTGGACCACGGGGATTTGGTTCAATTGTACTATCATTGAGATGGATATTGAGCTTGCTAGACCTGGTTCTTGGCTAACGGGTCGGGAATTAATCGAGTTTGTCAAGTTATGCCTGCAGTCCTTGTTGATGTTATTTATGACCTTTTCCAACAAGGGGGCACAGCTTTGGTTTTCTAGTGTCTCTTGAGTGGCTTGTCTCCTTAGATTTTCCCTTACGACGTTTTCAACTACAGCCATCCTATGATCAAGTGTTACAATGGAAGATGTGTTTTGCTTGGTGAGCTCCACTTGGATTTCAAGTTTTTAAGTCTGCATTGTGAAGGTTTTACACATAACCATCATTATACTCAGTATTGGTTGATTCATTGAGTACTCAACATGGCCTTGGTCTATAAATTGGATGCTTGGTTCTTCACTTGCATATAATTGATTGTTTTTTTTCGTGTGAATCAAGGTCAACAGTTACAAAACTTCCCAGTTGGGAGTCAGTCTTGGTGCTGCATGAGTTGTCTAATACGGTAAGTTCCATGTTGGGTAGAATGAATGAAACCAGGCACTGTGAGTCAGGGATATTGAAGTCAGCTATGAGAATCAGGGACAGTGATGTGTGTGATGCAGGCACTTTCGTAAGTTCTGAGCTTGGGTCGTTTAGTGCATTGCCCATAGTGTTTGAATCAAAAATTGAGCCTGCAAGTTTAACTTGACCTGAGAATTGTGAAACAAGAAGTTTTGCAACTTCTTCAGTTTCTATATTTTTGGTGATGGGTCCTAGGGAATCCCGGTACTGAGGGCTGACCCAGACAGAGCCAAAATTAAAATGGGATGATGTTCTTGGAGGTGATTCTAGGAATACCTGGTCTGGTAATGGTTTTGCTGTTACATTAATTAATATCTTTTGATCTAGTGATGATGTGGCCTGTGGCATTCCAGGGGCATCTACTGCTTCTTGCACGTGTGGCGCTGTTGAGACATTGAGCAATCTAATAGGCAATTCAAAAGGAAGAGCTCGAAGCCCTTCGTGTGAGATGGCAGATGGATTGGCAAGGCTATTACTATAATAGTTAGTTATAGTGTTAGTTTGACCAGGGCTCCTGAAGATATGTGGTGGTTGAGTCATTAGTTTGGGTTTTGGGAGTGAACTGTGAAGATCTTTCTTTAAACTCGATTTTTTGGAAAGGCTTAATTCCAGTGGCACTCCCTGTGGGAGTTCTGACCCATTCATGGTGCATCATGGAGACCATAGGATAGTCTGGGCTAGCTGCATCGACCTTGCACTCAACAATGCCCACTGACGTGAACGCAGCCACCTCTTGATTCTCTGTGCTCAGGGTGGTGCTTGGGATAGTGGGCATAGCGAGCACTCTGAATTGTTATGGAAAACATTCATCGTGCCCACAATTGGCATAATATACAATAGTTTAGGGGCCTCCAGACTCTCTTCACAGTTAATCTAACTCGGTTGGTCAGCCTTGACCTTTTATCCTCTTGTTTTCCCCCTTGTCTCGTACATTATATCATCCTGGAGGGTAGACGGTGGGGGTGCTTGATACGATGTTCTAGTGACGACACAAGAGATATTGTCTCGTTTTATTGTAGAGTTCTTGTAATGCTCCTAGTAAAGTTCCTCAGCAGTATATTCTTGCTTTTGATTTCCTGATAAAACAATGTCTGTCAAACCCTCCTGAATTCACTTGGCTGGGCCTCCACCCCAACTCTTGAGGTCCTTGAGGCGCTTAAGTACCCACGACTGCTTTTTCTGCCTGGGTAGGATAGCATTTAATATTGAAGCCATCTACTCTTCAAGGGTTGCTCCAAGAGTTGCCTTGGGTGGGGAGTCAGAGGAGGAGTGTAAGTGAATGGTCAGACTGGTGGGAGCGGGGGTTTACCGCGGCGCTCAAGTCGCACCCACATCTAGGCGGGCTGCCTCCACCCGCCGCGGTCCTCTACTTTTTAGCAACGCACCAAACGTGCAACTGCCTCACCCTCACTCTTACCCTTAACCTTACCCTCGCCATTTTCTCCTTTGCTCCTATGCTCAACTCCTGCTACCCTCTTTTGCGTCAGGTGCTTCCCCGGTCTCACCTTATCTCCTCGTCGAACCTGGGCCTGTGGTCTTCGCAAGTATAGGCAGGCACTGGGCGAGGGCAGGAAATGGGCTGCTGCTGTTGCAGAAGGCTGGACTGAGCTGGGCTGGAGTCCCATCAAGCCCACTATGGCCTGATTTTGCATAGGGCAGCCTTTGACAGCCTTGGTAGCTTTGGTAACTGCTCCTGCCCTGTGTCTCTGCTGGTTTTAAGGCTTTGTCCTTTTGGTGCTGTCTGAGGCAGCTGGCAGGTGAGCAGGCGAATTATGGGGGTGGGAGTAGGAGCGGGAGATCAACCATGGTTGAGCGCATCAAGATCTGCGGCAAGCTGCTCTCCATGGCCGGCTGCTTTTTCAATCAATCAATCAATCACGGCATTTATAGAGCGCGCTACTCACCCGGGAGGGTCTCAAGGCGCTGGGGGAGGGGGTAAGTTACTGCTCGAACAGCCAGGTCTTGAGCTGCTTCCTGAAGGCGAGATGGTCCTGGGTTCGCCGAAGGTGAGTGGGGAGGGAGTTCCAGGTCTTGGCCGCCAGGTAGGAGAAGGATCTTCCTCCGGCGGTGGTTCTGCGGATGCGTGGTACGGTGGCGAGGGCGTGGCTGGTTGATCGTAGCTGGCGTGTGGGCGTGTAGAAGGACATGCAGTCGTTGAGGTACTTTGGGCCCAGGTCGTGGAGGGCCTTGTGTGCGTGGGTGAGGAGTCTGAACGTGATTCTCTTGCTGACGGGGAGCCAGTGCAGGTCTTTCAGGTGTACGGTGATGTGGCTGTGTCGGGGGATGTCCAGGATGAGTCGTGCGGAGGCGTTCTGGATGCGCTGGAGTCTCTTTGAAGTTTGGCTGTGGTTCCGGCGTAGAGGGTGTTCCCATAGTCCAGTCGGCTGGTGACGAGTGCCTGGGTGACGGTCTTCCTGGTTTCCAGTGGGGATCCATCTGAAGATCTTGCGGAGCATGCGCAGGGTGTTGAAGCATGAAGATGAGACGGCGTTGACTTGTCTGGTCATCGACAGGGAGGAGTCCAGGATGAAGCCCAGGTTGCGTGCGTGGTCCGTTGGCTTGGGTGCGGTGCCCAGGGCCGGGGGCCACCAGGAGTCGTCCCAGGCGGAGGGTGATGAGCCCAGGATGAGGACTTCCGTCTTGTCTGAGTTCAGTTTAAGGCGGCTGTTCCTCATCCAGTCGGCGACGTCTCTCATCCCGTCGTGTAGGTTGGCTCTGGCGGTGGTGGGGTCGTTGGTGAGGGGAGAGGATCAGCTGGGTGTCGTCGGCGTAGGAGA
Organism: Calotriton arnoldi; assembly: GCA_963921515.1. Lineage (NCBI taxonomy): Eukaryota > Metazoa > Chordata > Amphibia > Caudata > Salamandridae > Calotriton > Calotriton arnoldi. The sequence goes on from CAWUFW010003593.1 coordinate 202,429, forward strand.
TGATGTTGAGGTTGTGTCGGCGTGCGATGGCTGCGAGGGGGCTCATGTAGACGTTGAAGAGGGTCGGGCTGAGTGAGGATCCTTGTGGAACGCCGCAGATGACTTCGGTGGCTTCGGATCTGAACGGGGAGAGGCGGACTCTCTGGGTTCTTCCGGCGAGGAACGAGATGATCCATTCCAGTGCTTTCTCTCGGATTCCGATGTTGCTGAGGCGCTTCACTAGGGTGCGGTGGCAGACGGTGTCGAACGCCGCGGAGAGGTCCAGGAGGATGAGGGCAGCTGTTTCCCCGTTGTCGGTTAGGGTTCTGATGTCGTCGGTGGCTGCGATAAGGGCGGTCTCGGTGCTGTGGTTGGCCCGAAACCCGGACTGCGAGGGGTCGAGGGATCCATTCGTCTCGAGGAAGGCGGCAAGCTGTCTGTTGACGGTCTTCTCGATGACTTTGGCCGGAAACGGAAGGAGCGAGATGGGGCGGTAGTTCTTGAGGTCGGTGGGGTCCGCCGTTGGTTTCTTCAGGAGGGCGGTAAGCTCGGCGTGCTTCCAGCTCTCCGGGAAGGTGGCGGTGTGGAAGGAGGAGTTGATGATGTCCCGGAGATGGGGTGCGATGGTGGCGTCGGCTTTGTTGAAGACGTGGTGTGGGCAGGGGTCGGTTGGTGATCCGGAGTGGATGGAGTTCATCGTGCGGGTGGTGTCTTCGGTGCTGATCGGGGTCCAGTTGCAGAGGGTGGTGGTGGCGGGCATTGGTTCGGCGGTAGGGTGCGTTGTTTGTGCGTTGAAGCTGTTGTGTATGTCGGTGATCTTGCGGTGGAAGAACGCGGAGAGTGAGTTGCAGAGGTCTTGCGAGGGGGTGATGTCGTTGTTTCCGGCGCTGGGGTTGGAGAACTCTTTGACGATGCTGAAAAGTTCCTTGCTGTCATGGGCGTTGTTGTCCAGTCGTTCTTTGAGTGCCGACTTCTTGGTGGCACGGATCAGCTGGTGGTGTTTGCGGGTGGCGTGCTTGAGGGCGGTCCTGTTGTCTGTGGTCTGGTCGAGTCGCCAGGTTTTCTCGAGAGTGCGGCAGTTCTTCTTGGATTCCTTGAGTTCGTTGGTGAACCAAGGGGTTTTCTTGCTTCCGGGTCTGCTGGGAGGGTTTTTTAGTGGTGCGAGGTCGTCGGCGCAGGCGGTCAGCCACTTGGCGAGGTTGCTGGCTGCTTCGCTTGGGTCCGTTGTGTCGGTGGGTGTGTTCTGGCTGAGGGAGGCGGTGAGCTGCTCGGCGGTGATCTTGCTCCAGCTCCGGCGGGGAGCCTGTTGCGGGTGGTGGTGGGTCGCAGTCTTTCTGAAGCTGAAGTGGACGCAGCTGTGGTCGGTCCAGTGGAGTCCGGTGGCGTGGCTGAAGGAGATGTGCTTGCTGGACGAGAAGACGGGGTCAAGCGTGTGGCCGGCGTAGTGGGTGGGCGTGTTCACCAGTTGCTTGAGTCCGAGGTTGGCGAGGTTGTCCAGCAGGGCGGTGGTGTTTCTGTCGTTGTTGTTCTCCAGGTGGAAGTTGAGGTCCCCTAGGAGGATGTAGTCGGCGGAGGGCATGGCGTGCGGGCTGATGAAGTCTGCGATGTCTTCGCTGAATAGTGTGCGTGGTCCCGGGGGTCTGTAGATGAGGGTGCCTCGGAGGGTGGTCTTGGGGTCCGTGTGTATCTGGAAGTGTAGGTGTTCGGCGGCGGTGAAGGTCTCGTCGGAGTTAGTCGAGATGCGGATGGTGTTCTTGTGTACGATAGCGATGCCTCCTCCCGTCTGGTTGACGCGGTCCCTCCGGGTGATCTTGTATCCGTCCGGGATGGCTATGGCGATGTCAGGCGCTGAGGAGGCGTTCATCCAGGTTTCGGTGAGGAAGGCGATGTCCGGTGCTGTTGCGTCGAGCAGGTCCCAGAGTTCCACGGCGTGCCTGTGGACGGAGCGGGTGTTCAGCAGGATGCATTTCAGGTGGTTGCTGCTGTTGCTCGACTTGGCGGAGGCGGTGCACGTCAGGGGGCAGGTGAATCGGCAGGTTTGGCAGGTGAAGGGTCCGTGGGTGCGTCTCGGTGAGGCTCGGTAGCAGGCAGGGTTCCGGCCGGCATTGAGTGCGGTGAGTGTGGCGGCGTCGTAGGTCCGTCGAGTAGTGTTGCGTTGGTGGGTTCCAGGGGTTCTGGCGCTGGGCGCGGTCCAGTCGCGGACGGGCGCAGACGGGCTTGCCTTAGGCGCGCCTTCGGCGCGCCAGCGGCGCGGCCGTGCAGCGGCCGCCATTTATGGGGAGGTGGGAGATAGGAGCAGCTGGGAGGCGGGAGGCAGGGGCAGCGAATGGGCAGTCAGGGGGGCGGGGCCGCAGGGGACGCAGCGGCGGGAATGGCGAGAGGCAGCGAGGGGCACGGAAGGAAAAACGGGGGGAGAGCAGGCAAATCACGGGCACAACAACAGTGGGGCAGCGAGGGGCACAGAAAGGAAAAACGGGGGGAGAGCAGGCAAATCATGGGCACAACAACAGTGGGGCAGCGAGGGGCACAGAAAGGAAAAACGGGGGAGAGCAGGCAAATCACGGGCACAACAACAGTGGGGCAGCGAGGGGCACAGAAAGGAAAAACGGGGGAGAGCAGGCAAATCACGGGCACAACAACAGTGGGGCAGCGAGGGGCACAGAAAGGAAAACGGGGGGAGAGCAGGCAAATCACGGGCACAACAACAGTGGGGCAGCGAGGGGCACAGAAAGGAAAAACGGGGGAGAGCAGGCAAATCACAGGCACAACAACAGTGGGGCAGCGAGGGGCACAGAAAGGAAAAACGGGGGAGAGCAGGCAAATCACGGGCACAACAACAGTGGGGCAGCGAGGGGCACAGAAAGGAAAAACGGGGGAGAGCAGGCAAATCACGGGCACAACAACAGTGGGGCAGCGAGGGGCACAGAAAGGAAAAACGGGGGGAGAGCAGGCAAATCACGGGCACAACAACAGTGGGGCAGCGAGGGGCACAGAAAGGAAAACGGGGGGAGAGCAGGCAAATCACGGGCACAACAACAGTGGGGCAGCGAGGGGCACAGAAAGGAAAAACGGGGGAGAGCAGGCAAATCACGGGCACAACAACAGTGGGGCAGCGAGGGGCACAGAAAGGAAAAACGGGGGAGAGCAGGCAAATCACGGGCACAACAACAGTGGGGCAGCGAGGGGCACAGAAAGGAAAAACGGGGGGAGAGCAGGCAAATCACGGGCACAACAACAGTGGGGCAGCGAGGGGCACAGAAAGGAAAAACGGGGGAGAGCAGGCAAATCACGGGCACAACAACAGTGGGGCAGCGAGGGGCACAGAAGGAAAACAAGGGGGGAGAGCAGGCAAATCACGGGCACAACAACAGTGGGGCAGCGAGGGGCACAGAAAGGAAAAACGGGGGGAGAGCAGGCAAATCACGGGCACAACAACAGTGGGGCAGCGAGGGGCACAGAAAGGAAAAACGGGGAGAGCAGGCAAATCACGGGCACAACAACAGTGGGGCAGCGAGGGGCACAGAAAGGAAAAACGGGGGAGGGCAGGCAAATCACGGGCACAACAACAGTGGGGCAGCGAGGGCACAGAAAGGAAAAACGGGGGAGAGCAGGCAAATCACGGGCACAACAACAGTGGGGCAGCGAGGGGCACAGAAAGGAAAAACGGGGGAGAGCAGGCAAATCACGGGCACAACAACAGTGGGGCAGCGAGGGGCACAGAAAGGGAAAACGGGGGAGAGCAGGCAAATCACGGGCACAACAACAGTGGGGCAGCGAGGGGCACAGAAAGGAAAACGGGGGAGAGCAGGCAAAATCACGGGCACAACAACAGTGGGGCAGCGAGGGGCACAGAAGGAAAACAAGGGGAGAGCAGACAATCACGGGCACAACAACAGTGGGGCAGCGAGGGGCACAGAAAGGAAAAGGGGAGACAAGCAGACAAAACTGGCACCGGGGCCACAAGCGGAGGGCGATCTTACCTACAGGAGCAGCGGGCAGACAGCACAGGCGGAGCTGTGTGGTGGGGGAGCGACCTACCTGGCTTCGATGCTTCATTGAAGGTAGGGGTGGTTTTAAAAGTGCCCCATACTCCCTCCAACACTATGAGGGCTTCGAGGTCCTGGGCGCCGGGGTCGTCGCTTGCAGCTCACCGCCGGTGAACCACTGCACCTCGCTGGCTGCTTGCTCCTCCTCGGGTTTCGTGCTACGTGTTGCACGTCCACCAGTCAGTTGTACATTTTCTGCAACAAATATGTAGCCAAAGAATTCTATATCTGATGATGGGAACTCACATTTCTCTTGGTGGATGAGAGTTCTAAGCCTCAGTCTTTAACAGCTTTGATGGCATTCGTTGTGTTCATGAACAATCTTGTTGACTTACATTATAGATATTTAAGTAGATACAGGCTTCTTTGTACAATTTTAGAACACCTATGCATAACTGGAGATCACAAAACTTTCTTTAATATCTTCACAGCGCTCCATGGGTGGAGAATGCAATATTTTACCTTGACTCTCTCTCTCTAAGACCAGTTGGTATTGCCAAATCTGTTTTTGTAGCTTAAAATACTTTTTTATTTCTTCCACCAGGTCCTCCACTATGAATAGCAGGTGGCGCTCACGCTTGATTGGTCTGTTTGGAAGGCAAAAGTCAACACAAATTCTGACAGCATCAGGATATCTGGCTTTTCTAGCGATGAAAAATCAGAAAATTGCATGGGTTTTGTCCTTTGACACTCTTGATAATGTACAATTTTCTGAGATTTTCATGCTTTCCTCCACTTTTTTCTTGAGATTGAAGGTGACTGACCTAGGCCTCAACGGGATGCCTGGAGTAGTCTATGTGAAGCTTTGCTGGGTTGTCTTACATGAAACCATCACTTTAAGTGAGGGCTGAGATCTGAACCTGCGTAAAATAAAGTTCACACTAGTGGATGTTAAATATGAACTATATGAATTGGATAAGCTGGAATTTCTCAGCAGTGCTAGCGCTGAGGACAGTGCCAATGCTTTGTTTGATGAAAACAATTGACTTGGAGGCATGCATTCGAAGCATTTGTCTGCTGTAGCACCCCTTTGAGGATTATTAAAGAAGATGCTGTGTAAAAATCCCATTCATGGTGTGAGACCGGGGGCCGACTTTAACTAAGCAAATTGTTTAAATGCCATCAACTTGACATTGACTCTTTGCACCAAAATGATGTGGCTTTCAAAGGGTATTTTTACTTTGACTGGAGTCTTCTGTGAAGTACGAGTAGTTTAATCACTTGTTCAATGTGGGTAGATTTCTATTCTACGTCTTCATCCAAGCCCTCTTTAAGACTAACTCATCGTGATCTATATTGCGCACCATCTGCAATGTTACCCTTGTAGTCGAGTGTCCGATGAGTGGCTTAGATATACATGTTTTTCTTAGTGTTTAGTTTTTCACATGTCCAGCGCTTCTTTGAGTACCATTCAATTTATTGTGGGTATGACCCCCACAGTATGCGCAAACAGAGCAGCACCACTCTTTTTGACATCAGGTCATCTGAAAGTGAGTTTGTTAATTTGGTCGTTCAATTTCCTTTTAAATGAGATCATCGTCATTGTCAATTCCATGTGGTTTGCTCTCACTCCCTCTTTTCCTCCTTCAAATGTCCTCTAGAACAAGTTGCAAAATCAGGTAATCACAGGGACAACATGTGGCCTGATATCTACAGACCTCCCTCACTATAAAAACAAAATGGAAGATATCTGCAGCTGCACTTATTAAGTTTGGCTTTTGCGAGAGCTCATTCCATCAAGACACAGAATTCTTTGGATCAGCTCCTTCCAGCTCATGCTTGTTCAAAGGGCTCACCCACCTTCGAGCAGCCCACATGAGCATGTAGGGTTACCTTTTGCAGTGAATACTGGAAAAGAGCCATTCTGGGAATAACAGCTCCTGGAGCTGTTACAGAATGTATGTTGTTGTAGTTTAAGAGAGCTGCTGCAACTCTTTTGTGAAACTCACTGTCCTCATAAAAGGCAGGACTCATTAACAGTGATAAATATACAGACAAGAAAATTGTAAATACACGGTACAAGTGCAGTTTCTAAATACCAGTGACTGGTAATACCTATACATGTTAGGATGTATTTGACTATTTCTTCCAGGACATTCAGGAGGTTCACCCAGAGGCTTAATAACAAATATCACCATCATACCACCCATCGCCATGTTGATGTAGTAGAATTGGAGAAAAATCGTTCAGTTCACAAAGGAGAATGTGCAAATTGCTATCAGTTGAAGTCATGCCCTCTCTATGAGCTGTGTGCTTTAAAGTGCAGTCAAGTTGTTTTTCCATTCTTCCGTTTTTAGCAATCGTTAGTTTCCACTTGCAAGAAAAGGAGAGGTTTGAGGGATCGGCTGCCTTCGCAATTCTCTGGTGTGGTGAGACTGAGGTGGCAGTGGTGTTAGTTTTATCTGGGGATGGCTCAGTGGCCTCTAGAAACAGCCTCCCTTATAGGCCTGGGCGGAAAACTATGCTACGCTCGCAGAGTTTGCGTAGTTTGCGCTACTACGCGCTACGCGAATTGCACGTAGCACAATGCAAAAACGCGTAGCGTAGCGGGCATTTTTTGCTTGCTCGCGGTCCTCAACGTCAAGTTGCCGATCGCGAGCGAGGAAAATAAACCTCCCGGCGAGATTCTCAATGCGGGGAGGTCAGGTTTCTCATTGCGAGTGGTCGCGTATGCTCGCGACTGCTCGCGATGAGAAACTACCAGTCCGCGTTGAGAGCTGCCGCTCGAGTACAAATCTACTCGAGCGGCAGAAAACGACCGCTTGCACTGTGCAAGATGCCGTTTGCAATGATTGCACAGTGCGGACAAGCATCCGGCACTGTGCAATCAGTGCGAACAGCATTTCCCTACCGCACTACGCAGTTCGCGTAGCGTGCGTAGTGCGAAGAGCACTTCGCGTAGCTACGCGTAGCGCTACTACGTGAACTACGCCCAAGGTTACTCCCTTACAGCAGCACAGTACAGTAAGAAACGGTGTCTGACTCAGGAGGGACATCTAGTAAAGGCTTGTGGCACTGCATCTTTGCAAATTAATCTTTGAATATGTGTGCCTGAGTCAAGAGGACAATTTAGAAACAACTTTCAACACTGCTCCTCTTGGAAAACATCTTCAAGGACTTGTGCCAGACTCAAGGATAACATCTAGTAGCAGCTTCTGGTACAGCACCTATGAGAAACTTTCTCCCACTTTTAAACAAAAGGATTTTGTGGTGAGGGCCATTTCTAAAATTAAAAACATTGTTTTGCCTGAAAAACACACTCTGATTGGAGAACTAAGCTTCAAAGGTATTGTTTGCAGGTACCAATGCAATTTAAGTGAGAAGGCACAGGTGCAGGACAGAAATTAACAATGTACATATAGTTCCACACGCATGTGCTGTTTAAACTGATGCTGCCTTGGTATAATTATAGAATGACACACAGAAACACAAGAATCTAAGATAGTATGGATAAAGGCGGTATAAAAATAAAAGAATAAAAGCTACTGTAACACCATTTTACATGTGCTTTAAATGAAATGGGTGCTGTAGCTAGCGCCGGTAAAGTAGCTATCCAGTAATTCCAATGAATAACTCCCCCCCCCATCCCCAAAACCAGTGTTACATCTGTTCAAATGAATAAAAAGGCATTGGGAAAGCCCATTGGATTGGCACTGGTGGGGCTTTGTCAATGCTTGTTTTTGTAAAACTTTGTTACAAAAACCATGCAAAGACAGTCACCTGTGCGTGCGCATAAAAGTTTTTTTAGTATAAAGTTTTACAAAACCCATTGAAGGCTTGCTGCTTGAGACTGATGTCATCTGTGCTGCCCCCGAAGGAGCGATGCCAGTGCTGTGGGTGGCAGCAGAGTCAAAGAGTGGAAGCTCCGCAAAGAGCTGCATGGAGGGTGAGAGCGCACTTATCAGCCGCCTTGTGCCTGCCATGGAGACTGGGCACGACTGCACATTCCAGGACTCAGAGACTCTGCCCGGTACAAGGGGCAGCAGAGGCCTTGAGACCCCCCACTGGCTGCAAGGTACTGCTGGAAGCAACTTGAACAGAGGGGCTCTGGCTTACTGCCACTAGGGACTAAGAGGATATGGGTGGAACCCAACACTGTGGGCCATGAAGGCTCACTTCAATCATTGCCTGTAGTGTGCCTGGGTTGTGAAGTTGTGAGCACAATGGCTGGTGGTGACTGGGAGAGCTGTGGTGCTGGAAGGACCTTGCCTAAGCATGCCACTTACAGCCACCATAGGCGACAATGCAGAGAAACCATTAGAGGGTTACGGGTTGTTGAGTTCTCTGCTGCTGTGACTGTGATACAGTTATCCTCTGTTGGACACTGTTGGGATGGAAAAGTCCCCTGCATGGTGACATATGTGCATTCCTGCGCGCCGTGCCCCAACTGCATGCATATCTGTATCCCAGGCACTGATTTTTGTTCATGGGAGAACATACATCACGCATGTACGTTATGACCTAAGCATATCTCATGTTAATGCGGTCTTGTTAGACTGAAAGGGGTGCACCAAGCGCTACACTCATGATGTTAGAGGACTACAACCTTTTCAGGAGAGTAACATGAATGCGGTGGTGGCAGGATACCCGCTTTGAGTTTAGTAGTGAACAGTAATGTGAACAGGCCTTTTTACCTGTGTCACAAGAGTGGTGTCTGTGGGCCCACTCATGTAAAGTTACACTGCTGTGTGCATAACTCACCCTTGCCCTACATAGTGATTGTGATTGCACCGGATAGCATGTGATACTTGCATGTGCGTACTGGGATGTGTGCGTGCCTGTCCATCCTGCATAACATGGAGGCCTGTGGGTTCCATTTTGGAGGCCCAATGGCCTGGAAAGGCTGGTACAGGTGAGGACTGCAGCCACAAGACAGGAGATATAGATTGCTGACATTCCTGAGGGCTGGGGTGGGAACACGCACACTGGAGGAAGTGGAGCAGAGCATCCTCTGTGCACATCAAAGGTCTCTGATTTCAGGAAGAGTTACTGGTCAGGGGGGGCTTAGATCATTGTTAGGGAGGTGGGTCTGATAAGGTTTGCAGCATAGGACCAGGCAGTCATGAAAGAGGGGAAGGCTTATGCCTTTGAACTTTTATGAGGCATTTTTCATTGGAGGCGGACAGACAGGTGTGATTGCTGGTTACTCCCTTGGTCTCTGTTGTGTGTCAATCAAAATTGAAACCACTCCTGCTGTGGCAGACTGCCTAGTTGACAAAGGAGCCCAGTTGACAAACGACATGGAAGAGGAGAGGGCACTTCAAAGAAGTCGACAACCATGATAGGAATATCAGAGGACCAGACATTAAACCACATCCATTTCTGGATTTGGACAATAAAGGTGGGAACATGAGTCCCACAAGCTGTTCTACAGCATTGGTCTGCCACGAGGCTCAACCGGAGAGAAGATTACCAGGACTTCTATTTGCTGGAACCAGCACTAGGGATTAAAGTTTGCTAGTTTCCCTGCTGGGTCAGGAACCATCATCCAGGAAGTTAAGACCACTTCCCCTAAGTGTGGAGCACCATCAGGCTAGACTGGGAACCCAAAGCAGCCTTGGCAAATTTTGTCAGACCAGCCCCTGCACGGTGCATAGAGAGCAATCACAGTGAGCGAGCCTTACAACTGATTACGCCAATCTTTACTCCTACCTTTCCCTACTAAATGTAATATAGACGGTCTTTTATTTACCTACTAAAAGTGGTAGAAGGGAGAAAAACAATTCAAGATCATACTTTCGATTTAGTCAAGCTGTAATAATAGACCACAGACTCCGTCTTTAAGTTTTGTGGATTTATTATAAGGCCAAAAATAATTGAATATAAACACACCTCAATATTAGAGTATAGAGGTACAAGAAAATCAATACAGAGCCGATTTTACGAATATATGTCATTCGGCACAGAAGGCATAATATGATGAACTCCAAAATCAAGATACAGCAAAGAATGGAAGCGGAGTCCAATTCTCTTTTCATTTAAGAAGGAGCAAAATCTTTCCCTACTCTACTCTCAAGGAGAAGCCTACCTATCTCCCTTGGATAATATCCCAAAGGTGTCAGCACGTGTTGACTTCCTAAGAAGTACTCACGTCAAAATGGGTCTGATAGCTTAAAGCTATGGAGCTCGCTCTAAGATGCTCCTTCTCCTCCGAAAGCTGGTAGAAGTCTGTCTAAACTGTCCCTGCGCATTATACAAAAAGGCGATAATCGGCTCCCAATACGTCATGTGTTAAACTTTTCCACTTGCAACGGTCTTCGGTAAGTTTCCATAGAAGCTTTAATTAGCTGGCTCTTCTTCCAGTGGCCTTGGTTCCCAGATAGGCCGTGCACAAAGGTGTCCTCCCTTCTTGCCTTTCAGTCTTCTTCAAAGACATTCCGAGTATCTCCTTAAATCTAGGAATAACGAGGTCGAATTCCTGCACCTGCAGTAGGATGAGAACATACTGTCTTCGAGCACACCAGAATTGATTTAATTAATACTTGAGCAGCTAAGGAGAAACGAAACTAAAAACAACTTGCAGTTGGGCCTACAAACTGGGTAACTTGACTCAACATGGTTACATTATGTGAATACAACGTCATCCTGCACATTACACATACAGGAATTATAATTCTAATACATACAAGATCCTACTTAAATGTGCTCACTTCACTTTAATACTAATATAACGTGAATAAATGCATCTTAATAATTGTAAAACACTGCACACGACAAAATATATATGAGTACGTTTGTATCAGGAGTATAGTGCACCCCTACAAATTAGAGTGCTGTAAACGCTCTATCAGTTCCCCCCTCTTATGACTAGTGTCATAATACCAACTTTTTCCCACTTAAGTTTCTCCTTGTAGAAGAGACCGACCTAAACAGAGGTTGTAGCTTGCCACCCCTGCCTAAATCTTTCCAACCCTTTCAAATGTAGATAATGACTGTCCTGCAGTCATTCTAATGGTTGCTCTCGCTTTTTCAAAGAATTTTCAGCATGCCGTGCCTTTTGCCATTTGTAAGCCTTAATGACTCCCAACAATACAATTATACAAATGACAGCTATTATGATAGGTTTCAAGATGTATCCTATTATTCCTTGTCCCAAACTTCCAAACCAGCTTCCTACCTTGCCAAATCCCTTGCCAATTTGTTCCCAGAGTCCATCAGCAGCCAGATCACGTAAATCTTGATGTATCTCTGAAATATTGCTAATGTACTTCCTTATGTCCCGACTATTGTCAGGAATATAAGTACAGCACTGTTGAACTTTCAATAATTTACAGACTCCTCCAGCCTTTGCTAGTAATACATCTAAAGCAAGGCGATTTTGAAGAACCATAGCCCTTATCGAAACCATCTCCCCATCAACAAGTAATAGGATTTGGGCCGTATTCACAGAGAGCTTATCTACCAGAGTTGCCAGCTTTCGAATCTTCACATCATTCAAAATCACACCCAAACTAGGTATCATAGCTCCAAATACATCCCCAATAATTTCTCCAGCACTCGCACCACATTTTCCTCTGTGGGATCTCTTCCCTTCCAAAGGCCATAAATCACCCACATGGAAATTTTGGGGAATACTACAGCTAAATTACATGTCCCATCCCAATTTTTGGGCAATTTCACATAAGCATTTTTACCGCACACAAAGTACACATTTGGCACTATGGTCAATTTATCCAACAGCGCCTTTCTAATGGATTCTTCAATCAAGAAAATGTGTTCACAATCACTCTTGCCCACAAATATTTTGTCATAATATGTGGACGGGTGCCTAATGCACAATCTCCCTTTTTGCTGGAAGTCTAAAGCTATTGGACCAGAACTCCCTTTTGCCTTATGATCTAGTTCTTCCTTTGTCCATGGGATCACCTTGTGCTTCGAGTCTGGTCTAAATAAGGTCTGCCTATGTCGATCTTCTATCTGATCCACAAACTTCTTTTCAATGTCAGTTAACATGCAGGTCAAATTGTGTCTATGGGCATAAGATGTATCCAAGGTAATAGTAGGCACAAAATATGCAGACATCCTTTCTACCTGCTTGTAGTAATCATATTTATTCATGTATTTAAGAACGGGAACTTCTGAGAGTACCACATCATAATTGGAGAAGTAGTACTCAAAATGTGCCTTACTATAAAACATACTTAGTAACACGCTGCATGTAATGCCGTAGGTCACAGGTAAATGATGGTATCAAATGCCTTCCTCTACGGATGCTGGCAGTTGCATACACACATAGCAATCTTTCGCTTCCATTGTATCAACATACTCATACAGCAAACGGGCATATGCATTCAGCGTGAAATCACCCTTGGACAAATCTACATGTAGCATCCGACTGGTTTCCCTAAGCATTTCTCTATCTTTTGCGGAGGCACCCTCTTCGAGCTCTGAAGTAGATGGGGTAAGTGTCGTCTGTTCCCCATTCCTTTCGGCATTGTGTGACTCAACCAAAGATGTAACAATCACCACAGTTATGACAATAAGTACCACAACGATAAGGGTACCAATTATGCATTTCTGCTTGCGTTTCCAGATTCCATTTTGAACCACCTTTAGTTTTTAAGCGCAAACAAATCAAAGTCTCTTTTCTTTTCTGCTTGCCTTATTTTGGTATTGTCAAGGCCTTATTATCGTCTTTTCCCATTCGATTATTGCAATGTTCAGTTCAATAACTATGTCCTATTGAAGATATGTAGTCAGCCTTAGCCCTCAGTTCTTTTTCTATTGAAAGTCCCTAATTTAAATCTTCTTCCACTCGGGCCTAGGTTATCTTCTTTCTAAAGCCTAATGAGTTCTTCTTTTAGAGTTCAAACTTCATCATTAATGATATTAGATCCAAGAATAGTAAGAACAAGCTGCAGAATTTCTGCACGAATCTCTCCCAGTTCCTGTGCAGTGGGCTGTCGGCCAAATGTGGGGATAGTAACCTGATGATGAATCAAAAAGCGCAAACCACTTAGCCATGGTGGATCGGGGACTGTCAAAGTTAGGAGTCCGAAGGCTTCAACTCCAGGGACCAACAGCGGAATTTCAATCGTGAGGGTGTCCCCTCCGTAACTCACTGTACCAGTTCCCAACCTTCCGGAATTCTTCGGTTTCTGCATTTGCAGCCAGATACGTCCACTCAGGAGAGGCGTACTTTTGAGATGGTACCCTCTCTCTTCTGTATCGTCTTAGACCATCCGATCTTTCCTCAGTTTCACTTTGATCTGATTCAGACGTTTCAGGAATTGGAGCGACATTTTTCTCAGATGCAAGCCTTATGTTCAGCCTTCCTTTTCTCGTTGGCCACCTTTCTGCTTCTGCACCTGTTCTCTCCTCCTCTTGATCTGATCCTTCTGCACTAGGCCGTTCACTTCGATCTGGGTCAAAGTTCACTTCTGCAATTTCGTTTATCTCTGGATCTGTACTCAATGCTGGAGCGGAGGAATCTCTTTCTTCTTGCTCGATTGGTTGTTCAATCCCGTCAAGAATTTGTACGACTTGACCTGATTCTTCATTTCCTGTGGCACTTTCAGCAAGAGGAATCGTTGTTTCCTCCGGTTCTGGAACACGACGAGTATGCGAAGCGTGGATCCAGTTCGGTAAGCCTCCACACTTCACAGCTGTACTTGTTACCAAGATCACTTGGTAAGGTCCTCGCCAGCGAACGTCAAGGCAGCTCTTCCTCACGTGCTTTCGAACAAGCACCCAGTCACCAGGGCTAAGGTCATGCAGCAGATCTCTCGAGGTGGATGCAGTCGCAGCCTCGACCTGGTGGGACACAGAATTAACCACATCAGCCAGTCCCCTACAATAATCCAAAACCAAATCATCTGTGATGTTTATCAATGCTGTAGCTGGTACCATAGGCAATCGCATAGCTCTTCCCATCAATATTTCGTATGGGGAGAGACCGGTTCTCCTATCAGGAGTACTACGCAGACTGATTAGCACCAATGGTAGCGCGTCTGGCCACTTCAATGAAGTCGACGAACAGACTTTCGACACCCTCATCTTAATTGTGCCATTTATCTGTTCTACAAGGCCAGACGCCTCAGGCCTGTAACTACAGTGCAATCTCAGATCAATGTTTAGAGCTGTACATAATAATTTCATGATTTCACTATGGAAGTGTGTTCCTCTATCTGTCTCAACTGAGGTCGGAAACCCAAAGCGGGGTATCAATTCTCTTAACAGTTTTGCCACCGTGAGACTGTCACATCGTCTAGTTGGATAGGCTTCAACCCAACGCAAAAGATGCACACTACCACCAAAACATATCTCAGCCTATTACACCTAGGCATTTCGATGAAATCCAACTGAATCCTATTAAAAGGTCCTGCTGACCTTCCAATATGACTCATTGCAACCACAGTTCTCTTTCCAACATTCATTTGTTGACATGTAACACATCTGTGACACACCGCTTCAGCATGCACACGAAAGCGCGGATTGAACCAGGTTTGCTTGAACACTCGCACCATGGCATCTCTCCCTAAATGAACCACTCCGTGAATCTGCCTTGCCATTGGGCTCAATAAACAGTTAGGTAAAACTGTTCTCTCATCTGTTGACACCCAAATGCCATCTTCTCTCTTTTCGCAGCCTGCTCTGACCCATGATGCAACTTCCTCCTCTGAGGCTTCATCCTGCAGTCGCTTTACCTCATCCCAGGTGTCGGCTATAGCCAGCATCATGCTGAGCTCAGTCTCTTCTGTGCTTTCTCCTACATATGTTCCATTAAAAACACAAGCATGTATAGCACAAAAACGCACTACTTCATCTGCATAGTTATTTCCTTTAGTAACAAAGTCCTCTCCCCTCCCATGGGCTGCACATTTTACCACAGCTATTTCTTTGGGTTTTTGCAAGGCTTCCAACAGTTGGCGTACAAATTCTCCATTACGGATAGGGGATCCTGAAGATGTCAAAAATCCTCTCTGTGACCATAACTGGCCGAAGTCGTGAACCACTCCAAACCCATATTGGCTGTCCGTCTAGATAGTCACTCGGACTCCATTTGAAATGATACAGCGACCTGAGCAGAGTATACTCCTGTCAAACAGGCAGCTTCCACCACCCCCAAGATGGTGCACACAGCAAACGCTGCTCTCGAACACCCTTCATTGTCTCGTAAGCATGAACCATCAACAAAAAGGATCAAATCAGTTTCAGGCAGAGGTTCATCAACAATGTCAGGTCTGGGTTTGGTAGATAGTTCAGTAACATCCAGGCAGTCATGTTCTTCACAATCTTCTTCCTCCTCTTGCGGAAGAGGTAATAATGTAACAGGATTCAAAGTTGTACAACGTTTCAAAGTGACATTTTCAGAAGCCAATATAACCTGCTCATACTTTGTAAGTCTGTTATTCGTTAAATGCTGTGTCTTAGTTCGTGTCATCAACAATTCTACTGAATGAGGCACATAAACAGTAAGCGGGTGACCCATCACTATGCCTTCACATCTTTCAATGCTGACACCTGTTGCAGCAACGGATTTGAGACATCCGGGCAACGCAGAAGCTACTGGATCTAATGTAGCTGAAAAGTAAGCCACTGGTCTGCGAGCATCTCCATGTGTCTTCACAAGAACCGCTAACGCACATCCTTCCTTTTCACAGCAGAAGAGTGAAAACGCTTTACTATAATCCGGCATTCCCAGAGCTGGAGCACGACATAGGCTCTCTTTCAGCTCAAGGAAGGCTCTCAGGCAGTCATCATTCCATGGTACCAGATCGCTAATGTCTTTTCGAGTTAACTTTAACAGTGGCTTTGCTTGCAAGGAAAAATTTGGGATCCACTGTCGACAATAGCCGACCATTCCCAAAAACATGCCGACTTCTTTTCGTGTTTTCGGAGTTCCCATTTGCAGAATCGCCTCTATGCGATCTGGTGACACCCTCCGTTTCCCTTTCTCAATCCGATGACCTAAATACTGTACTTCATTCAGACAATACTGGAGTTTGTTCGGAGACACTTTCTGTCCATTGTCTGCCAAATGATTCAGCAAAGCCACAGTATCAATTCTGCAGGCATCCTCAGTCTCTGAAGCGACCAAAAGGTCGTCAATATACTGCACTAGGACTGAGTTCTGGGGCATCATCAGCCCTTCAAGGTTCTGCTTCAGACTCTGACTAAAAATAGAGGGGCTTTCTGTCTACCATTGAGGGATTCTACACCATGTTAACACACGATCGTCCATCCTAAATGCAAATAAAAACTGGCTGTCTTCATGCAATGGTATGGAGAAAAATGCCTGACATAAATCTATGACTGTAAACCACTCTGCTTCACATGGAATTTGGAACAGAATAACAGCTAGATTCGGTACCACGGGACAACATCGAATCGCAATGTCATTGACTCTGCGCAACTCCTGTACTATTCTGTACTTGCCGCTAGGCTTCTGCAGTCCCATAATAGGGGAATTACAAGGACTTCCTCGTATCTCCTTGAGAATGCCTTGTGCAATCATAGACTCAATTACAGGTCTTATTCCAGCCACATTTTCTGGACTTAATTTATACTGCGGAGTTCGTGGAAATTCGGCATTTGGTTTGACCTGTATCTTGACAGGTTCGACCCCTCGAATCAATCCTATCTCCTCACCCGTAAAATCCCACAATTTTGGAGAAACCGCATCTCTCAAATCATGTGGCAACTCCTCTATCGTAAGAACCACGAACATTTCTGTACACAAGCTCATATTAACTATTTTAAAATCAGCATCATCATCACAGGTTTGCAACTCCACACCCCTTGCATTGCAAGACATGGTACAATTTAGTTTACACAAAAGGTCTCGTCCCAATAGGCAGACTGGGCTTGAATTGCAAACTACAAATTGATGTTTATCTCGGAACGGTCCTATCCTCACAGGTAACTCATTTATCAATGGGTTAGTCATTTTCTGATTGCTAACTCCCACCACTTGGATCGTTTGTCCTGACAGGGACAAACTTGGGACTTCTTCAGTTCTTACAGTGGAGCGCGCAGCTCCAGTTTCTAACAAGAAGGTAACAGGGTGTCCGTTCACCTCCGCATCTACAAACGGCCCATTCTGATCTACTTCCAGGATCGCATCCAAAGGGCATGGTTCCTGCACCCCCCTCTGACACTTATAGAGATCTTGTGGTTGGTCAGATCTGTCTTTTATTTCAAAATAGGGCATCTGATGATACATCTGATTATGAGTAGGTATCCTCGGAGGCGGAGGAATCTGCATTTGCGTCTCATATCCTGCCCCATACATAGACCTAGGTCTGGTTACAGTATTCAAAGTCTCTGACATCTGTCCCTCTCCATCCATTTGCAACTGATTGGCTGGATTCGATCGACACTCGCGCTTCCAATGCCCGATTTTGTGACAATAATGACAAGCAGTGACCTTCTTTTGGTTTGCCACCCAATCACCTCCCATACCTACATCCATTCCCCTGCCTCTTCCTTGTCCAGGTTGGGTTACCATCTGTTGACCCATTCCTCTACCACTTTCTCTGCCTCTACCCATTGCTCCTCCAACTCCTTGCATCTGATCAGGCCTTTTGGCATTCCTCAACTGCACCAACATCAACTTGTCTTTCAATTTCTTTTGTGCCGATTCTACTTGATCACTACAGTATTTTGCATAACGTAGGATTTCATCCACCGACTTATTCTGCCAACATATCAAATGTGTTTGTATCATCAAGCTAACATCAGATCTTAGTCCTAGCACGAACTTTGAGACAAACTGTCCCATATCTTTCTGCTCAATTGTATCCAATCCACTATGCTGTTTAAAAGCCACTAAAAGTCTTTCATAATAGTCATTAACCGACTCCTTAGAATCTTGCGTAGTACGATCGATTTTGAGCCAATCAACCGTTTGTGGAGCTACCTTGGATTGTAACCATGTAATCACTTGCTCATATTTCTTCATTACTTCGGGAGAAGGACCCTGATTTTTTTGATCTCTGGCTGGTTCTACAGCAGGCCAATCAATGGCAATTTTACACGCCGTCCATAAATCTCCGGGGGACCACTATATCAAACAAGGTATTCAAGTCAATCCAAAGCACCTTTGAGATCTTGACAAACCGATCTATTTGCTTGTACCAATCAGCTGGTTTTTCCCTCAGCCAAGGAAAATCATTTATGAATGCTGCCAAATCACCCCTGCTCCAAGGCACGTGAACGTACCCCCCATTTTGCACTTCTCTCAAAGGGCAATGTCCTGCCGATCCCATCCCTCCAGCCGGAGGCGGAATGTCACCTATTCCTTTCTTAACACTTTTCTTCTTGACCCACCTCTCTTCCCATTTGTCTAAGGCTCTCCATGCTCTTATCCCTATCACCAATTCCCTAATCTGTGCTCTTAATCCCGTTGTTCGCTTCTCTTCCAATTGCTTATCCGTATAATGCAATCTGCAAGTTCCCTGCATCATTTTAGTCTTTGTTAGATCTACCTCATACTTTTGTGCCAACTGAGACAATGCATCATGAGCTCGCTTTGCCTTCCTCGTAACATCCTTAGCTACAAATAGCAGTTCACTTGAATTATATGTGTCGATTCTTTCCCATGGCAGATTCCCTTCTATAACTTCATCTGTTTCTGCTTTTAATCTTACCACATCTATCAATGGTGCCTTTATTGCAACCTGTAAACCCTTCTGACCTCTTTCACTTCCCAATTCCTCCCTGTCACAACTTTGTGTTCTCCTTGGACTCCCACTCTCCTTCATCCTCACAACTGGGCGACTTTCTCTTTCACAGCTTCGACTTCTCCAATGGTTACCCTCACACACATAATGTGGCTCGAAAGGTACTCCAGGTGCTTCGTGTTTCAACCCCAATTCATCATTCAATATCTGTGACTCCCTCACCGGTGGAACCCACATTCTGATGGCTGATTCAGAATTTTCTAAAGCCCCTGTTCATCTTCGTTCTGACCCACTGTCCATCCTTGAAGGATCAGCCGTAGCTGGCAGTGGAGTACTGGCTTCCACTGGTCTCTGAGCCATGCCTGTCTCACTCATTGTAAGACTCCCTCCAGATATGGTCTCTTCACCTTGTTCTGTCTGTTGTTGAATTTCCCTTGTTCTCCCTCTGGGGTTATACATTGAAACCACTGGTCCAATAGTAACTGGTACCGAAAGGGCTTCTGGTAACTGCAGATTACAGGCAGTCTCTCCTGGTTCTGAAGTTGCGTATCCTATCCCTCCAGACCCTCCTGGGATTCTCCTCATTACCACTGAGACTTTCCCCCTGACTCCTGTGTTCTGATCTTCTGAACCTATTTGTCTCACCCGTAGAATTTCTTCTGGTTGCTGTGTTCTTTCCGCCTCCAATCTAGAGTCATCAGGTGGAGGACGTTCTGATAGCAATCTTTCTAGAAAACTGTCATCTGTATCACTTTCCTCTTCTGTATTACTTTGCCCTTTAGACGCTTCTTCCAATAACCGAATTGGATACAATCGTTCTCCCTCTATGGTGTCTACTCTCCATCTCTTCAGCTGTGCATCCCATCTGACATCCTGATATGCCTTCATTGCTTTTTTCATTCTTCCCTGAGAATCTTCCCTTCTCTTTGCCATTGCTGCTCTCATCCAAGCATCCAATGCCTCAAATTGAGTTGGTCTAGGCGGAGGATTCAAAGCAGACATCACTCCTCTTAGCTGATACAGCACCTCCATACGAAATGACCCATAACGAGGAAAAGCCAATTCCCCTTCCTTTTCTGTAATTTTATGCCAATTTTGAAGCCAAACTATAGTATGGAGTCCCACATTGGTTGCCATGTAATGCGCCGGTGTATCCTCAGGTGGAGCTTCTTCTCCTACCTGTGTCACTACTCCTGTATCACCTCTACACAAATCCCTCAACACCCTGAAACATCTCATCATGAAAATCGATTGTTTGTCCTCCAAAATCGATACTCAGCTCCAAACGAACGTCCACCAATCCCAGCGCGGCGTTACACCAACCGACCAATCCCAGCTCGGCGCACTCTGAAGTCACTACTTGCTCCTTGCAGCGGCTCACCCTCCTTTACAATGTCACTCGCTCACACATTCACACTACGAGTAACTATATGACCAAAAGCTATTAAACCAAGTAACTGCTCCTAACACAGTTACAATAACTTACAGTTACATAAACAAGTAATTGTCCGTCCTCTAGAAGATCGATAGAACACTCTTACAAAAACATTCATCCGCTGTAACCCCCGACCTGCGTGGGTCACTCAATCGCCATAGTTCACGCCCGGTACCTGAGGCTCTCTATCGCGACGTACTCCTTGCACACAAAGTTCCCTATCACAAGTGGATCATCGATAGCGCTTCACGACACCTACATTTTTGATCAGACAATTACAGATACAAAACTATCCCGGGATCTTGGATTTCTCTTGAGTCCGCTAACCAAACTTCCTGATTTGCATGTGTCCGAACCAGTAAACCGATAAACCCACAATCACTCGACATGCATCTCAACTCCGCAAGACATCACACAAATATTTCACTGCAATCTAACATACCACACCTTTTCATACTCACGCTACCACTGTTTCCGCTGCACCGTCAACGTCCGCCGACTTCCATCGATGTCCACCGTCCAGGGTCTTAGTGTTCTTCCGACCCGACCCCTACTACCTTTCTCCCCTCACTCTTAGAGGCAAACCATCCTCTGCTACCATTTGATTACGCCAATCTTTACTCCTACCTTTCCCTACTAAATGTAATATAGATGGGGGCATATTAGCAAGACCCACGTTAAAATTATCGCCGTTTTAGCGGCAGGAAACTGCCGCTAAAGCGGCGATAATGGGCTTGCTAATATGCGTTATGGAATTCAATAGAAGCCCAGGTTAGATGTCCTGCACATCTAACCTGGGCTTCTATTGGAATTCTATAACGCATATTAGCAAGCCCATTATCGCCGTTTAGCGGCAGTTTCCTGCCGCTAAAACGGCGATGATTTAACGTGGTCTTGCAATATGCCCCATGGTCTTTTATTTACCTAATAAAAGTGGTAGAAGGGAGAAAAACAATTCAAGATCATACTTTCGATTTAGTCAAGCTGTAATAGACCACAGACTCCGTCTTTAAGTTTTGTGGATTTATTATAAGGCCAAAAATAATTGAATATAAACACACCTCAATATTAGATTATAGAGGTACAAGAAAATCAATACAGAGCCGATTTTACGAATATATGTCTTTCGGCACAGAAGGCATAATATGATGAACTCCAAAATCAAGATACAGCAAAGAATGGAAGCGGAGTCCAATTCTCTTTTCATTTAAGAAGGAGCAAAATCTTTCCCTACTCTCAAGGAGAAGCCTACCTATCTCCCTTGTATCATATCCCAAAGGTGTCAGCACGTGTTGACTTCCTAAGAAGTACTCACGTCAAAATGGGTCTGATAGCTTAAAGCTATGGCGCTCGCTCTAAGATGCTCCTTCTCCTCCGAAAGCAGGTAGAAGTCTGTCTAAACTGCCCCTGCGCATTATACAAAAAGGCGATAATCGGCTCCCAATACGTCATGTGTTAAACTTTTCCACTTGCAACGGTCTTCGGTAAGTTTCCATAGAAGCTTTAATTAGCTGGCTCTTCTTCCAGTGGCCTTGGTTCCCAGATAGGACATGCACGAAGGTGTCCTCCCTTCGCGCCTTTCAGTCTTCTTCCAAGACATTCCGAGTATCTCCTTAAATCTAAGAATAACGAGGTCGAATTCCTGCACCTGCAGTAGGATGAGAACATACTGTCTTCGAGCACACCAGAATTTATTTAATTAATACTTGAGCAGCTAAGGAGAAACGAAACTAAAAACAACTTGCAGTTGGGCCTACAAACTGGGTAACTTGACTCAACATGGTTACATTATGTGAATACAACGTCATCCTGCACATTACACATACAGGAATTATAATTCTAATACATACAAGATCCTACTTAAATGTGCTCACTTCACTTTAATACTAATAAAACGTGAATAAATGCATCTTAATAATTGTAAAACACTGCACACGACAAAATATATATGAGTACGTTTGTATCAGGAGTATAGTGCACCCCTACAAATTAGAGTGCTGTAAACGCTCTATCACAACTATGGGGGTAGGGGAGTTTGTGGGATTATCCCACCACACCCAAGAAAATGTGAGGAAAAATGGCAAAAATGGTGCATGTTACAACACATTTTCATTATATATTTAATTGTATTAGCTTTTAAAGCATGGTAAATGATGGCCTTACAGTGCAGCAGGATACCCAGTTATACCCAAAGACATTCTTACTGAGAACACAAAAAATAAAATGTAAAGCATGAAACATGCAATTCCAGTGAGCAAATTGGGAGACACCCAGCCTGGGTGGGACCATTGCAAAAGTGAGAGCCATCCACCCACTCTTGCAGAAGGTAGGGCTTCTGCCCTTGTTAGAACGGAAGCCCATGTGTGCCAGGAGTGGGTTAACGTGAAGCTAGGTTGTCGCCCTTTTGAGAGCTGAGATCAGTAATCCCATGTGCCACGAAGGGGGGACTGTGAAACTAGGACCATTGCCCTTGTGCATGTTGAAGTTGGCGAGCCCATGTGCCAGGAGGGGGGACACCCTGATGATAAAGCTGTCGCCCGAGTGTGAGCCAAATTCAGTGACCCCTATGTTACCAGGAGGGGGACACCATGAAGATAAGGCTATCACTCATGTTTGAGCTGAAGTCAGCAACCTCTGTGTGCCAGAAGGGTGCCACAGTGAAGTCAGAGCTGTCATGCCAAGGATGCCATGAATAAAAGTTACTGAATGCTGTAGAGCTAAGAGAGGACGTCCGACAGCAACAAGAGCTGTCCAAAGACTGAAGAGGAATGACGCATCATAGGGAAAAGACCACAAGAGTTCATGGACCCTCAGCATCGGGAGACTGGAGCCCGCAAAGAAGAACCCCAGTCTTCCTGTGCTCCCTGGCTGCCCTCAGGTCGGGTAAGACTGTTCTAGACTCTCAGGCCTTCTAGGGACTTGCACTAACCTAACTCCTATCTCTGCTAACATTGACTCTTAAGCCCAAACTTAGACATTGTCACATGAGGACTAGTGTGAACTACATCAGTAAGTCAACTTCATATTGAATGGGGAATAACCGACCCCACTAGAAAGGAAAGAGGAACTCAGGGTTTCTGCCCAGGACAACGCTAGCATGCTGACCTTAAGAGACTGCGGGGACTATTTAGTATGTTGTTTCTGTTCTTTGTGTGTGTGCATTAAAATATTCTCTTTTTCATAAAAGTGCCCAGCTCACGCTAACACTGAGAGTCACGTGCTGAAAGGGGTAGTACTTGACCCAGATACTCAGGACCCATAGTATGTCAGGCTATGGGACAGCAGGAGTAAAGTGCCTAAACCCCATGGGCCCAGTAAGCCCTGTTTGCCCTATGGGCCTCTGAAAGGGGTTCTGACAATCCGCTAAAATGCATGCTTATGGGCACAAGTCTACATACAACATGGGCCACAGTGATAACAAGCACAGTAGGTACAATTTAAGGCAAAAAACATCTAAGGTAACAGAAAGCATGGTACAGGAAGAGGATGGACAGCAACAGGCTACTCTCATGATCCATGTTGAGGATGACCTCTGATCCCTATTGCTTGTTATAAACAAAAGTCTTGAAAGGATAGACGGTGAAATTGATAAATAATGGATGAAATCAACACATGATTCAACTTGAACAGATGAAAGAATGGCTAGATAAGTCTGAATCAAGAATAGATGCAGATGATTGTCACATATCAGAGCTGGAGGATGACACCTCAAACTCCAACAGGAAGATGCTTTGAATGGAGAACATTCTCAAACTCATCCGTAATTAAAAATGAAGACAAGGAGGCAAGATGGATGCAACACAATACTCACATCACAGGGGTACTGTAGAAAATGAACATGGTCAAGCCTCAGGCTTTTGTGGAATTCTTAGACAGAGACACTTTCTAGTATTTCCTTATTGTTGAAAGAACATTGATTGCAAACTATAAGGCTGCCTCCGGGAACCAATACTCGGTCCAATTCTTGCAAAAATACTGAACTACTGGGATACAGTTCTTATACTGGCCAGGGAAAAGGAAACAATAGAACTTGGAGGGGTTAAATTGCCCTTCTACCCATGCTTCATAATTGCCACCTACGGGATAGTAAAACCTTCATCCCAGTGAAAAAAGCCTACAAGAGGGAAGAGTCCTATATTCTATGCTTTATTCAGCCAGGCTGAAAGTGACAGCATATGTTCCATCCCTCGACAGACACAGCAAGATTCATTAAGACCATCAAACCCAGTAGAGGGAGACATGCGAACAACAACTGAAGTGAAAATGCCATTGAAGGAACATAGCCAGATTTAATTGACACTATGCTAGGATATAGACTGAAACTGATATACATCCTAAATGAAAGGTGACAAGTAGTGGAGACTACACCATACTCTATGTCATATATCAAATGTCAGACCTGACAACCTTTGGATGGTCTTCCCCCAACTTTTTCCTGCCTCCCCTCCATTTTCCTGAATTCATTTTTTATGGTTTTAGGACTCTGCACACATTACCACTGCTGCCCAGTGCTAACGTGATTGTGCTTTCTCCCCTAAACATGGCAACATTGGCTTATTCCCAATTGGCATATTTAATTTACTTATAAGTCCCTAGTAAAGTGAACTACATGTGCCCAGGGCCTGTAAATTAAATGCTACTAGTGGGCCCAAAGGACTCATTGTGCCACCCACTTAAGTAAACCTCTCACCATGGCTCAGGCCTGCCATTGCAGAGACTGTATGTGCAGTTTTAAATCGCCACCTCGACCTGGCAAGGTAACCCTCTTGCCAGGCCTAAACCTCTTCTTTTCATGCATATAAGCCACTCCTAAAGTAGGCCCTGTCTACCCACAGAGCAGTGTGCCATGTATTTAAAAGGTAGGAAATGTACTTTTAAGTTTTACATGTCCTGAAAATGAAAAACTCCCAATTTTGTTTTTCACTACTGCAAGGCCTATCTCTTCCATAGGATAACATTGGGATTACCTTATTACATCTTTTAAATGTAAGTCACAATTGTGAAGAGAGAGACTTTTCAAGTTGGGCACTATTACTGAAGAGGAACGGACCTTTATTAATGTATATGGCCCAAATGTAGATAAATGAGATATTTACATCAAAATGCAAGGAAATAAATGCAAACCACATTGAATAAGAAGGAGACATCAACATTATTTTAAGATCAAAGCAGGACAGGTCTGGGAACTTGCCTAGGAATTGGCTAGCCTCAGCGCGGACAATCTTACAAATCATAAAAATGTCCGACTTTGTCAATTACTGGCAGTGTGCACACCCCTCTGAAAATAAATGTACATTTTATTCGTCAGTCCATGACTTTATCTCCCAAATAGACTATTGGCTGTGACGAACTGGGTGCACATGGTTATACTGTCTAGAATGCTGTCTGATAACTCCCTTTGCAGTGGAGCTGACTTTACCACCTTCATGTTAAGGACAACGCCATTGGTACTTTACATCTGCAACCCTATGAGATGCAGTGTTCTGTGCTGAAATGAGAAAGGAGATTTATTTATATCTGAAGATTATTAAGGGCTCAGTGCCCAGTGCAAGAGTAGTGAGGGAAGATTTTCAAAGCTGTATTAATGAGATTTCCAGAGAGGCAAGGGAGCTTAATTCTCTGTGGGACCATGTACATTCAATTGAGACAGATTTCTTCTGGCTGGAGGGTACTTATGCTGCCACTTGCGACCTAGCCACTCTGCGACAAATACGCTTTAACAGTTCCACAGAGGAGCATAAAGCAAGGCCAGGTACACTCAGAAATGCATAATGCATGGCATTATGGGGAAGGGGACTGACCTGGCTGCACTATGACGTAGTTATTGAAGGATAATCATGGCGGCACAGCCTGTTCCGAGCTTGGAGAGGTTAGGAGGAAGGGGAGAGAAGAAAGTGGTGACATGGTACTCGTAGAACCGCCCCCTTACTGTCAGCATGTAGGGTGCTGAGCGTGCTTTCCTATGCACCAGCCATCGAGCTGAAGGGAGTTTGTAGAGGTCCTGAATTTGAGACCCAGTTATTGAAAGCCTAAATTTTAGCAGAAAGTGGCATTTCTATCATTTCGGGCACAACACTGCCTTAATTACGCCAATATAAGGCTGAACTTTTGGATTAAAGGGTGAATTGATAACTTCAATCACCCCCCAAGAATTTGAAAATCAGAGCATGTTCGCGCTTTTGGAAGCAAAGGGGTGGCTCACCTCTGGCATTGATCGCTAGTGGGGGGGTCAAGTTGTTTGAAGCCATCTCCACTCCACAGCCACTGCAGGTGTTTCTGCTGCAAGTTTTACATGTGGGTCACCCACCCCTCAGGCCTGGGAGAATTGTAGATTACCTTGAGCAGGATAGTGGGGGTGAGGGAGGGAGCTGCTACCTCTGGTGCTTGTCAGAAGAACAGCGATGCCAGTCCCGGGCCAGATAGGAATTGGACAAGGAGCTCCTAAGGAGCCAGGGTTCTGTCAGAAGGAGGTGGGTGTGTCGACCTAGCCAGCACTGGGGAGGGTCGAGGCCATGGCAAGAATTCAGTAACATCACACAGTATATCTGATGTGACGCTCCTGGTGGGTTTCCCCCTCATGGCAGAGGGGCCTGGGGAGCTGAGCGAAATGGGTGCACCAGTGAGAGGGTCCTGGCGGAAGTGCAGCTCATCAAGGTACTGCTCCCTGACAGATGAGAGAGGTGCAGGCACTTCAGGTACCAACCTCCCTAAGGGCTAGGAATCCCTGTAGCCAGGGTTTGGGCCAAGCGGGGAGAGGGCATTGCAGACTTCATGACACCATTGTTTCGGAAGAATCATTGGCAAGGAGGGGATGCAGGGATGGTGTAAGTGGCCGGCGGCAGCCAACTTTGGACAAGGGCAAGACAGGGCCCCAGAGGAGGTTGGGTGGATCCCCAGGCCCTTAGAGTCCTTTCCATGGTGAACAGTTCTTCGGCATAGGGTAGGGGCCCTGTTACGGGCTCACTCCCCAGGAGGGATGTTCCTGGATTCTTTAAAATTTATTTGGAATTAAAACAGGGTCTGAGGCAGCAGGTGGAGGCTGAGGGGCTTTAAGTCGTGCAGGCCCCAGAAAGTGCTGCAATTTGAGGGCAAATAAGTTGGTACAGATGCTGGACCACAAGGCTGCTCCCAGGTCAGTTGAAGTAAAGATTATGGAGCGGGCAGTGCCTAATGAGGGGTGTGGGTGTGGCCAATGGCCACATTATGCTATGGCTACAGATGGGCACCTATCTGGTGCAGATGACAGTGACAGCTGAGGGGATGGGGCCTTCTCTTCAGGGGTAGAGGGGTCTGAGGGTGGCCTGGGAATAGCTCAGGGCAACAATGGTCATAGGTTAGAAGGGGAATAGGTGGAGAGAGCCTTCTGAGAGTAAACAGGATAGTCCAGGCTAGAGCGGTGGACATCAGAGCAAGAGGTAGGTGTAGGAATGTCTGGACCAGATCGGCATCGGGATTGTGGCAAGTAACCAAGGAGAGAAGACAGCTGGCACCCCTGGGCAGAGGGGTCAGGATGTGTGTATGATGATGACTGGGCAGACTCATGAAGGGGGTTCAACAGGTAGAAAGAAGGTGTCTGGGCTATTGGAGTCCGGGAGGTTTGGTAGCATGGGGGATTTTGAGAGGATGCAGAAAGTATGTTGGGAATTCTGGGATTTGGAAGCACCGTGGAAAGGTGAAGCGAGAAACCAAAGCACGAGTGCGGGAAGCGTCTGCCATGACACAGTTGGGGCAAAAGGGGAATAACATGGCAGAAGACACCTCGGTGAGAAACTCCACAGGGACTGCAAGCAAGGTGAAGAGGAACATTCCAAGATAGGAAGCTAAACAGAAGCTCAGAACCCTTGTTCGTAAGATTGTGTCCCTTCTCTACATCTACAACAGTTGCACCTTTTGCACTTGAGGATCACTTGTCCTCAGGCAGATTTATAAGTCAATCAGTCCCTGATAACCCATTAAGTACTTCAAACCTGTTTGAAGGGGGCAAAGTACTGGAACTATTGAGTGGTTGGGACAAGCTCAAACCTGAACAGGAGGAAAAATCTGACCGGATTGAAAAAGAAATGCAACATAAGAAAAATTATAAAAATTACGTGATGGCAGGGGGAAAATTTGTGAGCGCTCAGAAAATGAGAAACGAGGCCTAGCTGAGAAGCTTCGTAGTACATCGGGAGTTCTAAATTTAACAATAATACAGTCCACATTTAAAGCCTTATGTGTCGGTCCAACCCAGTCCACTCTTCTGGCCATTAATATTTGGTTGCTTTGTGCAATGCTGAATCCTGTATGCTTATATAGCCAATGTCACACCTTGCATATCAACTGTTTACTTGTCTCCTCTTGCACTAATTTTAATTTCAGAACATTGGCCAGGACTAGTACATATGGACAAGCAGAGAAGGGTAGGCTCAATCCAGCTTCAAAGGGAAATTACCCTCACAAGGAGGCTGTCAGGTAGAATTACCAAAGCTAACCATACACACAGAGCTAACAGGAGTGTTCAACTAGGGCAGCTGCGGCGCAGGAAGCAACAGAGGAGAAGGGCGGCTAGAGTTCCCATTATCCATCTGCGGAGCACCTAGAGAAAAAAACGGAGCCATTGCTCCCAGCCACAGGGAGAACTGGAGGAGCGCCTGCCCCTGGAGAACAATAGGAGAGTCAACAGAGGTAGTGCAGGTGGCAGAAAGAACCAACATTGAATCTATTTTGTTCAACCGATCTGAAAGGAGCTGAAGAGGTGCTTTCAAATTTGAGTCAAACCTAACATACAGATCATTCATGAAGTCAGACTCTCCCAAAACCCTTTATCGTGCCATTTATTGATTTATCCTCTTTTCTGCCCTAGCACCCCTCAATAAGTGTCACCTTTTGTTTCCTTTTTAACCGGCGGCTGATTAGGTGAAGAGGTTGAGTTAACTGTGGAGAACAGACTCCTTTGAACGGGCTCTTGCACAGTCAAATGAGAGCAGTTCCCAACTACAGGAGCACAGGATTCAACAGTTGGTTTTTGGTTGCAAGCAGAAGAGGGGCCAGACCTTTCCAACCACAACCTTCTCACAGTCAAACAATTTCTTTAATAATTACTCCCACAGCACACTCCAGGATAGAATCTATAGTTGTCCCCTTAGAAGTAGAAACATAATTACTCACGGTTTTCCTTTTACCCATAGTATAAAACAGTGAATCCAGTAAGATGGAAAATATAAAATGAAAAGGGGGTGACCTAGCCCAGTCTCTTCCTGGCAATGACGGGCGTACACAGGCGGGCCGCTCTTAGCCCAGTCTTCACCCGGGCAAGCACCTACGCACAACCAGCGAGGTCCCCAAAATGAAGATAAGTGCCCTCCTTGGTGCAGCCCCAGCTCACAGGGGCAAAGATTGTGTTGCAGGTAGTCCTGGCCCCAAAGAGCCCAGCAAAGCATCCCGTGCAACAGGGACACTAACTGAAGATGTAGTCGCCCTGCTCGGCACAGCCCCGGCTCTCAGGGACAAAGGATTGTGGTAGAGGTAGTCCTGGCCACAAAGAGCCCCGCGAATCATCCCTCACAGTGGGGGCCACGAACTGAAGATAAGCGCCCTGCTTGCCTATGCCCCGCCTCTTAAGGGCAAAGGATTGTGGTACAGGTAGTCCTGTCCCCAAAGAGCCCAGCAAAGCGTCCCAAGCAGCGGGGTCCACGAACTGAAGATAAGCGCCCTGCTTGCCTATGCCCCGCCTCTCAAGGGCAAAGGATTGTGGTACAGGTAGTCCCGGCCCCAAAGAGTCCAGCAAAGCATCCAGTGCAACAAGGACCACAAACTGAAGATATAGGTGTCCTGCTCAGCGTAGCCGCGCCTAACTCAAGGGCAAAGGATTGTGGTACAGGTAGTCCTGGCCCCAAAGAGCCCAGCAAAGCGTCCCACGCAGCGGGGTCCACGAACTGAAGATAAGTGTTGTGTGTGTCCCCGCAGACTAACGCTGGCTGCGCGCGCGGCGCCAGTGCAATAAGACACGCTAACTCATCACAATAAGCACCCTGCTTGACGCAGCCCTGCTTCTCAAAGGCAAAGGATTGTGATACAGGTTGTCCTGGCCCCAAAGAGTTCAGTAAAGTGGAACTCGTAAGGAGGGCCCTTGCATTACAGTAAAAGGGACAAGCGATTGTTGACTATGTAACCTATTAGCTTATTTCCTACATCCTTTTTATGATTCAATGGATAGAAGTAAGGTAGTGGTAGATAAAAGTTATCTACAAATACTGGTGCAAGTAGCCCCAAAGTATACTTCATAATTTTCCTGGTTGTATTTGTAAAGCAACCATACTCTTTAAGGATTGGAATTAGTTCAATGTACCCGGAAACATTTACGGCACCCCCGTAAATTTGCAGAAGATACATATATCTGCCATATTGTTGCTTGCCAAGAGGGAAAATCCATACCTGCCAATCCCTACAGTAGATTCAGGGCACGAGTCGGGGGTCCACCGCGGGTGGACTGCGTCCCCCACTTCTTTCACAGGGTGGACGCCGCCCACCCTGCCAAGAAGTTGGGCCCCACTAAAAAGATGCTGAATTCGTCCCGGTGTAATTTCCAAACACCGGGACACATTCAGCAGCACCTGCACGTTGTTGTCTGCTTTCGATCACAACAACGTGCAGGCGGGGACGGGGCTCTCTTATTTCTGACTCCTGCTGGGATACTCGGCCATAACAAAGGCCGAGTCTCAGGGGTCATCAAGCCTCCTTTTGTTGGAGTTTCCTGGCTGGCAGCAGTCAGGAGCCTCACACCTGATGCAAATGCAGCAGAGGGGAAACAAAGCCTCGCACCTTGTTAGCACTTCACACATACTTAGGAGAGGCAGCTTTTCACTTTGTTCAGGCTCTGTTTAGGAGATATGCATGCAATGTTAGAAGTCAGATGTGTTGATCTTTCCCAGTATTTGCACTAAATAAATTGCATTTATATACGCTTATTACCCTTGAGGAGGCGTTGTAATAATCTAAATATCACTATTTCTTTTAAAGCACTATGGCTATAGAAAGCTGAACGCTGACAAAAGGTAACATTGCTTTATATGTAGCGTACAAAAGTGTGAATCTTCTGCCTAAATCAGGAGGGTTTGCAAGTATACTCGAAATGTGCTCAAATGTACTCATGATACACCTGCTAAACATATATGTGAGGGCTGAAGATCTGATGTCACTTCTTGTGATGCCACTTCCTGTGATGTCACGCGCCTCACGCACCGCGATGTCACGCGCCGTGATGTCACATGCTGCGATGGCACGCGCTGCGATGCCACTTGCATACTGATTAACTAGGTTAGTCCCCCCACTTATTTTTTTAGGACTTGTGCCCTGAGTAGATTTAAAATATAAACAAGCAATGGCAATGTCAATAGTTCTGGCTTCCAAGTGAAAGTCCATGCTTATCGATTATTTGTGTGTGGTATTGTGAAAGGGTGAGTTGGTGAATGCAGGAATGACCCAAAGGGCAGATAAAAAACATGGCGCGAAGCATCTATTTATGCACTCATTCACTCAGGCTTGCAAGACCCTATTTGCCCATCTAGGATACGACACAAGCACGTTCACAAATGCGCGCGCACACAATGAAGTGGGATTTTCAGTTATATAAGCTGCAGTAGAACGGGGAATGTCACAGAGCTCCCTCCTGCGGTTCATTTTGTCAACCACGAATGGTACAATATTCAGCGCTTAGTTTTGTAATGCACCTACTCACAAAAGGAAAACATGCGGAGCCCCATGGACAATCATTCTAACAAAGCCTACTCTTTGAGGCCAGGTATGTGCCGGATGAAATCAGGCCACCTCATCTTTCTTCAGTGCGCTGATGCTTTAAAGTAGCTGTTGAAATTTGAATTACTATTTCTCAGAGTCCCAAAGACAACAAAAAAGTCGGATGTTGGTGCTAATTCCAAAAGGTTTCATTTTCCAACCGCCAATTGCGCCGTATTTCACAGAGAGGTCTAGAGGACAGTTCTCATGGCGTGGCACGTGCTGCCACCTACTGTTTCCTCGTGTAAAATGTTGAAGAAAATGGTTTCTTGAACTTCAGAATTTCAGCCGTGCTCAATTTCTCGTTTAATGCTCAATGCACGAATTTATGTACAATGGGAACGTGTCTCTTAAAGGAAACTCTCTCTTCAGTGCATGCATGGCTCAGTAAACCTGCAGCTATAGGATACTTGGTTGAAAAAGAATTTGAATCTACAAAAGAACTTTAAAGTCACAGAGATAGCTTGTACAGTTATTGGTGAGCGAGGATATATGCACACTTTTACCATCCTTATAAACTGATTGACCAATGGACGTCAGAAAAAAAACCCTCAGACACAGACTGCCGGACATCCTGGACATAGTCGGCGTCAATGCTCTCTGCTGGAAATTACAGCAAATTCTGCAAAGGTAACCGGGGTAGAAAAGTCTTTCTCTTGGCACTTCGGACTCAGCTTCTAAAAGTGCGAGAAAAGTCTTATAATCTTCTCTCTTCGCTCATAAAATGCATTCAAAATGAAAGCAAAACCAAATGAAACTTGATCTTCCAGTAAGCCGATTCATTGGCGTACAGACAAATATTTAATTGTACCATAATAAATAATTTTAGCAAAACAGAAATTTTACATTGATACTTTCTACCAGCAAAAATAAGATAAAACAAGCATTTGCAATGCAATCGGTCTCGCTATTGGGACCTTATAAGTGTTTAGCCATGCATTATATTATCACAGATTACTGCAATGGACTGTGTGGCAGTGATTATAAGTGTGGCAGTAGATGTGGCAGTGAACGTGGTATTTGAGCTCTTAGGAGTGGTCTAAAGATTAATACATTAAATTATTGATAAACTTTAATTACATTTATAATAAGTGGAGCCTACAAAGAGGTTTGTGTCACTTTGTGTAAATCAGTGTTTGAGGTGCACAGAGGAAGAGAAAGGCAGTCTGTTAGAGCAGGGGGCGTTGTCTGGGGGACAGGTGTGTAATATGAGAGAGCAGGGGATGAAAGATAGGAGGAGAAAAACAAGAGAAAGAGAGTGGGGCAATTAAAGTGAGAGAAAAGACAGCATATGATTGGGGAGAAGTGATGGTTCTTATTGTAGTGAGGGCAGCGCCCACTGTTAGGTCGTTTAGTCAGACCCTCCAGGATTTCGCGATTTAGCGATTTCGCGGTTTGCCGCGAAATCGGCACTTTTGTAAAAATGCAGCGATTTTTACAAAAGTGCCCGCAAAATCGGCACTTTTGTAAAAATGCCGCGATTTTTACAAAAGTGCCCGCGAAATTGAAGGAATGCAGGGAAAAGGTTAAGGTTGTGCATTTCTATGGTAATTGTAATTCTTCACTTGCCTGCATGGATGTTACAATATTACAAGCAGTGAAAAATGTTCTCTCATCAGGGACGCATAGCGCTTTAAAACTCATAAATAAAGAGGATAGCAGTTAATACGTAAAGGAAGAGGGAAGAAAGCAAGAGGGGAAATCCATGTTCCAATCTGCAAACTATGACGTATCCCGCTGCGAATAATATATCGAAGAAACAAATCCATAGTTATGAGATTTTCTCTACATATAATTGCTGGATATGATAGTTCGGCTAAAAGAAGCTGTTTCACGTCTCAATTCATCTTACTTTTTGTTTATTTGCTGACAGACAAAACAGTATTATTAGCAGCGAAACAGGAAGTAGCAGCTGTGCCACATGGCTGCCATATTTCTAAGGTAAAAAAAAAACTTCCCTCCTCCCAGCATCACATGTGACTGTGCCCTCTCATTACCCGCTGATGAATACATGACGATTTACCTCTCACCATGACGCAGCCTTTAGCGTAACCCTGGGTATGCTTGATCTCCCCCAAACTGCCACCCATTGTCTGCAACTGTTAATTAATGGCATAAATAGAGGTAAAAAAAACAATGTTATATTTTAGCCCTTGAAAATAATGGAAGGCCCTGCCTTTTGTAGGTAGTTTAAAATGATCCACATTAATAGCAAATTTTAGGAAGTCTGCTTATTACAAAGAAAGCTTTGGTCACAAGCGAGATCCTGGCTCAGCAGCCGTTGAAGATTTCACTGCGCTGTGAAGAGGCTGAAGACACCAAGGCCCATGGATGTAGCTAGGCTTGGCAGTTGGTGATGGTGGAATGACTCAATGGCATTGTGAATCAATGAGGTAGCCAGACTCATTGCTTGGCAGTTGGTGATGGCACAATGTCTCAGTGAGGTAGCCAGGCTCCTCGCTTGGCAGTTGGTGATGGCACAGTGACTCAGTGAGGTAGCCAGGCTCCTCGCTTGGCAGTTAATCAGACCCTCCAGGATTTTCGGGATGTGCCGGACCTTATCTGCCGTCAGTATCTGTAGCCAGAAACCATATTTGTGGCAGTTCGACAGCCGCCAAATTGGCCCACAGAACCTTGTTTTGTGATGGTAATTCCTTCAGTCGATACCCATTGGCTGAGATGCACACGCCTGGAAGGAAAGTAAATGACCCGAGACACAGAAAGCCTGACGCCTGGTTTGTAGGTTCTGGAATGCCATTTCCTATGGGATGCTACCAGGCCATCTTTGATGGGCTTCTCAGAACCTATACTAAAGCAAATGGAGGATTGCATTTCCAAGGGATAACAGCCTTCACCTGTGGGCTGCTTCCTCTGTTCCATGTCCCAGGTTGCCTATTTCAAAGTGGAATACTCTGCTAAAACAGTTTCCATTGATTTAAGGCTGAAAATAAATCATTATGAGTAAAATAAAGTGCCGCAAAAATGCCGCTAAATTGCCATATTTGTGCCGCTAAATTTCCATATTTGTGCCGCTAAATTTCCATATTTGTGCCGCTAAATCCTGGGGGGTCTGTTTAGTGCAAGGAGCTCAGTGTGAGTGCAGTGCAGCTAGGGCAGTTCTCACTTTGATGTCACTGAAATCAGGACAGTTACCAGTGCATGGAAAGCTTCTAGTGCGATGCCAGTGCAGTATTCAGCACCTAGTGCTATGCTAGTAGCAGCCTTAGGGTGATTCCATAGCAGTATGGAAGAATTCAAATGCATAGCCACTGCATAAAGGCCAATTCTAGTGTACTGGCACTTTGACTTTCACACTGGCCTATCCCTGCAGTGTTGTGCTGGCAGTGTCCAGTGTCACAACAGCACTTCAGCGACCAGTACCATCACTGCAGTGAAAGCAGCTCTAGTGTGATATCACTATGGAATGGCAGCTGTCAGTGAATGTGTAGGCACGGGAATTGTATTGCAATGCAATAGGTCTCGCATTTGTGAGAGTTTGAGCTATTGGCATTGTAAATGACAATGCCTTTTATTTATCTGTTTTGCTAATTAACACATAAATAAAAGGCATTGTCATTTACAATGCCAATAGCTCAAACTCTTGTAAATGCGCGGAATAGTCAAAGAAGCGGCGGCCATCATCCCGGGCTGCTCCGAAAGTGAAAGCGTGCATGGCGCGCTGAATGTTGCAGAGAATAAAGCATGTTGTGCCTGCAGTAGGAGAAAGTGATTAAAGAAAATAGTGCTTGCAGACTAAAAAAGAAGTACCGCGTTGCAACCGAAGTAAAAGGGCCAGTCCTCATGAATCCAGCTAGGTGATTGGTTTTTAACCCTTGTGGCCGAGCACCACGGGTGGATCCTATGCCTCAGTGTGGATGGGGGGAGGGGGGCACGTGCACCCCATGCTTCACTGAGGATAGGGAAGCACGGTCAGCACTATGGGTGCATCAACCAGAGTTGTCTTTGTTCTTGCGCTGAATCACAAGTTCCGCTCCCTGGTCTCCTTATTTCAGAACTCCTCTGCCGCAAGTAATGGCGGATTCCCTGTGCCCATCTTCCCTTTTATCTCAGCATCTCAGCACTCAGAGGCTCCAGGGACCTCTGCTCCCATTTAGCTGGCAATCCCGAGTTTCCATGCCAGCTCGGCTCGACTGTCTGCCCATTTCCTGTGACAGCTCATAGCTGGATTTTTTTTTTTAAAACGAACCCAGATTGATAATCTCAGTCATGAGGTGACTGCCTCTCCTGTCCCTTCCTGTTTTCTCTTCAACATACCAGTTAATGTGTTTGTCGAATGTGCTCAAGTTTGTTCTTAGATCCCAGGATTGGAGTTGGCAGAGTTCCCAGGATGTCCGGTTGAGGTACCAGTAAGCAGTCGCTTCTGGCTTGCACTTTCTTAGGGCAATACATTTTCATATGCAACTGCAGTGCCTGGATTTGGGCGAACAGTAAATGGTGTTCTTACCTTGCAGTCATAGCCTGAGCCAGCCCACCCGGTCAAATCTTCCTCAAGTACGTACTCAAGCCGCTTTGCCTTAAGAGGATATTTACTTTCTATGTTGTGGGGCTAGATGCCTGGAGGTAGCTGCCTAGAGTAGGTTATGGTTAGCTTCCTGTACCTCAGTCTTGCTGCCAATTTCTGCACACCCTGGGGCGAATGTTTAATTTGTTCCGTATTCCGTCCATCATTTGTGTGTATTTTTCCGCCACTGGATTCAAGCTAGCCTGGCTGATGAGGTGCGATACCCCGAAACCGGTCCCAGGATGCTTTTTTACCGGTCCAGGGAACCTGGCTTGGCAGTTCGGGCTGGACTGTTCCCATGAGGAGCAGGGTCAAGGCTGATTTGCATATGGCTGGGTCTAAACTGGGGTGGCATAGTGAGCATATGAATGATGGATTTAACCCAGATCTCGACTGGGGGTGAATGTTTGATTTGTTCTGCTTTCTGTCCACCATTTGTGTCTTAATTTCTGCATACCCAGGCAGCCCGAAACCACCCGCACATTCCAGCTACTCTACCTCTCTTGCAGTTCTCTTTGTATTCAGTTATAACTGGTGTTACAGTTCTATAGTAGGTTCCAGGCACATGCCTTTCTTAGTCATTGCTCCCGAAAGTTCTGCTAATTAAGTCTGTGTCAAGTAAGGTCCTTCTCCCCGGTACAAACTATGGCTTAAATGGTGTTTAAAATGTTAAATAACCCCGGCCTTTACCACTTTTCTAGCTGAGTAAAGTGGCTTCTGATACGGAAGTGCCCCTGCACAAGCACAATATACTCCTTTTAGGGAGTTCTCCGAGCTCCTTGAACTAAGGTGGGCATGTCTGATGGGGCGAGGGCGAAGTGAGGGCTAGAAAAGTAGGGCTTCGTAGGAGGAGGAGCTCCCAAAGAGAGGACTGTGATTTGATTTGGCGGGCTCCCCTGGGTTTAGGAAAGGTTTCACGTTCAAAACAAAGGTTGTGGGAGGAAAGGAAAGGAAATGGCCGAGACGGAGAACAGGAAAGAGGTAAAGGAAACAGATGAGAATAGGTGGGGGTGGGCGGTAAGGGAGAAAGGAAAAGGGGAGGAAATAGGAAAGCTGCAGAATAACTGCTAGTGTGCAACAGCTAAGGTGCATACCTTAGAGATAAAGCTACAGAACATCTAGCAACAAGTACAAGTACAGTAGTAGACATGGACAGAGTGAGACAAAGCAGCTAAACACTTGACAGGTCAGAGCACCAAAGGCCCGAGGTGGCCTGCAGGATATCTGGATTTAAGCTGTAGAACTCAAAAATAGCTGCCAAGTACTCTGTACACGTTCCCTCTGGAAGAGTCGGTTCTAGAGACAGAAAAAAACGAGGAAAAAAAGGATAACATGTACATTTGGAGAATGAGTCGGTGTTAATAGAGAATCTAGATGTGGAATCTCTGGAATACGATCCAAGAGACCACCCCTCCCCGAAAAACCTCACTCCAAAAAAGAGAGAGACGACTGCCAAGAACAACTGGGAATTTGGCGCCCAGTGTGGAGGAGAGCTGTGAGCAGAGTGGGTAAAGGTGGGCTGAGGAGCTGTCAGGAGGGCGGCGGGCGGGTGGGGGGATATGTAGTGGTGGTCACCAGGAGCCGGTGGGCAGAGACTGGCTGTCAGGTCAGGGCCGGAATAAACATGCCTGATATCAGGCAAGCACTAAGAGGGCTGGGGTCAGGAGACTGTGGGGCTCAGTCACCACAATGGCACCATCGCCAGAAGACAGTCCCGAGGATAAACCAAGGCCCTCTGACCGGGTTGACCGCTGATGATAGCCTCGTTCCTATTTTGTGCGCAAGACTCCAAACCTCCAGTGGGTATGGATCGGCTTCACCAGATTGTGCGGCAGAAAGCTGCTTCAAGGTGACCGTTTAGGCACACATGCGTCCCCATGCCTAGTGATGGAGCAGAGAAAATACATTTTTTTAACCCCTAACAAATTTTATAAATAATTAATAAAATGTTCGTTTAAATGTATTAATCAACAATGTACGTAAGGGAAGGGTAACACGCAAGTACATGGGCTAAATAATCTATTAACGAATGTCTGTGTGTCTAATTATAACATAAAAATAATTGCGTACTAAATAAATAATAAATGCATGATTGTGCTTCATAGAATATAAACGTGTCGTTGCAAAAACAATAGTGATGGTAAGTAAGGAACAGCTTAAATGTTGCTTTCTGCTAGGTAATAACCAATTGGGGTACGTAGATGACGGGAGGGAAACGAAAAGGCTATATTTCTCTATTTTTAATTATGTTTTGTTTATTTCAAAATAGTGCTTCTAAGTATAAACGAGTGGCGATATAAAAATGGCTGCCGGTTATTGAAGTGCGCATGTGCGGGGAAACGCGTGACAAGGGAGAAAAAGTTGGAGAAAAGCTAACCACGTGATGATGCTGAGAGGCTAGGATGCAAGAATGGTCAAGGCTGATGTGACCTAATTGAACTGATAGTGTGCCGTGGTGATCAGCAAGGAACCGTGGGAAACCGTTTTAAGAGAAAGGACAATGCCTGCAGAGTTCTCGAATGTATCGAAAGAAGTTACAAATGTACTGATCGAAGCGGATGGAAACATGTCTTGAACTGTGAGAAAGGAAATGAACATATACATTCCAAAGAACAAGTTGGATCCGGGAGAGCTTGATTAAGAATGAATAGATGAAATGAATGGACCAATGAAAGAAAAGCGCGTTATTAATGTTGCAACAATTAGTTAGCAAAGTTAGAATTAGGGTATAAGAGGGCCTACTCTTAATCGAAAACATGCCGTATTACGAGTATGAAAGGGAGAGAACGTCATGGACGACAAAAATTAAAAATTTCTTTAAGAAAGACAAAAAGGTTGTGACTAGAGAGGGACAAGTAATTCCTCCGCCGAAATCAGCAGCTTCACATATGATGCTGAAATATGGATATCATACATGCATATGGTTGGAAAATTGGGCAAAGTACACGAAGAATGATGGTGCATTAGCTTTCCCTGAGAATGGTTCATTTAGTGTAGCGGTTTTGCGAAATTTGCGAGAAAAGATGACAAATCTAGAACCTAGACCTAGACCGACACAGTTTGAAGCCTTGACGGAATGGGAGGATGAGATGTATGAGCGAGAGAGATTCAGAGGTTTAAGAGATCATGAGTTTATGCCTGGAAGAATGTGGGGAATAAATCATGAGGATAGAATAAAACGATGGAGATGTGCTAACATGACAGGAGGTTTGTTTCCGGCTTTTACAGTTGCGGAAGAGACTAAGAGAAAACGTACTGAGAAAAAGAAACATATGGAGAGGGAGAAATATATGCATGAGAGTGAAATGGATGATGAATTGCTGGAAGATATTTTAAATAGAAATCCACCTCCGTATCAGCAGAGTTCTACAGTGGTGACACCAAATGCGCCGCTAATAGAGACTGTGCGAAATAAAAGTCCGGTAAAAAGAATTGAAATAAATAGGTCACAAGATCAAATAAGAACTTTACAAAATGAAGGAGTAGAAAGTCACAATGCAAGTGAATTAGCAAGGACAACAAAAGAACTGACTGAGAAAATTAGGGAATTAACGAAAAACATGGAAGCTGTGACTGTACCCGTAACAATAGGTCAAGTAATACCAGTTTTTGAGAATCAGAAAATTGATGAACGGTCCTTAGTGATTCCTATGAGTTCACAATTTCAGAGAGAAAAAGAAAGGATGGAACCAAGTACAAGTAATTTGGCTAGTACTTACAGACCAAGTCCACCTACAAATTTGACTGTGAATGAGTGTAATGGTAGGAAAATGCATATGGTAACAGAATCTGCAACAGAGACTCCTGAAAAGAGTGGTAATTGGATAGAATTAAATAATACACCCATAGGTCCGACTCCTGATGAATTAAATGAGTGGATGAAGGCATTTAAAATAAAGGAACCAGAAGAAAAACCATTAGATGTAATTAGGTTAAAAATTGACATGGAAGAATTAATTTTAGGGACGATTGGTACAGAAAAGCTAAAAATTACCAGGATGATGAAATAATGTTTCTGTGCAAAAGTATTACATGGAGAGCTAAAATTTACATGACAAACTAGAAGAGATAGCAAGTGAAATTGGAATAGATTTTGCGAAAGTGAAAACATTGCAGAAACCCTACAGAGTAGACTTTTGTGAGAAAGATATAGAAAACTTGAACACAGCAGGAAGGCTGACACAGATAAAAGAGTTAATTGTTTTACTGAGAAAATGGGGTGATGTGGACAGATGGAAAGTTAG
The DNA here is from genome assembly GCA_963921515.1 of Calotriton arnoldi. NCBI lineage: Eukaryota > Metazoa > Chordata > Amphibia > Caudata > Salamandridae > Calotriton > Calotriton arnoldi. The sequence goes on from CAWUFW010003593.1 coordinate 243,051, forward strand.
ATGGACGAAAAAGAATGAGAAAACTACAGACAAAGCTTCTTTGGCTTTTATGATAACTGAAAAAGAACCTGTTGCCAGAGAATACCCTATGAGAGAAACTCCAGGTGGTAGTTATGTGCATGTTCCCTGGACTAGGCAGGATATACTGTCATTTACAAATGAATTTCCGAAGCTGAGAGAGAAACCAGTTGAATGGTACCGACAAGTAGAGAGGTTTGTAAAGGTTTCAAAGGTGTTGTGGATAGATTTAGATGGATTGTTTGACATAGTGGTGCCAACTGATTTGTGGTCTGAGTGTAAAATTACAGTTGACTGGCCAACTACAGAATATCCAAGAGATCCTAAGACAGGAGCTCCAGGTCCTGAGGTGATGAGGAAGTACGATAAGGTGATTACCTTTTTGAAAAATAAGATTCCTCCTAAAGAAACAGATTGGGTAAAAATCGATAGAACTACACAGGAAAGTAAGGAGTCTGTACATGCCTATTATGAAAGGTTGTTGTTGGTTTTCAAGCAGTATACTGGATATGAGGAGTTGAGTGAAAAGGATATGAGTCATTTCGTATACAGATTTGTGTTTGGGCTGAAACCAGAGATTAGTGAAATGATTAAACAGCATATGATTAATTGGCAAAATGGCACGGTAGATGAGGTACTGAGGTATGCTAAGTATTGTAGTGATGATATTGAGAGTAGACAGCGTAAATTGAAAGAGAAGGCAATGTGGGCACAGGTGAAAGTGGCAGAAAGGCAAGAAGCTCAATTGGACAATAATAGTGGGAATGAAACAGGACAGAATAAATCGCGACCTAACATAGGTAAAGGGAAAGGTCAAGTGAGTCTAGAGGAGGCAAAGAAGAAATGGCCCTGTCATAATTGCGGAAAATTAGGGCATTGGAGAAACGAGTGTAAGTTCCCACCTAAACCTAATCCGGAAAATCAATCATTAACTCCACAGGTGCAGAATGAGGTAGTTGTTCAACAAGGTCAGGTGCCACAGCCACCACTTCCCAACACTGTTAACCAGCAAAGATACAGTACAGAAACAGGATTCTACGGAGGAGAGCAGGTAACACAGTTGCCGCGAGCAGATAACATTTTTCAGTATTGGTTGCGACAGAGTGAGGATGAGGCGGATGAAAGTTCATGACGGTGCCTAGGAGAGGGAAAGAGTGCGTACTTGGCGCAACTCTAGAGGTAGATCAGTCTGGTCCCTTTGTGGATGGAGAAGTGAATGGTGCAAATGTAACATTCCTTATCGATACTGGAGCTACCCGTTCTACTGTTAGATCAGTGGAAATTCCAAACCTTCCTCTCTCAGGTGAATACATCCAAGTAGTAGGAGTAGCAAATCAGCAGATTAAAACACCACTTACTGAATTAGTGGAAGTAAAAATTGGTTCTTTTAGCAAAATGCATAGATTTGTAGTGTGCGATTGTAGCCCTGTAAATCTTTTAGGTCGTGACCTTTTGTGCAAAATGAATTGCACAATTTATTGTACACCAGATGGAATTGGATTTCAGACCCCAGATGAAGATGTATTGTATAAAGTAACTTTGATGAATCAGGAACCTGAAATGAATGGTTTGTTTCCTGCATTTGATGCAGAAAAACTTCCAGAAGAACTGAAAAATGCAGTGAAAGAAAATGTGTGGGATTTTACAGGAGAAGATATTGGATTAATGAAAGAAGTTGATCCCGTAAAAGTAACAGTAAAAGAAGGAACAACTTACCCAAATACGCCACAGTATAAATTGACTCCAGAAATAATTGAAGGAATAACTCCTGTAATAAATAAAATGATCGAACAGGGAATTCTAAAAGAAATAATGAGCAGTCCATGTAATTCACCTATTATGGGACTGAAAAAGCCAAACGGAACATATAGAATAGTACAGGATTTGAGAAAGATTAACAAAATAGTTGTGCCTTGTTGTGCAATAGTGCCAAACCCTGCAGTAATTCTATACCAAATTCCACACGAAGCTGAGTGGTATACAGTGATAGATTTGTGTCACGCATTTTTCTCTATTCCTTTGCATCCAGATAGCCAGCCATTATTTGCGTTCCGGTTCGGACAGCGTATTTTGGCATGGTGCCGAATTCCTCAGGGGTATACAGAAAGCCCCTCAATCTTTAATCAGATTTTAAAGAAGTCCCTGGAAGATTTGAAAATGACAGAAAAGTCAGTGATGGTGCAGTATATCGATGACCTGTTGGTGGCATCGAAAACAAAAGAAGCATGTGTAAGTGATACAATTGCTTTACTGAACCATCTAGAGAAAAGAGGACATAAAGTGTCCCCTTCAAAATTGCAATTTTGCCAAAAGAAGTCCAATATTTAGGGCATAAAATTGAGAAAGGAGTGCGAAAGATAGCGACAGAAAGAGTAAAAATGATTCAAGGAATGAGAGCACCAATGACGCAAAGAGAGGTAAGAATGTTTCTGGGAATGGTTGGATATTGCCGACAATGGATAAGTGGTTTCTCCTTGATTGCTAAACCATTACAAAAACTGACCAAGAAGGATGTAAAAGACCCTTTTGAGTTAAATGACGAAGAAATGAAATCTTTCAAAGAGTTGAAAAAGAAATTGTGTGAGGCCCCTGCTTTAGGAATGCCTGACTATGAAAAGGATTTTGAATTGTACTGCAGTGAAAGAGATGGATGTGCATTTTCAGTACTGGTACAAAAACATGGAACAATGAAGAGACCAATTGCTTATTTTTCAGCTGTTTTAGATCCTATAGCAAAAGCATTGCCTGGATGTCTGAAAGCTGTTGCTGCTACTTGTGTAAGTTTGGAACAAAGTGAAGGTATAGTGATGGGGTATCCACTGAGAGTATATGTTCCCCATTCAGTAGAGATTCTGTTGACAAGAGAACAAAAACACAGTACATGACACATAGTCGGCTGTCTAAGTACGAAAAAGTAATCTTGAGTGCAGAAAATGTGACCATAGATAGATGTATGAATGTGAATCCTTCGACATCATTGCCAGATGAAGAGAGTATAATTGAACAAGATGAAGTAGATCATGATTGTCTGAATGTGCTGGAATATTGCACAAAACCAAGAGCTGACATAAAAGATGAGCCTTTAAAGGAATCAGATTATGTCATGTTTGTGGATGGCTCATGCTTGAGAACGAAAGAAGGAGTTCTAAGCGCAGCTTACGCAGTGTGCAGAGTGGCAACTGTGATGAAAGTGTCTTGTCTGAAAGGAATAAGGTCTGCCCAAGTTGCAGAACTGATTGCTTTGATTCAAGCATGTAAGTTGGGAAGAAATGTGCGAGTTACGATCGTGACCGATAGCCAGTACGGTTTCGGTATCGTGCACGATTTCGGTCAGATTTGGTCACAAAGAGGTTTCTTGACGTCTGCAGGAACACCTATCAGAAATGGAGATTTTGTTAAGAAACTGCTTGAGGCGATACAGCTGCCTAAGCAGATAACTGTAGTGAAATGCAAGGCACATAAGAAAAATGAAGATTACATAGCTGTTGGTAATAACTATGCGGATGAGATAGCCAGTTATTGTGCAGAGAACATGGTATCCCTAAACAAGAATAGAGAAAGGGAGCATATCTCTTCTCCTTTGCTTTTTACTAACACTGTCGAGACATGGGATGAGGTGAGACAGTTAGAGGAAGCTGCAAATGATGAGGAAAAAGATTACTGGATAAAAGCAGGATGTAGAAGACAAGAAAACAATGGTGTGTGGGTTTACAGAGATGAAAGACCAGTTATGCCTGATAGCATGATTGCAGACATGGCACGGATGTACCATGGACAAGCTCATATTGGGAGAGATGCAATGATCAGACTTTTTAGACAAACATGGTATAACCCAAAATTCAGAGCCATAGCTGAAAGTCTTTGTCAAAGATGTCTTATTTGTCAACAGTTTAATCCAGGAAGAAAGACAATAGTGAGTCTAGGAACAATAGGACGAGAAGGAGGTCCGTTCACTAGAATGCAATTAGACTTCATCGAAATGCCCCCTTGTAACAGACTAAAATATGTTCTAGTGGTCGTCTGTTTGTTTTCTCGTTGGGTGGAGGCATACCCCACTAGAAGGAATGATGGAATAACGGTAGCAAAACTTATGCTGCGAGAGTTCATTCCAAGGTATGGTTTTCCAGTCACGGTTGAGACAGATAGAGGAACACATTTTCAAAATGAGTTGATCCAATTGATTTGTGAAGCATTGAGTATTAAACAAAAACTGCATTGTGCATACAGACCAGAGGCTTCTGGGGTAGTAGAGCAAATTAATGGAACAATTAAGAACAGGTTAGGAAAAATGTGTCAAGCTACAGGACTCAAATGGCCAGATGCACTGCCCCTTGTTCTGATGACCATCAGAAGCATTCCTGAAAAGAAAACTGGACTTAGTCCTCATGAGGTGATCATGGGACGAGCAATGAGACAAGCACAAGTACCTGTCAACAAGTTATTGACTATAACTGATGATCTAGTACTGGATTATTGCAAAGGACTGGCTGATGTGGTGCGTTCTGTGTTTCATCAGGTTGGACCGGATGCGACCACTCTTGAAAGAAAACCAGCCCACGACTTGAATCCAGGAGACTGGGTCCGCATAAAAATCCACAGGAGAAGAAACTGTCTAGTTCCTCGCTGGGATGAGCCATGACAGGTAATCCTAGTGACAACAACTGCAGTCAAGTGTGCAGGAGTGAAGAACTGGGTCCATGCCAGCCACACAATTAGAGTTCAAGAACCTGCAGATCGACATGTGAGTCGACGTCTGGAAGTGTGGGATAAGAGTTCAACGACTGGGACAAAAAGAATAAGAGAAAGGGTGCCAGAACTTGAAGATCGACCTGAAAGTCGACATCTGGAAACCCCAACTGCAAGCACCTCTAGAGAGGAAGAGGAAGAAGAAGAAGAAGGAAGAATTTCAGAAATTCCAGAACCTGAAGATCGACCTGTAAGTCGACAACTGGAAATATCTGACACGAGTTCAGGATCTGATGATTCAGTTGAAAACTGTGAAGAATTTCGAAGGAGAACTTGGGGATATAAACCAATTAGAGAAGAGAATGAACAAGAAAATGATCTAGATGAGCAACCAAGTACAAGTTATGGTGGAAATCCTTCAAAAGTAATATTAATAGACAAAGTAGGGAAAGAGACAAATAAAAAGTTAGAAAATCGAGAAGAACCCCGAGGAGCAATAGGGACAGATAGTGAAACAAAAGAACAGGGAAAATTAGAAGCAGAGAGTGAGGAAAATACCAATTCGGAAGAACACCGAGGAGGGACAGTAATAAGGGAACACAAGAAGGAGAAGACAGATCCACCAGTAAGAGAAGATGAGATCATAAGCTTCAAAATAAGAGACAATTGTGAAAAGGTTGAAACAGAATCTGAAGAAAGTGGAGAAGAAGAGAAAACAAAAACTGAATCAAGAAAAAGAAACTGGAAATCAGAAAGAGGAGAAAAAGAAGGTGAAGCCAAAAGGCCAAGAAAAGGAGACAATTGGCCCAGCAACTATATAAGAAAATTGAGATACAGAATAATCAGAACTGGAGAAAAAAAGTGCTGAACAGGTGAATGAAATAACAAGTCAAAAGGAACAAGAAAAGCCAAGTGGAAAACGACTGCAAAAGTCTAAAAGAACAAAGAAAGTGAATTCGAAGTACAAGTCACCTGAGTGGCTGTACATTGCTCTAACGGATTACAAAGAAGAAGGAAACACTCACGAGAACCCGAGACTAAGAAACCGAATGGGTAAAGGTGAGATGCAACAAACCTGAAGTGAAGACTTAAAGTGCTTCTGCCGGATGTGACAATTTTACTGGATATGACAAATCACCGGATGTGACAACGAAAGAATTCTGGAGAGAATTAATAGAAAGTACCAAGCAAAGACTTTTGAAAGCAGAGTGGCATCTAAGTCATTTCTGAGGTGTAGTGACACAATTTTCTGAAACTTAACAAAAAGATAAAAGTAAAATGGAAAATACTAGAGATAGAAGAGATAAATGTGAGTTTGTAAAAAGATGGTGTAAAATGTGCTGCTTTTGTACAGGTTTATTAATGACAGTATGGATAGTTTTAGCAATCACAATTCCTATTAGTTTAGCTGTAATAGAAGCAAAGAATGATACTAAACCAGAAAAAGAAACTAATATTAAAGAACCAGTTATTTTAAGAAGTAGTGCAGAATTACATAAGGATAAGTCATTAACAGACTTTTCTAAAAATGTTTTTACAAAATTGTTGTACGAATATGTAGAGACAATGGATGTGAGAGATTGTTATGTTTGTATGCAGTTGCCTGCATCAGTGTCAGAAGGTGTGACTTATCATCACCTACCTCTAACTTATGGAATAACCTGTAGTGTCATAGCAAGTTTATTTTATAAAACAGGTAGATTAGAGTTTTATTACACTGATATAGATAACATTTTTGCAAATGTTCCTGTAGTTCCAGAACTTAACAAAGTAAAACAAGCAAGGGTTTTAGGAGAATTCTTTTTAGAGCATAGAAAATTAACATTAGAAGAAATAGCTAAAAACAACCTTACCTGTGAGTTAAAGAAAGAAAAGGTATTTTTAGAAATGGTTGAAGAAAGAAGAATGAAATTTCAAAGAGAAGCAATAAAAGAGGAAGGAACACATCTGTGGACGTTTGAGGAAGGAAATCATGAAGGGAAAAAGATAAATGCAGCAATGACATTAGATTGGCCGCAAACAGGAAAGTTGTGTATTAGAAGAAATAAGACAGTCTATGACAATTACTTTGTAGGTTCCAGTATCTGCCATGACAATTATCAAATTTTGGGAGGTTGGGGATTCAAAGGTGGAAAAGATCCAATATTTCCAGGTATCTATTATATTTGTGGGAATAGAGCTTATGTCAGGACCAATGTCTTTCCTCTATTGAACCGCACAGGAGCAGAACGACGTTAGTTCCAATGCCCTTCTCAGAACCTTCCCTGCTAGGCCTTCTAGCATTCCATCGCAGGTAAGTTCTAAGGGGGGAAAGGGGTTGGGGACAGAGAAGAGACAGCTTCCTGCGCTCTGCCTGTTCTGCAAGGTCTTCTTTTCTTCTTACTTCTTGCAGACCTGTACACAATTCAACTTTAGCATTTACTCAGCACTTACTTGTGACCAACTTCTCTTTTATATTAGATAACTTATCTTACCAGGGAAACTTGGGAAGCTTGCTACTCTTCTTACTTCTCGTGTTGTTTGTCTGGTTGAGATGAGAAGTTTTTACTTAGCTTGTTTATTTTCTTTTTCTATTTCAGGAACGTCCTGCCGCAGATTCTGGCTTGTGGCTATGATGCAAGAAAGATTGTGGTAAATGTTTGCTTTTTATTCTTTTCTTTTTGAATTGGTTATATTTATTATGCCCTTCATCTACTGTACTCACTGTGTATTACGCTCCTTTATCTTATCAGTTTTATTCTTATTAGGCTGCTTTAATTCTTCTTTTCTTCTGAATTAATAAAAGAGCTCTTCACAAGTTTTTAGTATAGCAGAAAAGATAGGGTTCTCTTGAGCTCCCTTTCAGTAGTTAATTAAATGAATTGTAGGCAACTGTGCTAATTTAATTTGTCTGTGCAAGCTTGTGCTTCCATCTTATTTGATTTATTTAGGAGCTGGAGATTTCTTTAACAGAAACGAATTTCAACTACAGAGTTAGTTGACCCTTTTAACCTTGCTGACAAGTGGATGACTAATCTCTTTCACATGCATTTAACAAATGCGGTAAAAAGGAAAATGACTAAGTTACTTTAATTCATCACGGTCTTTAACCTTCTCAACCAAGCGTGACAAGAGTCTTTTTAAATATAAGCACTGGGAATTCTTTGAAGAGTGCTATTATTTGAACGTTCAGCTTAAGCAGAAAAATGCATTTGGTTCTTTTAAATATACACTGACCTTATTTCATAGTGCAAGAGAATTCCGACGAAACTAAAACCCGATATTTAAACGCAACTACCCTAACTAACTTTCGCGACGCCTCAGGAACAGGTGCTCTCTCAGGAATTTCTTCAGTGAAGTGCACTGTGGAATGTTGAAGCGCACTTCACCTGACCTTCATTATTTAAGAAGACTAGACTGCTAAACAGCACTATGCTGTAGCAGTGCTGGAATTTTGGCAGCCATATTACAATTTCTGCGATGCCAGCTAGCACTCCAGCTAAGGGGATAACCTGCCTTCAGTTTAGTCTGTAAGGGAGAGATAGTCATCAGTGTAGAGATGGAAGGAGGAAACCTACCGTGAACCCTGACAGTACCCCCTCCCAACGGGGTTTCCTCCAGTCGAGGTTTGGCTGGGAATTTGGCATGAAAGGCTTTAATTAATCGGGGGCATGAACATCAGTACTTTTTTCCCAAGAACGCTCATCAGGTCCATAACCCTTCCAATCAATGAGGTAGAAAAGTTCATTACGAATGATGCGTGAATCTAAGATGCGTTTAACCTCATACTCCACCTCACCATTAAGAATTAAAGGATCCGGAGGAGAACTTTACGCAAATCTGGTTGAATGGGTTTGAGGAGAGAAATATGAAACACTGGGTGAATTTTAGTAGTGCCTGGGAGAGATAATTGATAAGTGACAGGATTGATAACCTTCTCAATAGGATAGGGACCCATAAACGGGGCTGGAATTTACGGGAACCCTTGAGTCTAAGATTTTTAGTGCTCAACCAAACCAAGTCTCCTGCCTGAAGATCAGGTTCTTTTTTACGTTTGCGATCAGCGAAGTGTTTATAACGATCCTTCGCAATCGACAAGTTCTGGATTACAGAGTGGTGGATTTTAGTCATTTGTTGAGCAATGTCTTGAACAGCTGGAACATCTATCTTATCAAAATTAGCATGAGAATTAGGATGTCTGCCTGCGTTTACAAAGAAAGGGGAATGACCAGTAGATACATTTTGAGCATTATTGTAGGAGTATTCAGCTGTCCATAAATGGTCAGGCCAATCACCCTCTTCATCTAACAAATAAAGCCGTAAGTATTGTTCTAGTTCTTGATTAATGCGTTCAGTCTGCCCATCAGTTTCTGGGTGAAAACTGGTAGAATAACGATGGTCTATATTAAGACCTTTGATGTAGGCCTTCCAAAATTTTGATAGAAACTGGGAGCCTCTGTCTGAAATGAGTACCTTTGGAATGCCATGAAGGCGAATGATATGTTGATTAAAAAGTTGGGAAAGTTGTTTAGCAGTAGGTGTTCCCATGAAAGGTACAAAGTGTGCCATCTTGCTAAAGGTGTCCACTACCACAAGAATGGTATCATAACCATGGGAAGAGGGCAGATCTACAATTAAATCTAGGGAGACTGTGTGCCAAGGATGTGGGGGGTTGGCATGGGTTGTAGAAGACCTTTTGGAGCCTGCCTGTCCGATTTCCCCGTGCACAAATCTCACAGCCCAGAACGTATTGACGAATGTCTCTGCACATGTATGGCCACCAGAAACTACGTCTAAGTAACTCTTCAGTTTTGGAGACGCCCTTATGGCCCGCCAAAGGGTTATCGTGACATTCTTGCATTGCCTTCAACTGGAGTTCCTTAGTAGGTAAATACAGATTGGTGCCATGATATGGAAGACCGTTGTGGACGAGACGTTGAGGATCTTCTGTGGCCCAATTCTCCATTTCCAGGTCAGACATGGTATTCCGAACGTGATTTTCGAAGGGCTCGAGAGAGATAACTCCAATGATTTTATCTTCAGGTATGATTTGTTGGTTAGTAATGACAGGAGTTTGATTTTCGGTGTCCAATCGAGAAAGAACATCAGCCTTTCCATTCTTAGATCCTGGACGAAAGGTAATTACAAAATCGAAATCTGCGAAATACAGAGACCAACGTAGTTGTCGTGGTGTGAGAGTACGAGCAGATCGCAGGAATTTCAGATTGCGGTGATCCGTAAACACCGTCACGGTGTGCTTAGCTCCCATTAAGTAGTGCCTCCAATCTTTAAAGGCATCTTTGATTGCCAAAATTTCTTTCTCGGTAATTGTATAATTACATTCCGCAGGGTTGAGCTTACGGGAGCGGTAAGCCACCGGGTGTAATTGTCCCGTATCCTTATGCCTTTGTGAAAGTATTCCTCCGATGGCCAGGTCCGAAGCATCTGTCTCCAAATAGAAAGGCTCAGAGGGATCTGCATGAAGTAAAACAGGTGCCGTGGTAAAGCTGTCTTTCATCAATCTAAAGGCCTCTTCAGCTTCTTCAGACCATTTAAATGGAACTCCTTTCTTTAGAAGACGAGTTAAGGGGAGAATTTTCTGGGAGAATCCGTGAATGAATCGGCGGTAAAAGTTGGAAAATCCAATAAAGCTTTGAACCTCTTTGACACTGGTAGGGGCTTTCCACTCCGTTATAGCTTTCACCTTCTGCTCGTCCATTCTCACTCCTGCAGGTGATAATACAAAGCCCAGGAATTCCACTGTATCAGTATTGAATAGGCATTTTTCCAGTTTTACGTATAGTGAATTTTCTCGTAATCGTTGTAAAACAGCTCGGACCTGGTTTGGGTGGTCTTCAACTGAGTCTGAATAAATCAATATGTCGTCTATATAAACTATGACGCATCGATCAATAAATTCACTTAGGACATCATTGATGAAGTACTGGAAGGCCGCTGGAGCGTTGCAAAGACCATACGGCATGACCAGATACTCGTAAAGGCCATATTTAGTCCTGAACGCAGTCTTCCACTCATCGCCTTCCCGGAGCCTGATCAAATGGTATGCTCCTCGTAGATCTAGACGAGTGTAAATCTTTGCTTCCTTCACCTGATCAATCAATACGGAAATTAGGGGTAGCGGGTAACGGTTTTTAATTGTTATCCTGTTAATTGCCCTAAAGTCAATACAAGTCCTGAGATCCCCTCTTTCTTTGGTACGAAAAAAGAGGGGAGGAGACCGGAGACTGGGATGGTCTGATAAATCCATTCTCTAAATTTTTGGCAAGGTATTCCTTCAAATGAATGTTTTCTTTCTCCGTCAAAGCGTAGATCCGGCTGCATGGCAAGTTAGCCCCAGGTTCAAGGTCGATTTTACAATCGTAGGGTCTGTGGGGCGGTAGCTTCTCAGCCTTCACTTCATCAAAAACATCCACAAAGTCTTGATACTCTTCGGGTACAACAGTAGTTTGTATGACACACACCGAACCTCCATTTTCACACAACTGGGCGACTGCACTGGGCTGAGAAGGATTTGTTGGACAATTGAAACAATTTCTTGTACAATATTCCGAATTTAGTTGAATAGTTCGTGCTGCCCAATTGATCTGTGGGTTGTGCTCTGTCAACCACGGCAAACCTAGAATCAATTGGAATTGAGGGGCGTCTATTAGATTGAACTGCAATTTTTCTTGATGGCCTTCGACTGTAATCATGTGCACCAATTCTGTGTGACTGGTTATGGGCCCTGAAGTTAGATCCGTACCATCCACCGCTCTAACCTTCTCATTTTCTCTTTTTTAATTGCTTGTAGTCCAATTTGGCTAGCGAATTTGTGATCGCAGAAATTTCCAGTTGCTCCAGAATCTACCATAACCGTAATTCCCGCCAAAGCTTCATTCCTGAATCTTAACGTCACTGTCATAACCAAATGGGGTGAGGAGACTTGTAGAGTGTTTGCCAACTGATGATTATGTGGAGTTGTTCCTTCATTCGCATCCACCAGTCCAACTCCGCTGACCGGTGGTGCCGCTAGTTTTCCTTCTCCTTTGCGGGCAATTTAGGTCTTTTTATACAATTTTTGACAAAATGTCCACCTCCACCGCAGTACAGGCACAACTTATTCAGTCTTCTCCTGTCTTTCTCCTCCTTCGTCAGTGGACCTCTGACCACACCGATCTGCATGGGTTCTACTCCAGAAGAACTCTCTACAGCCCGCGTAGACTCGACCTTTACCCGATCAAAGCGGGGAACACTGGACCTGAACTCCCTCCTTCGTTCTCCTTTCCGTTCGCTTTGTCGATAATCGATTTCTAGAGTTAAGTCTACTAATTCTGAGATGTCAGAAGGGCGATTGGGAATTTGGGACAACACGTCTTTGAGTTCCTCTCGCAGTCCTCTGTAGAATACAGCTGCTCTTTTATCTTCGGGCCAGTTGGTCTCGACCACTAGTTTGTTAAATTGGGCCAAATACGACACTAGCTCTCGATTTCCCTGTTTCAACTCTAACAGCTCGTTGTCTGAAGCCTGTGATGCAGTTCTTCTATCAAAAATTCGGAGAAATTCTTTTTGAAGTTGTCTAGATTGTACAAAATTGGGTCATCTTTGGTAACAAGAGGCATCGACCAAGAAGCGGCATCTCCACTAAGATAGGAGAGGATAAAGGCTACCCGGGATTGAGCATCGGGGAAAATCGTTGGGCGGCACATGAAATGCAGAGAGCACTGTGTCAAAAAAATTTGTGCTTTGTGCGGGTCTCCATTAAACCTCTCCGGAGGAGCAAGAGGATTACTGGGGACAATGAGTGGATAACTTGTGTGGGGGCTATGGATATAGGACTTGTGTTTGGTCCTTGGGTTTCTAAGAATGTGGTTCCTTGACTGGTCCCTGAAACTGTATCTCCCATTTTAAAGGTAATTATTTCTTGTCTAAGGATTTTATTTTCCTCCCTAACTGCCTCCAAATCTCTTTGAATGTTACTTAAAATCTCACCTAGATTTTTAAAATCAAACCCCTCCGCCATTCTGCTCGGGTGCTTGTACCAACGTGGGCACTTCACTCTGTCAGGACCAATGTCTTTCCTCTATTGAACCGCACAGGAGCAGAACGACGTTAGTTCCAATGCCCTTCTCAGAACCTTCCCTGCTAGGCCTTCTAGCATTCCATCGCAGGTAAGTTCTAAGGGGGAAAGGGGTTGGGGACAGAGAAGAGACAGCTTCCTGCGCTCTGCCTGTTCTGCAAGGTCTTCTTTTCTTCTTACTTCTTGCAGACCTGTACACAATTCAACTTTAGCATTTACTCAGCACTTACTTGTGACCAACTTCTCTTTTATATTAGATAACTTATCTTACCAGGGAAACTTGGGAAGCTTGCTACTCTTCTTACTTCTCGTGTTGTTTGTCTGGTTGAGATGAGAAGTTTTTACTTAGCTTGTTTATTTTCTTTTTCTATTTCAGGAACGTCCTGCCGCAGATTCTGGCTTGTGGCTATGATGCAAGAAAGATTGTGGTAAATGTTTGCTTTTTATTCTTTTCTTTTTGAATTGGTTATATTTATTATGCCCTTCATCTACTGTACTCACTGTGTATTACGCTCCTTTATCTTATCAGTTTTATTCTTATTAGGCTGCTTTAATTCTTCTTTTCTTCTGAATTAATAAAAGAGCTCTTCACAAGTTTTTAGTATAGCAGAAAAGATAGGGTTCTCTTGAGCTCCCTTTCAGTAGTTAATTAAATGAATTGTAGGCAACTGTGCTAATTTAATTTGTCTGTGCAAGCTTGTGCTTCCATCTTATTTGATTTATTTAGGAGCTGGAGATTTCTTTAACAGAAACGAATTTCAACTACAGAGTTAGTTGACCCTTTTAACCTTGCTGACAAGTGGATGACTAATCTCTTTCACATGCATTTAACAAATGCGGTAAAAAGGAAAATGACTAAGTTACTTTAATTCATCACGGTCTTTAACCTTCTCAACCAAGCGTGACAAGAGTCTTTTTAAATATAAGCACTGGGAATTCTTTGAAGAGTGCTATTATTTGAACGTTCAGCTTAAGCAGAAAAATGCATTTGGTTCTTTTAAATATACACTGACCTTATTTCATAGTGCAAGAGAATTCCGACGAAACTAAAACCCGATATTTAAAGCGCAACTACCCTAACTAACTTCGCGACGCCTCAGGAACAGGTGCTCTCTCAGGAATTTCTTCAGTGAAGTGCACTGTGGAATGTTGAGCGCACTTCACCTGACCTTCATTATTTAAGAAGACTAGACTGCTAAACAGCACTATGCTGTAGCAGTGCTGGAATTCTGGCAGCCATATTACAATTTCTGCGATGCCAGCTAGCACTCCAGCTAAGGGGATAACCTGCCTTCAGTTTAGTCTGTAAGGGAGAGATAGTCATCAGTGTAGAGATGGAAGGAGGAAACCTACCGTGAACCCTGACAGCTTATTACAGGTTACCGGACCATTGGTATGGAACTTGCTATGTAGGCCTGGTCTTTCCAAAAATCTTTCATATGGACAGAGAAGAAAAAGGAACATACAAGATGATTAATAGCTTTACACGTAGAAAGAGGGAAAGTTTTTCAGAAATTGTAGGTGATATTTTTGGAGCATTAATACCAGCAGTGGGAATATCTTTGAATGCATTTAAAATTCGGAAGTTATCCACAGTAGTAGATCGTTTGTCTACAGATACTGCGGGAGGGTTCTTGATGGTAAATACCGAAATGGTAGCCATGAGAGCTATGGTGATGCAAAATCGGCTTGCCCTTGATATTCTTTTGGCAAAAGAGGGTGGAGTCTGTGGAATGCTGAAAGTCCAACATTGTTGCACTTACATTCCTGATAAAAGTGAAAATATACAGAAGTATATTACAAATATTACAAATTTGCACAAAGAACTAGTTCCACTAGAGGTTGAAAGTGTCTTGGGAAAATTTGGTAGAGGGTTTTCTTCAGTAGCAAATTGGTTAACAAGAATGAGTAGACTAATGATAGGGAAAGTTATAATAATAGCAACTGTAGCAATATTGTTAGCCATGGTGTTGAAAATTGTAATAACGTGTATAAAAAGAAAAGTAAGACAAAATAAGATAAAAAGAAATAACAGAATAATGAAAGAGAGAGAGAGAGAAATGGGTGAAATTGAGTTAGAGAAAATGAAAGAAAGCATGTATAAAGAGACAAGAAGACAAGATGAAATGGAAACAGATGTGTAACTAACAAAAGGCAAAAGGATGAAAGACATATGCTGCCTGGAAAAGAAGTATAACTTGGGTTTTATGTGGTGATTTAAAAATCACCAAAGGGGGGAGTTGATGGAGCAGAGAAAATAAAAATGTTTAACCCCTAACAAATTTTATAAATAATTAATAAAATGTTCGTTTAAATGTATTAATCAACAATGTACGTAAGGGAAGGGTAACACGCAAGTACATGGGCTAAATAATCTATTAACGAATGTCTGTGTGTCTAATTATAACATAAAAATAATTGCGTTTTAAATAAATAATAAATGCATGATTGTGCTTCATAGAATATAAACGTGTCGTTGCAAAAACAATAGTGATGGTAAGTAAGGAACAGCTTAAATGTTGCTTTCTGCTAGGTAATAACTAATTGGGGTACGTAGATGACGGGAGGGAAACGAAAAGGCTATGTTTCTCTATTTTTAATTATGTTTTGTTTATTTCAAAATAGTGCTTCTAAGTATAAACGAGTGGCGATATAAAAATGGCTGCCGGTTATTGAAGTGCGCATGTGCGGGGAAACGCGTGACAAGGGAGAAAAAGTTGGAGAAAAGCTAACCACGTGATGATGCTGAGAGGCTAGGATGCAAGAATGGTCAAGGCTGATGTGACCTAATTGAACTGATAGTGTGCCGTGGTGATCAGCAAGGAACCGTGGGAAACCGTTTTAAGAGAAAGGACAATGCCTGCAGAGTTCTCGAATGTATCGAAAGAAGTTACAAATGTACTGATCGAAGCGGATGGAAACATGTCTTGAACTGTGAGAAAGGAAATGAACATATACATTCCAAAGAACAAGTTGGATCCGGGAGAACTTGATTAAGAATGAATAGATGAAATGAATGGACCAATGAAAGAAAAGCGCGTTATTAATGTTGCAACAATTAGTTAGCAAAGTTAGAATTAGGGTATAAGAGGGCCTACTCTTAGTGGGAGGGGGTCAGAGTTGGAGAGTCGCAGTCAGAGTCAGTGTTGGAGTTGGTGGCTTCCAGTGCTTGGTGGTCCAGATCGATCCATTTACTGAGCGGGAGATGCTGAAAGACTGTTAGATGAGACGGGTTGCAAGTAGCTGATGCTGACGAGCTGAAGTTTCTGTTGCTGTCTTATTTTTCCAGTTGAGTATGAGAATCAGGTTATTTTTAATTCTTAAACTTAGGTTAGAAATCCTTAGGCTAAATTAGGAAAGATAGGCAGGTAATTAGGATTTTGCTTCATGACAAAATTTCCTTTCTGCAATAAAATTGTTTTTGCTTAATAAATATTTGAATTAATAATGAATGAATAATTGAATAAAAAGTCTAAATTCTTTCTCATGCTTTTAAAATTATATAAAATTTAAGATTCTTAATCAAACGACTCAGTGGTTATTTTACTAAATGATTGTGACACTAGTAATTAATTGGTTATTGTGATTTAGCTGGTCTTAATCACTACAAACTAATTTCTTACTAGATGATCCATCGACAAAACAATGAGCAGGAATATCTTAAGAAATAACTAAGAAAGCGATAGGTTAAAGTAATAAGGTATCCCGGCTCTTTCCAGCGGTACATAAATGATGTTTTCCATTCAGTTCTCATGTTTCTCCTAGGAGTATAGATTTTCGTAAAGGTGTAGAGGAAATCCAGGTGTGTGTGTGTGTGTGTGATAGGCGATGTTATGGGCCCCATCGTCATGTGGATGTGAGAAAATATAAGTCGCCCCTGGATGACCGATAAGTGACCTAGGAGGAAAATAGTTTTTATTGTACGCGCTGCATCACTAGAAATAAGGGTAACATACTGGGTGGCATCTGCCGGGTTTGCTTTGGAGTAGTAAACCGGGGGTCAGGGCACATCTCGTGTTCTTCGGAGGTTCTCCCTTCCTAAGCCAGGGGATGGTAAGGCTTCTGTGGCCACTTAGTGATGGCGTGTGATGGGGGTGTAGCCTGTGTACAGCAGAGTACGTAGTCTCTGAGGGCAGTACATTGGAAAGTAGTTACTTGGGTCAGTTGGTGATATGTCACATGTATTACGATTTCTCAGGGGGAAAAAAAGACAGGTACTATGTAGGTACCAACCAAGCACTGAACCAGAGTACATCGAACAGGACATATTGAAATCTCCGATGCTTCAGGTCATTTAGATGCTGAACTAGTATAGTGGGATAGGCAACCCAACAGAAAGGGACGCGTCATAGCGAGGCGGGTCCTCAGAAAATGTGGTGGCCACACCCAAAAAATCTTTAAATTATCTACAGGCTCAGATGATGCCTATTGAAGGGGTGTCAAACGAAATACGGGAGCAGAAAATGAAATGATTTCTTTAATCCAGCGCGACCAATGAGAGATTTAAGTTGTTCACATGGCTAGATGCAGAAATTTAAGAGGAAATCTAAGAGGTAGCAATGGAGTAACCAATGAGTCTTTCGTCTAACCGATGATTGAACACACTGGCCGTGGTGCACATGTCAATCTGTCGCAGCATGCAGATTGCAACGGGCGGAAATAAACGTGGTGGTACATCACACCCCACCCCCGCAACAGCCGGAAAATGATTACACTCCTATGCAAGGTGTGTGTATTAATGTCGTTCGAGCCATCATTAGCTTTTCTTAAGGTCACACTACAAGGTATCGAAACCCAACCCCCTAAAGAGTTCCTGAATGAACCAAACTGCAGACTCACATACATTAGAATTAGGTTAATTTCGTGCTCTACCGCCTATCCCGGCATATCTGGGGGTCAATGTGTGATGTAGCGATTAGGTGCATTTTTTCAAATAGATGTGTGCCTGGTCAAGATTTTGGAAGCCTCTGTTGTAGGTGCAAGTTTTAGAAAATCTTTAGCAGGCCACGTTTGTATCCGTTGCCCCCACAGACGTGTCTACACACAATCATCCACACTCTGGGTCCAGTCTATAGACAGCCATCTCCGAAAGATCCCTCGGTGTCTGCAGACACCATACCCCTAAATAGCAGCCATCAAGAACTTATAGGTGAAACAGCCCCAGCCGCAGTCCCTTTCAGACCAGACCCCTCCCGCCCCCTTTTGGAAAGTTTCCACAGACAGAGATCCCCTGTAGACTAGTTTACTGACAGCCTCCACCACCATGGGACTCTTTCTACACACAAACAAGATTGCCTTCCCCTACAGGTATGCTGACACGCGATTTTCTGTGCAGACCACCCTCGCCTAAAGGTTAGTTTAGAATGCCCCGCCTTAAGATGAGATTGCAGGACGTGCTCCACCAAACATTGATTCACACAGCACCATCCACTGTAAACCAGTGAAAAGACCATTGTTCTGCTTTACAGACCCGCCTGCCTACATCCCTCTCCTATAGACCAAGATACAAACATTCCTTCTGTAAAGAACAACACACAGAAACACCACCTCTCCTTTTTAGGTCCGTCTATAGATAGTCCTGCCTTACAGATTTGTTCACGGGTCACCTATCCTCACAGATCTGTTTATTGAAGGCCCTCCTCCGCAGACCAGTCTACAAGCAGCTTCCATCTGCGCCTTTTGTTTCCCTCAGACCCTCGATATCTGAACAGCTGATGAAGCTCATTAAATCATTAATTGCGCCCGATGCTGACTCTGGCTCTCCCCTGCAGCTGTCACTCTCCCCACTCCGGCTATGCATCGCCCGGCCGCCTTGCCTGATATGCCTTCACGGAGCCATGCATAGCAAGGGATGCCGCTCAGCCACCTCCAGCCCTTTTCTCCCACTCCACCTCATCTCCGCTTCCAACATCTGCGCATCCATTTCACTTACCTCTCCACCCCCCCTTCCTCCACCAAACAACTGTTCTTAGCCATCGGTCACCTTTAGCTAGTGCCCCTCCCTCTCCCGTCCTCAACCAACTCCCTTCCCGCACCCACTCCTCCCTCCCAGACAGGAAACAAATACCTCGCCAGCTCTGCACAGTAACAGCCAAGTGGGAGGCTGCGAGCCTGAGCCCTGGGGTTGGGACAGCCCCTCTGAGCCAACCCCCGGATTCACACATTTTTAAAAAGCAAACCCAGAGTACATTTTAGATATAAGAGGAGAGGGGCGTCTCGGACTATTGTGTTAAAGAAAAAAATCGGTGAACACGAAAATGGCCACCGACATAACCGAACGCACGTTTCATCTCATGGACTGCAGTGGGCACGCCGTGTTTTCCCAATAGAGGACCCTGTACTATACGGACGCGGGGTCAGCGACAAGAGCGAGGCTCTCCACGGCTTCCTAACGGTCATCAATGGCTTCGTTTCCCCATCCAAATATAGCCACTTCTCGAATCCGTCAGTTTTCCGAGCAGCCATCATCGTCTCGTTCCGACAATGCCCGCCCCCCCTTTCCATCTAATGGTTCTTGTTTTGCGAGAGCTCAGCCCCACTAGGGCACCCCTTCACTGGGGGTCATCAGCTGCGGGCGCGTTCAAGTAAACAAGCAGGCGACACACAGACCGGGCACAGACAGCGGGAGGCGGGGGGGGGGAGAGAAGGCATGGGAAGAAAAGAGTGCTCATGCAACACTCGAAGTAAAGGGGCCAGTAGCCTCGGAAGGATACAAATGACGACATGGCATAATAAGGCGGGACTAACAAGCCTCATTATCAACCAGAAGACAGAATTTATGAAGGACAAACACAGAAGCCAATGAAAAATATGGGCGGAGAGTGAGGGAAGCTTGTCTCCCCATACTGGACTACTGCATGCCTCGCAGAGCGAGCAGCGCATGCTGCCGCTAAAGCTCGACCTAAATAGCTATTTTAAACTACCAAGTCACTGACATAATCACAGGATATGAAGATCAGCCCCACCCAGTCCCTCCTTCTCCTGCAATGAGCTACAGAGGCTGCTACACACACTGGCAGTGCAGAATGCTTATTACACGATCATGTTCAAATGAACGTGTTTTCATGTACAATGCCAGTGAGGCTCAAGTGTCTTCTTTCCCTCCGAGCATCTAGAGTATTTAGCACCTCGCAGGTGGCAGGGCACCGCCCATTTGCCCTTGAGGACAAACCGCCCCTGCTTCCTTGCAAAAGTTTTCACCCTGCAGCTACATTTCTAGAGGTCCACTTTCTTTTTGACGCCTGGGTTCCAACTTGATCAGGACAAAGTACCCGCTCTGTTCTGCTGTCCACTTGGAATGATGTCTTGAATACACAAAATGCTCTGCCTGTTCGCGAGCCAAGATGCTTTCTACAACTTAAGCCATGGAAAACAGAAACAAAGTCATTTGCGACCCCTCAAGTGAGGCCCTCTTTTTTTTTACAAGTTCATTCTGATGGGGATCTTGACAAGCAGCTCTTTAAATGCTCTCCTCAAATTAATGCTGTAATGAAATCTGAATTTCTGCCAAAGTCATTGTCCAGCTACAAAGACTCCCTAATGCAACCTTTCCCTTGATGTTTTACCTTTAGGAGAAAGATGAAGTATAAGAAACGTGTTCCTCTGGCTTTCTGTTAGCCTCACACCTCTCTCCCACACTCATGAGTAAACACAGTTACACACTTGTTAGGACACAGATTGAGGGCCTGATCCATACATGCAAGACACCAAAACACTATCCACAGAGGCCACTCTGCAGTCTGCACTCTCTCATGGCCTTTCAATCCACAGACTAGCATTGATGCTTAAGTGCCCTATCTCTCACTTCTTTTCAATTACAATTCATGCTATGCACTGACGAAACACGATAAGAGCACACCTCTGGTCACAACATCTAAACATAGAGTTTACCTGAGACACACACATTCTTCCATTGATGGGATAGCGTTCCTATTGAATATCATGCTACCTGTGCACAAATGCACTTCAGCACCTCGTCAGGGGTGTGTAAATACACTTACAATAAAATAGATGCCATTTTTAAATAGAATATTTCGATCAAATTAGATCCAATTGAATTCAATACAAAAGAGGCTCCTCCCATCCCTGCATAAACTCAACTTAATTCAATATGAATAAAAAATGATCCTAGAAACTTTTCTCTTGCATGATCTCCGTTGATCTTTGGCAATTCTGCATTTTCATTTACATTTTACATAATATAGACCACTTATGGTTGAAATCTGCTGCTTCTAAGCACAGAAAACAGAAACTAAGCTCTTGTTGTCTATCACATATACAAATGTTTTTTAAACGTTTTACTTAAAGGATGAGTACAAGAAAATGTTCCTTAGATGAAGAGAGAATATAGCTGTTTCTATTTTTAAGCACAAAAGGGTTTATGTTCTACCATCATGTAATAACATATCAGCAGCCCATTTGGTGCCATCCTGTCCTGGGGTGAGAGATCCAGAAATAGCTGAGTGTCCCGAGTTCAGGTACTTGGAACTGAGGTGCTCGAATAAGCCTCCAGGATACATTGTGGTATCGAGACCCCTGGCATTCCTAAGTGGGCAGATGTGCCCCACTAGGATGCTTCAAAGAATAGTGATGGAAGGGGGAAGTAATAGTTGGAATTAACTCTGGAACCTAACAGAGAAAAGACAAGATCTGGCCGTCACAGATAATCCAGCAAATAGCCATACACGTTCTTCAAAGTTAGGAAACAAACTCCTGTCAGGTAAACACAGTGTTTAACTGGCATTTCGAGCAGTTTGGCACTGCCAGATGGAGTAGTTGAAAGGATTTGATTGGGTCGTTTTCTGGTTCCATGGATAGCGCTGGGAACAAATAAAACAGCCCACACTGCTCCCATCTGCAGTGCTAGACTGCCCGAAAGGCCATTCCAATTCTGGATAAATATAAACAATCATCTCCCTGATTATATGTGTGTGTCAGAATTTTTCACCCCTGTGCAAATCCATGTTTCTAGAATTTCGAGTTGTGTGGAAATTACCTGGGGTAATAAAGTCCTCACTGTCTGTTCAATTTTGTCAATTGTCCATTGGTTATTCTACCTACTAAAGGAAAAACAGGTCTAGTGAGAATATTTATGCATAAACAATTCCCACTATGGTAGACTTCAAAAAGCTTACTCCAGAAATATCAACCGTTTCAAATAGTATCAAAATACCACCCTTAGTGCACGTTGAAAAATATCAAAAAAGAGTAGTCCTGTTGGCGCGTTTGGTGGGGATGAGTTTGCCCAACCCTGGTAGACTGTTGCTGAAGATTGGACCACCAAATATATCAATGTAAAGCATCAGTGCGCTGATGAGGTTGCTCCTGCCCCACTCAAGAGCATGCAATGAGTAGGACAAATCACCAGATGTAGATCCAGACCAATCACTCCTCTGAGCTGATGAATCAGCCTTCGGTGGCAGAGGAATCATTGTGAGCAGCAGGTCCATCCCCAAGAGTAAATGTGAGACATGGGCTGGTCCAGACTGAGTACTGTGAAAGCAAGACACATCAGTTTAACACATTCTCTGGACTGACAAGATGGCTTAAAATCATGGTCCCAGGGCCCAGGACAGCAGCGGTAGCTCAGTATCCTTGACAAAAGTGCTGCAAAGATCAGGGGTGTAGCTTGGTCTGTAAGACTTGTGGGGTGTGAGCTTCAGATTTTCCCACAATCACGCTGGCATATCATGTTAATCATTATACGACAAGCAGTGTATGAGGGGGGCTTAAGGGTCAGCGGAAAGGGAAATGAGTGCAATTGTGAGGGGTGCTTAAAACATTTTGTTTGTAAAATAACCATGTTTTAAGACCTTCAAAACAGACACAAGAGTGCATGTGTGTGTGCTTTTGTCTGAGTGAGTATTTAAAAATCCCAGGTGAAATCCGACAGACACCTTATCATACCTGACTAAAAGCTCCTGTACCCAACTATTTATTAAATAATACATTTATTGGGGGGTGTATCACCCCAAGCACCCCCCCTTAAGCTACGCCCATTGTAAGAATAGGTGTAAAGCAAAGATGATCTCTGATAGAAATCTCATGAATAATAGCACAGTGTACCATCCTAAAGGGTTCCCACCGGATGCGGAATACGCTCACAGTTTGCATGAGCAGCATCTCTTGGCGCGGTAGATGGTAGCCTACTGGCTTTGGTCAAGCAGGTTGGATTGGAAGGTAGTTCAGTCGGTGGTCTCACAGTTGGAGGCATGTGCAATGGCGGATGCCACACTGCACACCGAGGAGTAGGTGCTGTCCTTTCCTAAACACCCTCCAGTAGTCTAGTAGTACTTCAGAAGAACCGAACCGTTAGCAACAAAAACCCATAAGCAGGTCCCTTCGATTTAGGTGCCGTCACAAGGTTAAACAGGCCATTGGGAGGCACACTGATTATGCACCATAAACAAGTGGTGGTCAGGCAATGCACCTCCGCCAAGACACCCCATGGGAGTTGTGCACACAAGTCCCAGAGACCTCTTCCAGATATCCACCCACCCCCTTCCCCCATGGGTGCGTGTAGACAAACACTGCAGAGGTTTCCTGTCCCTTCTGCAACAGCAGGTGTGTCCCACTCCATTATTATCCCGGTGGTTTTGAATTGCCACTCCTGAGTTATCACCCACAGTAGGGGCGGTACTTTAAAACACAAAGTCCTGGTATGCACCATGCACAGACACCTGGCACGCACCTGAATCTTGGCATCTGGGGCCATATTACAGGCTGGCAGGAAGGACACTGACTGTGAGCCTCATATGAAGTGGTGCACAGTAAGGGGGAGATTTACTAAGATTTTCCGCCATGTTTGCATCACAAAAGTGATACAAATCGGCACAAAATTCTTTTTTCCGTTTTAGTTTTCAGCGCAAAACAAGTTTAATGCTGTAAATAACGTGGAAGCAACACAAAGCAGTGCATACCGCTGCTCTGAATTACTTAGATCCAAGGGGGCGTACCATGGGTGGAGCATGGGCGTTCCCATGCAACCACCCAAGGTTTCTGACGCTAAACTCTATTTATCAAATAAAGTAGACAGGATTTAGCATCAGAAAATAGCACACCTTTCGACCAGGCGCTATGAAAGAGAAATGCTTTCATTTCTCCTTCCTTTTCTGACTTTGTATGTGTGCTGCACTTTACAGCACACATACAAAGAGGGAAACGCGTTAAAGTCAGTCTATGCATAGTATTTTGCACTAGAAGGGTACTCTTCCAGTACAAATCCTATGCTAGACTCACGGAGACACCCTTGCACAATGGCTCAAAGGTGTCTTTGTGGTGCACAGCAGCTGATTTCAGCGCCAGCGCTAGGGAGAGTGCCATGTTTCTGTAAATATGGCGCTCTCCTCCTCTCTCCTTTTCACGCAGCGCAGCATTTGCAGCTGCTGCTCTGCACTGCGCTGCGTGAGTAAGTGGTAAAACTGGTGCTAAGTGTACAGTTGCTCACTGCGCCCTCCTGCAGGACGTCCGTTACCTCTTTCTTCTCAGGTTGGTCCTTCTGCATTGAAAGACGCTTCAGCGGTGTGAAACCACCAGTCCATTTTCCAGTGCTGCCCTTTCCCCGGCATATTTGTGAGTTTATTCCTGCAATGAAGTGAGCGCATCGGACACAATTCAATTTATTTTTTATTATGATTTGGAACTCCAAAGAGTTCCACATAAAAATATGCAAGGAGAGCTCCAATATACCAAATCATACTTAATAACAGGATAAAATACATTTGAGAACCCAACAAATACAAATTTCGTTATACAGTACAAAATTCATAGCAGCAATAGGCAAAGCTGAAAATAACTTTACATATAATAATCGGATAAGACTATGCTGGGTACATCCACCTGATGATTCACTGCGACGTTCGGTGGGACATGTGCCAGATATGTAATTTGCTAGGGAACGGGTTCACAGTTTATAATAGGACAACGAAGGCTTCTGTCAATAAGTCTAAACCCCTGATTGGTTGGGCCAGGGGGAACTATCACTGGACGTCAGGGCAAGCAGTCCTTGCATTAAATTGCACTGGTGACAGGCCTGATGTGACATTTTTGTGGGAACAAAGGCCTTCACAATCTGGTATAATTAATTCTTGGATGACCCATCAATGAAGATCTCTTTGCTGTATTTTTACTATGAGGTGATATTAACATATATATTGCTTTTCTCGCAATATCTTAAAAAATAATTTTCATAACAAAAAGGTTTTTAAAATTCGAATTACACTATAAGATTTGTACATAGATAGTTCTGTATGCTAGTAATTTAGAATTAATACACGCTGCAACTGGGACGTCACACAAAATGAATGAAATTCAACTTAACTGAAAGAGAAAATGAGGTATACTGACCAGTGTGTAACATATCTGCCTTATTCAGCCCAGAGCCAAAATCCAGTATTTTTAGGTCTCGCCTGAGCCAGCGCAAGCTGGTCTGGCGAGACATTTAGTGAGTGGGGGCTTTAGAAATGCGACCACAAGCTTTTGCTTGTGGCCTAAGGCTTGCTGTTACGCGCGCGTGCACGCGCTCAGCAGCCATCTGCCTTTCCTATCTCTTCCTCATTTCCTCGTCATGGCTCATTAACTCTCTCGTCATGGCATATGCAGCTCTGCCTGGCATCTGTCACGACTCTGATGTTTCGATCGCAGCAGCAGCTCACATTACCAACTGACGGCCCTGGACTACAGTTACATGAAAAACAACAGCGTTCTGCTGTTCTGCTTCCCTGTAAACCTCAGTCAGGTTTTTGAAGTGATGTAGTCTCCCAATTCTCCTCTCTGCCCCATCTCCAGACTGATGTCCCCTCTGGAACCGGACAGAAAAGTCAACTCTTTTCTACAAGTGCATCTGCAAGTTTATTCTTTTTATTTTTTAGTGTGACTGTGTTAAAAATATTCTGACTTCATGTTTAGCACTGTTGAAAAAACATTGAAACCTATATCACCGAAATGCTTGCTTATTTAGTGCATACTTATGTATATATTTATATTTAACATGATTGACTAGTATTCGCTTCCATTGTGTGCGGTGCAGGCGTTTCTCCATACCATTTGTGAGAAAGCACTTCTGTGAAGTACCTGGGCCGTGTGCTCAGCTGAATGCACTTAAGCAGAATTGGGAACTGTGCATTGTAATAAAATGGCTTTAGGACTCTCAGCAGAAATGAAGTAGCCATAATTTCCGAAGCATGATATATATCTTCACTCTCTCTCTCACTCGGCAATACCACAGCATCACTCAGTATCACCACAGCATCACTCAGCGTAACCACAGCATCAATCAGAGCCAGCACAACATCACTCAGCGCCACCACAGCATCACTCAGCACCAGCACAACATCACTCAACGCCATCACAGCATCACTCAACGCCATCACAGCATCACTCAGCGCAACCACAGCATTACTCAGCAAAACCACAGCATCACTTAGCGCCACAACAGCATCACTCAGCGCCACCACAGCATTACTCAGCAGCACCACAACATCACTCCGCGCCACCACAGCATCACTCAGCACCACCACAGCATCGCTCCGCACCACCACAGCATCGCTCCGCACCACCACAGCATCGCTCCGCACCACCACACAGCATCACTTAGCACCACCACAGCATCACTCAGCGCCACCACAGCATCACTCAGCGCAACCACAGCATCACTCAGCGCCACCACACCACCACTCAGCGCCACCACACCACCACTCAGGGCCACCACACCACCACTCAGGGCCACCACAGCATCACTCACCGCCACCACAGCATCACTCACCGCCACCACAGCATCACTCACCGCCACCACAGCATCACTCAGGGCCACCACAGCATCACTCAGGGCCACCACAGCATCACTCAGGGCCACCACAGCATCACTCAGGGCCACCACAGCATCACTCAGCACCACGACAGCATCACTCAGCGCCACCACAGCATCACTCAGCGTCACCACAGCATCACTCAGCGCCACCACAGCATCACTCAGCGCCAACAAAGCATCACTCAGCACCACCACAGCATCACTCAGGGCCACCACAGCATCACTCAGGGCCACCACAGCATCACTCAGCGCCACCACAGCATCTCTCAGCATCACCACAGCATCACTCAGGGCCACCACAGCATCACTCAGCACCACCATCACTCAGCACCACCACAGCATCACTCAGCGCAAAGACAATATCACTCAGCACCACCACAGCATCACTCAGCACCACAGCAGTATCACTCAGCATCGCCTTTGCACTAGTACACCACCACATCATCACTCAGCAAGACCTGAGTATCATTCAGCATCACCTCAGCATCGTCTCCGCACCAGTCACCACCACCACCACCACTACCACCTCAGCATCACTCAGCACCACCTCAGCCTGCTCTTGGAATCTGGCATCTGTTAATTCTCCCCTAGCGTCTGGCCGCTGCTAGTGTTATAATACAGGTACTAGTTCCCAACCTTCACCCTCCGATTGTTTATGCCCCCTCAAAAAAAAAGCTTTAACAAACAACCATTGAAATAGGCAGAAACAAGTTGCCAGCATTGCAAGAACAAAAGAAAACTGAGGAAATTTTTTATTGTAAATACTTTTTTAATATGGTCGTTCAGTTTTACATAATGCCTTCTTGGTCATATATAAAGTAACAAAAATGCTTCTGACACTTTTTTATTATAACTTTTCAGCATGCTGCACAGCAGCCACACTTCTCTACAGCACAGCTTGAAGACATTGGCAAAGTCAATAGCTCTGGCTAAACACTTATAACGCCCCAAAGGCGAGACCTATTGGCTATGCCAATGCTTGTTTATTTTTGTGAGGAGGATGAAAATTCCTCACTAAATATCAGATGTTTGCAAAATGCTGCCCAGCCGGAACAGAAATTTCCACTGCAGGTACCCTCAATGTCAGTGGGAGATTATATGTGGTTGTGTGTGGACATGCCTGCCTTGTGAAACCCCATTGTGTGTTTCAAGGTCAAGGTCACCGTGAGGCCCCGCACTGCCACTGAAGAATGTCTCTAGGGAAGCCGGTGACAGCTAGAGGCCAACACACGTGAATTTCACATTGCAGTTATGATTCCCTTCTAGCAATGTTGATGTCAGGGTGAGGTCCATGGACCCACATCCCATATTGCCGTTGTGATTTCCCTTCTTCAAGTGATACTGTTATCGGCAAAAAAAAATTGGCGCCGCACTCCATCTTTGCTTTAAGGAGCACACTATGTTGCGTGTCCGCAAGCTCGTGTCAGCTCCTGCCCGACGATCACCCCTTCTTGTAATCATGTCCACCAAACTGTTGCTGATGAGTCTTCCCAGCCAGTAGTTTAAATATTGTGCAGCTGTTTCCTGAACATGGTGGTGCTACGGAGCAAGTTGTGGATGCTACAACCCCTGAGTACTGAGGGCCAGATGTACAAAGAGTAGGAATAGCAATTTCCAAATAGCGATTTTATCCGAATCAATATACCTTATGAATGAAACGTTTTGTTTCAATCTTGCAATTCCTAGTGGGTTGCAAATCGGCCTAGCTCATGAATATTAATGAGGTAGGTCGCAGTTTGCGACCCATTAGGAATGCCTGTCATCAAAGGGATGGTGGCCTACTGAGGTCAGCAGACCACCATGTCTGTGATTGCCTTTGAATAAATAGTTTATTTTTTCGTGTTGAAATGCAACCCGTTTTCCTTAACCCTTTCGCTGCTAGGCCTTTCCCCCCTGTGCTAAGCCTTTTTTAGGTTATTTGAGGTAGTTCGCACTTAGGCCCCTGTAACTTTTTGTCCACATAAGGTATCCACGCCAAATTTGCGTCCTTTTCTTGCAACATCCTGAGGATTTTAGAGGTACCCAAGTTTTGTGGATTCCCCTGGAGGGGACCCAGACATTAGCTTAAATACAGCAACATTTTGTTTTGTTTTGGAAAAATGGGGAAAAAATGCTGCAGAAGAAAGCATCTGTTTTTCCCAGCACATGGTATCAACAGAGGGTTTGTGGTGCTAAAATCACCATCTTTCCAGCTTTCAGGGACAGGCAGACTTCTGTCAGAAAACCACATTTTTCTACACAGTTTTGGCATTTTACTGGGACATAGCCTATTTTTACTATTTTGTGTGCTTTCAGCCTCCTTCCAGTTAGTGGTAGAAATGAGTATGAAAGTAATAAGGGATCCTGAAAAGCTATACATTTGAGAAAAATAGACAACATTCTGAATTGAGCAAGGGGTCATTTGTGTAGATCCTTCAAGGTTTTCCTATAGAAACTAACAGTTGAAATAAAAAAATATTGAAATTGAGTTGAAATAAACAGCCATTTGTGTCAACATTTTCACCTGTAGCTTCTTCTAACCATGGCAGATTTTTTAAAGCAATATACCATTACATCTGCTGGACACTGTTAGTTGTGGTCATATATAGGACTTGTAGGTTCACCAAGAACCAGAGGTACCCAGAGCCAATAACTGAGCTGCACCTTGCAATGGGTTTTCATTGTGTACCGGGGATATAGCAATTCATTTGGTAAAATATAAAGAGTGAAAAATAGGTATCAAGGACACCTATGTTTTTACGAAATGGGAACAAAATATAGAGTTTAGAAGCAGTAGTTATTTGCTCATCTCCAAAATTGTGAGTCCCCAAGCTAGCATGTGAATTATAGGACATTTTTCAAAGTGACTTCTTTTTTGCACATTGTCTTACATTTGGAAGGCATAAATGCATAGAATGTCAATAGGTAATAATAGTTGTTCTACAATTCTGTGTTCCCCTAAGTCTCCTGATAAAAATGGTACCTCACTTGTGTGGGTAGGCCTAGTGCCTGCGACAGGAAACGGCCTGAAACGTAACATGGACATATCACATTTTTCTAGTGAAAACTGACCCTTTTTCGTAAATGTGCCTAGCTGTGGATTTTTGACCCTAGCTCAGCCGGCACCTGAGGAAACCTAGCAAACCTGTACATTTTTGAAAACTCGACACCCAGGGGAATCTAGCATGAGGTGACTTGCGTAGCTCTCACCAGGTTCTTTACCCAGAATTCCTTGCAAACCTCAAACTTTGTAAAAAAAAACATTTTCCCCACATTTCTGTGATGGAAAGTTCTGGAATCTGCGTGGATCCACAAACTTCCACCCACCCCGCATTCCCCAAAGTCTCTTAATAAAAATGGTACCTCATTTGTGTGGGTAGGCCTAGTGCACGCGACAGGAAATGGCGCAAAACGCAACGTGGACACATCACATTTTTCCACTGAAAACTGACCCTTTTTTGCAATGTGCCTAGCTGTGGATTTTGAACCCTAGCTCAGCTGGCACCCGTGAAACCTAGCAAACCTATGCATTGTTGAAAACTAGATACCCAGGGGAATCCAGGATGTGGTGACTTGTGTGGCTCTCACCAGGTTCTGTTACCCAGGATCCCTTGCAAAGTTTGTAAAAATAAAAACACATTTTCCTTACATTTCTCTGATGGAAAGTTCTAGAATCTGCGTGGATCCCCAAACTTCTACCCACCGCGCGTTCTCTAAAGTCTCCCGATAAAAATGGTACCTCACTTTTGTGGGTAGGCCTAGTTCCCACGACAGGAAACAGCACAAAACACAACAAGGACACATCACATTTTTCCAGTGAAAACTGACCCTTTTTTTACAATGTGCCTAGCTGTGGATTTTGAACCCTAGCTCACCCGGCACCTAGGGAAACGTAGCAAATCTATACATTTTTTAAAACTAGACACCCAGGGAATCCAGGATGGGGTGACTTGTGTGGCTTTCACCAGGTTCTGTGTCCCTGAATCCCTTGCAAATCTCAAACTTTGTAAAAAAAAAAACACATTTCCTCAAATTTCTGTGATGGAAAGTTCTGGAATCTGCATGTATCATAAACTTCCACCCACCCCACATTCTCCAAAGTCTCCCGATAAAAATGGTACCTCACTTGTGTGGGTAGGCCTAGTGCCCGCAACAGGAAACGGCCCAAAACGCAACGTGGACACATCACATTTTTCGGTGAAAACTGACCAGTTTTTTACAATGTGCCTAGCTGTGGATTTTGAACCCTAGCTCAGCCGGCACTAAGGGAAACCTAGCAAATCTATACATTTTTAAAAACTAGACACCCAGGGGAATCCAGGATTGGGTGACTTGTGTGGCTCTCAATAGGTTTTGATACCCAGAATCCCTTGCAAACCTCAAACTTTGAAAAAAAACTCCTTTTCTTCACATTTCTGCGATGGAAAGTTCTGAACGTGCGTGGATCCACAAACCTCCACCTACCTCGCATTCCCCAAAGTCTTCCGATAAAAATGGTACCTCACTTGTGTGGGTGGGCCAAGTGCCTGCGGCAGGGAAGGGCCCAAAACCTATTGTGGAGACATCAAATTTACCAATCACAAAAAGCCCTGGTTTTGCAAGGGGAGTCGCCTGGGTTTTTGGCCCCGGGCTCGGCAGCCATCTAGGAAAACCTACCAAACCCAGACATTTCTGAAAACTAGATACCCAGAGAAGTCCAGGGAGGTATGACTTGCAAGGATCCCCCAACGCTTTCCTACCCAGAATCCCCTGCAAACCTCACATTTAGCTGAACAAATCACATTTTTCTTACGTTTCTGTGTGGGTAAGTTGTGGGATCACTGGACTGGCACAAATTTCCCACCACCCAGCATTCCCCCAGGTCTCCCGAGTAAAATGATACCTCACTTGTGTGGGTGGGCCAAGGGCCCGTGACTGGGAAGGGCCAAAAACATTGGGATTGCGGGGATAGCACAGCGAACTCTAAGAGCTATATTTGTTTTAAAATACATTTTTAGGCGATTTTGCGCTGTACACCCACACAAGTGAGGTATCATTTTTATCAAGAGACTAAGGGGAACACTGTGTGGTAGGACATTTGTGCCAGCACGGTGATCCCAACCAGAAATGTGATGAAAATATAATAGTTTCCAGCTAAATTTGAGGTTTGAAGGGGATTCTGGTTAGGAAAACGTTGGCGGATCCACACTAGCCACACATCCTTGGACACCCCGAGTGTCTAGTGTTTAGAAATGTGTGGGTTTGATAGGTTTCTCTAGATGGCCGCCGAGTCCGGGACCAAAAACACAGGTGCCACCATTGCAAAACCGGGTCGTATTGTGATTGGTAATTTTGATGTCTCCACAATACGTTTTGGGCCCTTCCCTGCCGCGGGTACTTGGCCCACCCACACAAGTGAGGTACCATTTTTATCGGGAGACCTGGGGGAACACTGGGTGGTAGGAAATTTGCGTCATCCAAGTGATCCCACAACTTTCCTACACAGAAACGTGAGAAAAATGTGATTTTTTTTCAGCTAAATTTGAGGTTTACAGGGGATTCTGGGTGGGAAAACGATGTGGGGTCCATGCAAGCCATACCTCCCTAGACTCCCCCGGGTAGCTAGTTTTCAGAAATGTGTGGGTTTGGTAGGTTTCCCTAGATGGCCGCCCAGCCCGTGGCCAAAAACCCAGGTGACCCCCCCTTGCAAAACCAGGTTGTTTTGTGATAGGTAATTTTGATGTCTCCACAATATATTTTGGGCCCTTGTCTGTCACGGGTACTTGGCCCACCCACACAAGTGAGGTACCATTTTTATCGGGAGACCTAATGGAACGCTGGGTGGTAGGAAATTTGTGGCGGCCCGGTGATCCCACAACTTTTACACACAGAAAAATGAGGAAAATGTGATTTTATTAGCTAAATCTGAGGTTTGCAGGGGATTCTGGGTAGAAAAATGTTGGGAGATCCAAGCAAGCCGGACCTCCTTGGACTCCCTTAGGTGTCTAGTTTTCAGAAATGTCTGGGTTTGGTAGGTTTCCCTAGATGGCCGCTGAGCCCGGGACCAAAAACGCAGGTGACTTCCTTGAAAAACCAGGTCGTTTTGTGATAGATAGGTGGGCACCTGTGTTTTTGGTCCCGGGCTTGCAGACATCTAGGGGAACATAAAAAACCTTTTCTGAAAACTAGACACCTGTGTGAGTCCAGGGATGTGTGGCTTGCATTGATCCCCAACATTTTCCTTCCCAGAATTCACTGCAAACCTCAAATTTAGCTTAAAAGTCAAATGTTCCTCTAATATCTGTGTGGGAAAGTTGTTGGATCACCGCACGGCACAAATTTCCTACCACTCAGCGTTCCCCTCAGTCTTCCGATAGAAATGATACCTTACTTGTGTGGATGGGCCACGTGCCTATGACAAGGAAGAGCCAAAAACGTGTAGAGATTGAGGGGGGCCCAAAGTGGGTCCAAAAGGGCAGTTTGTTTATACATTTTTAGGCTGACGCTACTTTGGGCCCCCACACAAGTGAGGTATAATTTTTCTCGGGAGACCAAGGGGAATGCTGGGTAGTAGGAAATTTGTGCCTGCGTGGTGATCCTACAACTAACCCACACAGAAATGCAAGGAAAATGGGACTTTGTAAGTAAATTTGAGGTTTGAGGGGGATTCTGGGTAAGAAAATGCTGGAGGATCCATGCAAGCCACACCGCCAGCCAAGAGTCAGTACACGCACACCACCATCCACGCACACCACCAGCCAAGCACCATCCATGCACAGGGACATCTTAAGGATTTTGGGGGCCCCTGTTCAGAACAGCTTTGAATTTAAGATCCAATTTGAGCCCCTGTTTCCCACGCAGTTTCCGCTTCCTCAGCTGCGTTAGCGATCCAGTTCGCATCATAGGCATTAGCCTATATATTCCCGATGAAAACGGACGCGCGCAGCTGACAGAGGTAGGATTTAGTGTTTCCTGCCCTACTACTAGGTTTTTAATACCTTTTAAATTGTATATGTGTGGCTGAATTACTCTGTGCTTTTTAACAATTTCTCCTACCTACCCGCGCTTGCACTTTACTTGATTCTGCTTGCCTACACCTCCTTAGCTGCTCCGATTCGCATCATACTTTTCCTCCAGTCGTGGTCTGCCGCGGTTGATACGCCCATTGTGCGGAGGGCTGCGGCTACTATCGGGCTCCTCACTTCCGCCCACGCAGTTTCCGCCTCCTCAGCTGCATTAGCGATCCAGTTTGCATCATAGGCATTAGCCTATATATTCCCAGTGCAAACGGACGCGCACAGCAGGTGCAAGCCCGTCTGCGCCAGTCAGCATCCCGGAGGCGTTCGGTGCCGGCCATGCTGCCTAGTGTCCCTCCGGTGAGTTTCTTCCACTATATTACAATAGGGAAAAACTGCTTAACCTTAGGCGGCTACCATTATGTCAGTGTACAGCGGCTGATCTGAGCTTGGAGGTAGACTTTCGATGCAATAAGTGCAACTGGTCTCTCCTCCAGCCCAGGAAACTCGCACCCAAGTTCCTCCCACGCAACAGTAAGTGTAAAAACAATAAGAAAACAGAGGACATAAAGGCCACCCTTTTAAATTGTGGCTCTATGCAAAAGCATGAACCACACATTTATGACCTACGTTTAGACGAACAGCCTGATCTTTTATTTCTCACTGAGCCCTGGCTGTCTGAAGCCTCCAACGCTACTATCACTTCGGCCATCCCTGTGGATAATAAAATCCTTAGGAGGGACCGACCGAGTGGGAAGGGGGGTGGTGTCGCCATAATTTACAATAAAAAACTAGACTGCTCTCCCATCCTGGTGGAAAACATCGAGGGCACATAGTCCTTAGGCTTCCGCTGTACCTTATCCCCCCATCATAGCATAGCTGATTTTCTGATTTACAGACCTCTCGGTGCAATTGGAAATTTTATTACTACGCTTAATGCAGCCACCACTTCCCTGGCCTTAAAATACAACAACTGCCTTATTCTGGGAGATTTCAATATACATATGGACAATGGAAAAGACCCTCAAACAATTTCCTTATTGGAGACGCTGCAGGCCTGCAACATGTTTCCATCTATTTCTTCGGCCACCCATGAGAAGACCAAATCTTTCACAACTTTGACATATCAGTAAGCCTACCTCTTCCCATTACCTGGTCTAACCACCTCCTATTAAAATTTGTCATTCCCAACTCTGCCACAGCCCCTCGGGCTAACGCAGGGCAGAGGGTCCCTAATTACAGGACGTTCCATAAAATATCCATCCCGATGTTAGCAGATGCCCTCGGTCGTTCCTCACCGGAGCTGTCTGGCTGCCCCGACTCGGACGCCCTCTCAATAGATTCATGGCTCCGAACCAACATTGGTGCAGCGGTACCGGTTGTTTCCTGCTCCTCAAAGAGGTCGGCCCCACCAGCTCCATGGTTTAACGATTCCCTCAGATCTAGCAAAAGTAATTGTAGAAAAATGGAACGGAAATGGCATAAATCCTATCTACCTGAGGACAGGAAGGTGTATAAAGACACCTTAAAAGCTCATTACATTCTTGTGAAGGCAGCCAAGAAAAACTTCTTTCAAACCAAGATAGAAAATGCCCAAAATAAGAGTAAGGAAATCTTTAGCATAGTTAAATCCTTTACCACCATGAAAGCCGGCACAAAGGAAGGGCCATGCACGGAAGAATGGTCTAAGCAAATAGCTCAATTCTTCCACAAAAAGATCTCCGTGATCCAACAAGCCTTCACTAACATCTCAGAGGAAGAACTGACTTTCTACCTTAGTTCTTATAGCAAATTTCACCTCTTAGATCCTCCATCTTTATTAGCTTTCCCTGAGTTTCAGCTTGAAGAGTCACTGACCCTTCTCCAAAGCATTAAGTCTGGCTCTCCTACTGACCCATGTCCAGCGAATATCCTGAACCTATTAGCTCCCACCATAAACCCCACGGTAAACTTAGTTCTTATAGCAAATTTCACCTCTTAGATCCTCCATCTTTATTAGCTTTCCCTGAGTTTCAGCTTGAAGAGTCACTGACCCTTCTCCAAAGCATTAAGTCTGGCTCTCCTACTGACCCATGTCCAGCGAATATCCTGAACCTATTAGCTCCCACCATAAACCCCACGGTAAACCAGCTCTTTAATGCTTCCCTCTCCTTAGGCAACACGCCGAAACAATGGAAGAATGCTAAGATTCTTCCACTGATAAAAAAGGCTAACGCCAAACCGACGGACCCTGCCAACTACAGGCCAATCTCCCTTCTTCCGGCCCTCTCCAAAGTATTAGAGAAGCATGTAAACAAGGCCCTCCAAAAACACATTGAAGATGGGAAGCTCCTTCATGAGTCCCAATCCGGTTTTAGGGCTAACTACAGTACGGAGTCCGCTCTGCTGGAAGTGACTGAATTTCTCAAGGGTAAGCTGCACCAGGGAGGCAAGGCTGTTCTGATACTGCTCGATCTGTCGGCAGCCTTCGATACGGTCTCACATGAGAGGCTCCTGGAGAGACTTGCTAACATCGGCCTGGGGGGACCGCCTTAACATGGATGTCATGCTTCTTGGCAAATAGATCTCAGAACATCTGGCCCCCCCCTTTCTCATCCCCGGTTACGGCCATGAATGTAGGTGTCCCTCAGGGCTCCATTCTCAGCCCTACCCTTTTTAATATATATCTATCCCCCCTTGCATTTCTGGTAGAGGAAGAGGGCATCAAAATTGTTTCCTATGCTGATGACACTAAGCTGATTTTTACATGTGAAGAAGGAACCGACTTTGATGGGACAATGATTAGGTCTTGCCTCACAAAGGTTTTTAAGTAGCTTAAGATCAATCAGCTGAAGTGCAATCCTGACAAAACTGAAGTTGTTTTCTTTGGTAATCCAGAAACGCCTGACTGGAGCTCTTGGTGGCCAAAAGATCTGCTGCCCGCGGAAAAGGAGAAAGTCAAAAACTTAGGAATTGTCATAGACAAGACACTCTCCATGCGCTTTCAAATCCAAAATCTAACTGGCGCTTGCTTTGGCATACTCCGGATGCTAAAAAATTCCTGCCACTGTTACCGCTTGAGAGCAGAAAGATCGTGGTGCAGGCTCTGGTGACATCAAAGCTTGACTATGTCAACAGCTTGTACCTCTGTCTTCCCAAATCCCTTATCCAGCGCCTACAAGTGGTACAAAACGCGGCGGCCAGAGCCATCCTGAGACCTAAACCCAGATCTAGTATGACCCCTATTCTTAAGTCTCTACACTGGCTCCGCATAAAAGAACGGATCGACTTCAAAGCGATGACCATGTTCTTTAAAGCTTTCCATGGCTTAGGAGCCGGCTACCTAAATCGCATTAAAGCACGTTAATCGCCACACAACATCTAGACCCCTAAGATCTTCCAATGCCAACCTGGCCATCGTGCCTAAAATATGCTGTGCCCGCACTGGAGGCAGATCCCTCGGCCTTCTAGGCGCAAAATTGTGGAATAGACTCCCTGAGTCTCTGAGACTCACCACAGACCTACTCTCTTTCAGGAAGAACTTAAAAACCTAGCTTTTTAATAACTGATGGGTCTTTTACGCACGTTTTACTCCCGCTGTCACGAGCCAGGACACTCTAGTCTGAGTAGCTGCGCGCTTTATTAAATACACTATTTCATTTCATTTCATTTCATTAGGTCCCTGACAGTGCAAAGGAACACTCGTCCAAATTCTAAGGGCCTTATTTATGAGGCCTTGCTTCACTTTTATGCCGCTGGTGCATCACTTTTTGTGACGCACCAGCAGCATAAAAAATGTGCCATGTTGCGCCCTATTTACAAAGTGACGCATCTAGGCAGATGCGTCACTTTGTAAACCCCTGCACCACATTATACCTGCGCCAGGTATAATGTATGCAGGGTGGGTGTTCCCCCGCAAAAAGCCTTGTAGAAGTGATGCATTGAAATCTATGAGAACTCAGTGCGCCACTTCTAGGACGCCATTGTGTCAATATCTTACACCTGCCTCACAGCAGGCGTAAGACTGATGCAGGCCCTTTCACATGGGGCTTGCCCCATGTGAAAGGACACATTGCTGGAGTTGCGTCTATTTTCAGACACACCCCAGCAATGCATCACTTTTGCGCCCAGAGATACGTCAGAAATACTGACGCATCTGTAACTCCTTGCGACATGATGCGTCATACAGTAAATATGACGCATCCATCATGTCGCAAGAGGGGCGCACTAAGAAGTGGCGCATCCCTGTTTTCACACAGCTATGCATCACTTCTCATAAATAAGGCCCTAAATGTATTTACATCTAATATTCAGGGATAGTTATGTGTGTTTTCAATATTGTAACACAGCAGCAGCTCACCAATATTACTGCAAATAATCTCTGTGACGCCCTCCCATTTCTTATATGTTAGGCCTTGTTTTGATCTAAAAGAAAATTTATGTATATTGCATGAAACATAAACACAACATTTCTCTGCAAAATGGCTGTACTAGACTCTCACACATCAGGTAAATAAAAAATAAATTATAGGAAAACAGTATTTAAAACAATCTGTTTAAGAAATATTCAAGGTCATTAGGGCAAAACTCTGGAGAACGGAGCTGACTCAGTCAGGGGGCCCCCTGAAAGGCTGGGGTCCTGGGCCAGAGCCCACTTTGCCCATACATTAAAACGTCTCTGTCCATGCACACTGCCAGCCAAGCGCCATCCACACACACTGCCAGCCAAGCGCCATCCATGCACACCGCCAGCCAAGCGCCAGCCACATACACCGCCAGCCAAATGCCATCCATGCACACAGTCAGTCAAGCACTATCCACGCACACCACCAGCCAAGCACCACCCACGCACTCCACCTGCCAAGCGCTGTTCCCGCCCACAGCCAGCCAAGCAGGGCCGGACTGGGAACAGCAACCAGCCCTGGCAGATTGCTGCTCGACCGGCCCTGGGGGGTGGCAAAGTAATAAAATGCACCACTCCTGCTTTTGTTACTGGGGGCCAATATTGCAGCACTGCTGCAAAACCGGCCTGCGTAACAAAACCGGCCCCCACGGCCAGAAAATCATCCCCCACCCCTCTGGCCCACCGGTAAATGCCTGGTGCCCGCTACGGCCAGTCCAGCCCTGCAGCCAAGCACCATAGATGCACACAGTCAGCCAAGCGTCAGTCCACTTACACCGCCAGCCAAGCGCCACTCCACGCACACCACCAGGCAAGCGCCAATCTACACACACATCATCATGCGCGAGTCCACACACACCATTAGCCAAGTGCAGGTCCAGACACACCACCTGCAAAATGCCAGCCAAAGGTCAGTACACGCAGACTGTCAGCCAAACTCAAGTTCACACACACACAAACTCTCCCTGGTTTCTAGTGATTTTCTGCCCCTGCTTGGGGGCAGATGAGACTAAAAATATCACAGAAACAGCCAAAATGTGTGCCTAAAAAAAGGGGAGCGACCCTTGCCTATGGAGCTTCTCCCTGACATGCTCATAAACCTATCCCTGGTGCCTAGTGGGCTTTCTGCCTCTCCTGGGGTGGGCAAATAAGGGGCTATTGCCCCGATCTACCTTCCGGGAGGTGCAGAAAGACTTTTTTGGGGGTGGGGGCATTAGCATGCCCATTCTCGGCAGTCCCCACCCCTAGGTATAAAAAAACCAACATAAACCCTGGTACCTAATGGGCTTTCTGCCCCCGCGGGGCAGATCAGGGACTATTGCCCCCATCTGCCTCCCAGGGGAGGCAGAAAGACTGTGGCAAATTATTTGGGGGGTGCGGGCATTGGCAGCCTATTCTGGGTAGCCCCCACTCCTACGTATAATTAAAAACATAATCCCTGGTGCCTAGTGGGTTTTCTGCCCCCCCGGGGGGCAGATAAGGCACTATTGCCCCATCTGCCTTCCGGGGCGGGGCAGAAAGACTGTGGCAATTTGTTTTGCGTGGGGTGGGGGCATTGGCATGCCCATTCTGGGCAGCTCCCACCCCTACATATAAAAAAACCCAATCTCTGGTGCCTAGTGGGCTTTTTGCCCCCTGGGGGGCAGATCAGAGGCTATTGCCCCCATCTGCCTCCTGGGGGGCAGAAAGACTGGATTTTTTTTGAGGGGGTAAGGGCATTGACATGCCCATTTTAGGCAGCCCCCACCGTTATATACATAAGCAAAAAAAATCCCTGGTGCCTAGTGTGCTATCTGCCCCCCCAGGGGGCAGATCAGGGGCTATTGCCCCCACCTGCCTCCTGGGGAGCCAAAAAGACTGTGGCAATTTTTTTTGGGGGGGGGGGTGGGGGCATTGGTATGCCCATTTTGGGCAGCCCCACCCCTCCGTATAAAAGAAAAACAATCCCTGGTGCCTAGTGGGCTTTCTGCCCCCCCCCCCGGTGGGCAGATCAGGGGCTAATGCCCCCATCTGCCTCCTGGGGGGGCAGAAAGACTGGAATTTTGGGGGTGGGGGCATTGGCATGCCCATTTAAGGCAGCCCCCACCCCTATATACATAAAAAAAAAACCTGGTGCCTAGAGTGCTTTCTGCCCCCCTGGGGGGCAGATCGGGGACTATTGCCCCATCTGCCTCCCAGGGGGGCAGAAAGACTGTGGACCTTTTTGGGGTGGGGTAGGGGCATTGGCATGCCCATTTTGGGCAGCCCCCAACCCTATAGAAATAAAATAAAAAATTCCTTGTGCCTAATGTGCATTCTGCCCCTCCCCCCCCGGAGGGGGCAGATTGAGGGATATTGCCCCCGTCTGCCTCCCGGTGGGGAAGAAAGCCTGACCTGGCCCAAAAATATGGGCGAGCAAAAGCCCTTGCCCAAGCGGCCGCTCCCCCCCCCCGGTGTCTTGGGGATCACCCTCCTGAGGCGATCCCAAGCAGGAACCCACTAGGGAGGGATACCATTAGTGGAAAGGGAAGATTCTCCCCTTTCCAATGATACCTCTCCCGTCTGCCTCGGTGCTCAGGGGGCTGAGATAGCCCCCTGAGCACTGAGGCAGTGAAACTGAAACTGAGTTTCAGTTTCGGTTTCTCTGAAATGACGTCAGCATGACGTGCATGCCGATCGTCATTTTGGAGAAAGTATCAGAACAACCTCGGGAGTTGGGGAAGGTCTTCCCCAGCTCCCAAGGGTGTTTTGACTGGAAGGAAATCCCTCTGGTGCCCGCACCTGAGGGATTTTCTGTGTCATGTCGTCAGACGCGCCGGAGCTGTCTAACACGCGTGAGCACTTTTGCTTCAGATGGCTCCTGCGCGTCCGACGTATGCAAGGGGTTAAAGGAAAACAGGATGCGTTTCAACAATAAAAATGAAACATTTTGTTTTTATTTATTAAGAGCAGGCAGTGGTCCATAGGATCACTCCCTGCTCTTAAACAATGCTTTTCCAACATTCACAAAGAGGAAGGGGTCCCATGGGGACCCTTCCAATTTGGGAATGCATTACGGGTAGTGGCACTCCGCAGAGTTCCACGGAGTTAAAAAAAAACTCAGTGGAACTCAGCGCTGCTCTACCCTCCCAATATAAAAAAATAGGAAAAAAAAGTCCACGCAAGACGTACAACGTAGGGGTTTGCGACCGACGAGGACGGCAAGGAGGAGAGATCACGGCAAGGAGGAGGGCAGCCCGGAGACGCCAGAGCAGGTAAGTGTTTTTTTATGTATTTTTTATTGGGCATGGGCAGGGGCTAACCCCGCTCTGCCGTGGAGTCGGAGCTTGCCTGAACTCTGTGTTCCCAATGGAGCGCAGAGTTGGCAAAACTTCGCAATTTGGCTGGTGGAGCGGAGTTCGCCAACCACCCTTAATTACCACCAACTACGAGCTGGTGGTAAAATATCAAGGTTTTGCGACTGCATTTTGATTGCAGAACTTTGATACATAACACTGGAAATCGCTATTTGGAAGGGACGCCCTAAAAACGCCCCTTCCAAATAGCAATTTCTACACCGAAACTGCGATTCTGGGGAATCGCAGTTTGGATGTTTGTACATTTGGAAAAGCATTTTTGCTGTCCTAAATGCCACGATTTTGCAGATCAGGCAGTTTGCAATGGCAAAAATGCTTCGTACATATGGCCCTGAATTAGGTACTATGGGTCATATTTATTTATTTATTTATTTATTTATTTTAACAGTCTTTATTGTATTTTCATAATATATATAAACTTTCTAGTACATATGAAACAAACGAAGAGAACAGCTGACCCTCTTCCTCCCTTGTCCTCCCCGACCCCTCTCCCTGGTCCAGTGTTCCTTCTATATTAAGCTCGATCTTTCAATGATGAGAGTACAGTAATAAACATATAATCGTATATCCAGTTAACACTTCACTGCAGATATTATTATCCATCATAAACAAATATTTAAAGAAAAATACACATTATTGATACTGTTGTTTCCCCTTTCCAAAGAGGGCCCCAGCTCCCCCCCTCAAAAAAAGCCCCTTGTTAGCCTTTCCGCCTAAAAGTCTCCAGCCTTTATTTCCTTATTAATCCATTCCTTCATGGTTGTCCCTCTTCCCCCTCCCGAGACTATCTTATCAGGGGTGCCCAAATTTCAGACCCTCTTTTCTGCGCTCTGCGCCCCTTCCTGCCGTAGACTGCTGTTTCCAGCCGATAGACCACAAAAAATCTGCCCAGCCATTGCTGACTGGTTGGAGGTACTGGATCGAGCCAATGAGTGGCTAGACATAGCCTAAATACTGTCATAACAATAAAAACAAATACCTGCATCTGCTATGAAAGTAAGGTATCGCCCACCCCTAGCATAATCAATTGTGTTGACATATCTATTTTCCGTCCGACTTGGGATTCTAAGATGACACCAACATTTCTTTTAACAACATCCAAGCTAGGGCATGATGCAAACATATGCAAGCTATCTGCTGCATGAAACCCGCAGCGAGGACAGGATGTACCAGCTGATCCACCCCATTTTGCAATCTTGGCCGGTGTAATATATAAATTAAACTAAGTTTTAAAGCACTGGAGCTGTAGGTTAGCCGCAGTAAAGGATGTTCGGGCTAGATGTAGTGAATCGTCGCTTTCTCCAAACCCCACTTGTAAATGTTCTCGCCAATAATCATAATGCTTGGTTAAATCATCCACCATTGTTTCATTTTGTAATTTATATATCCTACCAAGTGTGAATGATCCTTTGAATAGCCCCTCCACTAATGTCACTTTAACAAAACCACAGCGACCCCCAGCCTTTTTTGCCAAGAAATCCCTTATCTGGAGATATTTAAAGAATTGATTATTCTCCAGTCCATGCTTATCCCTAATTTGATCAAACGATCTGATCCCGTCTCATCCATCACATCCCCTACTATCCTCACTCCTTTTTCATACCACACTGTCATATATCCATCATTAAAAATATCAGGAAGAGACTCATTTTTATATAGCGGAGTGTAGGCGTTAAAAAGTCCCAAACCAAGTTTTTTACGGACCGCAGTCCAGACCTTAAACGCACACAAGAGGGTCTTGAATTTGACCCTTTTGTAGTAGTTGAATTCGGTATGTCGCAAGAGACACCCATTGGCCTCTCTATCTAGTAACAACTCATATATTGAAATGGGAGCAGTGCCTTGCCCATTGAGCAGATTCCTCATTTTATATAATATTGCAGCCCAGTAAAACAGCTGCAAATTGGGAACACCCCAGCCTCCTCTTTCCCTTAGAAGTGTCAAAAATGTCAACGCCCTCTTAGGACGACAGTTTGCCCATAGAAATCTCGATATCATCTGATTCAGGGTTTTGAACCAACAGCTACTTATGGTTAGAGGAATGGCTCTAAAAAAATACAACATTTTTGGCAGAAACAGCATCTTGATGACATTGCTCCTTCCAACCAGTGTCAACTTAAGGTTATTGAGTCGAGTAAGATCCATTTTAAGTTTTGGGAGGAGCGGGTCTAAGTTTGCTTCAACATTTTTTGTCACGTATGCCAAGAGCTCTACCCCTAAGTATGTTGTCTGCTGCACTACCCGTGGGT
The DNA here is from genome assembly GCA_963921515.1 of Calotriton arnoldi. Taxonomy (NCBI): domain Eukaryota; kingdom Metazoa; phylum Chordata; class Amphibia; order Caudata; family Salamandridae; genus Calotriton; species Calotriton arnoldi. The sequence goes on from CAWUFW010003593.1 coordinate 286,557, forward strand.
CATTCAGCTGAGTCCCCCTGCTAATCAAAATTTGAGTCTTGCTTTGATTCAGCCGAAACCCCGAAATCTGTCCAAAAATATTAGCTTCCTTTATGACTTCTTTCAGTGTGCTCGTCGGACTAGGGTTGACAATTGCTAGATCGTCGGCATAAGCAAGAATCTTAGTTTCCCCCCCACTGCTATGCACTGCCACAATCGCATTATTACCTTCAATCTTCCTAATTAGCGGATCAATATATATTGCAAACAGTAGGGGGGAACAGTGACAGCCCTGGCGGGTCCCCCGACTAATCAGTACAGGGTCCGACACCTCTCCCATTATTGCAACTCTAGCTATTGGATTCTTATACATTGTCGCAATGGCCTTAATAAAGCCCCTTCCAAATCCTCTTTTCCCCATAATTACCCACAGGAACGGCCAGGAGACCCTACCAAAGGCTTTCTCCGCGTCCAGTAGGATTAACGCCATAGGGTCTCTGGCAATTCCTGCGGCATCAAAAAGCACAATTGTCCATTGGATATGGTCGATGGTACTGCGGCCAGGGACAAGGCCATGTTGTACTGGAGAGACCAGTTTCTTTATTACCCCTGCCAGGCGTTTAGCTAAGATCCCTGCATATACCTTGACATTATTATTAATTAGCGTAATAGGACGATAGGATCCCAGCTTCTTAGCCGGTTTACCTTTTTTTGGGGAAAACCACTACATTAGCAAACCTCCAAGAATCCGGCGCCCCCTGGCCTGCTTGATCCTTCAGAAACACATCCTTAATTAATTCTTATAGGCAGGGAGCCATCTTTTTGTAGAATTCCCCCAGAATAGAATCAGTGCCAACCGCCTTCCCATTCGCCAGGGCCTGGTTCGCCCCCCCTACTTCCTCCACCGTGATAGGAGCCTCCAACATTTCCGTGTCTTCTTCCGATACCAACCCCCAGGTAAATTGGCCAAATAATCCTCTATTTCTTTTTCCCCACCTTTAACTTGCTCAGTATTCAGATTCTGATAAAATCGTTGAAATGATCTCCATATGTCCGAGGGCTCTGTGACTGATCCTACCATAGGATCCTCAATTTCCGCAATTATCCCCTGGGTCACACCCTGTCAAGTGCGCAGCGCTAGAAGGCGCCCAACGTTTTCGCTGCATTCATACATTCTAGTCCGCCAAGCTATATATTTGCCTGCTGCTTTTTTGGCCGAGATATCCAGTATTGATGACTTTATTAAAGCCACTTTTAATTGTACTTGTCCTATATCTCCCATATCCCTAATTACCCCGACCAATTGAGTTTCTGCTTCCAATAGTTTTGTGTATAATTCCTGCATATGTTGTTTCTCCTTCTTCTGAGCTGTCCACCCATGTCTTATAGTTTCCCCTCTTACTCCTGCTTTCAGAGCATCCCATACTACATCTAGCCTTGAACTCTCTCTATTTTCAGCTATGAATCTTGGGATCCAATTCTTCATGTGATCAACATATTCCTCATCATAGAGGAGTGCTCTGTCAAAAGTCCAGCGCGATGTTGGGGGATTCTGTATTTGTACTGAGAATTCTAAAACCAAGGGATTGTGATCCGACATGATATAGGGAAATTTGAATATCCGACAATTTGACAATATCCCCTGGGATGCAAAGAAATAATCAAGTCTGGTGTACGATTGATGCGGGGCGGAAAAGAAAGTACATCCTTAATCCTGAAGTTCCTGCGCTGCCCAAACATCTGTTAAGCCATGTGTCGTACATAGATTAACTAGAGATTGGAAAACTTTTGGCTTACGACCCAGGTATGACCTTTTTCCCAGCTTAATAGAGCTGGAATTCAAATTAATATTGAAATCTCCACATAAAATTAGAGGAAGCGGCCAGCTTACTAGTTCTATATTTAGCCAGTCAAGCAGGGAGGGGTCATCTAATACGGAGCCGTATACGGAACATAGTGTAAACAGATTATTATGAATACAACATTGAGTGATAATCCATCTACCCATCTGATCCGATTTCGAACGTGAAAATCTGGCTATATTTTTACGAGCCATGATGGCAACCCCTCTTGTCTGTGTTCCCTGGGTTGTACTAGAAACTAGCTGATAGCCTGCAAGTTCTGCCACTTTCTGCCTGCCCGCTTCAACATGTGTTTCTTGTAGACATACTATGTCTGCCTTGAGATGCCGAATGTCTTCATCAGTCCTACGTTTCTTAAGGGGACTGTTCAATCCGCAAATATTGACAGAAGCTATTCTAAGCTTACCCATTTCCTTCCGTGATTTTTAAAAATCCCTGCGACCTTCTTAAAATTAGTAATATCATCTCATCATGATCAGACATCTGGACCAACCCCCTCCCCCCCTCTCCCTTCACCCGCCCCCCTCCCCCTCTCCACCTTCACCCCGATCGCGAGGCAAAATAGGTCCAGGGACCCTTGTGATGCCTTCTGTATAGTGCTGCTTCCCACTGCCATCCACCATCCCTCCGCAAAACCAACGTGAAGAAAAAAAGAAAACCCTCCATTTATGTTAGATAACCTCTGGTATATAGTACAGGAAAAAGAAAGAGAAAAAGGCGGCCAAGAGAGAAATATCAGACCAAACAGCCTCAATAAACAAGTGTAATATCACCTCTCTCTAAATTCCTTCTACTTCCCTGTCTCAGAAATCTCTAGAAGGTAGTCTTGTGCTTGCATTTCTGAGGAGAACACTCTTATAACCCCTTGTGAATAACCTTGAGACGTGCGGGGCTAAGGAGATAGACCTCACACGCTAACGTTTGAAAAGGCAAGATTAATTGTCGAAGCCTCCACCTTCTTTCCACAGTAATGTGGCAGAAATCTGGCCTAACAAAGAAGGTATGTCCTTCTGCTGAGCGTCTTGCTTCCGGTCTTGCCTTATCAAAGACTGCTTGCCTTAGGAGAAAGTTTCCAAAAAATATTAAAATAGCTCTAGGCCTTTCATTGCTTTCTTGTCCTTTCTTCTTTTTTAGCATGAGTGGGAAGTGGTGCACTCTCTGCACCTCCGTGTCCCAGTCCCAGTGTGCCAACTCTAGAAGACCTCCCTTTAGCAAGCGTAGCACAAACCCTCCGATGTCCTCTCCTTCCGCATTTTCCGGTATGCCCAAAAGTCTGAGGTTGTTGCGCCGTTGGCGATTTTCAAAGTCTTCCAGCTTCCACATGACATCCACCATCCTGGTCTCATTGGCAGCGGCCTGTTGTATAGTAGCCTTAGCTCCCGCCTCCAAAGCCACCACTATGTCCTCCAGTGCGGTTGTCCTCTCTGCAATTTCTGTGCATGTCTTGTTAACTTTCCTAATAGCGCCTTGAAGCTTCTTTGTTGCCAGATGAGCCCTTTTGTGCTCCTGTCTTTCTTCCACTTGTATTTGCTTGTGGGTAGAATAAATCAGCCCCATTGAGGGAGATGACTCTGCCCCAGTTTTAGCCTCAGATAGAATTTTCTTTGACCCATGCGCACCATCTTCACCAGCTGGTCCCTCCTCATCAATCAGAAAATGCATAGAAGAGTAATCCCATTTCAGTTGGCTGTGATCTGAATCAGATTGTATTCCTTCCATTTCCTTTCCACCTTTATTCCTCCTTCTCCTTCTTTGGGCAGACCAGTCGCGGTCCGTGTAGGAGTGCCGGCCGGGCGGTGACGTGGGGCGGGGGAGGGGCAGGGTGGGGGGTAGCAAAGTACGGATTACGGACCAATACAGGTAAGTAAACATTTAAATCAATGAAACGAATTTCGTTGCGCGCACTGCAGCACAGGTAGAAAGAGGAAAACACCTCTCACAGTTGTTTTTGTGCAGGAAGGTGTCCCCTTCCAGCGTAATAACAGTCCTACCTACAATACATGCACCCTTGCACCATGTTGCAAGGGTGAATTTATTGGCGCTAGGCTGCCAAAACGGCGCCTGTGCAATGGAAAAAGACAGGAATGCACTGTATTGGATAAATACGGTGCATTCCTGCCCTTTCCCTGTGACGCAGGTCAGCACATCAAGGTGACTTACTGTGCTGCCATGCACAACAATTTCCATAAATATGCCCCTAAATGTACAGCTGAGAACAATTACAGCAGATACAACACTTAACAATTGACATGTCATAATCATGCAACTGTGTCACATGCAAACGTTCACATAGACACTAAGAAAGCCAGAAAAGTTACAGAGTAACCGAAATGCTGATTTAAAGTACTAATTATGCTACGTATTATATTATATTACATTCAAAGTTTCAACGTTTATTGACAGACCGAAAAAAGATTTCATCATCAAGACATAAAACAGCCATCAAAACTACGACATACAAACCAGTAATAGATAATCAGAATGAATAAAAACCAACAATTCCAACAGATATATCAATAAAACATTGGTAAAAAATGTTGGAGATTTTCTAAAAAGATTTGCATATGTGATCCCAATGCACATAGAATCTTCAATGTCAAATAGTCTGTTTATGTCTAATGGACCAAGCCAAAAAAAGACATTTTGATACAGCCACCACAATCACCATCGAGAAATCACTTTTGAAAATCCTAAGAGCGTATATTTGATTCATTAGTACCAAGAGCTGACACAGGGGTGCAATCCACCTAGCTCTGGGTTTAGCATATTTAGGGCGAAAAAACAACAAATGCTCCTCGGTTTCATTTAAGACCATACACGATAAACATCAGTATGCCCAGGCTTTGCAGCGCCCCATGATGAAGTGTACACAGCAATTGGGAGGGTCTCATACTTAAACTGCAAAAACAATGAATGAGCATGCACCAGACATATATAATTAAAAAAACCTCTACCTTAGGTGCAGATCGGTGCAATAAAAAGTGCCTTGGGAGGCTACCTGTGCGTCTGAACAATTAATTCTGGGCTTCAACTCTCCCAATATCTTGATTTGACCACCCCCTGAAGTGGCTAGGACAGACAGAGGGTCTTCCCAAAAATTGGCTAGGCCTAGCTTGTACCATGTTTTTTTGACATATGCCAGCCACTTGATTTCTTAGAGCATTGTACCTTGAGACTGTCAACAAGGCCCTCTCTAAAGGGACATAATTCTTCGGTAGCCCAAATGCGCACCCAACAAAGTAACGGCCTTAGGGTGGCCAAAGCAGGGACATGGTTGAGGTCAAGATCTAATCTGCGGGGCACCAGGGGTGTGCCTCTCCCTAATCCAGTTTGGGCTCTGATGGAGTTGTTCTCACTAGTGCCCAATGTTCAGGTGTGCCACTTATATTATATTATATTATATTATATTATATTATAGTATATTACATTGCATTATATTATATTATTTTATATTACTTTATATTTGTTGGAAAGTGGTTTATTAGTGGTGATAAGTAGGGTCCCACCACTAGTAATAAGGCCACAAACAGAATAAAAGGTTTAGTCAAGTTCTCAATAAACTATTACCTTGCTCAACCCTAGTTAGCTGGCAATGAGCAGGCAGGCTTAACTTAGGAGACAGGTGTGTAAAGCTTTTAAAAAACACCCATACATTAAATAAGTCAGACACAATACAGAATAAAAATCCTGGAGATATGAATGTTTAAAGAATAAACACTTTCTAGTGCTTAAAAGCCTAAAGCGCCACTTTGGGACATCTGGTCGCACTTGACCGGGACAAAGGTCCTTTTGTGCAGCAGTTGCAGTCATTCAGAGTGCAATCCTTTGGGGGGCAGGTCATGGTTGCAGCAGGGCAGTCTTTCTTCTCCTTGCAGTTTTGGGCAGGGATCTGAGTTGCTGGGCAACACACCCATATTTATTCACAGTTCCTGGGTGGCATCCCTGACCAATGGGGTGTAGATTGCCACCCTCAGGTATGACCACTTCCTCCAAAGGGTGGCTTATTATTCACACAGAAAGCACTATTCTTCCAAAACTCTCTCCTGTAGGTTAAGATCTGGCTAAGTCATCCCACTGGCATGGCTAAGTTTTCCTAACACTCCCCTTCCAGCCCCTGCTAATCTAATTACATGGGCTCCTGTCTGGCTGGGGGTGCAGGATGTGGGGGTGAACCTGTGCTGCCCTAAACTGTCATTCCTCTTTGAAGACCAGTTTGGCTACTCCACCACTATACTGCCTTTTGCTCTGCAGCCTGCAGTTCTCCTCCCACAGGAAATCCTTTATCTCTGGTCAGGCCACTTCGCACCTCATTAAGACAGCTTGGCTCACCCTGGCAGAGGATGGTCAATCAGAGCAGGGCTGCTGGAAGGTTTGATCTTGGCTTACAGAAAATAAAGTTATATAACTTAATTTCTGTGATAGTTATAATAAATCTAATAGTGGCAAGTTGTTGGATTTATCCTAACTATCATTTTGATACTTTGAAGTATAATTTTAGCTCCTTTCTTTCAAGAGTTACACTTTAATAAAGTATTCCCATGTTAGCCCATGGAGCCATTGAGCTACAATGGAAAAAAATTAAATTGGCAGTTTTTCCCTCACCAGGTAGTATAAACATATTTAAAAATGTCCCTGCTTACAGTTAGTTACAAGACATCCTTAGGGGTGACATATATGTAAAAATTAGATAGTTTGAGACTTTGGAAGTACCTTTAATTCCAAAGTCGAATTTGCATATAGGTTACATTTAAAACCGGCCTGCAAGGCAGGGCTGGCTTTTAAAATGACAGCAGGCACCACAGTAGTGCACACTCCAATGCAGGGAATCTACGGGACCTCTAAACCTCCCTGCCCTATTAAATCTACTGGGCCTCTAGACTTACCATATAACAGGGACTTACAAGTAGATTGTCAGTACCAATTGCAATTTGGGGAGAGGAGTTGGCCTAACGGCTAGGGCGGTCGACCTCGAATCTGGGGAACCAGGTTCGAGTCTCAGCAATGACGCTGAACATCCTGTGATTCTGGGCAAATCACTTAATCTCCCCGTGCCTAACAAAAATGAATGTGTCCTCATGTAACGCAACTGGTGCTATGTAAAGCGCTCTGATACCCGATACCGGGTCAAGTTTGCACTATATAAAACTCCGTAAAAAAAAAAAAATGTATACCTAGTTACCATGTACTTTTAATTGGGGCACAGGCACTGGGTCTGGTTTGCAGGGCCGAGGGCACAATCAGAGTCAGAAAAAGGGCATCTAGTAGTCAAAATGGGGTCAAAAAGTGGGGCGACACTGCAAACAGGTCCTGGTTTCTCCTTTTATTATGTTATATTATATTATATTATATTATATTGTATTATATACAAACCATACTTACTTCAGATAAATTAAGTATTTTCCTGTTTCTTATAGAATAACCCTGCTTTGGCATTATATTTTTGGGAAGTAACATATGTGCTTACATGAATTAGATATTATATCCCAACAATACACTCAAAGCCTAATAAAAAGGAAGTATTTTTGCCAATGTAAAGAGCTTGCATTACACCTTATACCTTGTCACAAAGATTGCCTACCTGCCCTTGCGTCACACAGGTCCCGAAGAACGAGCCTGACACAGGCTCTCAATGATCTGTTTCAGGGGATAGCGCCTCACAAATTTCTCTGGCATTTTATCCTCGAGACAGCATCTTGGCTACTTCGGACAATATTTATTAGCATAATCTTTTTCATTAGTCCTCTGATTATTTATCTGACTTTTAAAATGGTGCAAAATAAGCAAACTCTTTTACTTAGCGATAATTAATAAATTCTCCTTATTGCAAGAAAAAAACTATTATAATGGGTAAAACCTGCAAGTTTAAGATCAGGCATATTTGAGCAGGTGTTTAAACCCCACAGAAAGAATATTTGCAGTATAATTTTCTTGTCAGTTTTGAATCTCTCCCTGAGCAACGTGCCTTTGCAGAGGCGCATTTCCAGCCAGTTTACAACACGACAGTCATTAATTTTTATTTCCCACTGGCAAACTGCACGTCTCTTGCTGCCGCTGACGTCGGTGATAGCAGGCATTCATTTCTGCAGCTGATGCGGCCTTGAGAAGCACGCTGCACACACAAGCTGCCAGTTTAGCCTGACTGCAGCACACATTTTACCACTGTCTCATTTGGAATTCATGCAGCCTCGTCTACTCATTCCTTCTTTGATTCACAATTCACAGTCCGATTCAGGTGCAGCGACTTGTGAGACTAATGTAGGTGTAAGGGTGTATGGCCCTAGGCCCTCATGCATACATAATCACGACACAGACACCATTAGTTACTGGGTAGTACTGGCCCAGGGCACGTGTGCACTTGCACTTTACTTTTAGCGATTGGGGACATCTTGCCGTTGCCATGGTCTAAATGTTTAGCATTTTTGCACAGTTAACGACTTTTTGCACATTTTTGCACTTGCACTTTAGGTTTTTAGTAATGAGCAATTTCATAATAACATCTTTGGGGACTCCTCATCCTGCTGAACGACTGTTGCATTTTCATACTTTAGGATGGAATGTGTGCTCAAATTAGCTGTATCTGTAGCAGCCATCACATGTCTTTATCCTACAATTATATACATTGTTTACAGCGCCTATTTACATGTATAAATATTATATATATTTTTTTATATATGTTTTAGCTGTATAAATCTAGTAGCCGTTTTATAATATGAAGACAGGCATTTTAGATTGTTTTTATGTTTTAGGATTGAGGATGTCCCATGTCAAACCAAATCTTTTTACCATTGTTATTGCTCAGGGGAGTGGCTATCTTTGTTGGTTTCACTATAACAATATCTGTATTGGTCCAGCGCGTCATGTGATCAGGACCACGGAAACGCGGTCGAAACGCGTCATGCTGGACACTTGTCTCTGCACCATGGTGGTTGCTGCTATATTTCACCTGCAATAAATCTTCACTGAAACGAATGCGCTGTGGTCCGTTCCTACTTTCCTCGCCTTGCATCCGGTGATTCAGGAGTTTGGTTTATATATATATATATATATATATATATATATATATATATATATATATATATATATATATATACATACATACATACATATATATATATATATATATATATATATATACATATATATATATATATATATACATATATATATATCACAAAAGACGCTCCTTCCGACTTCAATGGACCCGTGAGAAGTGGCGTGCTCACCGGCGGAGCAAGCCGGTAATGTCAATATCAAAAACCACCAATATGCACGCTCTCAGAAACAAGGAACTCCGTAGTAATAATCCACAAGTTGTTTATTCACAACGCGTTTCAGGGCAAAACCCCTTGATCACGTGAAACGTGCACACGTAAAGGGTGACTAATAAAGCATTCAATACAGTCATAGACATAATCGTAGGACTGCTGCGTATTTTGTTCCCTGCAAATAAATGGCAGACATATTGGAACGGATGAAATGCAAACATGAGAACACAATCATCATGTAAAACGTGTAGTTATACCCACGCTGTTCCGGGCTGTGCAAAAATGCAATAAAGCAATGAGTGAACATGTACACATACTGAATTACTGGCAGTCTGTAACTCAAGGTATTATAAACATTATCTCCAAATAAAGGAATTAAATATGCAATATATTGGTACAGAATAAACATACCTTGGTTAAATAAGTGCCCTGGTGAGACAGAATGCACGACAGGGGTAGCGTGTCCGCAAAGTCTGACTACAAGAAAACGGGCCAGTGCCCATTTTTTACACAAACACTAACAGATTACGGGCAAGTGCCCAGTTGTGCCAATTACCATGAGACAGCACGTACTTTAACACATTTCAGGCAGTAGTCCCAAGTCCAGCAAAATATGATTGTATTGCTAAGATGACAAATCAAATGAAACATAGTTACCCAGTCTCAGGACCGTGACAGTGATGATAAGGGGAAAAGGGTAGGTGGCCCGTGAAAGTGATTACAGGTGAGGGGGCCCCTTCCTTTCCTCCTGAAAATAAAGAAAATTAGAACACATGTTAGCATCACAAGTTGTCCACATCACTCAATAAATATCAAAACGTAAAATAAAAATAAAATTACAATCTAATGCACAGAAGGAGTAAGAAAGCTATAAAATAGAGATAAAATTAGAGTATCCTAACTCAAGTGGCAACACACTCAGTTATCTTTGAGATGAATAGCCATTTCTTCGTCAAAATTCAGCCCACCCGGTGTCTTCGTTTGGAACTGCAAAATCATTCTAGACTCTCTTTGTCTAAGTTTTAACACCCTGTTACCTCCCCTGGAGTTACCTGCAACCTGTTCCAGGATGAAGAATTTGAGCAAAGAAGAGTTGGAATAATGTTTCTCTTGGAAATGGCGTGCTACAGGGTATTTGGCATCGAAATTGGTAATAGCCCTGCTATGTTCGAGGATGCGCTTTTGGCCATGTGTGTGGTACTGCCAATGTACCAGAGTTCACAAGGACATTCTATTGCATAAATTACAAAAGTAGTACTACATGTGAGAAACTGGTCTATGGTCTTGTTAATCCCATTGTATGTGACCTTCCTGCGGTAACTGCTGTTTTTACAAGCTTTACAATGCCCACAAGGAAAGAAACCCTTAAGGTCATGATCATGCCTACTTGGGTATGCCGTGATGTCACTGTGGACTAGCATGTCCCTGATATTCGTACCCCTCCTGTATGTGATGTTGGGTCTGATTGGAATACTTTCCCCAATTATGCTGTCATATTTGAGGATGTCCCAGTTCTTCGCAAAAATGCGTTTGATATTACTGGAGTCAGAATTGAATGTCATGATCATCCTAGGGCAGTTGTCTGCCGTGTCACTGGATTCAGTAGGGTTATCTGAAATAGTTACAGTTCTGCTGACCCCATCTGCTCTCTCTTTAGCTTTGCGTAATACCCAGGAGGGATAACCTCTGATTTTAAACCGTTCCAACATGACCATGCTCTCGCTCTGGTATGCCTCCTCTGTATTGCAATTTCTTTTTGCCCTCAGCAGCTCCCCATAGGGAATACTCCATTTGAGTGTCTCTGGATGGCTGCTGAGGGCATGCAGAACTACTGTTGCCCGCGGTGGATTTCCTGAATAGGGCCGTCTGAATCTGGTTGTTAACAATTTCAAGCTTGACATCTAGGTATTCTGCCTTAGACTTACTGATGGTACCTGACAAGATGATATTAAATTCATTGTTATTCAGTGCCTTGATGAATTCATTGGCCAACCCTTCCGATCCTCTCCAAACAATGAATAGATCATCAATATATCTCATCCACACAATAACATGTTCAAAATACTCTGCCAGGTGTGGATTGGTGGTCAAGGTCCCCTCCCAGTGACCCATGAACAGATTCGCAAAACTGGGAGCGAAGCAAGAACCCATCGCAGTGCCGGTCACCTGTCTGTAAAGGGCCCCATTAAACATGAAAATATTGTTGGTGAGACAAAAGTCTATCATCTCCAATATCATGAGACTGTGTTCATGAAATCTTGCTGGTCTAGTCTTTAGGAATAAACTGCAGGCATCCAGGCCCTGTCTATGGTCAATAATAGTATACAATGAATGTACATCAAGAGTAATCAAAATGAAATCCTGCTCCCACTGTAAACCCTGGATTTTATTCAAAAAATCTTTGGTGTCCCTCACATAGCTCGATAACGAGACAACAAAATCTCTCAAAAAATGGTCCACATAATTAGAGATATGTTCCCCTACGCTGCCCTTAGAGGACACAATGGGGCGCCCCGGTGGATTCGTGGGGTCTTTGTGTAACTTGGGTAAAAGGTAAAGGACCGGAAGTACTGGATGATCATTTTTAAATAACAGTACTCCTCCCATTCAAGGATCCCTTTGTCTTTCCATATGGTCAGTTTATCCCATATGTGAGTGATACTCTTATTGTAGGTTGTAGTGTCAGTGGGAAGATAAAAATCAGTATTGCCCAGTTGTTTCATGGCTTCAGAAATATATTGTACCCTATCTAGGATGACCACATTCCCACCCTTGTCAGCAGGGCGGATGACAATGTTGTTATCCTCAGTGAGAGATTTCAGTGCCTGTCTTTGCTGGTAAGTAAGATTGTTAGTGTCACCCCTGGGATATCCTTCCCTGGTTCTATATCTACAGAGGGCTTTACTGACACAATCCTGAAAAGTGTCTATGTTGTCGTGTGGTAAATTGGGTACAAAAGTGGATCTGGGTCTGAAATCAGTGCACGCAGATGCATCAGTGGTAACACCAAGAAACTCCAGTGCTTGTGTGTTACTGATATCAGAAGTGCCTTCTGTGTTTTCCTGATCTAGTTGCACCATGGTGATTAGTGTGTCTATGTCACCTACGTTAAGATTGTTATGTGCGTGCGATCTGAGATTTCTCCTATTCCCATCTGTTTCACCTAACCGTTTGAGTTTATGCCATTTTTTTAATTTTAATTTCCTCACAAATTTGAAGAGATCAATCCTAGCATCAGTATAATTACACGGAAATGAAGGGCAAAAGAGAGTCCCAGACATAAAATCTGTTTTTCAATGTCTGTTATGGGTTTACTAGAAAGGTTAATAACAGTTTTATTCACCATTGTTAGATCCATTAGTATGTCTTCATGGAGCGTGTCCTTCTGTTTCCCACGTTGCCCCTTCCTTTGCCTCTTACTTCTATGTGGATGTAGGAATAGAAACCCTGTGGAACATCTGCAGGGAAAAAGTGTGGTATTTTCGCACTGCCTGTACGTAGGATCGGTATCACTGGACTGGAAGGAAGCCTCTGCATTTTACAAAGCAACAATTGGAAATTGAAATACTTTTATTCAGTTACTACAAAACTGAGCATTGTGGAACATGTTGTGAAATGTTTCTTTGAAGAACGAAATACACTTTTTAAAGCATTTTTACGAGATGTTATTTGTGCGGGTTTTTTCTTGGAAAATGTGAAAAGTCACAGTATTTAGGCATTGTGTGTTATTTTCTGCTTCTGCTCATTATACTTTCTCCATTTATGTCACTGTATTTTCTAACTTGCCCATTAGAAATGTCGCCCCTTAGCATAAGCAATAACTCCCTCGACTCCTGAAAGAAAGTAAAAACGTTCCTATTTCCAATATATGACAACATTTTGAAAATGATAAGAGTCAGATTTAAGGAAAAGGGGAGATTTAAATTCACCATTAACTTGTATTGAAGTGGAGGAACTTTAATGTAGGAGAAAGATAAAAATAGACCAGTTTTTCTCTTAACCGGCTTGATGCCCCTTTGACCTGTAATACACCATGGAAAGCTGTTGGTAGGCCGTCCTATTGGAATATATGCATCAAAATGTTAATGAGGTGAGGAGGGAGATGATGGACAGGATGAGAGGAGCAGCTCAGCCCTGATGACGCCTCTCCACCTCACCAAAAGAAGAATTGAACTAGAGGTGGGGATTGGAACGGATTAGACTAGGATTGTTTCTCTTTCCTCCCATTCTAGTCCTCACTTCCTTATTCAATTTCTCAGTCCTAAATTTTGCTATGCTTCTCTGTCAAAATGTAGCATTGTGAAATAAATGAACCAGTGTGCCTGTGTCCCATCAATCACCCAGATGCTATTTGTATTTTTCCTTAGCCAAAATAAAATCAAAACAGTGTCTGGCTCTTTGCTAGGGCACATAATTGCATCGCAGTCATGTATAGTATTTATAGTTGGTCGAAAGGTTACAATGTTAAGACCCAACAACTGAACTGTTGATTAACATGTTTTTTGCTGTGTCGTGACATGCATCACTTGACATAAAAACTACTGAATGCAACTTGGGAGTGAAAAAAAACTGTGTATTTTTTAAGTGTTCCCAAAAGTCTGAGGGGCAGATTTATGACGACTGGCGCATCCCTGCAAATCAGCAGGGATGCGCCAGGTAAGATGCGTCACGCAAGTTTACCCTTGCGCCACCACAGATGCGCCCCATTTACAATGCGGCGCATCGTCGTGCAAGGATAAACAGATGCGTGACTCATCTCCCGTCGGAAGGGTGGCGCATTGCTGGAGTCGTGTCGCAAGCGCGATGCAACTCCAGTAATGCTCGTGGCCTGCCCATACATAACGTGGTGCGTCACGCCTTACGCCTGCTTCAAGCAGGCGCAAGGTTTTGATGCAGCGGCGTCGGAAAAGTGACTGAGTGGAATCTTGTAGATTTCACTCAGGCACTTTTCCGAGGCTTTACTGAGCCGGAACGCCCCCCCCCCCCCTGCGCCGGAACGCCCACATGAAACCTGATGCAGGTTTCATGTGGCGCAGGGCTTTACAACATGACGCATCTCCCTAGATGCGTCACGTTGTAAATAGGGCGCAACGTGGTGCATGGTTTACGCCGCCGCTGCGTCACAGAAGTGACGCAACGGCGGCGCAAAAGTGGCGCAAGGGGCTCGTAAATCTGCCCCTGAGTTTATCAGTAGGACATCTTTTGAATCACACATTTTGGATTTACCATACAGGGAAATTCAATAGATAATAGCAAATGTCCCACCATCCTGCATTCCCACAGACTTAAGAATGCAACTGTGAAAAGCTTGGATATAGGTTGGTTTTGGGATGATGGTAGCTGCAGTGTTTGGGTCTGAGGTCAGCCAGCACCTAGGGAAAACTATTACCCCAAGATATTTCTGAAAACTCCCAAGTCAGGGAAATCTATGTGGTGTAGCTTTTATGTAACACACCACATTTTCCTGCACAAAATGCTCTGTAAATGTCAGAAGTTGGTTAAAAAACAGGTTCCCTCACATTTCTGTGACAGACAGAACATTCTAGAATTCATAATGGACAGCAAACGTCTCATCACCCAGTGTTCCAACACTTCTAAAACTAAAAACACATGTGCGGATGTGCTTTACGTTGTATGGAATTAGAAAAAATGTTGGACCTTATTTGCAAAGGGAAATCTATCTGCCAAGATCTCTGCACATGTAGATTTCTGCCTATGCCTAGTAGGACATTTCTGCTTAGAAGGTATTCACCGATTCTGGCCGGAAATTTCCACCAAGTAGTAGGATTTAAGAGCCCCCTACTATTGAAATTACACCTTTGTAGAACATTTACAGTTGCATATGTACTGTACGCTTGTTAGGGGTGTTCCTGCCCTGGAAGTGGAAATCTCTGCCATCGAGGCAGTGTGTGATTGTTTTTTTTAATGGGTCTTCATTCATTTTTATGTTTTACACTTGCACACTAAGAATCATGTCAGAACATTAACAGCCTGTTAGCAAATTGCAAACATCATTACTGGAGCTTCTTCTGTGTATACCAGTCCAATTCACAAGGAGTTTACTGCACATTTTGTTTATCCCAAATCTCAAATCATCTGGCACTGAGCAGAGGAGAAAGAAATAAATGAACAGGTGAGTGTAAAAAAAGAGTAAGGAAAAATGAAGGAAATAGGAACCAAGAAAAGAAAAAGCCTAAGGGAAGTAAAGAGAACAGAAAAGCAGCCGTTTGTGTATTCCTGTTGGAGTATTGTTTACACACCTATTCATTGTGCAGGCCATGGCAGCTGCTCTTATTGTGTTTCATATAGGGTAACTATTCTGTGTACACTGTCAAGTGTCAAATAAGCTGGTATGACACCTCCTACTGAAACATTGTAAGGCATGGGCAGCATGGGCAATTGTCCAGGGCACCCACCTTACCAGGGGCTCCATGGTAAAGTGAATGAGACAGTCAAAGTTCCTGTTATAATAAGGTTTATCATAAAAACCATATCAACACACAATACCCTAGAGTTTTCTAGGGGAGGGAACTAGAGGCTACGGGGTATTCAGGGTGAGCTGGCCTCCAAACATATTATGCACACACAAAAAGAAGCTACCCTGAATGAATAATTGATTTCAGAAAAGTCACCGAATTCTGACAAGCACTAGGCACTAATTAGTGGGGTGCTGGGCATCTCAAAAAATGTAAAGGACTGTCCTCACACACCACCAGGTGCCATGCTTCATCATTTGCAGTCCTCACTCTCTAGAAACTGCGTTTGGTAGAGAGTGGGCCTACACCTGGAGACATGGAGGCACTTCTAGAATCTAAGTAGGGGCCTGTGAGAAAGTAATTTCTTAAAAACCAATGTAAAGGGCAAAATATATTTATTTGCTAGACATTTACTCGGTATTAAAAATCAGTGTGGGGATTGGGGGAACTAGTACCCCGTCACCACCAGTGTCGTCAACATGTTTCTGCCATATTGACCCAAAGGGTCCGTGGCATTCATCAGGACCAAGGAACTTAGGGCTCCTATCTTACCACTTCTGGTTAGATATTACCACTATGTAGGGTGACCTGTGTCATCCTCTACTAAATACGGGGTTTTCTTTGAACCTGTAAAACAAATGTGAGACTGTATCAAAAGGGATGCCCGGTCACTATAAAGAACAAACATACCATGCATATATCCTAATTACGCATGTGGATGTGGAACACGTGTCACTGCAAAATGAGATGCTCCTGAGTCCTCATTCATACATCCAGCCACACCCTTACTGCCTCAAGGTGCGTCCCTCACCATTCTCCTAGTAACGTCTACTCCTCTCCCCCGATGATGGTGGAGTGGGGGAAGAACTACTCATTTTATAGGCCATTCATCACCTCCTTAATTGGCTCATTGGCATCTCCTGTCGCAATTAGTAGTGTAATGGATGCCAAAATCTGGTGTCTTTCCACATCGCTATCTCATTTTTCTCTCTACCTCATTTTTTTTGTTTTAAATATATTTTAGTGTTTTTCTCTAACCATTGGTATCAGCAACAGATAGCACTACATGGTTTGCATTCAATGGCATCAGATTTCTTGCAGCATTTTGGCATAACGATGAGAACATTACAGTTATTTATCCGATAGACACGTTGGCATGGCAACTCCACTGAGTTGCATTTAATCAGTCTCATCATTTAAAGTCTGGTACTGGTAGGATGTCTACAAACATGGCCTGTGGTAAGCAACATATAAAGGCCGGAGCTATGCAGATGACCATGACAAACAGTGCATTCAACAACCCGGGGGGTAGGACATGGAACTTGGAGCTGAGTTGGAGTGTCCCCACCTGTCTGTGAGTGTGTGTGGATATGTCATCTATTGCCCCTGCGCCTATTACTTAGGCGATGGGCCTCCCGCAAATGCACGCATCGGAGCGCCAATGCATTATTGGGAGCTGCTGGTCTGGTGTGGTGTCTTTGGGTGCCTCAGAGGCACGGTTCACATGCGCATTGCTACCCGACCGAGTCAGGTGCCTGTGAGGACTGATCTGGCGGGTCTGCGCATTGTTATAGTTTCTTCGCATCAGATCGCTATGCCTTCTGCTCTGGCCCACGCGAGTGTGGAATGCCTCCAAGCCTGAAAGTGGGGGGGATCGGGCACCTTCCACCTTTTCGTGATTAGCCTTTTGGCCGCTACTATGCCCATATCCAGGAACCTGGAGGTGACCTTAGTGTTTTGCGTCCTGCGGAATCCATGCAGCAGGTACACCGGCCAGTCAAAATCTCTCTCTCGGTGCAGTTGTGCAGCACTTCTGCCACTTCTCTCCAGTATGTACTTAGGCTGGCACAGCTCCATAGCATGTGCACCAGATTTGCATCTAGAGCAGCACATCTAGGACAGGCGGAGTCGGTACGATGAAAATATCTATTGATTTTGGCTGGCGTAAAGTATGCTCTTTGTGTAATGTAATACTGAATTTGTCTGAATCTCATGTTCCTGGGGATCTGAATTGGGCAATTTATCGCCGCATGTTGGTGCAGCGAGGCTGCGAACCATCGCGTCAGGTGCCTGCTTTGTCCCATTACGTGCAAGTATTGTATTGTGAGGTGTGTGGGCGGCTCTCTCGTTAGGTCCCCCCATCGCACTGTGAGTGTGGCTAGCAATGACCGGTGCAGGAGAAATAGCCCCGCAAGGAGTCCATCCTCCTCTAACAGTGTCGCATAGGGAAGCAGAGCGCCTTCACGGTAAATGTCTCCCAGGGTCTGGAACCCCCGCCTCATGCCACTGCTGTATTACCTGGCCTTTAGGAGCACCCTCTAGGGGGAGTGCAGGGGCGTAGGGGTTTATGCTTCGGGTTATGTAGAGACTCCATCTGTAGCATCTGTATGCCATGTTCAACCACAGAGACTCCGGAGGTCGCGTTTGTGTGCCGGGATGAAAGAGTTGGAGGATCTGGGACTGTGTAAGTGCTGGGCGTGTAGTCACGGTATCTTCGCGCTGATGGTCTGCCATCCATCTAGCAACCCATTGGAGTTGTGCTGCCAGGAAGTAATGTTCGAGACAGGGCGCGGCTAGACCCCCCTGGTCAGTGGGTAAATACAGTTTCTTCATCGCCACTCTGTGCCGACTGGGGCCCCATATGAAGTCTCTGACCATCCTTTCCAGTGTAACGAAAAAGGAGGCTGGTATATGGACGGGTAGGTTGGTAAAATAGTACAAAAACCTGGGTAGGGCCACCATTTTCACCAATGCCACTCTGCCCACCACTGCGAGGGGGAGTGTGCTCCAGAATTGCATCTGGGATTTGATGGCCGTTAGCGCCCTGCCTAGGTTACCGTCAAAGATGTCTGGAGGCTGGTGATATATCCGGATTCCAAGGTAG
Organism: Calotriton arnoldi; assembly: GCA_963921515.1. Lineage (NCBI taxonomy): Eukaryota > Metazoa > Chordata > Amphibia > Caudata > Salamandridae > Calotriton > Calotriton arnoldi. The sequence goes on from CAWUFW010003593.1 coordinate 305,023, forward strand.
CGGAATGTGTCTGCACACCTCTTTACCCTCAGGCCATTGAGCATGAGGCCTGTATCAGGGACTCCTGCGCCAAAGGCATAGAGCTTTGATTTGCCGATATTTACTTTTAGCCCAGATATGGCCACGAATTCACGTAAGATATGGGCCAGACATTCCGGCACATTGTTGATGTCCTGAAGATAAATTAACAGATCATCCGCGTATAGCGATACTTTGTGTGTGCCATCGCCTAGTAATATGCCCTCTTGCATTTGCATCCTTATTGACTCTGCTAGTGGCTCCATTGCAAGCGTGAAGAGAAGGGGGGAAAATGGGCAGCCCTGCCTCATCCCCCGTCGCACTGAACCGTATCCGAGATGTATGGGCCCGTCTTCACCCTTACCACTGGGTTTGTGTAAAGCAGGCGGGTTAATTTCAGGAAGGCGGGCCTAGCTTGTACCTCTCTAGAGTGGTAAACATATAATTCCATTTGAGGGAATCAAAAGCTTTCTCGAGATCAAGTTCAAGGCAGTCTGCCCTCGGCCATGCGCATGTAGAATAAGTTGCTATTCGGAAGAAGCGACGCAGGTTGAGTGAGGTGCTCCGGGCCGGCACAAAGCCATTTTGATCTGTATGTACCAGAGCGGGAACCGCCTGCACCAACCTGTCCACCAATACCTTTGCCAGCAACTTATAGTCGGTGTTGAGTATAGCGAGGGGCCTGTAGGAGCCCATGTACGTTGGGTCCCTGTCGGGTTTGGGCAGTGAAATCAGGTGCACTTCACACAATGAGGGGGGAAGTCGGCCCTTTTCTATGGCGGCTGCATAAAGGGCGTGCAGCCTTGGGCCTAGCGAAACCCGATATGCCTTGTAATACTCTGCCGGGAGTCCATCAGGACCCGGGGTCTTCCCCGTGGCCAGGGACGAAATTGTCTCCCCAATCTCCTCGAGTGTAATCGGTTCATTTAGCATCTCACTGCGCGTTGACGTTACCTCAGGTAATTGTATTCGATCTAGGAAAGCTGCTAGGGCGTGTGGTTCACAACGGCTTTGGGTCTGATACAACTGGCTGTAATGCTGTGTCAAAGCTGCATGAATATCTTGCTGCGTGTGTATTAGAATTCCTGTACTAGTTCGTAGCGCGTCTATTGGCTCGTGGGCATGTACCTGGCGAATTAGCCAGGCTAGAAGTCGACTTGCCTTATCAGCTGTGGCGTGAGGGCGGGCTGTGTGTGCAGTGTAGTTGTGACAGTGAAGGCGCTCTACCACTTCAGCGTGCTCTGTTCGCAGAGTTTCCAGGCATTACTTGTCACTACCCTCAACCTCCCCCTTCATCTCATATCGCAGCAGCTTCATTTCTCTTTTGCTTAGGCCAGGGGTTAGTTGCCTGCGTATGTTCCAAGTCATACCCATACAGTGCCCCCTTATCGCGGCTTTAAAGGCTTCCCATTCCATTAGCGCATCCTCTGCTGTGTTTTCGATGATCTCAAAATATGTAAGGAGCGCCGTTTCTAGCGAGGATCGGAATGCCGGGTCTTCTAGCGCTGCGGTTTGGAGCCTCTTCATAAGGGCAGGGGGGCGCTCAAAATCCCAGGTAAGTTGCAATATTTGTGGGTTGTGGTCGGAGAGTGTCCGGCCTAAGTATTCTATCCCGTGGACGAGGGAGAGGAGTGCTGGGGATCCCACTATTCTGTCCAGGCGCACATGTAATCTATGTACCGCTGAGTGGTATGAATAGACTCGTGTGTTGGGTTTAATGTTGCACCATATATCTATTAGTGCCCAGTGCGCCAACCAGTCTGTGAGGGCCTGTGCGTTAGACGCTGCTGTGGTCTTGGTTAGGGGCGGGAATGATCTGTCCAGATCAACGCTAAGTACGGAATTGAAATCCCCTCTAAGGAGCCAGGAGATTCCGCTCCATCCCGCTAATACCTTCGTGAGGCTCTCCAGGAAGGCCGGCTGGCCTACATTTGGGTCATAGATGGAACCAAGAAGTATCGGTTGGCCATTAAGTCTCCCACTGACTAACGTGTATCTCCCTTCAGGATCGATTAACACCCTTTCGCTTGTGAAGGGAATCCCAGCCCTCACCCAAATGAGGACGCCTCGTGCATGGGCCGAATAGCTTGTGCCGTGCTCTTGGCCTCCCCATCTGTTGCGCAGCCGCCTCAATTCCATTTGGGACATATGTGTTTCTTGAAGCAGCGCAATTCCAGTAGATCTGTGCTGCAAATAGGAATAGATCGAATACCTACGCGCCGGCGATTGTATGCCACACACGTTCCATGTGACTACGTTGACCTGCACCATGTTTCCTTTTTGGTTTGATCAGATTGGCGATGGGAGGGCAGGGCGCTATAACTTCCGACTTGTGTGGGTGTGCTCCAACTCAGTAACTCTGACAACAATGTGCAGGTATGAACTAAACTGTGCATAACAATCTGGGGCGAATTCCAATTGGATGTTCGTCCAAACTAAATTGCCCAACTTAAGGCTATAACTGAGTCGCTTTGACTTGCTGTGCGGGTGCGTGTGGTGTGTGACTGGTTAGTGTTATGTTATCCCTCGATGTATTTTGGCTGAGTACCCTCCCAGACAATCCGACGCGCAGGGGGAGCGTGTGCGCCACGTGCGTCTTGTGTTGTATCGCTGGGCGAGTGTTGTCCACAGTGTTGTGTGAGGCGGCGCCATCATTCGCAAAAGGCAGGAATTTAAATAACATCTTATTTTACACAACATCCTTGCCAGAAAGGCTGGTACTTGCATGCGCCTTTTCCTACAGGATGTGATAGTCTGTTCAAAGTCATATGATGTCGTCCGCCGTCTGGGGTGTGACATCTGGCAGTTGATATTCTTCTGGGTCACCTATTCTGGAGGGCGTGGAGGAGCCAGTGTCAGAGGACCTGGATGGACTCTGCTGATGTTCAGTGTTTTGCGCTGCAGTCCCCAGTGTTGCAGCAACAAGGATCGCTTCCTGTCTCTCCATTCTTCTCTGTTCCAGGTTGGGGACAGTGGTGGCTACGGTGTTGCTGACCGGGGCCTGCCGCGCCCACCACGATTGCACTGTCTCCTGTTGGGCTTCCTTGGTTCTGCCTCCATGGAGGGTCTGGGCCCTGTCCATATTCCCGACTCCTCCAACCAGTCCCAGACTTTGGCAGGCGAGTCGAAAAAAACGTGCCATTCCTTTTGCAACCACACAGGGAATATCAGAGAGTAGTTTAGGTCGAGCTCTCGCAGTTGTCGCTTCACCGATGTGTATGCGCTCCTGCGGCGTTGAACTTGCGCAGTATAATCTGGAAAGATCATGATCTGACTGTTGCCTATTTTTATGTCTGCCAGCTTGCGGGTTTCACGCAATATCAAGTCTCGGTCCCTGTAGTTGAGGACTTTTAACAGGAATAGGCGCGGATGGGCTCCTGGTGGGGGTTTCTGTGTAGGAACTCGGTGCGCTCTTTCAATTACAAATTGGGGGGACAGGGCGCCAGCAGGCAGTAGGTCTCTGATCCAGCGCTCAGTGAATTCTTACGGCTTTCGCCCTTCTTCGCCCTCCGGTAATCCCACGACACGGATGTTGTTCTGGCGTGAGCGCCCTGCTGCGTCTTCCACCCTGTCCTCCAGTTCATGCACACGGTCTATTAGATCCTGTAGCGCTGTAGTGTGACTTTGTGTGACGGGTTTTAGCTCTGTGAGCGTTTGCTCCTGCTGTCATACTTTGTTCCCTAGCTTGTGGTGGTCAGCTCGTAGCAGGGTGAAATCCGAGGTTACCTTATGGATTTTTGACTCCAACGAGGAGCGAGTCTGGTCCAGCGCGGATCCGATCTCCTCTACCACTGCTAGTACTGAATCAAGCTTGGCGGCGAGCGCTGTGTGGGGTATTTTCGAGGTCGTGCCTCCTTCCGTGGCTGTCGTTTCTGGGTTGCCATTACGCGTGCTGAGCTGTTGGGTGTTGGTGCGTAGCTGGCCCATTACTAGCTGGTGTGCTGTCAGCATTTGGTTTGTTTCCGTGCGAGCAGCGCCGGTCACAGTGGCTGCTCTGGTGTAGCAGATCCCGTCAGTGGGTTGACAGCTGCCTGGGTGGGTGTATCTATTTTTCACGTGTGCCTTCTTTACTTTGGTTGCTGTGTCCGTGCGGGGGTGGGTGCCACTGGGCTCTGTTTGGTAGGCCCGCCTGTGCATGCGTTCCAGGGCCTGTGCGGGCCTATATCATTACTCTTGTTCACCCTCCGCTTTGTGGGCGTCTCCACCATCTGACTCGTTGCTGTGCCCCGGGCCCAGCCTGTCACACGCATCTGGGGGAAGGGTGGATTTACGTTACCCCCCCTCACCTCAACAGTGCCATCTCTGGTTTGCTTTCTTCCCAGCAGCTACACTTGTTCCAGGACATGCGGAGGGGGGGTTCCCCTGCTCTGCCTCCACGTGGCTGTTGCCTAGGCTCGATTCAGCCTTCACACCCGATGCGGGGCAGTTCTACGTTGGTCTGGCGCTTCTTAATTGCTTTTCCCCATTGTCTTTTTGTTTCTCACTTCCTCCAGGCCGGTCATCTCTTTGTTAGTGCAAGGGGGGCCCCACTTTTCACGGGGGGAGGCGTCGCGCCACTCGTGTGTCGATGAGTGTCTTCAGGTGCTGTAGGGCAGTGCTTCACTGTTTGGAGCCTTTACTACTTATTCACCCCACAGGCCGCACGTATCTTAAGTGGAACAGGGGGAGCCACACACCTCAACCACACGCGGTCGTGATCTGGGCCCAATCCGACTCCCGTTTCTCTTTCCTAATTCCAGCGTTGTTTCCTTTTACAGTGTCCCGACCAGGTCACGTCTTGACCAAAATAGGGGGAAAGACTGTGCACTTTACTCGCGACTTGGCCGTTTGTTGAATGTCTCTGGCGATAGCCCCCTTATGTTGCTGGGATGCGGAGTCGGCAGTGTGGGGGAGGCACACCACCCCTCAGCGCCGTCCCCACCCTCCTTTGTCCCTGCACGTACACTGCCTGGGCCCGATCCGACCCCCGGGCCTAGTGTAGGGCAAGTTTGCGCTTCTTTGGTTCTGCACAAGGCCCTGCATTAGCACTGTTGCGGCCTGGGCCAGTCCCAGCAGGGGGGGAGGTCGCCCACCCCCCCCACTGCGCCCCGCTTACCTGATCCGGCAGCCCCGCCAGCGACCGGGTGCCACAACGCCCTGCATGGGTCTGAAATGGCTCAGGGGGTGTAAGGCTGGTGCCACCATTCAGGTGTTCTTTCATGGACTCCAGGCCCTCTCGGTGGCGCGCAGGTTCCCAGGGTGTGCGTGGACGGCAGATAACCGACGCTTTCCACAATGGCGTCACTGCCACCCCGGAAAGGGGATAATGGAGCCCCTCGGTGGCCCCGGGACCACCGTCTCAGTGCGGGGGGGCCACGCCGTACCTCCACACATTAGTTGGCGCGAACACACTCTTTCCGCTTTCACTTGCATCCGATGGCGCCACGCCGCTTACGAGCGCTCCATTGTCGGGCCCCGGGAAATCAGTTTAAAGGGCTCCTCCTGCTTTCTCTGCTTCCCTCCGGGTTTGGCCGTGAGCCACCGCAGTGCAGGCATTCACTTGCTTCCTCACCGCCCTCGGATGGCTGGGGATACCGTTACTTGGCAGGATAAACGAGGGTTTATGGACGGAGCTCTAACTGCTCGCGTCCGCCATATTCGGCTGGTTAGCCATGCCCCATTTTTCTCTCTACCTCATATTTCCCTCCCTACCTCACCTCTTTCTAGCCCACCACTCTCTTTCTCTCACTACCTAATCTCTTCATTAACTTCACCATTAGTTTGCTAATTCCCCTCTCCACCGCCCTTTTCTCTCATTCTATCTCTTCTCCCTTTCCTTACCTCTCTAAACATCTTACTCTCTTGTGGCTACATATATTTATCTACATCTACCCCTTTTACTCCATCATCAACTCCCTTCTCTCTGGCACTCTTTCACACAAATACATATCTCTCTGGACCCATTCTAAATTTCAACTCACCCAAACCACCTCAAATATCTCTCCCAACCTCTTTGTTTATAGGTCTCTCTGACTCACCATCTCTTTCTCTCACAACCCTCTACCTCTGTATAAATCTCACCATTGTTCTACCATTTCACGTATCTCTCTCAACTTCCTCTTTTCGCTTTCCTTTTTCTATCCTTCACCCCTCTTTCTACCTTTAACTTTTTTCCCAATCTCTTTACCTGACCCATTTTCTTTAGCTTTTCTTGTTTGGTCTCTATTGTCCTCCCATCTCTTTGTTTTTCCACAAGTCTCTCTGTCTATTTTTACCTCCTGCTTCCTTAAGCTCTCTGTAATTCACCTCTTTATTTATTATAATTACCTGTCTCTCTAAGTAGCCACTTGAAATACTGTACTCCTCTGCCTCTCTCTACATTTCCTTCTCCTTATCTATACATCTCCTCAACATCATCTCGTATGCTGACGACACCCAGCTGATCCTCTCACTCACCAAGGACCCGGCCACCGCAAATCCAACCTCCACGAGGGAATGAAGGCCGTCGCAGAGTGGATGAAGACCAGCCGCCTGAAACTGAACTCGGACAAGACGGAGGTCCTCATACTCGGCTCCACCCCCTCCGCATGGAACGACTCCTGGTGGCCGGTCACGCTGGGAACGGCCCCGACACCCACCAACCACGCTCGCAACCTGGGGTTCATCCTGGACTCAACGCTCTCTATGACCCAGCAAGTCAACGCGGTCTCCTCCTCCTGCTTCAACACCCTCCGCAAGATCTACAGATGGATCCCCACCGAAACCAGAAGGACAGTCACCCAAGCCCTCGTCAGCAGCAGGCTGGACTACGGCAACGCCCTCTATGCGGGAACCACGGCCAAACTCCAGAAAAGACTTTAACGCATACAAAACGCCTCTGCACGCCTCATCCTTGGAATCCCTCGCCACAGCCACATCACCACCCACCTGAGAGACCTCCACTGGCTCCCGGTCAACAAGAGGATCACCTTCAAGCTCCTCACCCACGCCCACAAAGCACTCCACAACACCGGACCAGCATACCTCAATGAACGACTCACCTTCTACACCCCGAACCGCCAGCTTCGCTCCGCAGACCTCGCCCTCGCCACCGTCCCACGCATCAGCCGAACGACCACCGGCGGCAGATCATTCTCCCACCTCGCCGCCAAGACATGGAACACCCTCCCCACTCACCTGCGACAAACCCAGGACCTGCTGACTTTCAGGAAACTTCTCAAGACCTGGCTGTTCGATCAGTAGCTGCTTCCGCCCCCCCCCCTTCTAGCGCCTTGCGACCCTCACGGGTGAGTAGCGCGCTTTACAAATGTTTGATTGATTGATTGATCTCTCTTACTCACTATCGCATTCTAAAACCTTTCTCTTTCTACCACTCTTTATCTTTCCTTCTGGTTACTTCACCTTATTCTTTTTACTTTACTTCTCTCCCTACCTCACATATCCTTTTACACCATCTCTGTCTCTACCCTCTACCCCCTTCTCCTTCTACTTCACATCTCTTGCAAAACTGTTCTTTTTATATTTCTGTCTATCTCCTGTATCTTGCCTTCATACCATATCTCTTACTCAGCTGGGTCATGAGTAAGCCAGAGACATGCACACATATAAAAAGAAGAGGGACAATGCAGAAAAAGAAACATTAGGAGAAAGTTATTAGATTTTAATCAATAAAATGGTGAAATTCCTCAAAGCAGCATGTTGATTTTCACTGCAGCTGCAAGAACACCAGCAGTGAAGGGAGGCATACATTAGTGATTACAAATATTTAGAAACTAAAGCTACAAATATGGGTAAGGACCCAGAACAGATATTGCTCCCGCCCGGAGGGAGCATGCAAAAATAGCTGCTTCCTCTGGGTGAGAGAAATGCCTGCTTCTGCAGCATACGGGGAGCCAGCTAGGGTTGCGGGGGCCCTCAAGTTCCCCCAGTGGCCCCCAACATGTGTTGTGTGAGTGCCACGAGTAGGCATCAGAGCACTCATATCTGTCCCTGAGTGATGGGGTCACAGGGCCTGAGAAGGCTTGGGAGGGGTGCTGTGTGGCTCCCCTCCTCTTTTAAATAACATTTGGCCGGGGTGGGGTCCCCGGGGCCTATGAAGGCTTGGGTTAGGGGACCGGATAATCCCTTCCCCTTTTTTAGTTCAATTCAGCTCCAGGGAACGGGGTCCTAGGGGCCTAATGAAGCTCAAGGGGGATAGGGCATATCCCCCTCCACTTTTTAACTGAATTTGGCCCCCGGGATGGGATTTCTGGGGCCTAATGAGGCTCGGAGTGGAGGGTTGAGCTCCCCTCCCCTTAATATGAGTTGCTTGGTGGGTGCCCAGGGTGGGCACAGGGGCACCCACCTATAATTTAGAGAGGCTTTGGAGAATGGGGGCCCCGGGGACACAATAGGCTCAGGGAGGGAGGGCCATGTGGTCCACTCCCCTTTTTTAATGGATTTTGGCCCCTGGGGGATGGGTCCCCAAGGCCTATTAAGGCTCAGGGAGGGGGCTGAATGCCCCTCCCCTTAATATATATACGTTTTGGCCATAGGTCCCGGGCCCGAAGGCTTACCCTACACTGCACACGCCAAACCCTGTGCATGGGTTTGGTAGCCTGCGGGAGGTTGGCTGCCTTTGGGTGGGTTCAGCCAGGCCCTGAGGCCAACCACCCACTACACACAGTCAAAGGCTGTGCGCAGCTTGGGTCTGGATGCCTGCTGGGGGGGTTGACCACAGGGCTTAGCTGCAGGCCAGGCCCTGCCGCCAAACTCTCGCAATACACGGTCAAAGGTCAATCGCAGCATGGGGTTGGCTGCCTCTGGGTGGGCTGGCCACAGGGCCATTCGTGGTCAACCCTGGTAGGCCATGCACACCTCAGGGTTGCCTGCCTGTGGCCAATCTCTCCCCACACATGGCCAAAGGCCGTGTGCCAGGCCCAGCAGCTAACCCAGCCCCCTCCACCCCCCTCCAGTGCGCACGGCTAGAGTCCAAGGGCAGCAGGGTTGGCTTTATGTATGGTAACAACATATTACTTTACATTAAAAAAAACCTGAGAAATTAACTGAAAAAAACAAAAGCTAAAGTAACCTTATAGTTAGATGAGAATTTCAGTGACAACATAACATTTTAAACGTATAAAACCACTCAAATTCACCATGCACTGCTAATCATTGCAACATTTGCAATTACATTTTTTATGAGAAAACTGTGCAATAGCAGCACCGCGAGTTATAGCTACCTTAGGGCATGAGTTATAGTTATCAGAGCCAACTAAAAGTGATGGATGTCAGTGGTTTTATAGGTTGAAAACGTTATGTTGTCACTGAAATTCTCACCTAACTATAACGTTACCTTAACCTTTGGTGTTTTCAGTGAATTGTATTACACAGCAGTTGCAGTCGCCACTGTGAACTTATAGTTAGGACTAACTTACCATAAGGAGAGCATTTTTAGGTCGAGCATTCGAGACCTCTTGTATATACTTTAGTATATACTTATATATCGTGTATATACTTTAGTATATACTTATTTGTGTATGTACTTTGTGGGCTCTGGAGATCAGCCCTAGGACTTGTCTGCTTCCGCTTAGTGACTTTTTTTCTGTTCAACTGCCTCTATTTAACTGTCTTGATAGAAAACGACCAGTAGAGGACAGTAAAATACCAGAATTGCTTTCTGATCGTTCAACTGCCTCTACTTAACTGTCTTGCTAGAAAACGACCAGTAGAGGTCAGTAACATACAAGAATTGCTTTCTGCTGAGAGACTTCCTTTTTTTAAAAATTTTCTGACAACTGCTTCTATTTAACTTTCTTGATAGAAAACGACCAGCAGAGGTCAGTAAAATACCAGAATCACTTTAGCAATCTCTAGATTCCAGTCCATAGAAATTGTCTTCCACGAGCACCCGTACACGATAATATTTTTTTCAAATCTTGTATTTTCAGTGATATGACCACCGAAGGCCCTGATTTTATATTAAAAACAGAGCTTTGGACTATACCATTTCCCACTGAAAGGCAATATTTCTCTCCATGTGTTCCCATACCTGGCATGTCACGCTGTTTGGTGCTTACTTTCCCTCCATGTTAAAGAACAGTAGATGTTTCAGCACCCAGGCTAATGTGCTGCATAGCTAAATACATATAAGGTCCTAAAGGCGAGACCGATGGCATTGCAAATGCTTGTTTGGTTTGCTAATAACTTTGAAGTCATTTGACAATGCTTCACAAAACTTTCCAAATAAAAGTTTACCCAGCCCTGCTCCTTCCTGGAAAGTTTCACAGTGAACCTTCAAGCGGGGGCTCATAAAAAAGGGGGGAATCTCAAAACACAATTTCCCCATACAATTTCTCTTGGGATATGTGAACAGAGCTACCATCCAAACAACTGAACGTATTAACACCAAATTTGTCAGAAAGCCAGCTCTTGACCCAGAAAATGTGCTTCTTGTGATTTGGTGTTAATCTGTTAAGTAGTTTTTGAAAAATTAAGATTCAAAGTATTTGTATATCTGGACAGTGGCATTCTCATGATTTTCACGAGCATCTCACAAGAACAAAAGTTTAAATAATAGAGGAATCTAATTGGCCAAGGAGCATTTTTTCCCATTGTTTGGCTCTCTCCTGCAAGAGCGAGGTGCTCCTACAAGTCCCGTGGGAGCTCACACTCTGATTGACTGATCACAACATGAAGAAAACTGTTGCAGCTACTATTTCAGGAGATGGGGACACAGTCCTTGTGTTCTGAAAATTAAAAGAAAGTAAGGTATAAGGGGTCGGGTAGGGTTACAATGACCCCCTGGACCTTGTGGTGTGTCCGAGGCAAATACATTTTTTAAAATTTGAGTTGCAGCTTTCCCTCAGGACTCTTGCGGGAGACAGTGGGACTCAACTACACCCACGGAAGTCTCACAGGGTTCAGGAGCCACTCTGTCCCCTGGGATTTGAAATCCATAAATAAAGCGGGGGCTTGAGTCTCTGTGGTGGGTTGGACATGTATGGGTGATTGGCCCTGCGGGTAAGCCTTTGAGCGCACGGCCGAAGGCTGTGCACAGCATGAGGGATAGCAACTGACAGGGGGTTAGGCACAGGGCCTGGTCACAGGCCAAACTCTGAGGCAAACCCCATGCCTTGCATGGCCTAAGGCTGTATACAGTGGGAGCTGGCTGGGGGTTGGGTGCGGGGCCTGGCTGCTGCACATGACCAAAAGGGGTTGGCATAGTTATGTATGGTAATGAAATTTTAATTTATGTTGAAAACAAAGACAAAACAAAGATTAAAGTAGCATTATCGTGAGGGATGGTAATAATATCTCCCTCTGCATTGAAAAACCTCAGAAATTCACTGAAAAAACAAATGTTGAAGTGAAGTTATAGTTAGGTGAAAATGTCAGTTTAAATATAACATTTTAAACTGAAAAACACTGAAATTCACCAGTCATAGTTAGTTCAAGTAACTCTTTTGCGCCCTCGCTATGCACTGCTTATGACTTCAAATATTACATCACTCATGACATATTCTATCACATTATTGATAACTTCAATATTGCATCTGAAATGACGTCATTGATGACAATAGGTGTTCACAGTGGGATGTCGCCTACTGAGCCCCTGGGTCTTTCGGCTGCCAGAATCTACCTTGCGTGAATCTCAACAATTCACTTTTCCATTTGCAATGTTTGAACCCCAGGGTAACCTTCAAGTCATGACCAATTCCCGTTTTGTCATGATCAGTGCCATAATAATAAGTATGTGGATGACCCTGGCCTCCTTAAGTTCAAGTCATATCACTCAGGAAGGGTTTTTCCAAGATAATTGCCGCACTGAAATGCCAAAATGAGGGGATTGTGATCTGACCATGACTTGGTTAGGTACTCAGCATTTCTTGTCTTCCCTGTCACATATGAAGTACTGAACAGCATATCAATGTGAGAGTGAAGTTCATGTAGGGAGGAGCAATGAAGTAGTCTATGCCCTCTGGATTAGCTGCCCCTCCATAGTTCTCTCAGGGCCTAATTTCTCTTCCAAGTGACTAGCCTATTCGTGAGAGTGTTGGTTAGAATGTCTCACAACGGTGGGTGAGATCAGTCCGCCACAATGCTCAATATACATTTGAAGTCTTTACCAATTATGTATGGGTCTTGAGGGTACCTGCAGGACCCTCCTGCCTATACTATTCCAATATCTGTTTGACCACTGCATCCCACCTCCACACCGTGGGCCCTTTTCACAAAGGCCCTCAGCACTTGTGGAGGAGGCCCAGCAGTCATGGCGGGACCACCGAACTACAGTTTCTCATTTGGAAGGTACTGCCACGAGTGACGGCCCCCAGCCACGACTGTGGGGCCTCCGCCACGAGCTTGGAGGCCCTTTGTGAATTGGGCCACATGTATTCCAAAGCTGCCACCTCACTTCACCTAGGGCACTTGTGAGTTGACTTGATAAATACAATTTTAGAGCTGTGCCAGTGTGATGTATGCTCCGTATACGTAGTTAAATAACATTAGTTTTAAGCAAGCATTTTGAGATACTTTCTGGACAAGCCAGTGGGTTACACCAACTGACCATATGTCAGTACAATATCCAACACTTCATTCTGTTTTAAGGCATCCCAATCTTTCCTGCATATTTCCCTGCCGGTTATATATAAGGTTGTGATTCTGTGGCAACACTGACCCCGACTAAGAAAGATCTGTAGTGTTTTGTCAACTTCAGGTTCCTTAGCGACCTCTCCCAGGTGCATTAAGCGGCCCCCTATTAAGACTGCATACAATAGGAACTCTTCCGAATCTAGAGATTCCCTACACATAGTCACAAATACCAACGGCACTGCCCAGTTCAACAAGTGACCTACTGTAGTGGTCAGCAGCTGAGTCCATGCAGCTCAGTTCGCTGTTGCTGTTACACATCTAAAGTTATTAATGTACCTGATCATTATTTCAGGGGCATATGAGTTCTTGACTCCAGTCTTATACACATATTCAAGCCAGCAGGGTTTGTCAGCAATTAAAAGATTCGACTTTGAGCCGAGCAGTGTTCTGCGATTGAAGATGTACGCCTATGGTTGGAGCAGGGCAATATCGCCTAGTATCCCTTAAGGGTCTGGTCTTCCAGTGCTAGTCCTATTGTGCTCTTCAAATCTATGGTGCACTTCCCTCTCTATATTAACAGGAATTCACTAGGTTTGGCATTGTTTTTGTCAATACACACAGCATAATTCCCTCTAGTATAGTGCATGTTGCAGGTCAGCAGTGGATCCATACTGAATGCAAATAGCAGCAGTGAAAGAGAGCACCTGTCTCGAACAGTGGCACATTGGCCATGCTTCCAATATTACTGCCCCAGTTTTGACTCACTCCATTGGATTCACGCACAGCAAATGTATGTTTTGTCTGATGTTAGTGCCAAACCCCATCTCCTGTAAAACTTTTTCCATGTCTATGGATCCTCCCGAGCCGCTACAGATCTTACTTAGCATATAGCCTGCTGACATTTAAGCTTGTGCTGTGTAGAACCCTGCTTTGATAATGGTACATCAGGTGTGGGAGCACCTTCACTATTCGCTCCCTAGTATCTCCCAGTCAATTAATTAAACAGGATTTATAGAGTGCTACTTATCACCCGTGAGGATCTCCAGGCACTGGGTGTGGGGTCGTTCTGCTGCTCCGAGCTATTTGTTGAAGAGCCAGGTTTTCAGTCTCTTTATGAACTCCAGTAGTGTTGGTGCTGATCGAAGAGGTAAGGGGAGGTCGTTCCCACTTCTAGAAAATCATAGCCCTGCTTATTGAGTACCACTATGGTTACCTCCTGAGCCATGGCAGGGAGCTCCCCTTTCTTGAAGGCTGCCTAATATAATCAAGCAAGTGCTTAATTTACTGGCTTTTGAACATCTTATAAAACTCGAGGGGGAGACAATCATTGCCTAACATCTTGCTGGTCACCTTCTGTATTATGGCCACCTTTATTTCTTCCGTTTTATTGGTGTTTCAAGTTCTTTTGCCTGCTCATGGGACAATGACAGGAGGTATGTCCTCTGAACATATGACTGCGCCACCCCAAAGCCGGAAGATCTATTCTCTGGGGCAGATTTACAAGCCCCTTGCGCCACTTTTGCGTCACTTTTCCCATGTTAAAAGTGACGCAAAAGTGGCGCAAGGGGCTTGTAAATCTGCCCCTCTGTGTACAGCTTTTCATTGCTTGCTGTGAAAGTCGAATTTATTTCAGAGTGTGTATGTGTAATAGTTCTATCTGATTTGCTGATGGTTGTAACAGGTGTGTGGAGCTTCTGCACAGACTAATCTGGCCAGCATGTGACCCGCTCTGTTGCCTCTGCATGCCTCCATTCTGTCTAATGAAATAGGCCTCGCCTATCCCTTGCTTTTTTGTTTTAGTTGCTCGTGGCTACAAATTCCTACCTGCCATGCTCGCTGGCTATGACAGAATGCTCTACCGTGCACAGCTGATCTTGCATTCTATGCAATCGCTCCGTGAGAACTGCCTACACACACACCTAATTTTCGATACATACACGTCTGATGTATGGGTTGAAAGGCATCCCACTCTACTAGTGTCACCTGTGATGCCCTCTGTAAGTAAAAAGACGTGTGATTTACTGTTTGATTGTGGCTGTGAATGTTGCACCCCCCAACATGTGAGTTTAGAGTTTCCAAGATGAATTTTTAGAAGATACCCGCCCCCACCGAAATGACAAAATCAGGGATTGTGATCTGACACTGTCTTGGCTATGTACTCAGCGTTTCTTGTCTTCCTGGTCACATGTGAAGTACTGAACAGTATATCAATGTTGGAGTGAAGTTCATGTAGGAAGAAGTAATAATTGTAGTCTATGCCCTCTGAATTAGCTGCCCTCCACACTTCTGTCAGTGCCCAATTTCTCTTCCAAGCAACTAGTCTACTTGTGAGAGTGCTGGTTAGAATGTGTCACAATGGTGGGGGAGATCTGTCCGTCACAATGTTCAGTTTGCAGTTGAAGTCTTTAATTATGTGCAGGTCTTGAGGGTACCTTGCCAGCTGCAAGGAAATCACGTCTCAGTGGTCAGCCTGCCCTATGCTTGTGGAGTATAAGTCAATTATGTGAAGTCTCTTATCATTTAGCAGCCCACAGATGCTTACATTTCTGCTTCGTTGTCCATGTAATGTTCTTCAACTTTATATGGGACATCTTACCTCATCTATAAACTCCCATGGAGTACACAGAATAGGTAGTCCTATACATCTGCCCCCTCCACCTTTGGTGTAATTTTGAAAATTATGTTTTGGCGAGGTGTGTTTCCTAAAGTATCTCTACATGTACCCCACAATTCTTCAAGTATGGGAAAACTTGAAGTCTTTTTGCAGGGCTGCTCACTCCTCTGTTGTTTGAAGTAATTTTTGTATATGCATCAGTTTTTTATCCTACCCTAACCGCCCCCAGTGTGGTTCTCTCCCTCCTCCACTGCTGTTCCACTAGTTGGTGCACTTTCCCCAGTTCTTTATGTGTGCCCATCATCTTCTGCCTGTTGCCTTACTCTGCATTCCCCCAATAGGGCCTACCGTATCACTTGTTCCATCGCTGAGATATATAACTATATACTAATTCCCCCAACAATACCAACTCCTTCCCCTGGGTTGGGTATAAAACTACCCAGGACCCAAAATGTCTTAAATTCTGCTGTCATAACATGTGGCATCGCCATCAATGTGGCTGTCCTCCGGTGGGGCTGTTAGCTGTAGGGAGGAGTGTTGGTGAGGCTGAGGAAAGAAGAGTTTGAAATCTACATCCATGCTCCAGGCAGCAGCATAGCGTGGGTTGCCAGCGCCTGGGGTAGACAAGTATCCTTCCACTTTTCTTTAAAAATTTGGTGCCCCTAAGATTTTGTACCCGGGGCAACTGCCCCTCTGCCCCTCCATGCTACGCCACTGGCCCCAGGTAACATGTTAAGAGTTACCGCCCCCCCTGATGCCAGTGCCAGCAAGCCGTCCCACATCTACAGTGACAACACTGACACCCCCGTGCTGCTAGGTCACTTATAAGAGTCTCAGGGGTTTTTACTCTATAGTCACTTTGGTACTCTTCATCCCATCAATGCAACAGTCATACTTGTTTGACATACTTGCTGCTCTAGGGGTCACATGTGGTAATTTACAGTCACTGCTGACTGAGTCAGGTTCTGACAGGGCACTTCCTCCACGGTTGTCTGCTTCTGTGGATGACCTTGGCTGTAATTTAGTGCTTAGCTGCCAATACCACCTTGCTCGGCAACAGTTTCATCCAAGTCTGCCATGTCTTTCGTCTGTTTTTCCTCTTCCCCAGCTGGTTAGGCTCCAGATGTGTTCTTGCACAGTTTGGGCTGTCTATTTTCTCTACAGAGTCCCACAGTTCGCTGGTATTGGTGAAGAAATGTGTCTCATTTTCAGCTATTAATTTCACCTTTACGAGAAACAGCAGCATGCACCTGAGGCAGTAGCGACCGGCACAGGTAAGAGTGGTAGGCGGTAGGGTGGAGTGGGGCGGGGTGGTGGGCGGGGCGGGGTGGGGGTCAGAGAAGTTGACATATGATGGGATAAGTAAAATAAAATTAAAAAAAATAATAAAACCACTTACCTTGCGATCTCCGCATCGCTGACTTGGAGATGCAGCTGGCGCAAGGTAAGTGGTTTTATTTTTTTTAAATTTAATTTAACTTATCCTGTCGTATGTTGACTTCCCCGACCCCAACCCCGCCCCGTCCACGCCCTGCCCCACCGCCCACCTGCTCTTACCTGTGCCGGCCACGACTGACCTGAGGTTCAGCCTTTGCAATATCACCTATACCACTCTGAACCTAGTCGTCTGCTACATAACTTGTGTAAGTAGAAGAGTAACACTTTTGAGTTGCTTTTATGGATGGGCCCCAGGGACCAAGCCCTGTTTAGAATGGAGTTACAATTTTTTATAGTGCAACAGTTTTCCCACTATTGTTCTGAATGGCACCTCTGGTCTGGATGACCTCTTGATTGCATAGAATGTGGTCAAGACCGCTGATGCAGTGTTTTCTTGAAGCCAATCAATTTTCCAGATATATTGTTGTACGTTTAGTACCTCACTTCCCAAAGGAAGGTCCACGATCCTGCAGTGGTGTACCATAGGCCTCCACAGAACCCGCGGTGCGGGGGGCCCTAAGCTCCAGGGGGGCCCCCTCAGTACAGTACCCTGGCCGGAGAGCTCATGATTGCGTCCAAAGGGGGCCCCTCCACATACCTTATGGGGGGCCCCCCTCAAGTTTTGTTATGCCTCTGCGATCCTGAGATTTTTAGGTGTGATCGGCATGCTGAGGCCTCCACTCTGCACTCGAGGAACAACATACTCTCCAATATGCCCGCCATAGTAGACTTAACCTAAGTTAATTTCGGTGCTATTTCGGCGACATTATGCTTGTCAACTTTTCTGGTCTGCTTTCGAATCTTTGTCTCAAGCATGATTTTGGTGTCCATTATGAGGATTGTGCCCAACTTATCTGAACTGTCCTTCTTGGTTGCCATTGGGTCAGGCAGAAAACACACCTGACTTGCCTCATCAAATTTGTCAATGGAGCTGGGACATGTCTGCTTTGGACGGATTTTGGCTTCCCCATTTTCCTCTCTTTGAGGTAGACTCTGTATGCCACAGGACAGTGTCTCCTCCTATTTCCCCTTAACTCTCATTTGTGCCATCAAGTGTAACAACCACAGCATGTGTGTGGAATTAATTGTTTTTTTAATATTGACAGGTTCTCTTTTAACTTTGGCTTCATTGTTCACATTAACTAGAGATAGGTTTGCCTGCCATTTGGTGACAGCAAGGAAAGGTAAGTCTAGTTTGGTTGGTGAAAGTGGAGTTATAATAAATTACGCAGAAAAGGTTGATTCCAGATAAAAGGTGCAATAGAAAACTATTATTGCAAGTTCCAGAGTTACCCATTTAAGGATTACATGTAGCCAATCTGAACAAGAAATTAGAGACGAGTGGCTCATTAATTATCTTTTCCCTTTGGAAGCAAAGTTGGTCAATTCCACAAGATAACAACAGTGGACGTGCTTCATCTTCTCTAAAGTTCATTTATACCTAGTGGCGGCTGCTCCCGATGCAACGTGGTAGGGCTGAAATGGGGGGGCATAAATACATTAAACAAAAAACTAAAAATATATATTTTTTATATATTATATAATTAAATAACTTATGACTTACCTGACACTGCGTCTGCTCCGTCTTGCTCCTCTCTCGATCCTTGACTGGTGCACACTGCGCAGGCTCCAAGATGCCAATCCCAGCGCTTCTCTCATGCTGGGACTATTATTTTCAGACAAAAGGGACTGCCATGGGTTGTCCCTTTGCGCCAGAATTGGCAGTGCTCTACATGGCAAAATTTGAAGAAAGATTCATTAACAACAACAATCCGTTCTCTGCCCAAATTATCAACTGGGTACGGTTTATTGATGATGTCTTTTTAATATGGAATGGAGCGGCGACCGACCTAGTGGCATTTCATGCCTGGTTGAATGATTGTACTTCGGACATCAAATTTAGTCTAAACTACAGTGCCAGCAGGATGACATTTTTGGATGTAGAGATTTATGTGTCAGAAGGTACACTCATAACAACTTTACATAAAAAACCAACCGATAGAAACCGAGCCCTGCACTACAAGAGTCAACATCCACGCAGTCTGCGTGATAACCTTCCCTATGTACAGTTCCTTAGGATTAAGCGCAACTGTACATTAAAAAATGAATACATGGACCATGCCAACAATTTGTTGGAAAAACTAAAAGCGTGAGGATATCCGAAGAAACTTTTAAAACATGCAATGAAGTGGGCATGGTGGACACCAAGGGAAACACTCTTACAGAGGAGAGAAAAGAAGAACATGGAACGCCTCGTATGTGTCACCACGTTCAGCCCTCCAACCAATTTCCTGAAGAAAGTGATTAATCAAAATTGGCATTTGGTCCAGAATGTCCATAAATATTTTAGCAAACCTTTGTTTGCCCTGAAAAAAGAAATAAGCGTGGGGAATTTAATTATCCGTGCAGCATTACCAAAACCACAAGAAAGGATTACGCTAAGAGCACAACTTGGTTTACCACCCATCGTTGGACACCACAAATGTGGAACTTGTGTTTGCTGCTCCCAAACTATTGAAGGATCGTTGTTCTCCTTTAAAAATATCAAATGGAAACACAACACATTCTCTAACTGCAAGACAAAATATGTAGTTTATGGCATTCTATGCCCATGCATGAAGTTGTATATTGGTAAGACCAATCAGGAAGCTCGCCAAAGAATTACACAGCATATGTCCAGGATCCGTAAAAAAACAGAAAACGCACCATTGGTGAACCATTGGATATTTAACATACACACCGTTAATGAACTGAAATGGACGGTACTATCAAAAATTGAAAATGACCCACGTGGTGGAGACATGGATAGACAGTTATTACAGAGAGAAGCGATGTTGATTGTTAAATTCAACTCAGCCGTGTATGGGCTGAACTAATTGTCTGAAATTCATAACTTATGATAAAGCTATACATTGGTTTTTTCGATGTGGTCAAACCTTGAATAGATCTTGTATTCCATGTAAGAAGAGCATACATTACCAAGCTGCTCAATGGAAAGCAATATGACCTTTTTAGATCGGCTCCTCCATCAAGTTTTTAAACTATGTCAACACAGCCCTTCGGTTGTTCGTTCTTAAGAATTAGTGCTCTTGCGACAAAAGGGTTTCACTTGGTTTTGCAAAATTACGGTTTCAATAATAAAAAAAAAAAATCGCACATTTTCTTTTTCAAAAGGTTGAGATGTTTCAATCCGCGTGAATCGTGTAAAGTTGCTGCCGCCCTATTGAATATGAGCAAGCACAGTTCAACTGTAAAAAGGAAAGTAACACAATCCTTTGTTGATCCACCCTCAAATAGTTGAGAACAAATTGCCAAAGAAATTTTATAAATCACGGAATTTCGCCAAGGCGTCAACCAAAAACATGAACCTAATAAAGTTTTTCAATTGGACTTGAAAAAACTGAAAATCACGTGTACCATGCCAAGCGCGCAGGTTGCTGCCGTAATACTTAAGCGGCAGCGAAACTCACGCCCAATCAACTCTCGAACGTATTGGGCGGAAGAGATTGAAGGCGCCACAGCAACCAGTATTCAGGTATGTGGACTCAAAGCGACGCATGCACAACTTCTTTTAAAGAGTAGGGAACTGCTTGCGGCAAAACGCTCATGCTTTTATCTCCCTCGCAGCATGAGTCAGCGTAAACGAAAAATTACAAACAAGTGCTATAAAGAACCCGTAGTTGTAGACGGCACATACTTTGAAAAGGAATCTATACCTACAGGTATTTACCACACCGCGTCCCCAGATTTAAACGTGCTGAGTTTTAACATTCAAACTTGGACATCAACGCAGTTTTTTTCATTTCGCTCTCTGAATTTGATCTCCCCTTCTTTCGCAGTCACGCATGGGAACAGCTTCGCCCTACCAGTGAAACTCTCCATGAGTAGAGAAGCGTTTTATGAGCCACGACATTCCAATTTCACATCAAGGCCAAGTAAGTGCCTCAAGCCCTTTTTCGTCACAGCATGCTTTTTTTTTTTAAAAACTCCGAAGACTGACATAGTCCTTCCCGGCTTTCCTATCCTTGCCGGTCCCAAGTGAAAGTGGCAAACACCTTGGATGCAAGTAACTCCACGCAAGGTAAACCATTCATAGAAGAAGACTTTTGGAGTGTGTTTGAATGAATGAATAAATGGTAACACAAGCACCCCTTTTTTTCTTTATTTATTTTTTAGCTCGTTCCAGGTCCTGAGGAGAACCCCACCTAATAAGCATCCAATGGGGTTCGAAATGCGTAGACCTTCTCTTGTCCAAACAATTGCATACTAAAATGAATTACCGGGTTAACCATTGTGCAAGATTCATGATTTTTGATTAATCTGGGTCAACCGGAGTTACACACAGTTTGGCAAGTGCCCTAAGTGGGGTGATGTTGTTTATGAAGAGATCTTAAAACACATCCTTAACTTTTCTTTCCCCAGTCTGGGCTTCTCTCTTTTTTCTTTTCTTCTTTCGTTTTCTAATTGTGCTGTTAATATAATTGTTTTGTGGAACTAGAGCTTGTCCATTATTTTCTTTTCTTTGCTATATGTGAGATGTATTGTCATGTCATTTATGTGATCACTGATTTGTCTGTTACATATGTGTGATATTATTGTTATGTGGTTCATGTGAATTTATGTTGAAATTGTTCTTTGAAGAATATGAACAAAAGAAAAAATTGAACTCAAAAGGAGTATGGAGAAAATAAAAACAAAATTAGATTTTTTTACAGTCACTATGAGTGTCACGTGTGATTGTGTGAAAAGATTGAGTTAGTAATCATCAGTATTGGCAATTGTGTTGGTTTCTAAATATTGAACTTGGCCTAGCCTTGCTGATTAGGGCCAGAACCCTTTAGTGTTCCCATGGGAATGTTATTCCCAGCATGAGAGAAGTGCTGGGATTTGTCTGAGCAGCCTGGTTTGCCACTCAGACAGTGGCTGGGAGCCTGTGACTTTTCTCCAACCGGCTGTGTGGAGAAATGCTAAGTTCGCATGACGATTTGCCCCACCTAAGATGGCTGACCAAACCATCATGCGCACTTAGTAGTGCCTACAACTCCTCCTTCTGAAGGTCAGGATGGCCCAGCACACCCTGCCCTGTGACTCGGCTACCCAGCAGAGGCACCGGTGAAAAAGAAAATGATAATAAAATTATTTTATTATAATTAAATTTTTTACTGTTGTCTCTGCTGGGCTGCAGCAGTGGGGCGACGCACCTCCTCCATAGTGGAGGAGACGCCCCTGTTAATACCAAAGGAAAAGCTGTGTGTACGCAATGTTTGCAACCAAATAATTGTGAATATAAAGTCCACATTTCAGAAGGAAACAAACTATAAAACGTAATTCCCTCCCTATCGGTCGACCAAAAAATCCTCTATTGCTAAGATTGTTAAAACTGTGTACAGTGTGTTACTAAGTAGGCTATAATAATGGGAGCCTGCCAGCAGTGGTCCGTGCAGGTAAGCGCGGTGGGGCGGTGGGGTCGGGGGAATCTACAGACGACAGAATAGGAATTATTTATTTATTTCATTTTCCCTATTCCGTCGACTTACCCCCTCCTGTCTCACCGCGCTTACCTGCACGGACCGCCGCTGGACCCTGCAATCTCTCTATAAAAGCATTCCTATAATTTTCTTATTACAGGCGACTTGTAACATCTCTAGTCACCTGTAATAAAGAAATAAAAGTAAACCCTCAACTGCAGCAACTTATTACAGTTGAGTTCTAAAGTCACAATGTCTGCTGTCAGCCATCGAAGGGAAAGGCAGCTCACAGAGCATAATTAAGGCTGTACTTTTTAAAACCAAAACAAAGACTTTGTTTTCCTTCTTCTGCTTTGTTTTTCTAGATGAACAGTGATAAGCAGAAGGGAGATATTTATTGCAACATTTTTATTCTTCCACTTAATTTTAGGAAAGATAGAATCTCTCTGCATGATTCTATACCTTCTGAGCTGCAACATTTTAAGAAAACTGACTTGCTTAAAAAAGTGATTCTAATCTCTGCAACAAATATCTAACTGCTTTTTGGTATGTTAAATTTTGCACTAGAGACTATAATTTTATTAATGTCTAAAAACATCATATATCGTTCATATGAAAGAGCACAAGAGCAAAGGTTTAAGTTGTTTGTGGGAAGGGGTGATGTTGTGACCATGTATTATAAGGAATAAAGTAAGTCCTGATGTACATTATGAGGATATTGCAAGTCACATCAGAGTTCCATGATCTTTGCAAGGAACACAGCCTTTGGCCTTGTTTCTTTTTACTGTCACAGAACTCCTTGATGACTTGCAATATCCTTATAATGTATGTTGGGGTATTTTATTCCATGTATTATAACCCCTGACCTTGGGTCATTAGTTTTAAAAATGCGCGCTCTTAAGGCACCACAACATGTCACAAGCCCTCGTTTATGCGGCCATTAATTCAGGATACTCAATAACATTTACTGAGCACAGTGTCACAGGGAAACTACTAGCCTTCGTTTATGAGAACACATGCATGTGGTTACAGAGGTACTTTTGAAAGGGCTCAGAATAAGCTGTCACATGGAAGAGACTTGTATGTAACAGCACATAGTAAATGGGTGCGCGCTGGCATGCGGTTAAATTGATATTTTTAGATTGGTCTAACTAGCATGTGATTACAGCACCTTTACAAAGTTCACAGTAATGTGTTTCGATAAGTGCACTGAAGCAGGTTGCACTCCAATCCCACTCTAATGAAAGGTACAATTTCAAACAATACACTTTTTAATGGTCAAAAATGTCAATCACCAAGACCTGAAGCTATTGTGTTATGCACATTTTGCAGGATATAACTTCTGGATCTTTTAAAACTGATAGAAGTGTCATGAAAGCTATTGTCACAGTTGAATACCATAGACAGATAAAGGTAATAGGAAAAGTTTCAGTGTGCAGCAATGTTTGTTGAATGCCCGGGAGAGGTAGCTTTCTTTTGCGAAGTTGTGTCTCAAGTCACAGGGACCCT
The DNA here is from genome assembly GCA_963921515.1 of Calotriton arnoldi. Lineage (NCBI taxonomy): Eukaryota > Metazoa > Chordata > Amphibia > Caudata > Salamandridae > Calotriton > Calotriton arnoldi. The sequence continues at coordinate 328,621 of CAWUFW010003593.1, forward strand.
GTTAGACCTGGCACCATTGGCGTGGGTCTCCCCTGCATTGTTGCCTGTGCCTACCGTGTTTTTGCTGTGTGTTGGACTCCGTTTTGCTGGTCTAGATGCTTTGGGCACTTTGCCACTGGTGTTCAGTGCCAAAGTGCAAGTCCTCCCTTTGTAAATTGTTGTTATGGATTAGTGATTCCATGATTGGCATATTTGATTTACTTGTCAGACCCTAGTATAGTGCACTGTGTGTGCCCAGGGCCTGTAAATCAAATGCTGGTAGTGGGCTGCAGCACTGATTGTGCCACCCACAGAAGCAGCCTGTAAAATGTAACTTTGGCCTGCCATTGCAGGGCCTGTGTGCAGTCCAGTACTGCCATGTCGACTTGGCAAGTGCACCCACTTGCCAGGCCCTAACCTTCCCTTTTCTTACATATCAGTCACCCCTAAGGTAGGCCGAAGGTAATCCTGTGGGCAGAGTGCAGTGTATGTGAAAGGTAGGACATGCCCTGGTGTGTGTGGCATGACCTGATAGTGAATTACTGCCAATTTAGTTTTTCACTATTGCACGGTTACCTGTTCCCATAGGACAGAATGGGGAGTTTGTTCATAACATCTTATAAACATAACTACCCCTGGGAACAAGGTAGGAAAATAAAGTTTGATATGCCTGAACTCCGTATGTTACAATGCATCTTTTAGTGAGGGGGATTTTTAGATTCTGTGTTTGAAAATACCACTTTTAGAAAGTAGGTATTTTCTTGATTAGCCATCCAGTATGCCTCTGCTAGGTTTGTGTATTGCATGTCTGGCTTTGGAGTGTCAGGGGCTGGGGAGGAGCAGTGGCTCCAGAGAGCCTAATAAGTCAGGGCTGGGCTGAATAGGCTTGGTCTGCATTTGGAGTGGTGGGAGGAGTAGCACCTGCACCTGAATAGGGCTGTGCCTGCCTTCCACAATGATGGCTCCGTCCCCCTGTGGTGTGTCTGGAGCCAGGGCTCACACTGACAACGGAGGTTGTTGTACACTTGCAAAGTGCCCCACAGAACTAGTTTTGGCTGGGTACAGACACTCTCTGCCTTCAGAGAGCAAAGGATTTTTGGGTATAAAAAGAAGGGCCCAGACCCCAGACATTTAGATCACTTCTGGGAAATCAAGAGGATCCTTTGCCAAGGAGAAGAGCCGGAGAAGCTGAGGAGGAATACTGCCCCTATGCTGTTTGCGGTCTGGGGTTGGCCTGCAGTGGCTACTTGCTGCCAAGGAAAGGAGAAAAGGACTTTGCTGTTTGCTGTGTCTCCTGCTTGAGGAAGATCTCCAAGGGCTCGAAACTGAACTTGCCTCCTGTTCTGAAGTCTCAGGGACACAAAGACTTCACCACCAGCTCCCCTGAACTTCCTTGCTGGGAGTTCTGACCTGCAAAGAGGTGCCCGCTGTTGTTTTGGACCTCTAGAGACTGTTTTCCGCTGGGAGCTGGAAGAATCCACGCATCGTCCTGGATCGTCGCATCACATCGATGCGCCAAGTTTGTCGCATCGTTGGGGGACGCAGTAAGAAACCGACGCATCACCTCCCCACACAGTAAGAAACCGACGCATCACCTCCTCTCCGGTAAGGAACCGACACATCACCTTTCCTGCGCAGCAGTAAGGAACCGACGCATCATCTCCCCCGGAGCAAGGAACCAATGCGTCACCTTGCCTGAGTGTAAGGAACCATCGCATCACCTTCCCTGCGGCCCATTTTGTTTGTTTGCATGATGCATCCCAGGTACTTTGTGTGAAAAGTGTTGCATATGCAATTTGCTTTGAACTGAACTATTTCTACCATCTGAAAGTCATATTTTTATTACTGTATTGTGGATTTTTGTCGTTTGGTCTTGCTTTGGTTTAGATAAAGATTACTTATTTTTCTAAACTGGTGTGGTGTCCATTTGTAGTGTTTTCACTGTATTACTGTATGTGTTCACAAATGCTTTACAGACTGACTCTGAGATAAGCCTGTCTGCTCGTGCCAAGCTACCAAGGGGGTGAGCAGGGGTTATTTTAGAAGTGTATCCCCCTTACCTTGACTAGAAGCAAAGCTCCCTATTTGGACAAAGGTACCTACCTCTGCCAACAAGAGATCCCCATTTCTAATAGACCCCATTTCCAAATCCTCCGTTGTGTTAAACTGACCAGTTGATGCTTCAAAGCAAGCACTCACACTTACACTCTTGTGACCACACTTTGGTGAAATGTGGTCTGAACCACCTGCCAGCTGGCTGCTGGTGTATGGGGTGTCTTCCAGTAACACTTCTTTCCTATCAGGAAGGTAAATTTAGGTGTATACAAATGGAAGCAAACAAATTTCTATTTAAGCGCTTTACCAGAGCCACACTTTTCCTATAAATTTTCTTCATGCATTATGTTGAAGAACCGTTTACTGCATATATGTAATATAACACTCTGAAAAAGACCTATAAAAACAGAGTTAAAACAATACTAGCCAATGTACAGTTTTTACTAGCCCCAAACAACTGAGGTTTTTCCAGGGCAGTATTTGTTCCAGTTATAAGCAAACTGAAGCCCTACAACACCATTGCATCTACTTGCTAGCAGCACAGATGAAGAAAAGTCATTTTTTCATTTCTCCTTGGCATGCTTCATGCCTCAGACCTATACTAAGCACATGTGAGCACCCCATGAATCTCAGGCAGGGAATTCCAAGACTATGATGCTCACAAAATACCCTATGCAGGACATTAAATTAGTGTTACACATGTCCTTTTTGTACTCACTAGAAAGAGAGGATGCCTTCCTGAAATTCAATTCTTTGAAATCATGTGTAGGCTGGTTCTGTGATGGAGGAAGTTAAATGAGCCCTTCAATATTTATTCTGTACTCACCAAAACAAAAGAATGCCACTGTTGAACTACACTGAAAATCACCACTTTGAAAATATCTATGACGGTGTGACGTGATCTACAGAGCGAGTCGGCAGATTACTTCAAAGAGGTTTATTTCACAATAGTGGCAACATAATTGTTGTTTCTTTAATGGATCCATCAGCAGGAGCATTATCGGCGAAATCCTAATATAAACATAAAAGGACACGGGGCACCTGCGTAATAAACATTTTGTAAAACCTCCCTTGGATACTATAAGAACCAGGAGATTTTTCTCAAATGGAATCTTGTGATAGTAATGGCAAGTTTTAAATAAATAGGAATTGATCAATTATGGTTTCTCAAGCATCTTGAGGTCTGTTGTAAAGATTTCCATAAGATTTTTAAAACTCTTTAGGTATCTCATTGGCAGGTAGAAGTATTTGGCCCTCCAAGCTTCTTATAGAATATATTTGATTTTTATCTTTTTTAATTCATAAATAACTTGTAATATGTACAACCAGATTTATTGGCATTAAATTAAAAAAAAATGTTGCCTACAAATAAAAAGGCCTATTCTTTTACTAAGCAAAGTATTGTACTCATAACAAAGAATTTGCAATTTTATTTTAAATTGAACATTCAATCACAATAAAAAAAACATTTTAGTTTTGGTGATTTGTTATTCCAATGTCTTCAGTTTGGAATTAAATCATTTATTCTCATGTGTCATTAGACAGACAGTATCACCATTGATATTGGCGTTAGAAGCATCCCAATGAACAATCTTAGAGGTAACGTCTGGTTTATTATTATGTATATAGTCAGAAATGGCAGGCAATAAGTTGTATTGATTTGCAAATACAAAATCTGTCAGTATAGATTTTCCATCTAGGTGTGTGTTTATGAATATCTGCTAGAGTTAAAGAAAGTAAGGTATGATGTGAAATAGTTATGGGTTCTACCTTGCTATCTGTAATCATGAGGCATACATTCCTAGAGGAAATTAAATAATCAATTTGTAAATATGTAGAATGAGTGTAAGAAATTGGGGTATTAGTTGAAGGGGGTAGGTGCCCCGCCCCCCCCCAAGATAATACCCACAATCCTTGTCAGGGTGAACCCTCAAAGGCACTAAATTAACCTGAGTCCAACCCATAAGTAGCTATGGCAGAGAGCAGACAGGAGTAACTTAGAGCCAATATGTAAAGTATTTAAGAAGTACTAAAACAGTAATAAAGTTGAAATGCTATAGCTCCCAAAATGAAATAGAAAAATAGAATAAAATGTATAAAATAATAAGCAAAATGACAACAAATAACAAAAATCTAATAAGGGGAACCAGAGATATGAATTTTAAAAGTTTTAAGTAGAATTAGCACCAAGAAGCACAAATTGCCAATTATAGTCAATGGTTGCGTTAGAACAGGACCTAGGCTCCATTTGACCTTGACCGCGATGGAACTCTAGTCAGATATATTAATCAGGCTTGCGCTGGTCACAGATTTTACTTACTGACTTTAGTCCTTTAAGTCTCAATCCACCCTAGGAATGTACTTCAAAAGCCCCTAGGACCTCAGTGGGGGCACTTCGAGACTCACAGGGCGGCAGGCAGAAGCCAACAGGAGAGTCCAGGCCAGGTCCAGTTGACACTGATCAGCTGGCCAGTTGCAAGAAAAGGCCCTGTTATCTTGTTGTGTCCCTGTAACTTTAACAGGAGGTCAGCCTTATGACCCAACTTCTTTGCCTGGCTACAAGACAGAACAGGTCCAGTCCTCCACATCTCTTCTCAAGTCTCAGACAGTAGGTTACGTCCTCTTCTGATCCTCTTCAGGTACAGGAGTGCTTTGAAGTGGGGTTCTGGAGATGTCACATGTATGCCTGGTATGAGCTAGTATGGGGAGATGACCCCTGGAGGCGCCCTAACCAATGGGGTACAGGTTCCGGGGTCTAATCCTACTCACTTTGGGCATTTTCATGATGGCTAAAGTCTTCGACCACACTTAACTTGGAATCTGAGGGCAAGGGGTGTGGTGAGTGTACTGTGGTAATCCCAGTGCCCTCACACATCTAGCAACAAATTCCAGTTTTAGGCAGTCACTGTACTTCCAAAAAACTCAAGACAGAAGTCTGGTAGAACAAAGCTGAGAATTCAGCAACCAGACAGTGGATACACAGAAAGTGTTTGGGCATTCTGCTTCCCTCCTTTGAAGGGTGTCTCAAATGTTATATGTAAACCCAGCAGATCTGTCAAAAAGTCCCCGATGCTGTATTGTCAAAAAGAGTCTAACTGTGATTGGGGCCTAACTGGCTGGTAGGGCAAAAGAAGGGCCCTGCCGAAGTGTCAGCTAATATTTGTCTGTGAAAGGGCATGCCTGTTTGAAGTGAACCCCAAGTGTCATACGCAAAACCCCAACAGACCTGTCAAGTGGGATGTGATATTCAAGCCGGCCTTGACACCTTAATGTCAAAGACGATCCTCCCTGCATATTCTTTCAGGTTCAAATGGGTCACCTCTGCCAATTCAGGTCAGCCTATTGTTTGCTTCTGGGAGCAGTTCACACATCACCAGAGGATCACTAGACAGGTGACAGCTGGTAGGTATGGAAAGGCTGTAGAAATTTTAGGCAGATAAAAGGTAACTTTTCTGAAGTCATTTTTTCTGTCATAGTTAGACAAAATTAGACTTTACCATTAAATTGGATGTTGTTTAACTATTAAAAGAGTCCTTGAAATATTTCTATATCTGTTTCATATACAGAGATAATATTTCTTACACGTAATATTGTATTCCAGTGCTTTCCTATAGAACAGCTAACCCTGCTACAATGATAATAGACATTTAGACCTTTCCACTGTAAGGACACGTTTAACATTAAAGGTATACCTGTCCTACTCTTAAATACCATGCATCCTGACTTAATGGGCAATAAATCATCAATGATCAATTAATTTATTATTGCCTAAAATGATTTAAGTAGATCATAAGATCTTTTAGAATTAAATTTAACTGTGGAAATTCTACCCAACAGTGGGTTTGAAATTATTTTAAAATCTCAGCCTACTATGAGAGGTACAATTCCAATATTATGTACTTCTGAAGATATCGATTTCCAAAAATTAGGATTATCTTGGGTGGGAGTATGAATAATAAACTAATGAAGAAAGCATTTATTAACTGGGGTTTGAACACAAACATAATGCTCTCTGAATCATCTTTTTGTGATTTAGAATGCTGAACTGTAATTTACGACAATAAAGTACCACCATACCATTTTCGTGTCCCTGTGCTAGTGAGGAAACTATAGTACTAACCAATGTTCTTGTCATGTAAGCTGAAATGCCATCATCTATATGTATTTCTTCAAAAAACATATATCTACTTTGCATTTATAGAAATCTTTATAATTTATTGAAGTATGTTTTAACTTATATCTATTGGCCATACAAATGTTTTATTATAATAGTATAAAGAATTTTCTAAAACTTTATATGTATATAGTGAATAAATAAGAAGCCGATATATAACAAAAAAAAAGGACAAACATAAGGAATGAGACATGTGGTAAAGCACAAGGAACAAACACACTTATTGAACATTGAGACAACTAAGGTACAATCCAAGAGGATAGAACCCCATGATACATGCTAATGAACAAAGAAAATACACAAATAATGTGGAAAAAAACATCAAGCATTCTGTATAGAAGGTTGAAAAATCCATGACGATCGGAGCATGACAATCTAAATAAGCATTCAAATCTAACGGTGAATTGAAAGATTTGGATACATCATTTGTCCAAGCCCTCATGTCTAAAGGATCAAAAAGTCCATATTTATAACCTATTCGACATCTGGGCCATAAATCAGAAAACTGTTACCATTAAGGACTACAAAGTCTTGATGAATATATATGTTGTTTCCTTCCATGATTAGAGTTGGAATTTCTTTGACAACTTTCCGTATTACTGTGAGATGATGAAGACGCAACGCTTTAAACATGACTGGTTTAGATTGATTAGATTTAGATACGAGGGTAGGCAATAAGCTTTATCAAGTTCTAAATTCTCAGAAAATGTAACTTTCAGTAGAGATGGCAGCAGGCTTTCCAGGAGAGCAAAAATGCATAATTTGGCTCACATGGGGGCTGATTCACAGAACTAATCTGAGATAAAATCCTAAACTTACTACTTTTGGTATTCACAGACGGCATTTAGTAGTAGTAAAGTTAGGACTCCTAACTTTACTACTACTAAACTGAGACAAAATCCTAACTTTGACTTTCGGTATTCACAAAAGGCATTTAGTAGTAGTAAAGTTAGGAGTCCTAACTTTACTACCACTAAATGCCTTCTGTGAATACCAAAAGTAGTAAGTTTAGGATTTTATCTCAGTTTAGTAGTAGTAAGTTAGGAGTCCTAACTTTACTACTACTAAATGCCTTCTATGAATACCAAAAGTAGTAAATTTAGGATTTTATCTCAGATTAGTTCTGTGAATCGGCCCCAGTGTTTCCTGACAAGTTGAATATACTTAAATTATATTGGCAATTTCTGTTTTCCAAATTCAACAACTGTTTCTTTATCGGCAATTTATGACTAACCTAAGGTGCTAGGTGACATTTGCAGATTTGCAGATTTATTATCTCGTTTTGCAATCTCTTTCTCAGAATCGTTCATTGTTAGACCTGCTATACCTCTCTGGATATGTTTATTGTCATCTGTATGGCATCTGTATTGTAGGGAATTACATGAAGTTTTTTTAGTATTTTTTACATTGACTCTTCATGAGACTCTACTGCTTTGCATTTAGCAGAATGCAGAGAAGTAGCATGCTTTTGATGCAGCAGAAATTTCATTTAATTTGTAGGGGTGCATTATAATCACATGTGTAGAGCACACCCGAATATAATCCTTTGTCATGTTGACATAAAGTGTTAGGATCTTGAAATGTAATAACATAAAATATGTTGTATTTAGGCTGTTAAATGGAAAACGTGAAGAGTCAATGTGGAAAGCAATGTAACTAGTAGAAGACACTAACGTGAAGAATTTGTGTTGTGCAACTGACAATCATTTATTATTAATTGCGTTTATTAATTGTGTCATTTTACTTGTAGATAGGAATATTAACTGAATGTTCCCCTATTTTCTATGCAATTTCATAAAGCTTAAACGCCATTTCTCTAATGTTAGCTGAATTTTGTAGGCCTGAAATGCATTTCCCTGGAAGCTCTCGCTTTAGAATTAACAGTTTAGATTTCATGTGTGCTGTGGATTTCGTTCTTTCTCCCGTTTGTGTTGCAGGTGGAAGAAGCGCCCTTGTTAGTTAGAATAATGTCTTTGTTTTTGGAGTCAGGCAGGGAGAGAAGAGGATACATCGGGAGCTACGGCCGATACGGAAAACTTTCACACCGGAGAAGGCCTGGTAATCAAGGTCACCATGTTACTGTTCAGGAACATCGCTGCCCTGTGGAAAAGTACCTATGAGAATGTGGTCGGAGTGGATGGCATGACCCCCAAGGAATCTTGGGCCGATACCTGTAATATTGGGACGTTGTAAGTAGGGAAAGCAGCCCACTTCTTCACTGCATTGAGAGAGAGAGCATCTCAGAATGAGCTCTGTCTCAATAGCTTTATGCTATCCGACCCATCGATGGCGGAGAGACTTCTTAGGAAGACTCCACATGCTGACACCTTTTCACTTTTTTCCCTGAAGAATGCTTAAGTAGGGATGCCACATTAGTGCTAGTGTAGGGATAGATTGATGTTTTATATTCATCAACCTTCGATGCAGGTAAATTTGGACTCATGCTTTTTGACCCTCTGCATCCTATTATTTGAGTTAATTGACTGCGCATGTTGCACCGACTCAACTTTATTCGCAGATTTAGCTTTATGTTGATTCCAATGTATTTCTACACACTCATTTTGAGGTGTCTCTATGTCCAGTTATTTTTGGCTTTGTAATTAATTAACCTTATGTAGTGGTCTGTGGTTACTATGTGTCCAGAGAAATTCCTTTTGAATTGACTGGCATTGTTAACGATTTTCTCCCCTCCACGCTTTCATGCTGCTAGAATAAACAATCGGATTGAAGCTCTAGAACAGAACTTATGGGCCTGGCCCTTTCACTCTCATTTGTTAGAAGGTTGCTGCGCTGGTTTAGAGTCTCTCAGTTGCCATAATGAGGAGGGTGGTTAGCCCGAGGCCTTCCTGTGTCACTTCTTGTTGGAAAGTCATCCTGTGTCCTGGGCACCCCCCAAACTTTTTTCTGACTGGTACTGGTGGTAAGTGACTGACCATGGGCTCTGCCTAACCAGGCCCAGTGCTATGCTGAAAGAGCCACATTTAGAATGTAGTGAAAACACCTACATACACTAGGGTACACTATGGGTTGGGGTACCCCTGTGATTGGCATGACCTACCCTATAAGGCTATAGTACAATATAGGGTAGCGGGATTGAAACTACCTGTAAGTCCCTAGCATATGGCAGTTTAGAGGCCAGTTGCCCTTTCTGCACTTGCAAGTATGCACTGCTGAGCCTGAGGTCAGTTTAAAAATAGCCCTGTGTTGCAGGACTGCTTTTAAAAGGTAAATTGTGCCCAAACTCGACTTTGGTCTTTGGGGCACTTAAAAATGGATAAGCTACAATGTTTGAGCATATTAGGTACCCCCAGGGTCTCCCCTAGGTGTTCCAGGGGTGAGGGGGTCAGGTATTTATAAGGAAGACCCTTATAAAATTAGTTTTATATGCCCTGGGTTAAGTGAAATTGCACATTTCACTCCCCACATTGTGATAAAGTGCTTCCCAAAATCGACGTTGGTGCTAGGAGCACTGTGGGGGGAGGATCTGCAATATTTCTATATATTCATAACCCCTAAAGTCTCCCCTAGGGTTTCCAGGGGTGGGGGGTCCTGAAGATGTAGGCAGAGTACTTTAAAAATACTTTTTTGTAAGCCCTTGCGTTGGAAAAATGGCCCAATTCATTTTTCCAATTGCAAATCCCATGCCCCATAGGTTAACATGGCAAGAAGTTATTAACTACTAACTCTTGATAGGAGAAGGCTAAAAATACCACACAAAGACTTCCCAGAATGGTATTAATAAACTCAACAAATTGATTCAGCCTTCCAGTGGTCTGTCCTGATTGGTCAGAGTTAAGTGAATTAGCCAGGCTCCTTTAAAGAGGTGATAAAGAGCCCCTGGGGTTAACCAGCTCTGCTGGTAGGGCAGTGTTCTGTTACACAGGAATGCCAGAACAGGGGGAGGAGTCGTAAACAATGGACTTCAAGGGAAGGGGAAGACACCGGTGTCATTTACAACTCTACTATTTTGAACCCAGCCAGATGCTAGGCTTAAGGAAGGAATTAGCAGATGCAAGGGGGAGAGACTATGGATATTAGCCATCCTAGGGTTGTGTTTAGCCAGCTCTTCTCTCCCTGCTGGAAAATCAGCCATTATGAATATGAAATAGTGCCACACTTTGCAGGATGTGGTCATACCTTTGGGTGGTACCCTGCACCCAATTGGACAGGAGTGACCTCCTGCTTGACCCAGAGAAATTGGAATAAGTATCTGAGAGGGGCAGAGCCTCTCAGATCTGCTGCTTGAAACTTAAGAAAGCAAGACGTTGTGCAATGCTGAGAAGTTTTTTGTGCAATTTCTAAGGCCTGCCCTCTGAGGACTGCACCATCTGGAACTACAGCCCTGTGGACTACCTTGCTGTGAAAAAGAGTAAAGAGTGGACTCCCTGGAAGCTACAGGTTAACAGAGCTCACCTGGATCATCACCACCAAGAATCCTCAACCTGGAAAACTACCAGTGGATTTGTAAGGGTTTTGTCCAAGTGGATTGTGGGAACCGAAGTCCTCAACTTTCAAGGACCATCTTGGAGATTCCATACCCTTGGAGTGAGTTTGAGACACTGTGGGACCCTTTGGGGAACTTCAAGAAGAAGTTCCAGAAGTTTGGAGAACTTTGGAGCAACTTTGGTAAAAACCTTCATAAGTGGACCGACTCAACCTGGTCAGCCAAGCCACCTGCCTTCAACCACAAGTCGGCCTGCCATCCAGGTTTGTCCCGCTGAAAAGCTCCGTAGGTCCTACTTCCAGAGTTTGACCAGGAGTAGTCGAAATCCGAGGCCAGTGAACCCTCACGGAATCCGGCCTGATGAATATCATCGAGGAACCCCGCGAGAAAAAGCTCCGTAAAAGTTTCTAAGTTTGACCGGGAGCTCGTCGCAAGGCAATCCGGCGAACCCTCACCGAATCCGGACTGGCTGAGAGATTTGAGAGACCCCGGGAAGAAAAGCTCCAGAAAAGTTTCTAAGTCAGGAGGTAAAAACTTTGACCGAGACCTACCGCGAGGGGTAGCCGCCCAGGGCTCCATCGCGGTCGGCCTGAAACTTTGACTTTGACCCGGTCTGTCGCGACCAGATGTCCCGATAAGGTGCTATACGTTTCTATGTGCTGGATAATGCTAAATCTTTGTAAATTCATATCTCCGGTTCCCTACATTGGATTTTTGTCGTTTTGGTGTCATTTTAAATATTAATATTTAAATATTTTTAAATATTTCCTATGTTTATAAATTGGTGTTGGATTTTTATTGTGCATTGTGTCTTAATTATTTACTGAATTGGTGTTTTTAAATGCTTTATATACCTGTCTTTGAAGTTAAGCCTGCCTGCTCGCAGCCAAGCTACCAAGGGTTGAGCATAGGAATCATTTTGTAAGACCTATTCTGAGCCCTATACTGTGTTAGTGGCCTTATTGCCAGTGACAGATATACATTTGCCCCTACCAATAATCCACTTTCCAACATGTCTGCATCTAAAATACCTTGTAGTACATTTCCCCCTTCTGCTGGATGGACAGGGAGAGAAAAATGAAGCTGTGCCCAAGAAAAGGCCTGGAGCAGATACTCAGTTCTGACGCCTGTAGAGAACACCCAGCCATGCTAAACATGGGGTTGAGAGGAAGGCGCTCTCATCTAACTTGAACATAGGACACACCATCTTAAATGTTGTCTAAGTGAATAGTTTATTTCCATAAAGCATAATCCTGGGAAAGGAAGTGGATAACACTGAAGTAAAATGAGTGCGGGTGAAACCTAAAAACTTTATTAATATTGACTCAAGGGACAGCACCAGCAGTTGACTGGTTGTACCTTTTACAATTCTAATGCACAATGGTCCTCTTCTGCAGCATTTGGACAAGGTAACCTGATGCCTTTTTAAAAGATGCAATTACAGTGGCTGTATTAAAGAAAAGGCATTCTCCCGTATTGAAAGCACCACTGTCAAAATGTCTTACCATCGATGGAATTGAAGTCATTCTTGCCATAAGTTGTGTTTCATTGGCTTGGCTAAGTAAGAGGAGGCCAGAATCCCATTTGGATAAAACTGTAGATAGAACAAGCAGCCAAAGGAATTGCAAGGTACTTGATCAACAGGGACCCTCTAGCCTGATCAAGAGACAGTGACCAATAACAAATGTCTATTTGCTTAACAAGTTATACCACTTTTGCAAGTAATCATTGTGAGATGGCCAAGTCAGGGAATGTGGTAAATATGGAAGCATAGCTATGCACTGTAGCACAAGCAATGTACCAAATGTATTTGGTAAAATGTGATAGATCGAGTTGTGTCAGGAGATGAGCAAAATGCTATAAAATAGGCCTGGGCAGTCAACTCTGCTCAGTTTGTGGAGATCGTGGAGTTTTTCGCACTCTGTGCACCGCAGAGAATGCAGAGTTCTGAAAAACTCTGTTCCACGAAGCAGAGCAGAGTTTTTTCCTCGCTCGTGCTCGCCAATATTAAGTTGGTAAGCGCGAGCAAGGAAAATCCAAAGCTAGACCACCTCCCAGCGAGATTTCTCAATGCGGACGGTCATGGATGGTCATGACTGCTTGTGTTGAGAAACCATCCGTTCATATGGAGGAAGCTGCTGCTCGAGTAGAAAATCTACTCGAGCGGCTGAAAGAATCAGCACCCTCTTGTGCTGCGCATGGTGCAGTTCGTGCTGATTTTCCAGCACGGGACAAACACTCGGCCCTAAAAATCAGCACGCACTGTGCGACCTAACGCACTCCACCGCTTGCAGAACTATGTGTAGCGCGGCAGAGTTTTTTGGTCACTTCGCGGAGTTCTGTGTAGCGGAACTCCGTGAACTCCACCCTGGCATATACTAAATAAGTAATGGTGGTGAATATAAATTGTACTAAAACAATAGTAATTCACTTTTTGAAATCTTTTTTGCTGAATATTGGTGTTCCATTGATGAGCTATTGCAATATCAGATTAGAAGTTGCTTTGTTATGGAAATTATATGTGCAAAACTCAAAATTCTGTACAATATGATTTCATTCAAGAAGGACTTAAGAAGCCAAAGGGAAGAAAGGATCCTCCAATGCTTAATTTGTGGATAAGTAGGCAAAATATTGGTTATGTGACTACTTCTCTGTCAGATTTCTGGCCTTTTGAAAGCTTTTTGTTAAAGTACAGTTTAGAGGTGGGAAAGTGGCTATAGATTGCAATATTTGTTTTAGATGAGCCTCTATAACATCCTTGCAGGCAATCCCCACAACGGGATCAGTCACCTAATATCGATGACAACTATATTGATTCACAAACATATCGGAAAACAATATAATTCACAAACATTTTGCCTTGCTATACTTAACTAATAAAACACAAACATCGATATTTTGCGACACACGATATTGACTACATTAATATCGCCAAAAATAAAGACATTTAATTGCAAAACATTAAAATAACTGTATTTTACGTCAACCCAAAATTTAAATACTTTATAAATAATCTAACATTATGACAATTTCATATAACTAGAATAAACTTAAACACACCCCAAAAAATTATAACCTGTAATAGATCAAAATATTATTTAATTTTTTTTTTTTTAGCAAATACTGAAATATAAACATCAAACATTAAACAAAAATAAATGAAAATATATACATCAATATTACACTCAAAATAACACAAAAAATAATATATATGTAACAGTATAAAAGAAATACTAATTAGCATTCACCATAAAAGACAATCCCTGAAAGAAAATTCAAACTAAATGAGCACTAACCAAAAAAAAACGTAAAGCAAAATAAAAATAAAATTATATCATTAATTAAATTAACAATAAAAAAGGCACACAAAATGTGATTACTTACTACTTCAAAAACGACAAATGCTGCTAGACGCCAATACTCTGCCGGATTTTCCACAGAAAGTCTGAAAACAGAGGCGGAAGAATACATACAACTACCTTCTAAAGTAAGTAAAGCATTTAATTAAACTAACTTATAGATAATTTAATTATAAAATGTAAAATAATAAATAACTAACCAGGCACTCTATTTTTTATATCTTAAACTTTAGAATCTACAGACAAAGTACTACATCATCAACAAACTACAAACCCACCAAGAGACTACAACAATCACATACCTGAATGAAGGCACACACAAAGTAGGTAAAATATAAACATTTCTAAATAACAAGTAACCCTTAAATCCTAAAAAAAAACTACAATCCCTCAGCCCCTACTAGCTACCAACAAACAAACATTTGAAATAAAAGTAAATCAACTTTTTTCCCCAACAGAAAGAAGCCTCCTGATCCACATTACATCACCCCCAACAGAAAACCAGAAAATAAAGACTGCAACTACCAGCAAAACACCTATATGAGTATAAAGTAGAAAACAATTACCATAACTTTGTATTTTTATTATAAATGTATTATAAGTTGTTTAAAATCTAATTAATTGTATTATTACACTATTTTCAGATATAATGAAAGAAAGAGAAAGACACATCACATCACACAAAGGGAAACAATTACTTTCTCACATGGACAACACTTAAAGCCAAGAAATTACAAACACAGAAAGTATCAATTGGAAATGTACACAATATTATGACAATGCTTGCTATGGGAGGGCTACTATAAAAGGTGATGCCATTAATGTAAGTGAACACAGCCATCCCCCAAATATCACCAAAATAGAAGTAAGGCATGTACTACAAGATGTAAGAGAGGCATGCACTAGTTCTAGAGCCCACGACTAAAATACCAAAAGATATGCTCCCTAACGTATCTGAACACATCACAGACCAGCTATACTCACCTTGAAACGCTTAATAGCACAACCTAAAAAAGACACCAGTGATACGCCTCCTGCCTTAGAAGATACTTAGGGGCCTATTACGATGGCGGTCGGGAAACCTCCCCGACCGCCATGGTAGCGGGAAAAGACCGCCCGCATGGACCGCGACATCACCGCCGGTCGAATTACGATGACCCGCGGTCGAAATCCGACTGCGGCAGTCTGATCGCGGGCCTCAACATTGCGGTGGTTGCTGCTGCCCGCAGCACCGCCGCGATGCCAAAAGGAGCATGTCCCGCATTTCCCTGCACTGCGTGGCAGGCACTGCACAGTGCCTGCCACCTGGTACAGGGAAATGTAGGGGGCGACCATGGGTACCCTCCCAGTGCAACCCCACCCCCCCAACACATTGGGGGCCCGCAACGGGCCCCCGGAAGACAATCTCCGCATGCCTTTCCATGGCGGTCTGACCGCTGAGGAAAGGCTGGCTACCGCCGGCATCATAATCCTGCCGGCGGAGCCTGCTCTGCACCGCCACCATTATCCCGGTCCTGCTCCATCCGCCAGGCAGGAGTGCAGATGGCAACCGGCGGAAAAGTGGCGGTCGGAATTTCCCACCGCCGCGGTCAACACCGCCATCCTAATTTGACTGGCGGTTTTCTTGCTTGCGTTCGCGGGCGGATTTCCACCGCCGGTCCGGCGGGCGCCACCGCCGGCCCGGCGGTGGACATCCGACCGCCATCGTAATAGACCCCTAAGATATTTCAATTCCTGAACACTTAACCACCACACATAATGAAGAACCGTTCCTCTTACATGATAACCTTAACAATGGTATATGCAATATAATATATGCTACAGCAGATAATTTATTACAACTAAGCCAATGTTAAACATGGATGATGGATGGGACATTCACAATGTGCCCAAAACCATTCACTCAACTATACACCATACATGGTGAATTTCAAAACTTTAATATACCATTCATATATACCTTGCTACCTAATAAACAAAGTAGCACTTTCTATGAATTAATAAATCAAATACAATTAAAAGAAACAGCCACTCCCCACATAAAATATTAGATGATTTTTTAACAAGCCATGATCCAAACAATCTCTAAACCATACCCACACACATCCATACAAGGCTATTTCAACCATCTTAACTAAAGCATTTGGAGACACCTCCAACAGTAACTTACTTATTTTGGTATTCACAGAAGGCACTTACTCATCAATGAGTAAGTGCCTTCTGTGAATACCAAAATGAGTAAGTTACTCAAAATGAGTAAGTTACTCAAAATGAGTAAGTAAGTGCCTTCTGTGAATACCAAAATGAGTAAGTGCCTTCTGTGAATACCAAAATGTTAGTAAATTTAGGATTTTGTCTTAAGTTAGTTCTGTGAATCGGGCCCGGAGAGATTAGGTGATAAACGAGAGGGGGATAGAGAGATATGTGGTAGTAAGAGAGATGTAAGATAAAGAAATGAGGTAGCGAGAGAGGCACAGTAGAGTGTATGAGGTAGAGAAGAGAGGAGGCTGATAAGTAAAGAGAGGTAAAGTATGGAGAGATGGAAAGATATATAAAGACATGAGGTTAAGCAAGAGATGAGGTTGAGAGAGGTAAAGTATATGAAAAAGAGGTTCAATATGGGGGGAATGAAGACAGAACATTGAGGGCTGAGAAGCAGGCAACGAGCTGTGAGACATAGAGAGATGGAGAGAGAGAGTGAAAAGTGGGAAAGAGTTGAGGTAGAAAGAGGGAATACAGTGGTAAAGATGTTGAGGTAGGCACAGAATGTTTGGAGAGGTGAGTTAGTGAGAGATGTAAAGTGAGGTGGGGTAGAGAGGTTATCGAGTGAGGCAAGTTAGGCATAGGTGAAACAGATGGTTGAGATAGAGAAAGAGGCAGTATGTACATAGAAATGTAGAGACAGGTAGAGAGAAAGAAAAGGAGAGAGGAGTGGGGTAAAAGAGGTGAAGTGAAGCAAGGATAGAGTCATAAGACAGAAAGATAATTTTTTTATTTACTTGTAACCAAGTGCTTGAGAACATAGGGTTAAGGGTGGGATGGTCAGGCATGCATACTAAGCTTCTGTGAAGCATATGCTGAGCTGTCAAACTAAAAACAAATCTGTTTTTATGTGCATCATTATTAGTACTTTTGGCTGCCCCCCAAAAAGTCACGCTATAAAATGTTTCTGCCCCTTCAAACCTACAATCCTAGAGCCTTGTGCTAAACAAGGCTCCTGGGAGAATCTTCTTGATATACTTTTTACTATGGTTCACTTAACAGCTCCGGACAAAGTTGATCAAAATGTCTGAATTGTGCGTGTTTAACTGCACCTTTGTTTTAATGGCATGCAGAGGGTCAATACAGTTTGATTTGTTATTAACTATCATAACGAGTATCTATGCAAATATGCTATCTCCCAGTTCTTAATTTGTAAATAAAGGTGTGCAGGTGCCCCTTTCTACGTTCAGAAGCCCACGACGGGTGCAATTAACAGCTGGCTCACAGAATACCAAAGCTTTAAAGACTTCAATTCACCTCAGACGCTTTAATCCACTAGAGGACACTCCTTCCCTCTCAATCTTGCTTTCACCCTTAGTAATTGCCATTCCGTCTTTCACACCCTCTCTCATTCCACTTAGTGGGGCCGATTCACAAAGGGCCTCCGTACTCATGGCGGAGGCCCCGCAGTCGTGGCGAGGGGGCCAACACTCGTGGCCGCAGCCTCGCACTCCTGCCCGGCCATTTGCAATGGGTATCTGCAGTATGAATCGGGTCCTGTGTGTTTTTTCCCCTCTTGTATCGATAACAGCAGCGGCTGACAGGGAACAAGAGTGGAGGGGCGGGCGTCAGGTGGGGCAATCACGGGGGGTGTATTACAAAATTTTGTAATACACCCCCGTGTATTGCTGCATTGTGATTGATCTGAGCGCCTTGGATCGGCACTCAGACGGGGACTGGGAGGCTTTGCATGTTCCTCACCCGGCTGTGTAATGCAGCCTGGTGGGGGACTTGCAAAGTGCGCATGATGTTTGGGCGGCCCGAGAGGGCCTGCCAAGCAGTCGTGCGCACTTAAGGAGTGCAAACCACTCCTCCTCCCGGACGTCACGGGAGTGCCAGCCCTGCCCAACCTGGCCGGAAAAAAAATGATAATAAAAGAAAAACTTCTGTTATTATCGTTTTTTTATTTTTTACACTGCTCCGCGAGCAGTGGGGTGACTCTGAGCCGCCACTGAATGGTAAATGTCTGATATGGAAAAATAAGTGCAAGTCCCGAAAAATAAGTGCTGATGGCACCCACTGACACCCACCAACTCACATTATGCACTGCTATCTCTGACTTAGTTGAATCGAGTCCACAAAGAAAATAATTTGGGGGAAGAGTGATTGTGTTTCTGTCAAGCACAACGGCAAAGCTGACAAATACCAACAAAATAACAATGGTACCAATAAAAAACCACTTTTATTAGCTATTTATGACTTTACTTTAGAAAATCGTTTTCTATAGCTTACACATAACTTCCAACAATGAAGAAAGAGTTAGTAAAAGAAGTACTAGAGTGGAAACAGAGAAAAGAAGAAAAGGAATGAAAGAGCAAACCAGCAGTGAGCTAAAAAAAAAGAAGGAAAACAGAGTCAAAAAGAGGAGCAGATGCGATATGAGCAAAAAAAGAAAAATCAAAAGCAGGGCAAGGGTAAAAGCAAAAGAGAGAAGAGATAAAAGGAATAAAGAGAGGCAGAGAAAAGGAGAGCCAGAAAGTGGCAGTGAAAGGTGGAAGGAAAAGAAGGAGAAAGCAAGAGATAAGGCGAAAAGGTAAAGGAAAGAGAGAGAAAGTGAGAATTAGAAAGGCCTACAATTCAGATGAGTTTATCTTAGTAAGGGAGTAAAAAATTGGTCTGCCTTGCAGTTCACTATTGATTAAATAAGCAATTCATACATGAGTTGTTTTTGAATCTTGACAGTCACGGGATCTATCTTATACATTCTTTCCTTTTATTTCTGAATTTATATATATATATATATAATAACAATCACATTTTCTGCAGGAACCTGTATGAATCTCTCTTTAAAAGCGGGTGTTTTACGAATAGCATGTTTAAGAAATGTAATTTGAATGCCGTTTTTCAGCAGATGCACAAGTGAGCAGATTTTCTATATTGTTGAGTTGGAATTTATTTATGTAAATAGAAATGTATTGATGCGAGTTGGAATAATAGGATGTTTACACCAAGAGGAAATGGCTTATTAGGCTTCTGTCATGGTTTGTGGATTTGATGCAAATGCTAATGTTTGCAGCCTTATTCTAACCTTTTAATTTGACAATAATATCATATGCTGCATTGAACGCTCGATTGTGTCTAGTAATATCTGCTGCCACGGCAGACAGCCAGTGCAAACACTTGGACTGAAATGAAGACTGCTGTATTTCTGGATTCATTGTAGGTGAAGCAAAATCCAAAGCTAGACATTTCCAACCATTGCAGTGGTCACTAACTGCCTCTTCTCTAGGAGATTATGCGCCTGGCACAGACATTCATTACTTCGTTTCTGGAGTATGCAAATGTTAACTAAATAAAGGGCAGTGAAACGTAATTAGCAATGTGAGAAATTGGATTGTTATTTGAATGTGGTGTGAGGCCTGGTCATGCAACAACTACAATCCCTGGCACGGTGGACCACAAAAACTCACTAAATTAACATGTGCTTAACCCTGGGTAGCGTGGCACGAAAAGCTGCTTAACTTAAAGTCAATGTGTGTTTATGCAGCACACAAAAGTAATAAAGTTAAAAGACAACACAAGCAAACTCCCACACCAATTTATCAAAATAGAGTACATTTTATTAAATTATTTGACACCAAAGCGACAAAAGTCCAATCAGTAGAACCAGAGTTGTGAATTTTTAAAATTCTTAGGGAAAAACGAGTGCCTAAAAGATCCATGCGCCAACCACATACATCTCGTCACACAAGACCGGGTCACAGTCGAAAAATATGCCTGACCGCGATGGAATGCGGTTCGGAACCAAGAAGTAAATTTGAACCCAGTGAACGCTTACCTTCGGATTTTTCAAGAATTGAAGACATTTTCAAGAAAAATATGTTGAGAAGGTAAAGTTCAGAGGGGCAAGGCTGAATGCAGTGACTGTGGAGGGAGCATCGTCGTCGGGAAGCCTCTGGACGAAGTTGCAGTGAAGATTTCTACATTTTAACATAGTCACTTTTTTTAAAGTTGAAAATCTCCAGACAAAGACAGTTCCAGGTGGTCGGATACCCTTTTGGCGAAGGACCGCTGAACAGGATTTGCTGCTGCAGAGAAGAACGTTGTGGAAGCAGGCTCAAAGTGAGGTCGACCGGCGATGCACCTTGGCTGGATCGACGAGCAGGTTGGTCCCAGTCTTCCCTCGGTTCTCAGGGCAGTTTTTAGCTAAAAAGTGTCTGAATCCCAAGTTTTAGATTTTGGCAATCTGTGCGCCTTTAGCACCACAACCAAGGGTCCAGGACTGGTAGGACACCACTTGGAGGCTCAGGACTCACTCAGGCTGTGTACAGGTGCTGGTTCTAGATGGTGGGAGCCTTTTATGTCTATGTCCCTGTAGCTCTGAACAGGAGTTCAGCAAACTAGCCCTTGGAGTCACTCTTGTAGTCCTGGGTTCAAGTGAAGATGCAGAACTCAAACAACAGGGCTGGCTTCTAAGGGTTCCAGGCAGACTCCAGGCAGCAAGGCAGTCCTTCTAGGTGCAGCAAAGCAGTCTTGTAGCATACACAGCAGCAGGTAGTCCTTACGCAGGTACAGAAAGTGAAGTGAGGAGTGGATATGAGGGTTATATTGTTATATCTGATGCCTCCTTTGAAGTTGGGAGATGTTTCTCTTTACAGTGCTTAGAATTCCCTGAATTCCCTGCCCTGGCTCCGAGTAGGCTGCAGAGACTATATGGATGTGACAAGCCCTGTGTGTGAATGCAGAGCACAGCCTGTTCAGTTGAAAGTGGGGTTGTGCCCAGCTCCTCCCCCCTATTCTGCCAACAGATGGCCCATTCAGGCACACCTAATCCATCTACTATGTGTCTGTCTGGGAGAAATTAACAAATTCTTACTGTCAGTTACACCCAGTCGTGTGACCCAGGGGAGGCTTTAGACAGCAAATGGCTAAGGGCAGGAAAAAGAAAATGTTTTAAAAGTGGTATTTTCAAAATTGTGATTTAAAATCTGACTTTACCATTGAAGAAGATTTTTAATTGCAATTAAAATCTCAAATGAAAAATGCTTATCTATCCTAAAATCTAAAGTTAGCACTTATTAAATGTAATAAGGCAATCCAATGTTATCCTATGAAACAGATAATTTAAGAGTTTTTCATTACCAGGACATGTAAAATTTAAAATGTCCAACATCTTATTTTCATCGCAACTTGCCCTATTGGCTACCTAGCGCCTACCTTAGGGATGACCTATTTGCAATAAAAGGGGAGTTTAAGGCTTGGTAAGGGGGTTGTATTGCCAAGTCAAATTGTATTCTGGCTGCTATGGCAGACCTGCAACATGTTGTTAGGGGCTACTTAAGTGGGTGGCACAATATGTGCTGCAGGCCTGCTAGCAACATTTAATCCATGGTTCCTGGGTATCTGGTATACCACTCTGCAAGGGACTTATAGGTAAATTAAATATGTCAATCAAGTGTAAATCAATGTAACCATGTTTAGTGGCGTGAGCACAAGCACTTTAGCTCTGGTTAGCAGTGGTAAAATGCTCAAGTCTTAAGACCAACAAAATCTAATTTCAGCAGAAAAATGGAGGTAAGTGGGCAAAAGGTTTTGAGGAAGACCACCCTAACACTGACAAGCCTAACAAGCATGCAATCTTTTCTGTACATTTTCTAAAGATTTATGCTTTTTGCTGTGCAAATAATTTGAGGAAATGAAGGTTGTCTCAAATACATATATTGAGTCATTGAATATTATAAACCTTGAGACTTGGCAACAAAAATTGCAGAAAGTGTGGTAGTTGCCTGAAAACACACCAAATCTGCTCAGTTTATGGCTTGGTCTCCATGAACCTTTCTAAAAAGTATCGATAATTGGCTTGTAAACAGTCCTTGTCCATCAGCAGTATCCATTCGACCACCAGCAAAATGCCAAAAACCGGTTCTTAACAGTGGGGATCCCCATTCAAAGCTCCTCTACCTAATCTTATATCACAATGATGACAGCGATTTAAACACCTACACCACCTGTGATTGAATAGTGCCTCCATGGGTCTCTAACCTTTTCTATTACTAGAGCTACTTAAGTTCAGTGAAAATCATCCCAGGCTACTTATATTATTAGTGTTGTAATTGTAACCACATCAGACAAGATTATATTAGTGGCCATCCTGTGCAAGATTATCAGCAATGGTCACGTTATGTGAACAGTAACCAGCAGTAATGTAAAAAAGTTTTTATTATCAATAAGTCTCCCCAAATCTTCAAGATTTGCCACTCAAATATCAGCTTTAAATATATTTAGGAAATTCAACTATTTTCTCCAAACATCAGCTTATGAGTTCTGAAAATACACACATTTTCATCTCAAATATACACTTTCTAATTTACTTACAGGTAGCTGGAGAGATACCAATAGCTCATGAGATACTCGTTGGAAAAGTGTGCTCCAAACTGTTTGTTGTCACCAAGCTGTGCAAAGTTCTTCGAAGCGTTCAGTGTAACCCTTTTCCTCATAGCACACTGCACACTGAGATGATAGAAAGGCAACAGGGAGCAATATGCAAAAACATGAAATCAATGTTTGAATAATCACATCAATACAAAATGTAGCCTTACAGAAAGATCTTGAGCAATTTAGAATCCTCAGTATCTCCCTTCTATCTTTGCAAATATCTCAGCAGAATATTTACTTGTTAAAAATGTTTTGAATATGTTCACACAAAAGTAGCAGAGAATACAAAACTTTGAGGCTAATGTACATAAAACAAAGTACCATTGGTATTCATTACCGTGTATGCCTAATCAAGTAAGGGGCAATGTACTAATCAGAAATTTGCTAAAAATAGTAAAATTACAAAAAGGTAAACACGTTCTAACACAGCCAATCAGTCTAGCTTTGCCAATACTTGTTGGTTGCCACATTGATTTGCCAATGCTTGAAAAAAATGCTCAAGCCTTGATAAAGCAAATAGCAGTGGTTAGCTATTTTGGAAAGGCATTGTCTAGAATTTCAAGGTGTCTGTCATGTTGCATGGAAGTGCAACATGGCTGCCATCTTCAAGAGTAGACAATAACATGCCACCATCTTGACCGTACACAGCAGGGGATTGGCCAACACCCCACCGGCACCTAACGAACATGTTATTTTCCTGTTTAAAAAAAAACCATTTTGGGTACTGTGATATTGCCACCATGCCCGCCATGGAAGCTTACCCGCCCATGGTACCACAAGGAAGCTTGCATTTTGCACCAGTACCCTGGGAATGAAGCTTGATCAGCAGCTCTTGCTGGATTACCTGAGGCCCTATTATGCACAAGGCGCATTTTCCCTGTTTGCGCCATGGCGCACCTTTCAAAAGGTTCACTGTGCGCACACAGGCAAAGTGTGCCCTATTATGCTGAATGCTGTGCCCTCAGGGCGCCCTTGAACATGCATTGCCCTGATAGCAAAGCATTCCAGAGAAATACGGAGCAGCTGTTTAAAAGCTGTTCAGTGTTTCACAGTGCAGGCAGCAACCCACCTGTACTTTCAAGAGGGGAGAGAGATCCACCTGCAGAAGAGTGCTGTAAGTGAATGCACCCACCTGCAAAGGAATGTCTGTGGTCCATGGGACCCCCTTACCTCCCGCCAGAGGGCTTCCATCAGGGGGAGCACTGGGTGTGTGCCACAGTTTTGTGATGCACTTTCAGTGCACCTCCTAACAGCTTCTTTGCCTTTGTGCCTGCGTCCATATTATGGCAGGGGCGGAGAGGCAAAGAAATTCTCTCATTTGCATGGGGCCACGTCCCATGCAAATGAGGAAATGCCCTCACGAGATAGCGCAGGAGCTATATGTGCGGCAGCATCATCAGTATTACAGAAGGGGCCTCACAGGTGTCTGCAGCCCCTTATGAAATACCAAAATGCCCTTGGGGCACATAAAGCAGGCACACATGCCCATTGCAGCCCAGGGCACTTTGTGTAATATGGTCCCTGGAAAACGCTGGAGTATCTCAGTGCCTCTCAAGAGGTCTGTTCTGTGTCCTGCTGCCTAAATGTTTGTTTTATTTTCACCTTTGGGGCCCTCTGGATACCCCCCAAACGTACCTTTGGGTCTCTACCTTCCCCCTTTTAACAGTTTTTTAAACCAAGTCCCCAAGTCCTATAAATGCAGGTAAACCACTTTTTTTTTTTAAGTTGCAGCTAGCTAATCAGATTGTTGGTTCCACCGGACTGGGACCGATCCCACTGTCCCAAAAGGGCTGACAGGATTAAAAGCTTCGTCAACCAATCAGAAGGCCGTTTTTAACAAAATTTCAGTAACGCAGAACTCTCCCTGGACCAATCATCCAGATATACCTAACTTTTTCTGAGCAATAACCGCTTCATGAGTCCCTCTTTAAACACTTATTTCTTGAAAACAGCTGAACAGATTTACACTAAATCACAAAAATCCTGTTTTTTAAGTCAATTTGTTATATTTCTGTTCAGCCATTTTCTCTGTATATGAGAAAACAGTTTCCTATAGAAACTAACATGGGAAATCAATGTTTTGGAATCTCTCCTTTTTCCTGGCCCACGCTTGACGGATCCCCCGAAACTTTTTAATATTGAGTTGAGATGGATGAACTTTTTTTAAAACATTTGTGCAAATCGGCAAACAGCGCCAAAGTTATTAGCAAAAGAAAAAAAGTTCCTTCTTGGAAACTCTGACCTAACTATAAATACACTATGGCGACTGCTATGGTGTTAAATTATGTTATGTTAAAAATATTTATAAAGCGTTCGAACACCACACGGTTTCTTGGCGCTGGGGTCAAGGGAATACTGCCGCTAAGTGATTCATTCATAAGCCTAGCGAAATAGCCAGGTATTTAACAGTTTCCTAAATTGGGGATATAATGTCATCGTTCTGATGTCCAAAGGAAGAGAGTTCCAAAATTGAGGGGCCAGGACTGCAAATCTTAGTCCTCCCAGTTTCTTGCGTTTAAAGGATGGAGTAGCTAAGAGATTCAAATGGGAAGACCTAAGATCCCAAGTGGGGATATATCTCTGGACTCGAGTAGAAACAAATCCTGGGCAGTTGCCATGGAGCGCTTTAAAGGGGAGGCACCCTAATTTGAATGCACTGCGTTTGACAACCGGGAGCCAATGTAGCTATTTCATAAGAGGGGTAGCATGCTGCCATCTTGGCTGGCGATAGATTAATCTAGCCGTCTGGTTTTGCACCAGTAGCAGTCTTTTTGATTGAAATGCCGGTATGCCAAAGTAAAGTGAGTTAGGGTAGTCAATGTGAGAAATGACTAAGGCTAAAACAACTTGCGTAAGCGCTTCAGGAGTAAGGAATCTGCTGATCTTCCTGTTCTTCCGGAGCTGAAAGAAGCAGGTACAGACCACCGTCCCAATCTGGGATTTCATGGACAGGTCGCAGTTAAATATATATAAACATAAACACACACAAACACACACTCACATACACACACAAACACACACACAAATACACACATATATGCCACTACGCACACACGTATGCCATGATTCAAGAGAGGTGAAGTATGATTTAGGCCATTCATGGTTTTTATGTGCAGTAGTTATAAACCCATTTGTATATTCATCCAGGACACAAGAGGTTGAATCCGAGCGTTTAGACGGAAACAAAATAGCTACGTTTTGTGAACTTGGCCCCTGCTATTTTCGTTTGTTAGCCATTCTAGAATGAGATGTGTGAGACAATAAACATGGTTTTCTGAAGTCAGAAAGCTGTAGAGAATTAATGAATTGGAAGTTATCTTTTGCACTTGAGTAATAAATGTGTGAAAGTGTGTTGATTATCACACTTCGACCAAATAACAGATTATTTGGCCAAAGTTATTTCACCCACATGGCATAAATAGTTATAGTAGCTCTGCTCATAATTAGCCCCAGGGGAAATTTATTTATTATGCCAGCGAAATTCACATAATTTTGGTTATTTTCCATTACGATTTTTTACGCAAAATTCACATAATTCTCCTGCCATTCACAACAAAATTATCGTGCGGCAACTACGTGAACAACCAGAACGTGAGAAGCTGTTGTTCATTGCATTTTTGTTTTTAGTTGTATGTTTTTTGTGTGAAATGTGTCCGTATGTGTGAGGAGGCATTTCATCTAGCAATGAATGACAGATTTGCATTTTGCGACATTATGTGTAATTTTGTTTATTTTTCCATAACTTTCGTGTATTTAAGGACAATCAAATTCCACACATTTTGCACAGCTCTACTCATAAATGCTTGATGTGTGCAATGTATGTTTAACAAAAACCGCAGTAAAAGTACAGTATAGCTGCAAAATAATGCTAAAAACTCCTGAACATTTCTATTTATTTTTATCTCTGTAGATCATAGATCACAACTCTGCCAAGCAAACCATAAGTTGCACGTCGAATGCAATGCCCATGTCTACACTGTTAATGTAACAAATGCCTTCACAGATGACATAAATATCTCACTAGCGACCTCACATATTACTGTGCCATTAACATTACGAATGGCATGAGTATGTATAAAGTATAATCTCTTTGTTTGCATATGTGATGCATTTTAGAAATATGATGTGATATCCTGCTATTTATTGTCATAAATAATATGTGGTTATAAGCTAAGCATTTGGTCTGCCAGGTAAGGCACACTAAATATATACATCCCACTTCCAATAAAAGCAACCGCCTCTGTGGATCGGCAGCTGCTCTTACACATAGGGGCCGATTCCGATCTCGGCCGGTAGGGCTCCGAATCGGATTGGGCTTTACCGGATCCGATTCGGAGCCCTGTTTCCCGACCGAATCGTACGCGGGTCCGGCCGAGCGAGTACGATGAAAGCGCCCGCGAAATCGCCGACCGACTCGTACGCGGCTTCAACACGCTCCGACCGACTCACACGGACACAACTCGCACCGCGCAATGGAGACGTTCCCCGGCCGGGTAAGTACGATGCGCACCGCGAGCAGTCCGACCGACTCGCGCCGTTCGGCTCGAAAGAGCTGTCGGAGCCGGACTTTGGGGGTCCGCGTCAGACCCCCCTGTACGCGTGGCCGCGCGAGTCGCACACAGGGGGGACCCATGGGTCCCCCCTACCTGTGCATGTACGGCACGATGCGCTCCGACGCGTACCCGCTATAGGGGGCGCCCTTGTTCGCCTCGCACCCATTGAGTCAATGGGAGCCCGCGTACGCGTTGTACGACCGGCTCCCATTGACTTCAATGGGAGTCCGACCGAATCGAGTCCGGGTGCATGCGTGCGCATCGTACTCGTTCGGTCGGACTGCCAGAGTCCGATTCGGTCAGAATTCTCTCCGGGTCCGGCTCGGTCGGAGAGATTTCCGGCCCGAATCGGAATCGGCCCCATAGTCTTTGACTGAGCACATAAGGGTTCAGCCGCAAGGCATGGCCTATGAGCAGTCAACACCTCCTTTACATGGCCTTCGGCCAGGCCATCTGCCCAGCTTTCTGGAGTCAGCTAATTTCTACTGTACTTGGCCGTCAGCCATGCTGATTTGGGATAGCTGTAAGATGGCAGGCCCTGCTGCACTTTGCATTTGACTGTGCACTGCTAGTGTTGGTGTTGAGCTTGGCCATCAGCAAGGGCCCTTACCCAACCCTCCACTGGCAGCCAAACCCCATGTGTGTGCAACCCCACTTGTGTGCAGTTGTTTTTTTTAAGCACACCTGAGATGCCGCAAATTGATTCTGTTCTAGATCATACATTTGCAGACTGCCCGGTCATATCAAGGTATTGGGGAAAACGTATGCCTGGGCGGAACCTGTTGAATTTTGCTCTGTGGAATTCCACGGAGTTACCAAAAAACTCAGTGAGATGCCGCAGAATTCCACGAATGGGTGGAAAAATACTCTGCTGGCTTTTTCACTTTATTTTTCAAGCCGGTAGTGCATTTCACACAGAAAATCTGCGAATGTAACCAGGAAGTGCGCATGGGCATGCCCATTTTGTTTTACCTGCTTTCTCTGCTGTTTTGTGTATGGTGCTGGGCTTATTTTTTAATCTGTTTTAATCTGTGCCAATCCTCCCCATCCCACTCATCCACCCCTTGTTTACTTATTTTTTATCAGTGTGAGTCTTTCTTCTACATTTTTCTTTTGTTGCGGTGCCGCCATTGCCACAAGTCGCAAACCATGTGGGCACAGGGGCCAAGCAGGGGTGCAGCCCGCCCCATTTTTACTGAGGCGGAGGTGGCCGTGCATGTTTTTTGGGTCCAGCGCCACCTCCCCTCCATGCTGGCAGCAGGTGGCAAGCCTGAGAGAGGGTACACCCTGCAGGAGCATCAGCTACTATGGGCGAGAGTGTACTGGTGTGTGTGCTGCAGCACAGGGGTGCAGCGCACCTCACAGTAGCTGACGCACCACTGGGTGAACCTAATCGATAGGGAACAGGACCTGCTCGACCTGCTGGTTGTTGAGGTTGCAGGGCTCAGTGAGTAATTCTTTTTTGTTTCTAAAAATGCTAATATTATTTTTTCAAATAGAATGTTGCTCACACTCAGAGGTAAGTTATTTTTATGTTATGAATAAAATCTTGAGCTAGCCAGGTGCTTTGCGCTACCTACTAGGCGCTCGCTTGGGCTGATTATTTAGGAAGTGTTGCAGTCTCCTCTGCCCTGTCACTAAGATAGTAGTATATCAGTGAGTTAACATTCTCTGTGCCTTTCTTTATGTAGCCCATACAGTCCCAATCTCCCGGTGATGTGTAGTATGCATTGAAAAGGGAGATTGAGTTGACCCATCAAAGGGGGTAGAGAAACAAAAATCATTCGCTGCAATGCATTAGTAGTTCAAAATGTAGTTTAGATTCAGTAATTAGGAATAGGGCTTAGGTTTAAGAAATTAGGAATATAGCAAAAGGCTATCTGATTTAGTAAAGTACAATGCTACTGTGTCTGGCTGTTTAAATATTATTTTAGAGATTAACTGTACCACTAATCTTATTTTTAACCTTCTTTATTTCTTACATCAGCACCAAAGGGCAAGAGGGCATCATCAGAGCAGGGCGAAGGGGCTGCCACCACCAGAGCGGTGGTGGGTGGAACCACCACCAGCGCCGCAGCCATGGCAGATGGTTCTGCTGACACCAGTAAGTCCTGCTATTATTATTTCCCTAAGTTTTACCTCTCCCCACTAGCTGAATGATTTTGCCTTGTTTATTTTTTTTATACTGGCTCCTTTTTTTCAGCTTCTCTATCTAATGTTTGTTAAATTATTGTTATCCCTGCACTATCCTTTTTTCCTATATTTCATGTTTTTTTAGCTGACTTCCTCATGTCTGTAGCTTTTCTCTGCTTTTTTAGTAAGCTTTCACTTTCTCCTTAATATGTCTTCTGGTACTGCAAGACGAAGAGAACAGAGTTTTGGTACTGTGAAGATTGCAGGCCCAAGTAAGCTATTATTCACCACACATGTTTGTTGAGAAGGTTTTCTTGCTCATGCTCAAACAGTCAAAACGAGAGAGTGGCCATGGTCATGGACCCCCCCAATGTTGTGTTATCATTTATTTATACAGTATATCAGCAGTTTCCCTGTCAGTGCATCATGGCAGGAAAGTATGAGATCCCATTGCATTTGCCAACCAAGACCATACGTCCTTCATTGACTATTTCACCCCTTCATTGAGCTACAATGACTGATCACAGCTCTGTCCCTCCATTATGAAACATTTTTGCTTGACTTGACCGCTTTTCTAATATGCCAACGAACAAGCCTCCCAAAGTGATTGTTTTATTAAAAGATATTGCTAACAAAACTGTAGTGATGTATTGCTGCTGTACTTTGTAAAAAAAATAGTAATAATTACTTAGGAGGTGAATCTGGATCTAAAATGGGTAAATTGTTTTCTACTCGCACAGGCCACTAGTGCCATGGCCAGCAGCAGCGCCATTGTGTTGGAGGAGGAGCCCCAGGAGGTGGCAGGGACGGGTGGTGGTAAGGCACATTGCTTGCTTACTGACAAATTAAGTCTACTGTATTTGTTAAGTGAGCCAGATATCCCACCCATCATCATTCATCACCTCCCTGCCCTTGGCATTTTGCCACCCACAACCTAACTGCAGCTTAGTTCAATTTGGCACTGCAATGTTGGCAGTGCAATGTGTGTCTGCTTCAGTTAATGAGGCATTACAAAGTTTTCAATGTATTAAAAACCGAAAACAAGGTGTGTTTCCCAGTGCCAACTCAGTCACCTCCTACTAGTACTTCACTCCATTATTCTTTCCTCATGATCTGTCCTTGCTTACCAAAAAATTGAAAAATCCATTCTTGGCATGTGCCACATTTTTCTGGCCAAGTGATTTATGTATATATATTTCATGGCTTCCATGAAGGATTTACGCCTATTAAAATTTTTCCCTTACGTCATTCGTCAACTACAGTGAGTGACTAAGTAAAAGCTTAGCACAGGATGATTAGTGACACCCCATTATTCTACAGCCAAACCTCTGCCTAGCTTAATCCCTCTAACTTACCTTGCAGTAGAATAAATTTCCTTACTGCCAAGTGAAGGTATTTGTTGAAAATAATTTGTGGTGGAGGGCAAGGCCAGGGACTAATGTGGGATTAAGGGCCTGATTTAGAGTTTGGCAGATAGGATGCTCTGTGACGTACATGCTAAATAAAATATATATTCTGATCCCTTCCCTGTCCTGCGGTGCATCGTTTTATCCACTGTCTACTCACAGCAGACAGGATATCCACATTTATATGTGACCTGTGTGAAGTAGTATTATTATTATTCATGAGCCTCTTTGGAATCAGGTTAGAATTGAAAGGCAGTCTGAGAAAAGCAGGGACATTTGAATTAAAGTAAGATAGTAAATTGTCCATTACAGCTGCAGACCACAGAGAGTAGCAGACCCGAAGCTGGCCTCCATTAATGTTGGACAACAAGAATACTATTAATTGTGCTGCATATAGACTTTACTCATTATTGAGAGGTAATTTTATCTTTTTAAACAAAAAGTGTCTGTCTAGTTTTTTCTATGAAATCCTTTAAATGAAAAAAAATCCCTTTTATTCTGGAGATATTCTAACTTAATTCCTTTCAGTCAGTGATTTATGAGATGCATGTGTGGGGAAAACCTGGCCCTATGGGGACCAGAAATATTCTGCTACTGTGCCATTTTATAAACTAGTGTTTGCACTGAGAATTGTTTACAATTTGCCTTTATTAATTAGTTTTCTTTCTTGAAACAGCTACTCCTGCTGGTCCACCATCACAGCAGGCGATAGCTGCCTAGCTGCTGTGCCACCGGATGGAGACCATCCAGGCCAAATGTCACTGGCTGTAGGCTTTGGACGGGGAAGGGGGAGACATGTGCCACTGCTCGCATTACCTCCAGCCAACCGCCTGTGCCTCCATCCAAGCCACACTACCACCAGCACTGCCGACAGTCTGGATCAACCACTGCTGCCCCACCTCCTCATCATCATCCACAGACAGCCTCCTCGACCGTGAGGATTCAAATCGCAGAAGGGGCACTAAAAACAACTGTGCAGATTACAGCGTATAAAACTCGACTGGCAGACATCAATACCGAGATCTCTGATAATAAGGAGTATTTGATGAAACAGAAGATATCCAAGCTGCAGAAAGATTTGCAGAAATTTGAAAAAGAGAAAGTCTACCCATACCTCAAAGCTGACTATACGTCTGTCAAAACAAGTTATTCATCGGACGATAACTCAGATAGGAGAAGCTCGACTGACAGTGACTCCAGTACAGGGAGTTGGGGTAGCAAC
Source organism: Calotriton arnoldi (assembly GCA_963921515.1). Classification (NCBI taxonomy): domain Eukaryota; kingdom Metazoa; phylum Chordata; class Amphibia; order Caudata; family Salamandridae; genus Calotriton; species Calotriton arnoldi. The sequence goes on from CAWUFW010003593.1 coordinate 360,583, forward strand.
AATTCTAGGAGGGCAAATCGCCCTAATCAGTACTATGGTGCACCACCATATCAGGGCCCAGCAGTTTTTCAAGGCCCTCCCCCTCCATTCTGGCAATACCCACCATACCAACATGGGCCACCTCAATTCTTCCAGCATAACAACCCCCCTTTTTTAGACAGAGGTTGGGGCAGAGGAAGAGGGCGCAACAAAAGAGGATCGCAAAAACAGGTCCATTGGGAAGACCAATCAACTTACAACATAGAGACAAGGAGCAGAACACAGGGCAAGAAACACTAGTGATAAATCTCTCCCACCGTCTACTAACTGACCAGGCACAGACGGTGTTGGAGAAAGGCTTGGGTTTTGTTCCCACCCCCGGGTTGATTCATTCAGAGACCTCTGCGAGGTCCAGAACTTGTTCAGGAAGGTACGGCTCAAAGCCTTTTTTCAAGACCGTCCATCTAATGAATCGGAGGATTCAGGACTGAGAAACCCTCGACTTTTTCACCTAACAATAGCATGGTCCCTGTGGAAGTTGTAGCATTTGAGAAAGCAGTTCTCAAGGAACTAGCCCTGCCTCATAACAACATTCCTTTCCATAACCTATCAAACTCTGAATTGAATGCAGCAAACAGTCTCGCTGAGGACACAACCATCACAATCAAGCAGGCAGATAAGGGTGGGGCCACTGTAATCCAAAGTACTGTCAACTACGATGCAGAATGTAGTCGCCAACTTCTTAACGACAGATACTATACACCGATAACAGTGGACCCCACCACCCGCCTAATCACCACGATTTCTACATTGGTCTTCGAGGCTGAAACCAATGGTTGGATCAGCCAGAAGGAGGCAGCCTTCTTGATAATGAAGGAACCGAGGGTTCCATACTTTTACACCTTACCCAAAATCCATAAGGGTAGTACCCCGGTTCCAGGCCGCCCAATAGTTTCCGGTATTGACTCAATATTGGAACCCCTCTCTAGATTTTGCGACTACTTTCTCCAACCCATTGTGAGACAGACCTCTTCGTATGTCCGGGACACCACCGACATACTCAGGATTATTGAGGAGACAGATAATGTTAATGAAATAGACCTACTTGTCACTCTTGACGTGGAGGCTCTTTACACGAACATACCCCAGAGAGCCACACTATCTGTCATAGAAACTGCACTCAACGAACTGGAGTGGACCTCACCCACTCCCATATCGTTTATCATGGAATGCGCAACCCTGGCTCTGACTGAAAATTTCTTTGAATACAAGAAACAGTTATACCATCAAAGCCAGGGGACTTCAATGGGCAGTACCTTTGCCCCCAGTCTAGCCTGTTTGTATATGGCAGCTTTTGAAAGAGACATCATCCACAATATTAACAACCCATACCTCCATAACTTGAAACTGTGGAGACGTTTTATAGACGATATCCTCATTTTTTGGAGAGGCGATCGCTCTACATGTGAGGAGTTTGTCACTTGGGTCAATAATCAAAATGAATTTTTAACATTTACCCACACCATCTCGGAGACCGACATTCCTTTCCTAGACCTGAAAATCCTACTGACGGGCGGGTCACTCAGCACCACACTTTATAGAAAACCCTCTGACCGCAACAGCCTATTACTATATAATAGTCATCATCCCAGAGCGCTGAGAGACAACCTCCCCTTCGGGCAGTTCCTACGCATCAGGCGTAACTGTACTAAGACCTCTGATTTCAAAACAGAAGCCAGCACTCTGGCTGCCAATCTCAAAGCAAGAGGTTACCCAGAACGCAGAATCAGGGACTCCATGAAACGAGCTAGGAACAACCCCAGGGAGGCCCTCCTTGAGGTACACCCTAAACCCACGGCAGACTCCCTAACGTGTGTCACATCATTTACCCCTGACTCAGCTCGCATTAAGAAAATCATCTTAAAACATTGGGCTATCTTAGGTACAGGTGACCTATGCATCCCTAGGCCCCGGTTTGCATATAAACGGACACGGAATCTTAAGGATATCCTGATACACACTAGACCTAAACAGATTAAACAAAGCACACAACAGACCCTATGGGGACTTCCTCCAGTAACAGGGCATTACCCGTGTGGTTCTTGCGCAGTGTGTAAGCAGACTAAAGTGACTAAGGAGATCTGTTTCTCCGCGAGTTTCAAGTGGACCCTCACCCGCCATACCAATTGCAATACAACACAATGCATTTATATGGTAACCTGACCCTGCGGCCTGAGATACATAGGCATGACAATGCGTACAGTCAAGACCCGGATAACTGAACATAAAAGTAATATTAGATGTCAGAGGGTCACAACCAGACTATACACGCACTTTAAAGATACCAAACATCATCCTGACTCTCTCCAGTGGGTGATCCTGGAAGCCCACAATCAGATTTTACAATCGACGCTTTTCAGGATTGAACAGAGATGGGTCCATAGACTTTCTACACACCGTGTAGGGCTCAATGACGACATTCCCTGGGGTTTACTGATTTAATCATATCCCTACCCCCAGTTCGTTACTAATGAGTACAATATCCGATAACATCTGCTCTGGGGCACTATCCAATGCCTATTAGTGGTATGCCTCTTGATACTAGGACCACTGAACATGATCGATCTCCTTATATCTATGGGTATGTAGTCCCTACAGACACATCATTCGTGAACCATCCACCTACACTTTTGTCTGTCTCACATCATATGACTAACCTGGATACAACCCTGATGTTACCAACTCCAACTGACACCAATTCACCTATGGTAAGCTTTCTCCACGCTACCTTCAGTATATCATCATGCACCAATACTTACATGATCTTTATTTTTGATTCCCAACCGTATTGGTGATTATTATTATTAATACTCCTACGATACTTCGACACTAGATCTTTTTAGACCCATATACGAGTTGTTAGACACCTTTCAGGGATCTATTTCAGATACTTTTCCAAGATGGCCACCATATTTATCAGCATCTCATTAGAATGTCCACCTTGGCCCGTTATCCCGTGAGTTCTCCTCTGAACCGCGAGATGACTCACGGGCTGTGCTTTGACCAAGTAGTATTGCCAACATTAATACATTGACATACCCCATTGCCTCTGATTGCCAACTTCGTAGACGGCCACTACTGGCACCATGATGAGACTGATTGTTCTCCCCCTCTTTTTGTGTATAAACGCTAGTATGCACCTCTTAGTTATCTTTCTAAGATGGCGGCTTTATTTACGAGCATTTTATTACACTGTTTAGCATGGCCCAATATCTCGCGAGATCTCCCTGAACCGCGGTAAGATTCGCGGGCTCTGATTCAACCAGGAGTATTTCTATCCACCGGACCAGTCCCACTTCACCATCCCGGTTCCGGCGGCAGGGTAGGTCAGGGTACGAGCGCTCAACGAGTGTGGGTAAGTGAACCCCCCTTTTTCTAGCCGGATCGCCCCGACGCCCAAACTAACATGTGGGTAGATGACTTGATCGGGGACGCTCTGAGTTCACATCTCCCACTCTCCCATTCCCTCTTGGGGGCATCGAACCCGTTCTGCCCATCTGTGGTAGATGGAATCCCTGCAGGGCGGATACCATGTTGACTCGTACTTCGGTATTGGTTTGACAGCATATACACCAGCATGAGTAGCTACTGCCCGGGGATTGCCATTATACGGGATACACGGGCTCATGATTGCCTCAACAGGTGGTGGGAGCTGGTAGCGGACTCTGGGCACCCCATCACTGTTAAGTGCCCCTTGTATGTTTCTGCCGCCAGAGCCCCCCCCACCCCGTGTGTCTCACACTGAGTATATTGGTTCGCACTATGATTACATCCAGCCTCCTGTCTCCCCTCTCTATCATCTAGGACACACATTGGTGTCCATTTTGACCGCCGGACTCCGTTGCAGGCAACCCTAGTCAGCATCTTGGGTGAGCTGTGTTCTAGCACATCTGTTTTTATTAAATTAATTTCAGACCTTGATTGTCCTTCTATTTTAATGTCATTATTATGTGTTTACTATGTATAACTGGGATTTCCAACATACGATTGTCGCAAATGTTTTTCGTATTTTTTTCCCTTTTTTAACACACCACAAGCACGGTGTAGAGCATGGGTGTGTATGCACTAAATACACCCACACCTTGTCTGAGTACATCTAATGTGATGCTGAGTAAATAATTTTAAATATGTATTTTTTGTCCCCACATTTAGGGCACCTACTTGATTACATGGTATGTAGGTTCTTCACTTATCATGTCGTGTAGATAGTTATTTTTGGTCCTGATGAAATGCCTTGATCCTTCTGACGTAAAGAGCATGAAACATGTTGACCAGTAGAGAGTAGAGCATATATAGCTAGAAATCTTTCAGCTAGTTCATTGCCACTCTCCCTGTTTTTACTCAGGCAGTTTACCTCCCAGAATAAAACAATACTAGGACTAACTGACCTGTTTTAATCCACGCACTGCACATCTACACACACACTAGGCCCCTTACCCCCACTGCACCCAACGGCAGGAACAAAAGATCCCCGCCAAAGAGCCCCGTACTGGGTGCCCGTCAGGTATTGCACCGCCGACCGGACGAGGGGCAGGCTCATATGATGAAGCATGACACCTAGCTTGCTAGGTGTGTGAGAGCCCTAGTTCCGACAAGGGAATTCCCCCTTGTTTTCTACTTCAGGTGAGACGACCAATCCTGGGTGTCATCTTCACCTACACTCCCACATTCTTTTACTCAGACCCTGAGGAACTTCATACCCTCTTTGCTTACTGTCTCTGTGGGGCATGTATGCTGGACCTCGTTAAACTTGCCCCCCTGTCCCTTTTGTTTGGTAGACAGTCTGGATCAACCACTGCTGCCCCACCTCCTCATCATCATCCACAGACAGCCTCCTCGACCGCGTCCTTCTGGAGCTGGTGCTGCTTCACCAAGAGGTAGCATGCCTTCACACCCAGATAGATGCCCTCTAAGCCCTTTTTTATTATATTTCTTTTAGTGGCAGGGACTTTTGTTGTGGGTGGACAGGGTGGGAATTGGGAAGGGCAGTTGAGGTAAGGAGGACTTTGTTGGACTTACTTTGGGCATTGGTTGCAGCTATTTATTAATTTATTTGGGGAGAGGGGTGGGCCTATTGTGGGCAGAGAGGGTGGGTTTTTAAATTTGTAAACAAAAAGGGAATTGTTTCTTCATATGTGTTTTGTCTTTGCACTGCTTTTAGCTCAGCCTAGCTTTTTAATTGACAAAAAGCTGCTCTCTGAACAGTTGCATACTGTACATCGACTTTTCTCCCTAAACCTTCCCTAGCTGATTCTGAAATCCCTTGCCATATATTTTTTTTTTTGCTAGATTACTTACTTTACCTATACCCAAACAATTTCCCCTACCAGAGTGGGAACAACACAAACTAAGTCTGTCTTATTGCTTGAGGATATTAACTGTTGCCACTTTTGCAGCATCCAGCCACTTATCAAAGAGTATACCAGTTATTTATACCCTTTCCTACTACTCTCTGTAACTATATTGACCATAAGGGGAGTTATGCCTATGTTGCCTACAACATACATAAAAAATCCTAATCTTCAGTAGAAATTACTAACTAAACTAGTTCATTTCACTTCTTAGCTCTCTTACCTGAATAGATGAAGCAATGGCTGCTACCTCGCTCAATCTTCCAAAGCCTTATTGCAGGGTTTCTCAAGGTGCCTTCTTAATGGTGGTGCTAGTAGTAGCAGGCTACTGTGCAAACAGGGAGACATCACAAACGAGGTCCCTCTCCCATTTAGGTGAACTCCAACTGTAAGGTTAATCAGAAGGACTAGCCATCACTGGCAACTAGATTGAAAGAAAACACAGAGTTAGTGGGTTATTTATATAATAAATTATCAAAGACTGAGACCAGACTAATACCATGAGACAAATACCTGATATTATAACTTAGCAGTAGGAACTTCTGAGCAATCAGGAACTAGTATTTACATAATTTATGAAAACAGTTAAAATTAAACATACAAAATCTTCGATTCAGGTGGAGTGGACTCAGGACAGGTTAAAGTGAGGTATTTAAGCAATACAAGGCCTGAATGATGATGTTGACGAATGATGTTATATATGACCAACACAAATCTAAAAGAGCGGGAAAACACAGTATTACATCAGAGGATCTCAAACATAAATTCTTCTGGGACCCTCAACAGTCCTGTTCGGTCAGTGACATGTTATCTCGTTGACGTACAAATGACTGTTAGCATTATCATCGCGTCTGTTCTCTACCAGGAGGATCCGTGACTTCAAAAGTGTGTTTAAAATTACCTGCTATCCCTTAGAACTATGATTTTATTAAAAATAAAAAATTGGGGTAGTGGTAAGGTTAAAAGAAAGAGAGATGTGTATGGGGAAGGGTTAAATAACCCGCACATCTCCATAAAACATGCCCATGAGAAATAATAATGATTCAGAAAATCATTTAGTCATGCCCCTAAACCACCCACTGGTTTCTCTGACTCCATGCCCTATCATTAAGCCGTGTACAGGAATACCGAGTTCTCTTTCTATCATCTTTTTCAGCGATGCTGGTAGCTCCCCCAGGGTATGAACATAATTGTTCTTCCTTGACTCAAACCATCGATGTTTTTTTTAATTCAAACCTTGTGATTAAACCATATACAAGACTACCAAGTCCCCTTTCTATCATTATAATCAGCTATGCGGATAGTCCCCCCAGGGTACAAACATAATCGTTCTTGTGTGACATATACATCACTGATTCAGACCACCTGGCAAGCAGCGTCTTGCTTTTAAAACTAACGTGGAGCGTAGTACCTTCTAATATACAGAACGGGAAGGACCGCTATTAGTACAGGGGATTCGATCCAATGTAAGTTTGTATCTACTCGCTGACAGTGCTCAGAATGTTATCCCTTGCAGTTTTACTTTTACTTGGGAACATAATCCACAAACCTCTAATCCCAGCGTATTTATCTCTTTTTGTTTTCCCATAGGAGCGTTACAGTCCACCTCCTTCCTGGCTCCTATGGAGCCTCATAAAATAACACTGAAGGCATTTTCTGTCCGTTTTCTTAGGGGTTCCTACATTTTGGCTCAACGTCAGCTTAATTGTTTAAGAGGAGCGATTATCATTCACTGTCCTCAATCCTTTACCATGCCTACATATGAAATTTTCCTCTGATCTTACAACCAATGGAATATCGCCTTTTAACCTAATTGCGCCCTGACAAGCATACGTAAGGCTTGCAATCATTATCGGCACACACTGGATTTACCAGAATTCCCAAGGCATCTATATGTGCACTAATCCTTGACACATAATGATACTGGCGTGCAATATAAATCATACCAATTTCTGAGTCCCTTGTTGAAAACGGCTCAGTGACAGTCTACCTAAACAAGAATTAAGACTCAAACGGCATATCTACGCAATAAGTAGTTACTGCATCCTCATGGTAAAAGTGGGCCATATTTTTGGAACATAAGGGAAGGCACATTTTGTTATATACCTAAACATAGTCATATAACAGTCAAACCTATGCACCCTCTTCTCTTTCCTATGTATCTGAGGTACTTCCTTTACAAACCAAGGAAGTTTGATTTAACGTTTCATCAAATTAGCACAAGTGAGGAGCTGAATATAGATTCAATATGAGTAGTCCTAGTGTTTATTTGCCATTTTTTTCCCATTGTCCCACTAGATTTGTCTATTCTAACTCACCCACATGTTTTGTTTGCACTCATGTGGTGTACATACTCAAAGAGCAAATTGTTTGGCATTCACGATAATTTGGATTGGGTTGTGAAAGTCACCAGAATGCCTAATATAGCATTGTCATGAAACGTTGAATACATGCGTTTTTATTGTCTTTCCACATTTTAGGGGAGACCATAATATCCTCCGAGTTTCTCATTGACAGAACACATCAATATCCAGGGGAAAGTGTCCTTCTGGTTCCACGAAAGGGATACAAAAATAACCTTATGGTCCTCATGAAAGCCACCAAACCTAGTTGGCACAAGTAGACTGAAACATGTTGACCATATGTTGTATGTAGATGTGTAGGTTATTTTACTCTTTCCCATACACATATCTCTTTCTTTTAACCTTACCACTACCCGAATTTTTAATAAATTATAGTTTTTAGGGGTAGGAGGTAATTTTAAACACAGTTTTCAAGTCATGGATCCTATAATGCCTCTTGTGTTAGAGACAATTCCTCCTGGTGGAAGACAGACCTGATGATGATGCTAACAGCCATTAGTACATCAGCGAGATAACATGCCACTGACCAAACATGATTGTTGAGATTCCCACTAGAATTTTTGTTTGAGATCCTCTGATGTAATACTGTGTTTTCCCACTCTTTTTGATTTTTGTTGGTAGCCTTTGGGAAGCCAAGTGGGGAGGCCATTTTCCATAGCTTCTCCCTCCCACATTGTTGTCTTTTGAGTTATATATGATTATGCATCCCTTTTATGCATGGGTGAGTAAGTGAGGCTGGCATAGGCTATAGCTCAGGTAAGAAAAGATCCTGCAGTGAGTTGATGTCACTTTCACCACATCTGCCCGCCCAAGCGTGTGATCCATTTATGGTGTAAATTAATACATGAGCACTGCACAGTGACGTCCCAATAAGGCTCCAATGGCATATCACATCCTACAGGGACAAACAGAAGTCCCCCGACATTACGTCCTAATTAAAGCCCATACCACACAATTGACTAAAATGGGCTATCACGAGTAAGTCTTTCTCCGCTGTTGCTTAACACCGTGCACTACAACCGAGTTAACCACTCCCCTGTACCATGTCACCATGCTTTTACATCCTACAGGGACACACAGAAGTCCCCTCGCATTACGCTCTAATCCAAATCCATACCACTCATGTGACTACAATAGACTACCTCGAGTGAGTCTCTTTACTCTGTTGTCTAACTCCGTGCACCACAACAGAGTTAACCACTCCCCACACCACGTCACGACGCTAGGCGCCGGGACGCGCGTCCTAGCAATTACGGCTGACATCGGGCGGGAAACTAGACACATAAATGCCGGCTTCCTGATCACAGCCACACCTTCGGAATCCCGAGCAGCGGCCGCAGTAGGTATGGGAAGCAGGCAGACGACTTTGACGAAGTAAGTGAATGCCGGAGTCCGGAGCCCTGACTCGATCCCGCTGGACACCACAGGTATCGAGCACCCCCTCTGTAACAGGGAACGTTTCCCTTGAATCTTTTTTTCTCTTTCTTCTCTTTTTTCTCTCCCTTGTCACACCCACAGAGTGTGACTATAGGTCCTGCCCCCCGCGGGATTCATGTTGCTATTGATGGAAATCTCATCGTAAGCATTAACCTTCCTCTTCTTATGGTAACCGCCGTAGCACCGAGCATACTCACAATAGTGCATAATACTCAGTACTATTAAATGGGTCACGCACAAGCGCCACATCTCGTTTCACGCTATTTCTTCTTCCGCATAACGACCGGATTAATACACCAAACAAGTCACAATCACCATGTGCGTTGATGAGAAGCTTCTTTATTATATGTTCATGTGTCTGTTCGTACTGTTTGTCTGCTTCCTTTACAGATTTTAAGCAACGACAGGAGGAAATCACCACTGTTTAAACGAACCTTAGCGAGTGCGACACTTCTGGTCACCACAACTACCTCTGACCATCACGCCCTGCACTTACATACCAACACATAGGTCCTGACGAAAGCCAGCATACGTCGCAGTCTGGCTGAAACATGTAGACCTGACCTGATTGGATATTAGAGACATAATTTAACCTCTACACATATCCACCTCCGCTTTTAAGCACTGCCAGAGGGCCCACCATTAAATACTGACCTTTATTCAAAGGGACCCTTTGGACAGTTTTTAACTCACTTTAGTAGCATCACTGCACACTCACCGCACTTAAAACCAGCTCCGCTGTAGATCAGGCGTCGAAGCACACCCGAGGTGCACTCGGCACCTTCAGAGGGACCTGATGATGAAGCATGCCACCAACTAGGTTGGTGGGTGAGGGTTTTCATAAAAAACAAATGTTTTTTCCAAACATGAACATCTAGCTTCTAAAGTGTGAGCTAGTTCTTCTTGATACCTTTGTAAATTATTAAGGCACACCTCAATATATCACTCAACCTGGGGGAAGAGGGTTAGGTGGTTAATGAATAGATGGGAATGGGAAGGTGGGGAAAAGTGTTACAAAGACAAATACTACACAACAACAATATTCATCAGGGCGATGAATAGCACATCATGATCATCAAATCTGTTGTGGAAGGAAATGAAGGAATGACAGTTCAATTAAATACATTACAAACAGACCTCCAGCCCCAGAGGCCCATGTTATTATATATCTAAATGTTCTGTCATATAGGTTTGAAAAACACAAATTTTGGAGGAGTGCACTCACACAGTTCTAAAGATTATGATTTCTAAAAGAAAAATGATACTGTATATAACTGCCAAATTAGGCAATGCATCTACATTCTTCTCGGAATGTCCATCTTGGGTGCCTGGGTGAACCGGTCCAGCAAGGTAAGCAGGAGTGTTATAGATCTTTCGCCTTTCATGCAGGAGAAAAGAAGGCAAGAGGATTGTAAAATAGGCATGATATTGTAGAGTCAAGGAGAAGGACAGAAGGTAAGCTTCATGAGGAGTGGACCAAGAGGCAGAGCAAGAGCATGGGCTTCTGCAATAATTCATTATGACTCATGTGTGATTAACTGAGAAGTGAGAGCAATTTTACAACCAATCTCAAGAATGTAGCTGCATGTACCTGGCTGATTAATCTCACAAATGTCATAACAATTTGCCAAGTGCGTCCATCATGTGATGATGTGACGGTGGGCGTGGCTTGCAAGCCGATGGATTCAGACGCAGAGCTCTGAGCTCCGCGCCGGCCCCGTGAGTTATCAGGCGATAAAGACCGCCGCATCCCTGGGAGGTCGTGGCAGGGGGCTGCCGCAGTAGTGCGGGGTCCCGGGACGTTGATTAAGACCCTTTCCTGCCCAGACTGTGGAGCGGGGCTGAAGTGGAGGCTCTGAGGGGCAGCGGGCTCCGGAGACCAAGATGGCGCCGACCTAGGTGCGGAGCTCGATTGGGCGGGCCTGCGACCCGGCGCTGGAGCGCTTGCTGAGCACTGGAGGTGGAGCGGCTGGCTAAAGGACCCCCGTGCACATTCCGCGACTGGGACCCGGTCTGGCCGACTTGCAGCGGGGGAAGGGCCCCCCCCGATCACACTCCGGGAGAGCTGGGTGACGCGGCCTGATCCCGCGCTGCTGTGGTGCCCTTGCAAGGCTTCCGGAGCCCCTGGTAGGTCGTACTGGGCGGCGGGGAAGCGCAATCTGCACAGCGGAGGGCCGCAGCGGTGGATGTAGCGCTGGGCAGCAAGGAAAGGACAACTGAGCTGTCTGGCCGCCGAGCTGCTCGGAGCAGTCCATGAAGCCCTGAACTTGGCGCCTGAGAGTGGATGCTGGTGTGCACTCCCGTGGGAGTAGCGCCGCGAGTGGAGAAGGCCTGACCCCCTGCCTCCATGCCCCCTGAGGCGGCCTGTTGGAGAAGCTGATCGAAGGAGGCGAAGGTGGCCGTGTCAGGGGCCGCTGCTTGACAGAATCGTGCGGTGAGAGACCCAGGGGTGCTACACGGAGGGTCCCTCTGATAACGGCTGATGTGGGCCCCTGTGCGTGAACACTGCTACGCATGGGCTTGATGCTGCACGACACGCTGGGACTAGCAGTGGCGCTTCGGCATACGCACTTGCGACACGGGGCCTGAACACCGCCTGTGCCCGTGCAGACTGGGGGCGCGCTGGTCCTGGGGGCCCTGGACATGCTGAGTGGATATTGATGCCCTCTGGGACAGTTGCATGTTGCCGCGGACCGCTGCCCGGTGGCTGATCTGGAGAACTCTGTGCCTGGGGGGCGCCGCTGCTGCACTGGTGGAACGAGGGGCCTGTGAACTTTGCGACGGCGGTGGCTCTGCCCGCTGACGCTTTATTAACCGCTGGGAAGGGACCGGTGGCATTGACTGCGGGGGGCCTGGCCTTGCGACCAAGTGTGGACTGGTCCCCAGAACTACCTGATATACAGCCGAGCTATGGGGAAGCCTAGAGGGAAGCAGCAGATGGCTCCCCCGGGCCAAGAGGACGATGAGCAAGAGGCTAAGCGACCGGCTTCTCCCGAGCCGGCAAGTGATGCGGGGGTGCAGCAGCAGCTGGCCTGCATCCTCCAGGCCATCACTGATACACGTGAAGCACTGCATCAGGACATTGCTACGGTGTCGGTGGGTTTGGGTTTACTGCGAGCCGAACATGCCAAGCTAGCAGACAGAGTGGAGCAGGCTGAGACCTCCTTGGCGACTTTGGAGCCGGCACAGAAGGCCATCCCTGACCAGATGGGAGACGTTACCCGCAGACTGTTGTAGCTGGAGAAGCGAGCTGAGGACGCGGAAGGGAGGAATCGGAGGAATAACATTCGTGTGCTGGGCCTCCCGGAGGGAATTGAGGGGTCCAACATGGTTCAATATCTGGAAGACTGGCTCCGCGACAAGGTGGCACCGGAGGGGCTGATGCAGTTCTACACCCTAGAAAGGGCTCACCAAGTGCCGGCCCGCCCGCTGGCGCCGGGTCGCCCTCCGGTCCGGTGGTGGCCAGGCTCCTCCACTACAAAGATAGGGATCACTTATTGCAGACGGCGCGATCAGCTGGTCCGTATACAGTGGGCAACAGCAAGGTTTCCATCTTCCCTGATTATACGCTGGAGGTGCAGCGTCGCCGAGCGTCTTTTCTGGCTGTCAAGCGGGCTCTGCGCGATGAGGGTCTCCAGTATTCGCTGATGTTCCCGGCCCGGCTGCGGATCATCCTCGATGGTACCACGCATTTTTGTGACGAACCATCGGAAGCATGGGACTGGTTGGGAACGTATAAAACTGGCAGGAAGCCAGCCCGGGATGATGTAACTCGTGAGCCCCCGGGACGATTGCCGCAGCGCCGGCGTCGGCAGAGGCGGCGCCTTGTCACAGTGGCAGCACCCGGCTCTTCTCAAACAGAGAAGGAGAGACAGGAGGCGTAGAGAGCGGTGTCTGAACTGCTCAGAGACCCTGAGAAGAACTCGGAGTCTGGCCCAGAGGCGGATAAATCCATGGCGGACACAGGAACGAACACATCCCAGTTGGGTGACCTGCAGCTGCCGCATGTTACACCAGGCACAGCTGATGATATCATTTGATGTTACTATACAGGTCTTATTGCTTGTATTATTAGCAGGATTGTTGGGCGGGATGTGTACAATTGGATTATTGTTGGTGTATGAATCTTGATTCTGTCATGTTATTGCTTGTGTGCTCCAGCCGGGCAGGTATTGGGAGGGGACTATTGGAGCGGTACCTTCTGGGGATGGGAGCGAGTAGCACGTTCGGGGCATCGACGTGGTCTACTCCTTACAGTACTATTGCTGGTGATTGGCAGATTGCAGCCGCCTTCCCCATTCTAGTTCCTCTGTAGCCACTAGAGGGAACCCAGTTTAGAGTAGTTTGGATGGGGGCTAGTTTTTTTTGTGTGCCTGTCCTGGGGTGGGGTTGTTGGGGCTGTTTTTGTTGTAGTAAGGGAATGTTTCAGGGAAATTGGCGTAATCCATTTCATAAACGTAATTTGTCTGGGGGTACTTGGTGTAACCATTTTCAGCTGGTTAATTATGATCAATGTGAAGCACTGTCATGGGATCGATGTCTGATTTGAAATGCATATCCTGGAACGTCAGGGGCATGCACACTATGCAGCGGAGGCACAAATTACATGCGTACTTGGACCGCAGAGGGGTCCAGCTGGCTTTCCTCCAGGAGACTCATATAGCCCCAAAAGAAGATGTGGCATTGCAGCGTAGATGGAGAGGGCAGGTCTTTTGCACAACGTACTCTGCTTTCGCCCGGGGTGTATTGATATGGGTCCGAGCGGGGGTCCCTTTCCAGCCCACTCGTCAACGGAAGGACCCTGAGGGGCGGTACATATTGGTTGCGGGCAGGCTGAATGGTAGAGACGTGGTTCTGGGTAGCATATATGCTCCAAATACGGAGCAATCTGCATTTTTCACACTGCTGTCTGGGAAGTTTGCTCCATTTTTAACCGGGCCGGCCATCTTAGGTGGGGATTTTAATTCGGTCACGGACGTCCTAATGGATAGGTCGCACCCTCCTCTCCCTGAAGCGCCTGCCCATAATCTCACCAGAGTTAGGCGGGAATGGCAACATAGGTGGGGGCTAGTTGGCACTTGGAGAGCACACCACCCTACGACACGGGATTTATTCATATTTTCTGCTGTGCATGACCTACATGTTCGGCTTGATGCGATGCTCTGCACTCCTGACATCCACGCTGAAGTGCAGCACAGTGAGTATCTTGCCAGAACACTGTCTGATCATAATCCCTTGCTACTGCGTGTGAACTTGCTGCCCGATCGGCCTAAGATCCCGACCTGGTGCCTAAACCCGGAATTGCTGGAAGATCAGGTATTTCGGGAGGTGGTGGGGACTGGCATCACTGATTATTTTCAAGTCAATACTGGCACTGCTTCATCGCTGATGGTGGAGTGGGATGCCTTTAAGAGTGTGATAAGGGGACTCTGTATCACGCAAAAACTGGGAGTGCGTAGAGTAATATTGCAGGATCTATAGCGCGTATAACAGCAACTGCGAGACGTTGAACGAGAGCGGCCTGAGCAGCCAGATCGCCAACAAGAGCTAATAGCCACAAGGGAGGGGGTCGCCGTGCAGGTAGAGCGGCTGCGTTGTTTTGACTATAAACAATATATCACCCGTGCGCATGCAGAGCGCGACAAATCTGGAACGTTGCTGGCATGGCTAGCCAACCCAGCGCGCAGGGGAACGGTTATTCTTGAACTTCACAGCCCGGATGGAGAGGCCTGTTACACGGAGAGGGGGATAAACGACTTGTTCCTTGCTTACCATACAGACCTGTACCAAAGCAAGGTGGTCCCTGATAGGGAGGCCATTCGATACTTCTTGGGGGCGACGGATCTCCCAGAGCTAGATGGGGAGAGGGCGAAGCTGCTGGGCCAGGATATTACACTAGGAGAGGTCCGTGGCGCGATTAAGCATATGGCCAGGAGAAAGACCCCGGGAGTGGACGGCCTCCCGGTGGAATTTTACAGTGCATATGTCGACCTGTTGGCCCCCAGGTTGGTAGCGCTGTATAACACGGCAAGAAAGGAACGACTGTTGCCTGCTACCACCCGCGAGGCGTTAATCATACCACTGTTAAAGCCGGGGAAGTCACCCCAGGACATGACGGCTTATCGCCCATTGTCAATGCTGACCACGGATTATAAAATCTTGAGTAGGATCCTGGCGACCCGACTTCTTCCATACATGACCCATCTAATACATGCGGATCAAGCGGGATTTATCCTGACCCGGAATACGGCCCAGAATGTGCGGCGCCTCATTAGGATTTTGGAAGCGGACACTTACGACAGAGCATCTGCTGCTGTCTTGGCAATAGATATTGAGAAGGCTTTCGACAGTCACGAGTGGCCGTATTTGATCCAAGTCATGCGCCAATTTGGACTGGGGGAGGGTTTCGCTGATTGGACCTCTCTATTGTACTCACAATCCACAGCGCGAGTGAAAACGGGACAAATGATATCAGATGCTTGCACTGTGGGTCAGGGAACGAGGCAGGGATGTCCCCTTTCCCCATTGCTGTTCGCCCTGGCCATGGAGCCGGTGGCGGTGTGGGCCAGGTCGGGGCTGCATTTTCCTGGGCTACGTATCCGCGAACGGATTCATCATATAGCATTATATGCTGATGATCTTCTCATGTTCCTGTCAGACACGGAGGGAGCTCTCAACGGGGAGAAGTCTCTAATGAAAGATCTTAGTGCGGTTGCTGGACTCAGGGTGAACTGGGCAAAGACTTGCCTGTTTCCCGCTGCGCCGCAGACTGAGGGCCCCACGACTACGCAGGGGGTACGATGGGAACGACAATGTGTGACGTACCTGGGCACCCATATCTATCATACCCAAACGGACCTATTAGAGGGTAATGTGGGTAGGGCCATTAGATCACTTAAGGGCTGTATGGCGTTCTGGAGTACGCTTCCATTATCAGT
This sequence comes from Calotriton arnoldi, assembly GCA_963921515.1. Lineage (NCBI taxonomy): Eukaryota > Metazoa > Chordata > Amphibia > Caudata > Salamandridae > Calotriton > Calotriton arnoldi. The sequence continues at coordinate 376,711 of CAWUFW010003593.1, forward strand.
GGCTGGACGGGTAGCTATTCTTAAGATGATAGCGCTCCCCAGACTGCTATACTACTTAGGGATGCTCCCTATTTGGATCCCGGCCTCGGTTTTTCAGCAACTACGATCAATGGTGATTGGGTTCCTCTGGGTCGGGGGACGACGGCGAGTGGCTATTAACACACTGAGGAGGCCACGATCGGGGGGTGGCCTGGCGGTCCCTGATTTCAAAACATATTATTTAGCGGCGCAGCTGCAGCGGCTCACTCAGGCGGTGGCGCAGACGCTCCGAACTCCTGATGGTGTAGCGGGAACTCAGGTGGAGAAGCAGATGCTCTCCAAACTGCTGTTGCAGCTACCGCTCTCGGCCTCTTCCCTCACTCTGGAGCTGGGGACATTTAGGCTCTGCTGGAACAGAGCCTATCGGCGCGCGCAAGTGGTAAGACCTTATGCTCCTGAGATCCCTCTGACGGTGTGTGCTGCTCTACCGCACGGGGGTAATTGGGCGGCCTTGGATGGTTGGGCAGAGAGGGGGCTGATTACCATGGGAGATCTTTATGACGATAGTGCCGTGATCCCTTATGAGGTACTACGGGATCGGTACGACTTGCCTTGAGGGGACTACCTGTTGCACTTGGCGCTGATAGCGGCCATCCAGGCGCATTGGAAAACGGGGCTGAGTGAGCCTCCTACATTGTTAACTTGTCAATATATAGTCCTGGCTGCCGGCACCTTTAAGGCAGAGACCTGCTTATATTGCCGAATGACAAGCGAGAGACTGACCCCCTTACTAACGCTCCGGCAGCGATGGGAGGAGGACCTGGGTACTGAGATTCCTGAGGGAGCATGGGACGGGCTAGTGGAACGCGCGTGGAAGAGTACCAGGAATGCGCGCTTCCAGTTAGTGCACTTTTATATTCTTCATCGGGCCTATCTTACCCCAGCGAAAATCAATAAGTACTTTAATACGAACTCAGCAATGTGTCCGCGCTGCAATACGGTGGGGGCAGAGTTTGGGGAATGCCCCCAACTTGGTACATATTGGGAGGAGGTGGTCGCGCTATTGCAAACTCTCACGGATAGGGACATAGAACCCACTATGGGCCTGTGTTTACTGCATTGGTTCCCACATACGTCTAGAAATAAAATAACGAGTACGTTCATAGACTTGGGGCTGCTCTTAGCAAAGAGGGAGATCACAGCGCACTGGAAGACAAAGCAGGGCCCTAGTTATCGAAGGTGGCGCGCAGAACTGGTTAAGTGGGCGGAATGCGAGGGATGCGCGAGAATGCAACTAGCGACCCGGAGTAAGAGCGATAAAGCCTTAGAACTGGCAAGGGCCTGGGAGGCGCTGGTATATCTTCTGAAGACCCCGGATACCGATTCAGACATGGAATCGGTGGCGCCAGAGCCAGGGACGCCACTTGAAGGGGATATTTCCTTCCCAGGGGACTGATTTTGCTGGCTGCCTGGGTGGGGCCTGCTCCTGACACTCGGAAATCGCAGCATGGCTTCCTATATAGCATTTGTACACTATTGGTGTAGTTGTGCCCAAGTACCAATATCAATCATACATAGGGGTTGCGCCTGGGGGAGGGGGAGGGATAAGTGGGAGGATTCTAAGGGTTGTTTGTTTGTATTTGGTTCTCATGCAGCAAGAATAGATGCAGTATTATTACAAATCCTAGTGCTTGATTAGACAGGGCGATTGTTACTTAATATGACACCATGCGCTCCATGACTGGCACTGTAGTGTAATGGGTTATGATGTTTATAGTCAATTGCTGGGTGAGGTAACCCGCAGGCATAGCCCAAATGTCTGAATCTGTTAATGTCATAATACGGATGCATTGTCATTGAATATGTTTGTTCTATGTGAATAAAACAATAAAAATATATTTAAAAAAAAAAAAATCATGTGATGATGTGACATCACATGTATGTCTCCAGTTACAGGACCCCGACCACAACCATATAATAGAGGAGTTTGCCATTTGACCAGCACACACTACTCAGCATTTCCCTAACCAACGCATCTCTTTCCAGTCCACAGGGCTGAGTAGGACTCTTAGAGCCTACATGTGCCTAAATGGTGGGGCTGCAAAAGTCAGACACAAAAAAATATATAATGTTTATCTAGCTATGTCCTTTTTTTGGCAAAGCAGTTTGACGATGATCTGAAAGTTCTATTGAAGCCTACTCAGTCAGGGAAGTAGAGTTCACCCACAAACTCAGGGGGTTCGCCCAGAAGTTGGTCAGCTAACGCACTTGATTATGACCAATCGCCCTTATCCTACTCCTCCTCCTGTGGTGTTTCAAGAACAGTGTATTTGTGTGGTATGAAATGTTGGTTCATTTTAATCATGGTCAATCTCTTCACATTTTGAGGCGAGAGACTGGTCCTACTAATTGTGACAAATGCGTCAGCTGCACAGAACAGACACTCAGCAGAAACACTAGCACAGGACAAGCCAGATACTTTATGGCCAGCCTGCTGAGCTCTGGCCATTGGCACATCTTCCCATACCAATAGACCAATGGGTTTTGATCCATGTAGACCTCTTTTAGGTCATCCAAATAGTCCTGGACCATCCTCTGAATGGTTATTGGTGCTGTTACTTGCTCTACCTTTTTGGCCTTCGCCTCTGCACTTGACTTAATTCCTGCCACTTGAAACAAAGCCATTGCAGCGATTGGGTCGGATTCTTTTGTTGCTGGTGTTCTTTTTGCTGATGTTGACTGCTATGAGACAACAGCACTGCCCTCTCTGGAGTTTGAAGGCTGCACACCAGAACTTCTGCCAGGGACTCTAACTTCTAGCCGTTCTTCTTCCAGGTCTCTCGCTTGCTCAACGATCCACGTCTTGCATAGTGAAACATCCCCTTCTAAAAAGGGAATGATAGTGGCCAGTATTTGTTTGTACTGTGGATAAAGTATTGTGGCACAGATGTACACTTTGAATGACACAATCTCTCTTTGCATCCTTGGATTAGCAGACAAGCGAAGGATTATGCTCTCAACCAACACGTTTACACTGGCAAAACTTTGTGACACCTTTTTTAAGTGGTCCTATAGCAGATGCAACAACGGATAGCTTGGCTTATTTTACTGTCCTCCTTAAAGACTTCCTGTTTGAAAACCACAAAAGGAAGAAGGATCTCTGTCAGGAATTTGATAAGGCCCATTTGCCCACCTCCATGTTCATTCTTTTCCCAGTTGCATCCCCTCCTCTATGAAAGACAGATTCATTGATTGGTCTTTACTGCTCAAACAGACGTTGCAACATGTAATAGGTCCAGTTCCAACTTGTTGGTCCCTTCTGTATGAGGGCTTTCACTGGTACTCTATTATTGGCATGCTGAATGATCCTCAAATGCTTCTGGGTTTTAAAATAATGACTGAAATGAGTGCAGATTCTTCTGAAGGTGGTCAGTATGTTGCTAACTATGTTTTCTTTCTTGAGAAAGTCCTGTACAATCAGGTTGATGCAATGCACCAAACACATGATCCTGAAATAACCACCATCTGCCATGGCCTTAACTATAATACAGCCATTATCCATGGCAACAAATCCATTTCTGAGACCTCTGGGCTGCAGCCATTCAAACACCTTGCTGTTAAAGTCTTCCAAGATGTTTGCAGCTGTTTAAGATTTCAGCCTGACAAACATCACTACTGTTGCATACTGTGGAACACCATTAAAAGTTTCTGCAGCCCTGAGACCTGTAGTTAGCTGCTGACTAACCCCCATGAAAGAGATCCAGTGTGCAGTGATACACATGAATTGCTTAACAACTGGTCCACATCTCTGTCATCAGATAAATAGTGTGAACAGCACTCTGATGCAACGCTTGCCTAACCAATTGCAGTACATCGTGATGGAGTGCTAGGACAGTACCTCTGGCAAAATAGGTCCGCCTGGAAACCTTCCATGTCGAGCAGATGGCTGCCACAAATTCTAAAAATCCCGCTCCTTCCAGAAAAGAAAAAGGGAGGTGGTCAAGTGCTAACATTTTAGCCAGTTTCATGTTGTACAAACATTCCGTTGAGTGGTTGCGTTCGTCGGGCCCCTCCTACCTAAACATGCCTGTAATAGTAGTTTGGAATTTTCTTTTGTGGTGTCACTGATGCAGGCGACTTCCAGAGAGAACCAGGAGGTGGTAGACTCAATGTGCATCTTGGGGCAGTCGCTGTATGTGGTGGTGTCTCCAATTGAGTCTTGTGCCATTTCGAGGTTGCTGATGTGGGTGATGCTGGCAGGGCACTGCTGGAGACAGGGCTGCTTTGCATAAAGCTGTCACCCTCTTCTGCCTCATCAGCTCCCACCACCTCTCTTATCACCATCCCCAACAATTTTTTTAAGGTGGTCCTCCCACCGGATTGTGTAATGTTTTTTCATATGGGCCGTTTGGCCCCCAATGCCATAGTGTGAACCAGGCTTACCTCGACGAACAATTGCGTGGCAAATGGAGCATATTACAATGTTATCCCACTGCTTGCTAATCATAAAGAAGTCCCAAACTGAGAAGGAGAACTGTTTTAGTGTGACACTGGAGCTACTGCCAATGCCTGAAGAACTGGAGGGAGGTGGGTGTGTCGACGATTCCCTCTCTGCAGTGTGTACTTCAACTGAGGTAGTGGTGGATGCAGATCTTAGTGGGGGCCTTACACAATGGAAGCTGGCTGTGGTGGTGGTGGAACCAGTGCCACATCCCTCAGAGCAGGTTGAATAGGAGGAGACATGTCAGTGTCCTCCAAGACAGCTTCCATGACAATGACTGTCTCGTCCTCCTCATTGCCTTCCATAATTCTAAGGCTTTTAGGAACTTTCCTTTGCCCTTGTCTCTCATGGCGAGTCTTGGACTCAGCCGGGGTCCAATCCATGTCCAGATCATCAGAAGGGTGGCTTGGAGAAGATGGTGGAGTACCCTTTCTTTTTCTTGCTGGAGATCGGGAAGCCAATGGGTTCAAGAAGAGGTACATCTTGCTCAGCAGAAAGCCCAACTTCCTGTTCTGCTCCTACTTCATGGAAGATCTATTGCTGACTCCGACTCAGTTTCCTGTGACAATCGGGTACTAGTTTGTGGCCAAGACAGATCCAATTCAGACTCACTGCTCATCGCCATAATTGCAGTGGCTGCATTTCTGAAAGACATGGCCTTGGGCTTAGGTTGGGGTGGTGCGTTGTTGCGGGAGTGCTACTCCCAGCTTGCTGATTGGAAGATGGCGCGGCAGGCACACGTTTCCTAACAAAGGTGGAGGGCGGCACACCAGTGGTGGCAATCGGCTTCTTCTTCTCCTCCTCACTGGCCACTTTCCTGGCAGCACCTTTCTTTGGGGCCATCTTTAAACTCTGACAGTTGGTGCTTAGCTGCACAAGCGGAAGAGAGGAGGACTCAGGTGTTGTGGTCATGCCACTTTGTGTTGACCTTCTGTCTGCCGGTACTGTGGGTGATGTCTCTTGTGCACTGTTAGAACTGGGGGTCTCTAGTTGGCAGAGGTAGGTACCTTTGTCCAAATAGGGACCCTTGCTTCTAGTCAGGGTAAGGGGGATACACTACTAAAATAACCCCTGCTCACCCCCTTTGCAGCTCGGCACGAGCAGGCAGGCTTATCTCAGAGGCAGTGTGTAAAGCATTTGTGAACACATACAGTAACCCAGTGACAACACTACAGATGGACACCACACAGGTTGTAGTATAAAAACAAGTATTTTTATATAGACTTAACACAAGACTCAAAACGACAAAATTCCACAATACAATACGAAAAATATGACTGTCAAATGGTAGAAAATAGCTCAGTTCAATAAAGATGATAAATGCGACACTTTACTCTTAATGTACCTTTGGATGCGTAACGTAAAATAAACAAAAGGGTCGCAGGGAAGGTGATGCTTTGATTCCTTACATGCAGAAAGGAGGATGCGTCGGTTTCTTACTGCGGCCCGGTTCCGATGCATCGAGATGGCGCTTTGATGCGATGACGATCCGGTGCGATGCGAGAAAATGGCGTCTTGCTTACGGTGCGACAACGTAGACGAGATGCGTGCACGCCTGACAGCCGTGCGGCGGCTCGGCGACCTTCTGAGCCGCAACAGGCCCTGCGACACGCTTCTCCGGTGATGTGCCGGCGTCCTCTGTGGCGGCGGCACGTTTCTCCGGTGATGCGAGGCGCTTCAGTGATGCGATGGCGACAGCAGCAGCGGCGGCACGCTTACTTCGCGATGCGTCGAAAACTGCTGCAGCGGCACGCTTCTCGGGTGATGCGGGGAACTTCGGTGATGCAACAGCGGCTGCACGCTTACTCTGCGATGCGACACGCTTCCTCTTCGTTGCGTCGCGCTTCCAACTCCCAGCGACACGCAGTCTCTCAGAAGGCCCAACAGGAGTAGGCACTTCAATTCCCAGCAAGGGAATTCAGGAGGGGAGCTGGGGGTGAAGTCTTGTATCCCTGAGACTTCAGGCAGGAGGCAAGCTCAATGTTCAAGCCCTTGGAGATCTTCTTCAAGATGATGAAAGCACACTCAGTCCTTTTCTCCTTTGTTTGGCAATAAAGTAACCACTGCAGGCCAACCCCAACAACACGCAGCATAAGGGTAGTCTCCTCCTTCAGCTTCCTGGTTCTTCTCCTCAGCAAAGGTTCGTCTTGATTCCCAGAAGTGATCTAAAGTCTTGGGGTCTGAGCCCCAATATTTATACTAGCAAATCCTTTGTCCTCTGAAGGCAGAGGGTCCTGTACCTAGACAAAACCAGTTCTGGGTGCATTCTGCCAGTGCACAACTTCTCCCTTTGTCAGTGTGGGCCAGGGTCATAAGACACACCACAGGAGGTGGAGCCAGCATTGTGGAAGGCAGGCACAGCCCTATTCAGGTAAATATAAAAAAATATTTCTCTTGGACATGCACAGAAATACACCTTCAACCCAGTGTATAATCAACCAAATTCACAACCAGGTGTACACTGCTAAATCACACATACAAATTCCTCCATATAAAAACCATCAAGTTGAACCCAAAAAACAACCATATATCACATACAGATAAAACACTCAAATATATAACAAATTCAAGGTTTATTAAAAATGAGTTAAAATCACCTAAAAATTTTTACGACAATAATCAAAAACATAAATTCACACATTAAAAGCATAAGACATCATGAGAGACAAAAATATATGTGAAACACGTAATTTCATCAAAAAGGTTATTCCCAACAGGAATCAAATACATAAGCACCATTAGTCTATTCATTTATCATTTCATCAGACAAAGGCCGTTCCTGGATATAACCCAATAAAAATATGAGCGTCGACGCGTTTCAGTGGTAAGAAATTATTGAGGTACCACCTTCATCAGGACAAATACAATGCTTGTCTCTCTTCAACAGTATTAAAATTCGGTACACCTATAGTCATGTACGCGATGTTCACATAACATATCTTCCGAATAACCATAAAGGTTCTTTGTCGTTGTCACGTGGTTTGTAAGAAACCCCCGTTACTTCACCTTATCAGCGAGTCTAATCCTCAATTAATTCGTGTGTATACACCCATATTACTATCAGTTAAACTTGTAGAGGAAATTCAAAACGGAACTTAATTTGTATATTTCGTTGTGCCTTTTCAGAAAGATGGCGCACGGGCTTCACACCATAAGATTAGGTGGTTCAAACGCCACAGACGAGACGTGAGAAGTAGACCGGGTGACACGAGGCTATCTGTCTCCACCTAATCTTATGGTGTGAAGCCCGTGCGCCATCTTTCTGAAAAGGAACAACGGAATATACAAATTAAGTTCCGTTTTGAATTTCCTCTACAAGTTTAACTGATAGTAATATGGGTGTATACACACGAATTAATTGAGGATTAGACTCGCTGATAAGGTGAAGTAACGGGGGTTTCTTACAAACCACGTGACAACGACAAAGAACCTTTATGGTTATTCGGAAGATATGTTATGTGAACATTGCGTACATGACTATAGGTGTACCGAATTTTAATACTGTTGAGAGAGAGACAAGCATTGTATTTGTCCTGATGAAGGTGGTACCTCAATAATTTCTTATCACTGAAACGGCGTCGACGCTCATATTTTTATTGGGTTATATCCAGGAACGGCCTTTGTCTGATGAAATGATAAATGAATAGACTAATGGTGCTTATGTATTTGATTCCTGTTGGGAATAACCTTTTTTGATGAAATTACGTGTTTCACATATATTTTTTGTCTCTCATGATGTCTTATGCTTTTTAATGTGTGAATTTATGTTTTTGATTATTGTCATATAATTTTTGATTATTGTCGTAAAAAAATGTATGTGATTTTAACTCATTTTTAATAAACCTTGAATTTGTTATACATTTGAGTGTTTTATCTTTATCAATCAATCAATCACAGAATTTGTAGAGCGCACTACTTACCCGCGAGGGTCTCAAGGCGCTGGGGAGAAAAAAGGGGGGGGGGGTGCTGCTACTGGTCGAACAACCAGGTCTTGAGTAGCCTCCTGAAGGTCAGCAGGTCTTGGGTCTGTCGTAGGCTTAGTGGGAGGGTGTTCCAGGTCTTGGCGGCGAGGTGGGAGAAGGATCTGCCGCCTGTGGTAGTTCTTCGAATGCGAGGGACGGTGGCGAGGAGAGGTCGGCGGAGCGGAGCTGGCGGTTGGGGACGTAGAAGAGGAGTCGTCTGTTGAGGTAGGCTGGGCCAGTCTTGTGGAGTGCCTTGTGTGCGTGGATGAGGAGTTTGAAGGAGATTCTCCTGTCGACGGGGAGCCAGTGCAGGTTCCTCAGGTGGGGGTGATGTGGCTGTGGCGTGGTACATCGAGGATCAGGCGTGCGGAGGCGTTTTGTATGCGTTGCAGTCGCTTGATGAGCTTGGCCGGGGCTCCCGCGTAGAGGGCGTTCCCATAGTCAAGTCTGCTACTGACGAGGGCCTGGGTGACTGTTCTTCTTGTATCTGTCGGGATCCACCTGTAGATCTTGCGAAGCATGCGGAGGGTGTTGAAGCAGGAGGAGGAGACTGCGTTGACTTGCTTGGCCATGGAGAGCGTTGAGTCGAGGATGACTCCCAGGTTGCGTGCGTGGTCGGTGGGTGTCGGGGCTGCTCCTAGTGTCGTTGGCCACCAGGAGTCGTCCCAGGCTGAGGGGTTGGAGCCCAGGATGAGGACCTCTGTCTTGTCCGTGTTCAGTATTAGTCGGCTGATCTTCATCCACTTGGCGACGGCCTTCATTCCTTCATGGAGGTTGGATTTGGCGGCGAGGGGGTCCTTGGTGAGGGAGAGGATCAGTTGAGTGTCGTCGGCATAGGAGATTATGTTGAGGTCGTGCTGTCTGGCGATGCGTGCGAGCGGGGCCATGTAGATGTTGAACAGTGTTGGGCTGAGGGATGATCCCTGGGGTACGCCGCAGATGATCTCGGAGGCTTCGGATCGGAATGGTGGGAGGCGGACTCTCTGGGTTCTGCCGGCGAGGAAGGAGGTGGCCCATTCCAGGGCCTTGTCTCGGATCCCTGCGTTGTGGAGGCGTGCGCGTAGAGTGCGGTGACAGACAGTGTCGAAGGCGGCGGAGAGGTCCAGCAGGATGAGGGCTGCGGTCTCACCGTTGTCCAGCAGGATCCTGATGTCGTCGGTGGCAGCGATGAGGGCAGTCTCAGTGCTGTGGTTGCTGCGGAACCCTGATTGGGCTGGGTCCAGGATGCTGTTTTCATCGAGGTATCGGGTTAGCTGTTTGTTGACGATCTTCTCGATGACCTTGGCTGGGAACGGAAGCAGGGAGATGGGCCGGAAGTTCTTGAGGTCTCTCGGGTCCGCCTTGGGTTTTTTGAGTAGGGCGTTGATCTCTGCGTGTTTCCAGCTCTCTGGGAAGGTCACGGTCTCGAAGGAGAGATTGATGACGTTGCACAGGTGGGGTGCGATGGAGCTGCTGGCTTTGTTGAAGATGTGGTGCGGGAAAGGGTCTGACGGGGAGCCGGAGTGTATTGTGCTCATGGTCTTGATGGTGTCATCGATGTTCACGCTGGCCCAGGCTGGCCCAGGCTGGCAGGGGGTTGTTTTTTAGGTTCAACTTGATGGTTTTTATATGGAGGAATTTGTATGTGTGATATAGCAGTGTACACCTGGTTGTGAATTTGGTTGATTATACACTGGGTTGAAGGTGTATTTCTGTGCATGTCCAAGAGAAATATTTTTTTATATTTACCAGTGGTACCCTGTCTCTTGGTCAGTGGGGGTCGCTCCCTATTTTTCTAACAGCCCTATTCAGGCCCAGGTGCTACTCCTCCCACCACTCCTCATGCAGATAGGTCTATTCAGCCTAGTGCTGACTCACCCTGTCTCCTGGAGTCCCCCAGCCCCTGTCACTCACAAACCCAGACATACAATACACAAGCTAGCAGAGGCAGGCTGGATGGTTAGGCAAGAAAATACCTACTTTCTAAAAGTGGTATTTTCAAACACAGAATGTTAAAACCAACTTCACTAACAGATGCATTTTATCATTCTGAGTTCAGGCATACTAAATTCGTTTTTCTGCCATGTTCCCTGGGTCAGTTAGGATTATAAGGTGTTATAATCAAACTGCCCATTCTGGCCTATGGGGACAGGTAGCCTTGCAATAGTGAAAAACGAAATTGGCTGTAATTCACTATCAGGACATGGCACACACATCAGGGCATGTCCTACCTATTACATACAATGCACCCTGCCCGCAGGCCTACTTTAGGGGTGACTAACATGCAGAAAAGGGAAGGTTTGGGGACTGGTAAGTGGGTGCACTTACCACGTCAACATGGCAGTACCAGACTGCACACAGGCTCTGCAATAGCAGGCCTGAGACACGCTTTCCAAGCTGCTCCGGTGGGTGGCACAACCAGTACTACAAGCCCACCAGCAGCATTTGATTTACAGGCCCTGGGCACACGCTGTGCACTGTACTAGGGTCTGACAGTAAATCAAATAAGCCAATCATGGAGTCACTAATCCACACATCAATTTATCATAGGGAGCACTTGCACTTTGGCACTGATTAGCAGTGGCAAGGTGCCCAAAGCATCTAAACCAGCAAAAACATGTCATCAACAGAGGAGACATAGCGAAAAAATGGAAGGGAGACCCACGCCAATGGTACCAGGTCTAACACGTGTCCCCTCCAGCTGAAATGTGGGGAGAACTACCCTACCTCCTGGGAGTTCTCATCACTAAGGCAGAAAAATCTGGACAGACCATCAGCATTGACGTGTTCTGTACCACGGCGGTGTTCCACCGTAAAGTCCATCCCCTGTAGGGAAATGGACCACCTCAACAGCTTTGGATTCTCCCCCCTCATCTGCATCACCCATCGGAGGGGCCTGTGGTCTGTCTGAACCCGGAAGTGAGTCCCAAACAGGCATGGTCTCAACTTCTTCAGTGCCCAGACCATAGCAAATGCCTCACGCTCAATAGCACTCGACCTCTGTTCCCGTGGAAGTAACCTCCTACTAATGAAGGCTACAGGTTGGTCTAGGCCCTCCTCATTTAACTGTGCCAGAACAGCCCCTACACCATGCTCTGAAGCGTCTGTTTGAACAACAAATTCTTTTGAGAAGTTGGGTGCCTGAAGCACGGGGCCGTGCACATGGCAGTCTTCAAGGCGTCAAAAGCTCTCTGACAGGTGTCAGTCCAAATCACTCTCTTGGGCTGCTTCCTGGAAGTCAGCTCTGTCAAGGGTGCAACGATGCTGCCATATCCCTTGACAAATCTCCTGTAATACCCGGTGAGTCCTAGAAAGGCTCTCACCTCTGTCTGGGTCTTGGGGGGTTCCCAAGCCAGAATGGTATCAATCTTGGGCTGTAGGGGCGCCACCTGGCCGCTCCCAACCTGGTGTCCCAAGTACACCACTGAACCCTGCCCGATCTGGCACTTACTCGCCTTGATCGTGAGGCCTGCCCTCTGCAGCGCCATCAACACTTCCCAGAGGTGGCACAGATGTTCTTCCCGACTGGCGCTGAACACTGCGATGTCATCCAGGTAGGCAGCACTGAAATCTTCCAGTCCAACCAACACCTGGTTGACCAACCTCTGAAAGGTGGCAGGGACATTCTTCATCCCAAAGGGCATAACCCAGAATTGGTAGTGCCCATCTGGTGTGGAGAATGCTGACCTCTCTTTGGCCCCATCAGTCAAGGCGATCTGCCAGTACCCAGACGTTAAGTCAAACGTGCTGAGGTACCGTGCAGCCCCTAACCGATCAATGAGCTCATCAGCTCTGGGAATGGGGTGCGCGGCGTCAGTCCTGGTGACTGAATTGAGTCCTCGGTAGTCCACACAGAACCGGAGTTCGGGCGTGGCACCAGGCGCGGCAGCCTTTGGGACCAAGACCACTGGGCTGGCCTAAGGGCTGTGAGAGGACTCAATCACCCCCAATACAAACATCTTGGAGACCTCCTCCTTGATGCAAGCTGTCACCCTGTCAGTCACTCTGTAAGCCTTGTGCTTGACAGGATGACTGTCCCCAGTGTCCACATCATGGACGCACCAATCAGTGACACTAGGAGTCAGGGAAAGCAGGTCAGGAAACTGTCCCAACAGTTGGCAACAGTCTTCCCGCTGCTCAGGTGTCAGGGAGTTAGAGAGGTTCACACCCTTCACTGACCCATCTTGCTCTGTTGCAGACAGGAGGTCAGCAAGAGGTTCTGTCTCCTCATCCATTCCATCATCTGTTGCTAGGAGCATGCCCACTTCGGACCTCTCAAAATGGGGCTTTAGGCGGTTGACATATAGGACCCGCAAAGGGTTCCTGCGAGATCGCAAGTCCACCAGGTAGGTGACTTCACTCTTGCGCTCCACCACCTCAAATGGTCCGGTCCACTTATCCTGGAGCGCGCAAGGCTCCACGGGGGCCATGACCCACACTTTCTGCCCAGGCTGAAACTCGATCAGAGTGGCATTCTGATCATACCACCGTTTCATCTCCTCCTGGCTGGCTTCCAGATTCGCCTCAGCGAGTTGTCTGAATCACCTAGTCTGGTTTCTAAAGGCCAGCATGTAGCTAAATACTTCCTGGGGAGGTTTACTGGGAGCTTTCTCCCAGCCTTCTTTCACCAGACTCAGAGGTCCTCTTACCGGGTGACCATAGAGCAGTTCAAAGGGACTGAACCCTAAGGACTTCTGTGGCACCTCACGGTAAGCAAACAAAAGGCATGGCAAGAGGACGTCCCACTTACGCCTCATGGGTTCTTCTAGACCCATAATCATGCCCTTCAGGGTCCGGTTGAATCTCTCAACCAGCCCATTACCTTGGGGGTGGTAAGGAGTGGTGAACTTGTACGTTACACCGCACTCCAGCCACAGGGACTTCATATACTTGGAAATGAAGTTTGTATCACGGTCAGACACCAACTCCTTGGGGAACCCCACGTGGGAGAAAATCCCCATCAGTGCACGTCCCACCACGGGGGCCGTCACTGTCCGAAGAGGGATGGCTTCTGGGTACCTGGTGGCATGGTCCCCCAAGACCAGGATGAACCTGTTGCCCATGGCTGTCTTGGGGTCGGGTGGCCCCACAATGTCAATACCCACCCGTTCAAAGGGGGTGCTGACCACAGGGAAAGGTTGGAGGGGAGCCTTGTGCTTCCTCCTACTTTTTCCACTTGCCTGGCAAGTCTGACATGACCTACAATGAGTGTCTGAACTCTTGCCCATCTGGGGCCATTGGAAGTGGGTGACAAGCCTTTCAAAGGTCTTGCCCTGACCCAGATGTCCTGCTAAAGGCACATCATGAGACAAACCAAGTAGGAAGGCTCTGAAGCGCTGGGATACCACCAGCACACGGGCTGACCCAGGCTCAGCAACCTTAGGCTTGCTATACAGGAGACCATTCTCCCAGTAGATCCAATGTGATCCAGACTGATCACCTGCTGCCTGGTTTGTGGCCTGTTGCCGCAAACCCACAAGAGAATGGCACTTGTTCTGCTCCTCGCAGAACTCCTTCCTGGAGGGTCTCCCTTCTTGCTGCCAATGGGCCAGCTCAGGCAGGTCCCCCAGTTCGGCCACTTGCTCCCCTGTAGGTTCCAGAGCATCACCCTCAGGTTCTGCTTCCTCCTGGACCGTGGGAACTACGGGGGCCGGTTTCCCGTGCCCACTGCCTCTTCTCTTTAAGGCAGGCACCTGGGCCACCCTCTCAGGCTCCAGGTCCTCTTGAACACCTCTACTGGCTGCCATAGACCGAGTGGTCGTGCACGCCCACTCAGGCAGACCCAACATCTCTAGATGAGACCTTCTCTCCACCTCTGCCCAAGGTGAACTTTCTAAATCGTTGCCCAACATACAGTCTACAGGCATGGCTGGCCTCACAGCTACTTGAAAGGTACCTGAGACCCCGCCCCCACTCAAAGGGAACCTGAGCCACTCTGCAGTGGCTCTCTGAGTTGTCCGTGGCAACTACTGGGCAGAATGCATTGGGGATCACCTGCTCTTCAGACACCAGCCGACAACTGACAGCTGTCACACTGGCTCCGGTGTCTCTCAGAGCCTCCACCCTTTGGCCATTGATGGTCACCCACTGCCTGTATTTTTTAGTGTTATCAGGCAGTTGGGTCCTGGGGACCATCTCACTGTCTCCTAAAGAGACCAAGGACTTCGCTACGGGACCCCACCCACCGTGGGCACCTATCTCCTCCCCCAGGGCTACACTAGCTACCTGCCGGGGTGGTGCACCAGTGGGTGCTGTTTTCCCATACAAGGGACATTTTGAATCATAGGAGCAGTGGCCCACTTGACCACACTTAAAGCAGTTCCTGGGCCCCCTGTGAACAGGCTTATCTGTCGGGGCCCCTGGCTTCTTCTCAGGGAGAGGCTGGGAACCTTTCCCTTGGTTCTCTTGGGGATTACTTTGGGGCCCTTTCTGGAACTCCCTCTGTTTACCCTTGTCCCCCCCACTCCTCTGCTGGGGACCCTGCCCACCTTTGGCGGAGTCTCCCACGTGACCCTTGTGGACCTGGGTGCTCACCCAGCGGTCCGCCTCCTCAGCAAGCTTCCTAGGGTTAGTCAGCCTACTATCAATAAGGTGCTGGCGTAGCTCTGGAAAACAATTTCCTGACAAGTGCTCCCATGCAATCAAATCAAAGAGCGCGTCAAAATCATTCACTTTGCTACCCTTCACCCAACCATCCAATGCTCTGCAAAAAAAAGTCACATATTCCACCCAGGTACTGGACTCCAACTTTTTGCAATTTCTAAACCTCTGCCTATACAATTCAGGAGTCAAACCATACCTAGACATCGATGCTTCCTTCATATGGCTATAAGAATTGTGGACTTCAGAGGGCAAGTCTAACAAGGTATTCCGCCCCTCACTAAGGAACCGTCCCCACAACCCCGCTCCCCAATCCTTCTCAGGGACCCGGTGGGAGGACATAGCTACCTCATAGGCCTTGAACCACTGACCAATATCATCATTCTTATAAAACTCTTTCACCACATCTTTAGGTATATACACCCTGGCTTCAACAGTCATGGACGGTGTGCTGCCACCAGAGGGAGTAATCTCTAAGCTCCTAGCTTTCAACTCCAACTCCCTCAAACTTCTCTCATGCTCCATTTGCATCCTCTTTTCCTCTAGGGCTAATTTCTTAATTTCCAATTCCAACTGACCACCCATCTTAAGCTTGGTCAGCTCCATTTCATGCACCCTTCTTCTCTCCCTGTCCTCCAGCTCTCCTGGGGACAGGCCCTTGGAAGAAACTCTGCTACCTGCTGGGGAAGGTGCTTTCCTCCCCCCTGGACCCAATGGCCCATCTAGCTGCCCCTCTGCCTCTTCAGCCCCCTCCTCATGCTCTTCCACATGCTCAGGGGTACTTCTTGCTTCAACCCAGGCCCTCAGCGCCTTTTGGTACTCATCCTTCTTGGTGAGACCTGTAGTAGCAACTTTCAATTTCCTGCAGAAGTACTTTAGCAGTTTCACATTGTAACTTTCCAGCTTTTCTTCTTCAAAATCTAAATGCACAGATGTGATGGATGCTGTTTTGCTCATGGTGACTAATCTTGGCAGTTCTTGGCAAAAAATAGAAATCCCAGGAAAAACAATCTACCAGAAATGTATGTGGTTGTGTTTGGTCTGCACTCACTAGTAGTGTACACCAATTACTGTATATAAGTCACAAATGCAAGTCCAGAATCCTCCCCGCTGACCACCAATGTTAGAACTGGGGGTCTCTAGTTGGCAGAGGTAGGTACCTTTGTCCAAATAGGGACCCTTGCTTCTAGTCAGGGTAAGGGGGATACACTACTAAAATAACCCCTGCTCACCCCCTTGGCAGCTTGGCACGAGCAGGCAGGCTTATCTCAGAGGCAGTGTGTAAAGCATTTGTGAACACATACAGTAACCCAGTGACAACACTACAGATGGACACCACACAGGTTGTAGTATAAAAATAAGTGTTTTTATATAGACCTAACACAAGACCCAAAACGACAAAAAACTACAATACAATATGAAAAATATGACTGTCAAATGGTAAAAAATAGCTCAGTTCAATAAAGATGATAAATGCGACACTTTACTCTCAATGTACCTTTGGATGCGTAACGCAAAATAAACAAAAGGGTCGCAGGGAAGGTGATGCTTCGATTCCTTGCACGCAGAAAGGAGGATGCGTTGGTTTCATACTGCGGCCCGGTTCCGATGCGTCGAGATGGCGCTTCGATGCAATGACGATCTGGTGCGATGCGAGAAAATGGCGTCTTGCTTACGGTGCAACAACGTAGATGGGATGCATGCACGCCCGACGGCCATGCGGCGACTGGGCGATCTTCTGAGCCGCGACAGGCCCTGCGACACGCTTCTCCGGTGATGCGCCGGCGTCCTCTGTGGCGGCGGCACGCTTCTCCGGTGATGTGAAGCGCTTCGGTGATGCGATGGCAACGGCGGCAGCGACGTCACGCTTACTCCGCGATGCGAGGACAACTGCTGCGGCGGCACGCTTCTCCAGTGATGCGGGGCGCTTCAGTGATGCAACAGCGGCAGCGGCGGCACGCTTACTCTGCGATGCGACAACAGCTGCTGCGGCGGCGACTCGTTTCCTCTTCGTTACGTCGCGCTTCCAGCTCCCAGCGACACGCAGTCTCTCAGAAGGCCCAACAGCAGTAGGCACTTCAATTCCCTGCAAGGGAATTCAGGAGAAGAGCTGGGGGTGAAGTCTTGTATCCCTGAGACTTCAGGCAGGAGGCAAGCTCAATGTTCAAGCCCTTGGAGATCTTCTTCAAGATGATGAAAGCACACTCAGTCCTTTTCTCCTTTGTTTGGCAATAAAGTAACCACTGCAGGCCAACCCCAACAACACGCAGCATAAGGGTAGTCTCCTCCTTCAGCTTCCTGGTTCTTCTCCTCAGCAAAGGTTTGTCTTGATTCCCAGAAGTGATCTAGAGTCTTGGGGTCTGGGCCCCAATATTTATACTAGCAAATCCTTTGTCCTCTGAAGGCAGAGGGTCCTGTACCTAGTCGAAACCAGTTCTGGGTGCATTCTGCCAGTTCACAACTTCTCCCTTTATCAGTTTGGGCCAGGGTCATCAGACACACCACAGGAGGTGGAGCAAGCATTGTGGAAGGCAGGCACAGCTCTATTCAGGCCCAGGTGCTACTCTTCCCACCACTCCTCATGCAGATAGGTCTATTCAGCCTAGTGCTGACTCACCCTGTCTCCTGGAGTCCCCCAGCCCCTGTCACTCACAAACCCAGACATACAATACACAAGCTAGCAGAGGCAGGCTGGATGGTTAGGCAAGAAAATACCTACTTTCTAAAAGTGGTATTTTCAAACACAGAATGTTAAAACCAACTTCACTAAAAGATGTATTTTATCATTCTGAGTTCAGGCATACTAAATTCGTTTTTCTACCATGTTCCCTGGGTCAGTTAGGATTATAAGGTGTTATAATAAAACTGCCCATTCTGGCGTATGGGGACAGGTAGCCTTGCAATAGTGAAAAACGAAATTGGCTGTAATTCACTATCAGGACATGCCACACACATCAGGGCATGTCCTACCTCTCACATACAATGCACCCTGCCTGCAGGCCTACTTTAGGGGTGGCTAACATGCAGAAAAGGGAAGGTTTGGGGACTGGTAAGTGGGTGCACTTACCAAGTCGACATGGAAGTACCAGACTGCACACAGGCTCTGCAATGGCAGGCCTGAGACACGCTTTCCAAGCTGCTCCGGTGGGTGGCACAACCAGTGCTGCAAGCCCACCAGCAGCATTTGATTTACAGGCCCTGGGCACACGCGGTGCACTGTACTAGGGTCTGACAGTAAATCAAATAAGCCAATCATGGAGTCACTAATCCACACATCAATTTATCATAGGGAGCACTTGCACTTTGGGACTGATTAGCAGTGGCAAGGTGCCCAAAGCATCTAAACCAGCAAAAAATGCCATCCATAGAGGAGGCATAGCGAAAAAATGGAAGGGAGACCCACGCCAATGGTACCAGGTCTAACATCCACCTAAAAGCAAACTAGCAAGAAAAACATTTAGTGAAACTTGTCATTTATTTTTGCAGTTTTAATTATTCATAGTAGAGACAATATAATTTAGTGAGGTTATCCCAAATAGTTAACAATAGTGTATCCATTCCACACCACTATAACATATTTCAATCAGGATAACAACATACAGATGTAACTTTGCTTTATATGCATCTAAAGGGACACACCTATGGCAGGCAGGGGGTGCAGCAGAAAATGGAATGATCCTTAAAAGGTGAATGCTTTTGCATGCCAATGGCAGGCAGGGGGTGCAGTGGAAAATGGAATAATCTTTAAAAAATCCATGCATGTGTGCACTTATGGCAGGCAGGGGGTCCAGGGGAAAATGGATTGATCCTTAAAAATGAATGCTGGTGTGTGCCTGTGACAGGCAGAGGGTCCCAGGGAAAATGAGTAATGACAATCCTTAAAAAATGTATGCTGGTGTGCACCAGGCACCTATGGAAGGCAGAGGGTGGAGGGAAAATGTTAAAAAAAAAGGCAAACATAAACACATGGTCAGACAACAACAACAAGCAAGGAGGTACGGACAACAAAGAACAGATGCATGCCTATGGCAAACACACACTGTCTGGCTACACAAAATGGCCACTGGCAACATGGTCAAACAATAACAAAAAAGCAAGGAGGCATGGAGGCATGGACAAAACAAAGAACACATGCAGGCGTATGGCAAAAGCACACTGGCTGGCTACACAAAATGGCCACGGACACATGGTCAAACAGCAGCAACAAGCCAGGAGGCACGGACACAAAAGAACACATGCAGGCCTATGGCAAAAGTACACTGACTGGCTACACAAAATGGCTGCTGGCCACATGGTGAAACAACAAGCATGGAGGCATGGACAACAAAGAGCACATGTAGTCCTATGGACACTGACTACACAAAATGGCCGCCAGCCACATGGCATGGATAACAAAGACAAATGGTGGCCTATGACAAACACGCACACACTAGGCAGACAAAGGAGGCGTGGTAAACAATGAAGAAAACACCACCATTAATTCAGCAACTCCAAAAATGAAAATTAAGTGAGCTATAATACTTTTACAACAACACACATCCTCCCAAGGCATCAAATATTACCCTACAAAAATGCAGAAAAAAACATGAAATACAAAAAAAAGAAAACCCACATTTCTTATTTAATGCAATGTCAGCCTTGGCCTAAGTGATGTTTTAAAACAAAATATAACACAGAAACAGTTGTTTCATGTACCCAATGACTAGTACTTGCTGGATGACCCGTGAGCAGACTAGGTAACATAGTAAAATAAATGAACAGTGCAAATTTAACAAACATGGAGAAAATGTACTGAACTACGCAACCTTTTCCCTTACAAAAGATAAAAAATTAAATGCAAAAAATACTAGGACCCACCACAACCACAATAAAATATGAAAATCAAATAAAAGTGCAAATAAATCCTGGTGCATGCCTGCTATCAAACAAACAACACCCTTATACAAAAGTTTTTAAACTTACTTGTGATGTCACAAAAACAAAGTCCTTAAAATTCAATGGTATATATGCAGCAGGAATTGGAGACAAAGAGAGTGATCCTTTCACCTCGAAATCTAAATGAAAAGTGACCAGGTAGTTGACAAAGCACTGGGAGGAGACTATTAGACAGGAAGAGGAAGTCGGAGTCTCTGGGGCACTTCCTCCTTGCTGAAAAAAAAGAAACAAAACAAATATTTTCGTACTAAGAAATAACCTATAGGAGTAGAATATTCACTCAAAAATGTATTTTTGAGTTGATTTAGCTGCTTCTCAAGTAGAGACTCTGCTCAAGAAGCAGGCACGGCTGTTCGCGCTCACCAGCATCACGAAAATGGCACCAGAAGGCTCTTTGGTGACTGGAAGACACGCTAGCAGCCAGCAAATCCAGGTTGTGCTCGCAAGCGGCTGGTAAATGTCGTTACACACTCCCCAGCACTTGCTGACACAAGCCTTGTGCACACTAGCGAGATTATAATCATGCCATGCGCCGGTTGGCAGAATTGTTTACCAGATTTTTCGCCTTTTGCTTGTTTTAGAACTAGTAGTAAAAGGCCTGTGCTCCCCCGCTAAAACTTGGTTAAATTGGTTTATTCCTAATTGGCACATTTAACTTGCTTGTAGGTCCCTAGTGGTGTAGAAAGTGCACCCGAAACTTAGAAGTTAAATGCCACTTGTACTGGTCGGTCATTCATTAGGTGGATACCCACTACAGCTAATGTCATAAACAAAAGATTAAGGGTCTATTAGAATTGCATGTATTTAAACCAAGCAAAGTTACAACTCACAGGCTGCCAATTCTATCTACAGTCAAAGTTGTTGAACCTGACAAGACATTCTAATAAGAAGGAAGTGTGAAAATGAAAACTTGACCAGCTAATTTTTGAGGAAATTTAGATGAATTGAATAGATAAAATTGGATGTGGTACAAATTACTTATGTTATTTTTTGAAGACTTGTAGAGCACACTATCGCCCAGTAGGGTATCCTGGCACTGAGCAGGTGTTCTAAGCACACCTCGATATGCTGTGACTATCCTTAAAGTGGTATCTGAAGCATTATATGTTGCCATGTCTTTCTACCACCATGTACACGAGACTAGGGTTTCCCTCCACAAGGCATTTTGAACGTCCGAAGCTTACTTGAGCAGTTTCACTTTGAACCATCAATTATGTAGATTAACATGTTGCTAATATTGAGAAAGCACTGGGCCTAGAAACGTAATCTCTTAGTTAAGTCATCAAAGAGTTTTCCCCATTGGTCGTGTGGACCTTTGCTAGCTGACATGAAGCATTAATAAGGATTTTTCACCAACAATACATTTCTAAATTGTGAAGACTGGGTGACTCCACAATCAGGACCAGGAATCACTAGATAAGGTTAAGAAGGTTTATTTTGGACTACCCATCGATTCAGTATATATGCAAGCCAGAAATCAGTTCCGTAAATGCAGAGATACAAAAGGTAAGCTGAAGTATGTCAGTAGTTTAAGGCGCAACAGAATAATATATCAAATTGAAATAATCACAATTGCATAAACACAGATTAAAGCAAACAGGTGTTCCATAAAGAAACTTTGAAAAGGAAGTTGATCTCTCCTAACATAGACTAGATCCTGTTTGAATGCATCTGCAACATCAGTTCAGGTTCACACTGTATCGAACTGCAGCTTCGGTTCTCAACCATGAACATCTTACCATCCTGGTACATGATGAACACAAGGCCTCTTTTGACCATTGTTTCTTCAAGTTCACTGCCGAGTTTCATCTCAGGCCTCTCTATCAGTCATCTAATACAGACAACGAGCTCTTCTCTAGCTAACAAATATCATGATAATAAACCTGCAAGTGAAAAAGAAGACCTGCTGACAAAGCAAAATGCATTTCAACTAAGGCCTGTAGTCAGGCTAACTTTAGTTAAGTATTTTAATGTGCACTTTAAATACACGGTACACATGCACATGTAACTTTAGGAATACATGTAAAATGTGAGTAAATGAATACATGTTTACATACGCAAATGTCACTTTCAAAATAAATGCAACATAGATTGAAATGTAAGTGTAAAATGTAAATGAGAATGACATCTCTTCATGTTTAAACTGAACATTAGTTTACATGCATATGAATCTCTAGTTTCTACAGTGGAAACATTTCAGTAATACGCTTAAATGTTTCACACACGTTAATAAAGTTAAGGGACACCATGAATATAATGTCAATGCACGTATATAGTTTGCACTTCTGTGATGTATGAGGGTGGAGTCTAAATAATGTTGCTCCAGTATCATAAGCCATAACCTCCTGAGGTGTAAACAACGTGTATTAAATCCAACATGGTTAAAAAAAGCTACATGGCTAGTGACGCAAAAATGTACAAATATCACATGCAATCTTTCATGTTGTTCTCAAGTTGTGGTTAAACTGCCAAAGGTGCAGAGTTTGGTGCCGAACACAAACATGAACTAATCCCAATGTAAAACACCATGAATATCGGTCTGTTTAAGAACGTGAACCAGTCACAGGAATGTTGTAACTATTGCCTCCATCTTGTAACATGCAAAGTATGAAAATGCTAGCTAGAAACATTGACAGCTGCCTTTTAAGCTGCAAGGCCTACTCAGGGAAAACGTATTTAATTTTTAAGAGGAGTTTTTTTCTACTATGAAAAAGGATTTGTAAGCAGCAGTTTATGAATCTGCAGCTGTCAGGATGCACATGTAAGCTGGAAGAGATGTTTTACTGATAAGCCTGGTGGATGGCCTACCACATGCGGCAGTCGACAGGTGACAATTAAATTCCCTGTCATTGGTAAGTTTCCTCTGTCATGTACTATGGTCTTACTGAAAAGTTAAGTATGCCAATTGGGTATGAACCCGATTTTGCCATTTTTAGGGGTCAGAGCACTGGATAGTGAACAGCAGTGTCCAGTTTTCAGAGTCCACAAATTAGCAGCTACAGTCCAACCAAACCTGGGGGTGACAATGGAAAAAAACACAATCTCACAGGGGGATTCCATAAACGAGTTGCTTTTTAAGTCAGGTACCCAGTCTTGAAATGAGTAATGCCTTTTATGTTTATGAGGAGCTAGTGGAGGACTCTTAATGCAGCTGATATGTAATGTGGCAGCTTGTTTGTAAATGGTAGAAGTCTTGGCATCTTGTGCTAATCCTTTAACTGCGTTGTATGTATTTTGCTGAAATTGGCATCATGTCCCTTTGGTGGTTCTTCTCCAGTGTGGGGAGCCTGTCTAATGGCCTTTCTTTTGCTTGATGCAAAATTCATTCACAGCCAGAGGGCATTCTCTCTCCTTTGACGTTCAGCTTGCTTTTACTGTGTTTTTTAATGGTTTTACATAATTTGTTCTCGTGTTTACACAGTACCTGTACATATGCGTATTTTACATCTAAGTTTCATTAGTTATACTTTTTTCATTGTTTATCCAGACCTTAGCCCTGCTCGGTAGCCCCTTGTACTCGTATTTGGGCTGTATATGTAAAGGTGATTTAAAGCATTATTGTATTTATTCTATGCTGCCACATACAACAACAATGGATTACAGTAATAGATCTATCATTGTTAATTACAATATATAATGGAATATGCTTAGTAAACAGATTTAAAAATAATTGCTAAGTTGATAATGTCTCTATATCTATACAAATAGGCAGACATGAAATTGTTGCGTTTGTTTTAATTGTTATTTTAATCTATGCAGCGGCTACTCTTGTTCTATATTAACAGAGGTAAATACATTTTTATTTTGTAAGCTCCTAAAGTCTTCTCTACCAACATGTTTACAACATACTGCTATATGTGCTTTCTGCAGAAACACACAGTCTTTTTTTTAAAAGAAGCTAAAGCTAATGAATTAAGTGATAACGTAGTGTTTATTTTAACAGAAATTGCCAATTTATCTACATAGCACCGTTAAAAACTATCCTGTCTTGTTTCACTGATTCAGTACTTCCCATGAATAACAACCGCGCATTTATAGCCACCCTCGCATACTAAGCAGAACATTAACACCAGCCAATTGTCTTAAAAAGGCCATTTTTCATGAATGGTGTCTTCCTTCGTTATTTCAGTGGAATTTCAATCGTGGTTTTAATGATAAAACATGCTGTGATGACAACCGAACTTCTAGCCAGATCATTATGAACATGCTAGCTTGATGGTCTTTTTATGTGCAATGGACATATCTCACGCCGAAATGCCTTACCTCGCTCAGAACACTTACTTATTGTAGTTTTTAAAACATCATTTAATTCTTAACTGATTTTTTTGGTTTGTGGCCACTGCAAACATAATTCTAAGGGGGAAACTAACATGCTTGTGCCGCTGAAAGGCTAGCAGGGTTGCATCAGAATCAGCCACAAATCAGGCCTGCCCCCCCTGTGAGGCAGACAGGGCTGTGGCAGTGTTTATCACGTCAGACCTGTGCATCTGAAAGGCTGACTCTAGAACTGCTAGTCACAAATCAAACCTGTCCTCTAAATGACAGCGAGAACTGTTGAACGACATTGCATGCACTACAACGCATGCGATTACAATGCGGTCGTTACAACGACCGCGTTGTTACAACGCAAACCATTACGTCGCAAGTCGTTTCTACAAATTGCTGTAGGGGGCGCGCTGGACTTAGGAATAGTATAATTTACTATTCCAACTCCAGCGTGTGCAACAGTAGGGAAGGTGTTGGTTTAGCGTGCCCCCTACAGCAAGTCGTAGAAACGACTTGTGATGTAATGGTTTGCGTTGTAACAACACGGTCGTTGTAACATCCGCATTGTAATTGTATGCCTTGTAGCGCATGCGATGTAAACGCTGTTTCCCCTGTTGAACAGTCAGTCATAAGTCAGACTGGACCTCTGACTAGCAGGTAGGACTACAGGACTCACAAGTTGAGCCTGTGCCTCTGATGTACTGCTATGGTTGTGGGAGAGTCAATCACAAGTCATGCTTGTGCCTCTGAAAGACCACTAGAGCTGGTGAAACATCTGTCACACAATGTATCTCAAATGTTTTGAATGCACACGATTGATCTATTTCTCACAAATCAATCTCTGTATTGCCGTAACACCGGCATACCTATGATTAGGTTTTGTTAGACAAGGCAACAATTGATTAAGAATGCTGTTACTCAAGCTAATGTTGTACACTGGTGAATAATAATAGAAGACTGCATGGCCATGAAAGAAGCCTTCACTGCTCTCAATCCTGCAAATTTCACCAGCATCAGAAGCACACCTTACATTCAACAAAGCACTTTGACCCTCAGTGCGAGGTGCGATATCACACCAGTAGCGTACCACTCTGGGCCATTACAGATAGCCCAGTGTCTCTAGGCCTGATGAACACGGGTTTGGAGATTCCAAGTCCAGTTTCAACAGGTACAGATCCACATCTGGTGAAGCCACTAGAGGGACAGGAGTATGGGCACTTTAGGGACAGCAGCACAAACATAGCCCCAGCTTGCCCACTGCAGCAGCACAGGAAGAAACAGGCAATACTCACATCGCACCACATCTCTGCCCTAGCCCAACTCCACCCATGACTCCTCCCAGCTCTTCCGCTGACATCTTCCACTTGCTGTGAGAAGGTGGAAAATGTATGCAGAGTGGTCCCCAGTTTCTGGGAAAAACACAGAAAAGGACCAGGAGCAAATTTGCAAATGGCTCGTAAGGCCTTTAGGGGGATTTACTAAGTCAAACAAAGCCACCTTGCATGGCTCTGTGTGGATTAGAGAATCTAAGTGAATGCAAGGCAGCGCATTTCACTGCCTTGCGCTACCTTGCCGGAGGGAAGTGTTCCATGGGTTGAGTATGGGCATTTCCACACATCCACCAATGTATTTTGGTGCATTCCCAGACTTACAAAGAGTTGTAAACCTGGGAAGGCATTAAAATACTGTGCTTCCCAGACCCAGGCATTACAAGGACAAATAACTTAATTTCTTCTTGTTTCTTCCTTTTTCTATGTGTGTGAATCATTCAGCGCCATGGCGCAAGGGTGCCTACATTAGCAGTAGGCAGCACACACGGCGCACCAGCACAAGAAGGAAGCAGAGAAATCCTACATATCTTTGTAAATATGGCACATTTCTGATGTTTCCCATGCAAGCAACGCAGTGCAGCAAGCTGTGTTGCTGCGCTGCGCTGAGTGAAATGTTTGTAAATCTGCCCCTTGATATCTCTGGGTCTATTTGTTTATTCCCCATTTCTTCTGTTTCATTGGCAAAATTGGTTACTGCAGTATCTTGGTGCAGGAATACTAGATGGAATTGGTAATTCCTGCCTTCTCCCCCAGGATCAAAGTCCGGAAAACTTGTAATAAGGCCTTTGAGGTAATTCAATCACAGTATACTCTGTCTGAAACAACACACTCTCCAGACTGCATGGACTTTCTACTCCTGTCAGCACTTCATTTGATATTTATTCTTATTCAGAGGATCCCATCAGCCAATGCAACTGAATCAGATCCTCAGGAAACAAGCACTAGTCTTGTTATACGGTTCCCACTAGAAAATGTAGGACTGCATATTAGGACAACAGGACTTTAGAATTCAGGGACTGAGTCCATCTACACCATCAGAGTCTGTTGGCCCAACTACTAGCTAGCTCGCAGTGCCTCACCCGAACCCCTAACCTTTCTGGGGTGGCAGGTGATTTTAGCAACCTCAAACATGACGTACTGATCCCCAAGGGAATCGTGGAAACAGATCTTCCCCCTTAAGTTGTCTACTCACGCTTGCCCGTGGTAAACATAAGAAAGATATGAAGGGAGTTTTCAATACATTTATTGAAACAATCGTAATCTTGCATAGAAAGAGTGAGCTGTGATTATTAGGCAGATAAAACAAAGCAAGGTAACCAGCATTATAAATCTGGTGGAGAGAAAGAACAGTCCAACCATGGCAGCCTGATTTATACATATATATACATATATATCCCTACCTATCACTTCTCCTACTCTCAGAGCATAGTGAGTGTGCCCTCTACCCGATCTCTTAGGTTAGCCTGAGACTCTAGACCTGGATGACTTGGTCTGGAGTAGAATTGGTAATCCCTCTCTGCAGGATCAGGATGGAAGATCAGCGTTAGCAGAGCTGCATGTCAAACACAGCCTCCGTTCCAGGACCATCGTGGCTTGAGTGCCCTTCTTACCCGTAAAGGGACAGTTCACTGTTTATATATTAAAAATACCACGTTAGAGGTACAGCTCCAATTTAATGATGTGTCTTGATGCTAGAAGCTGTCTCCGAGCAGGCAACGCAAACACTAGGATATCTTGTTCTGTTATT
Source organism: Calotriton arnoldi (assembly GCA_963921515.1). NCBI lineage: Eukaryota > Metazoa > Chordata > Amphibia > Caudata > Salamandridae > Calotriton > Calotriton arnoldi. The sequence continues at coordinate 404,011 of CAWUFW010003593.1, forward strand.
TCGCCTTGAACGAAGTGTACAGATTAGGTCGCAGGAAGGCCTTCTAAAAACAAGCAGCACGTACAGTGTTTCTTACAATACTATTGTGTAAATAAAATATATAAAAATAACACAGCTAAACAAAAATGTGCTAAAATGTGTAAACTGTTAAACTAGAACCAAAGTGGGTCCAAGAGAGCCTCACTACAGTCTGATGGACTACCCACCATAGGAAGCAGCATGAACAATGAAGAAGTGTTCAGGTTACTGTAAACAAGAAATAAGGAAGCTGCTTAAGGAATCTAAAATTGGTTATGCCGGCCCTATAACCTCGAGTTTGGACTATGGTAATGTCTTCTATTTTCATCTGCCAGAACACCTGTTGGATAGGCTACAGGTGGTCCAAAATATAGCAGATCGTTTTCTTCTGCATCTGCTAGAGCGTGTATGTACCCTCATCTGCGCGTTCTTCACTGGCTTCTTATCAGGAAAAGAATCTTCTTCAAGACACTAGTGCTGGTTCATGGGGCACTTTACCAGACCGGTGCGGTCTACCTCACAACAAGGTTCAGAATTCGGCCTGTTAGAGCGGGAGGTAGGTCACTTGCCCATCTAGGACCAGCTGCTTGGAATAATCTCCCTCTCGAGCTCCGCGTAGGAAGCAATGTTGTAGTGTTTAAAAAATGGCTGAAAACCTGGCTCTTTGTGCAGGATTAAAACGTCAGGATCTTCTCTCACATCTGACCTGTGCTGGGTGCCAGGACGTTTCTCGGAGTAGCTGCGCGCGACACAAGTCGATTTCATCATCATCATAATCATAAAATTGAATCACAAAATCCAAACACAAGTAATTCAAAGATGCGTTCACTGTGACCTCATTTACCTAATTATGATTAAACTCACGTTTGGAGAACAGACAATGTGTCACTAAGGGGAATTAAATGCATCTTTGAAACACAATGTCATCCCTGTTAACTAAATTGCTCACCGCCAGGGGCAACTAACTAATTCTGCACTGAAACACATGAAAACGTGCTTCCCTGTGCGTTCAGACAACATTCTCTCAAAACTGGGAAATATGCTGGGGCAGGTGGTGGACAAACCGGGAAAGTCCTAGCAAATAGATTGATAAAATTCACGAAATGTTGATTTAAATAATTGATCAGTTTTTAAACCTGCACAAACCAAACAAAATACGAAGGGATCCTTAGAAACATTCTTATATCAGCAATGCTGCTAATCAATTCTAATTAACCTAATTGTCCAGCATTCTGTATTTGAATAAAGAGCTTGTGCTTCTTTAAAAATTTGAAAGCGATCCCCTATAATGAAATTCTAATCCCCACTCCCCAACACATTGCAAGCTCTTACTAACAGAGCACAGGGTAATGGAGCTGGGTGGGGTCTCTGCGGACTGCACTAAATCCAACTTCAGGGGAAAGCCATGCGTTGATGCACAGAGTGTATTCTGAGCACGCAGCCTGAGGGGTTTTGGCAAACTGGTGGGTCTACAAAATATGCATGGGTATGCATACGTACGTGCTACTCCTTCCATTATTATTAATATAATCCTCGTCTACTACCCACACTTGAGAAAGGCTCCAAACAAATACTTCGGAGATCTTGTTGCTGAAAAACACTATCTCTCTCTTCAGACATAGAAAGATATGGGCGGTGACTCCCAAATAGCAATTCTATTATACTGTAGACTAAGGCATGCCACTGAGGTGTGCTGGAAAACATTCCCATAGGCACTGGAGGAGTGGGGGTTTCCTACTGGCATAATTCAAAGGGAAGGCACAGGGATATATATATACATACATACATACATACATACATACATATATATCACATGGTCACAGCAATTGCACTCAGCAGTCACCAGGAGAAGGTGGAACCTGATCTGTGTATGGACCTGACTAATCCGTGCCTAGGATCACAGCTGTGCGCAAGTGTGCAATAACGTCTTTCATCACAGATATACATTCATACACTTTAAATTCCTACACCGTCTCTATTACACACCCCTCAAATACACGACCACGGTCATTGTTGTTTATTGTGTTGTGCATCATATTGAAACATTTCTTAGGTAAGCAATGAGCTCAGTTAAGCTATCAAACGGAGACAGCAAAGTGAATCTCAAAGAGAAGTTTGCTCATCTCTTTCTGGGAATATCTGAGTTTCGGGACAACAAAGAGGAGAAAAGTAGAAAAAAGCCTCATTCTTTTCTTTTTCCTCTACCCGGCTTGAGGCTATCCCACAGGTATATTTCTTCGATTGTTCGGTTAAACATGCTGGATATTATGTATATACCAAACAAGTGGTATATGCTCTTCTCAGTAGTTGTAATGGACATTTGTTTAAATTAACTTATGTGGTGTTAAATCAAAGTAGACATTCTTAAATACCTGTTCACTGCATAGAGTGACAGTAATTTTATATTAATTAATTTAGTTGCTCTTAAATTAAAGTAGACATTCCTATATACTATTAACCACCTCGAGTGACAAAGAGATTTTCTATTGGCACAGAAAAGAAATACTGACTCCCTTTTCTGTAGCACAGTAATGTTAATGGTTATTATTTATTTTGAACCATGATATATAAGAATTAATATTCCTATTTACTAACAAAGCACAGTGGGCGCATAATGAAAGATGGGCAGTATTTAATGTGGTGGTATAATTATTCAAGGTGTATATGGTTTCGTCTGTGGCACAAAACCTAATTTTAGACTGAAGGATCTGCTGGTGGCTGTAGGGTCTTTGTAAACCAAGGGATTGCTCTGCTGTCTAAGGGGTAAATTATGAGTTTGGTGGTGTCACTATCGTACCGCCACAGCAGCAGTCCCAAGAAGACCGATAAGTCATGGCAGCAGCACACTTCAGCTCTGGAAATGAGCTTGAAATCAATGCTGGCCATATTGCCGTGCCTCCAGCCAGTCAAGCGCACTGGTTCCTTGCATTCTGTTGTGCAAGTGAAATATTGTGCGCACCCAACCCAGAGGCATTGGAGGGTAGTACATGAGCACCAGCTACATTACACATGGGCACATCCGCCCTCGAGTCATTACTTCGGCTCATTACCTGCCTTTCCGCTGACTCTCGCATGGCGGTGTCCCCGCCAGGAACAGTTTGGCAGAAAGGCAGGTCATAATTGGGCTGGCGGTGAGCTGCACGGGACCGCCTTCATGGGCAGCCTCTGCCTCTGTGGTAGCTGAAATGTCGGCGTGGTGGTAGTCTTGTGGTGGTCTCACTGCACATATCATAATCGGGTAGTCAGACAGTCAAGGAGGCAGCTGTCAGACCACCGAAAAATGCGGCGGCGGTCCCAAGACCACCATCATCGTAATCAGGCCCTAAGTCTACAAGGTCTGAGGGATAGTTCTTCTGTCTGCAACCTGAGCCTAAGTGATCTGTATAAACTGCTGGATATGGCTGCTGTCTGCATTCTGAGACTACGATATTTTTAAACCACTTATTGCAGCTCCTCCCACCTTATAAAGTGCATATTTCTCATTCATTGTACTGCTTACGAGGAGTCTTCCCTATGGGACTTTGTATTTTTAGAACGGCTCCTGTAGGATATTCCAAGTGCACTATGTGCTTTGCCCTTTTATTTTCTGTTGGACCTCAGGGACACTACCATCGGCTTTGCCTTGGTTCTCTCAGTACAGCCGCAGCTACTGTGGGAAGGGGCAGAAAGCCTGTCGGGGCCATCCATTATTGCATTTGGGCCCCAGGGCTGGTAGCAGCAATTAGCATGAAAATCCAAACCCTGAAAGTAATTTGGTCCAACAATATCAAATCTTCAATCAGACTTGATTTCTCAGCGCTAGAATTGATTCTCATAGGGACTATTGCATGCCTGAGTCAGTTTAAGTGAGTTCACAAAGTATAAGTACTTGTCAATGGATGTCACCCACTGTTTCACCCCCCTCAAACCTGTTAACCATCTTCAATAAGCAGACGGGCAGCACAGAGCATCGCTGGAGGGTGAAGAAGATTAACCAAGGCTTGCTGCCTACACATACCTTAGTGAGTAGCCTTGTTATCACTGAGCTCCTTTCACAAATGGTGTCATTTCAGATTTTCTGTTTTATTTGCAGGGGCGGAGGGGCATCACCACAGTGGTTCAGAGCCAGCAACTGAACATATTTGGTTTGATATTTTAACATTGTTTTATTTTTCAGCTGCTGGCTCAGACAGCGTATGTAGGAAGAGGCGGGTTGGGGGCCATGGGAGGGGGGGGACTGGTTGGTGCACTTCTAAGTGTGCATGTGTGTTTGGACAGCCGTCTTAAGACCGTTTCTTTTCTCACAAAAGCTGTTCACTGTACTCTCGTGCTAAGCCAACCTTCTGAAGCTCTTGTGTGAAGCAACCTTGACTGTCTTTCTGCTGCAGCTCTTTGAACTGCTAAACCATGACTAGCTGAGATAATAGAAATCTTCAAGGGCATCAGCGGCTACATCTGATACGATGAAAGTGTTTGTGTACCTGATCCCCTTATACCTCTTGTACCGCTCAGAACGTTTCCCCCTTGATGACCAGTATTCCCTGAGAGCTCCAACTTAACATATTTGACATGCCTCAAGCCACGCTTTCCTTTTGGTCCATCTTAACTCTTTTCTTTTTGTGCAAATCTTGATCAGTCCAAAATACCAGTTTCAACCCACTGGAGTGAAGGCCAGCCATTTAAGTGTACCTGGGTCCTGACTGGGCCTCGAAGGACAATTGGATATTTTTGATTATTTGTTCATTTACATTGACTTTCAACGCAATACGTTTTGCATGTGTTTGCAAATGTCATTTTTCACTTTTGTGCAGAATCTTTCAACACAATGCCTGACTTATTTATTTTGTATCAGGTTGTCTCTATTTAAACGTACTGTAAATATTAAGGTTCTTTCTTTCTCTAACCATGCAGTTATTTGATTGATCCTTTAAATAAAGCATCATAGGATTTTTGTGTTGGTCAGGCCAAGTTACCAAAGGTGATCCAACGTTTTTCTTATTAAAATAAATTTGCCTCTGTAGGATCCTCGGTTGTGGCAGTGCAGGAACTCAGTCACAGCTCACACTGAGATGGTAGCCTCTCTCTTCTACAGCCTGCTAAGGGTTTGCTTAGAACTTCCCAGTCAACTTTCTCATTAGGCTTAGGAGTCTCCTGGATGGATATTTGAGGACACCATTATTAATCTGCTGTCTGCATGCTCATAGTGTATGGCTACCTTTCATTTACCTTCTCCAATGAAAAACTGTTTTTGCAGGTCATCCAACAAAGGGGCTGCCTATTTGATTTAGGGACTCCCAGCATGAAAAGTGGGTATCACAATTGTTAGAAATGGGGGTCTCTAGTTGGCAGTGGCTTGCACCGTGTCCAAGTTGGGACCCTTCCTTCTAGTCAGGGTAAGGGAATTACACACCCAAGATAACCTCTGCTCACCCACTCGGTAGCTTGGCATGCGCAGTCAGGCCTATCTCAGAGGCAATGTGTAAAGTATTTGTACATAACACACACCGTAACACAGTGAAAATAATACAGATGGACACCACAGCGGCTTAGAAAAATAACCAATCTTCATCTGAACCAAACAAGACCAAAACCACAAAAATCCAACATACACAACTCAGAATATCACTTTTAAAAGGATTTAAGCAATTCTGTCCATAGAACTCTAATGATGCGTTCATTTTAGCACAAAGTACATTTGATGCATCAAAATCCAAGAAGAAAAACAGCTGCGATGGAGAGACGCATCGAAAAACACAAGCGATGCATCGATTTTTGAGTCCCAGGGGAAGCGAGGCATCAGTTCTGCTGCACAGAGGAGAAGTGTTGTATCAAATCCTTACTGCGAGGAGAAGCTGTGTTTCGAAAGACAGTTCCGGTCTGCGGGGTGGTGCGCTGGAAACTTGGCGCATAGGTGTGATGCGTGAGAAAATCCAGGCACTAAAAAGCCGCTGGAAGGTGATGCGTTGTTTTTCAAGGCTGGAAGCAGCAGAACCACCTCCAAGGGCACAGAACTGGAATTGGCACCACTTGGCAGGTCAGAACTCCCAGCTGTGGAGTTCAGAGATGCTGCAGATGAAGTCTTTGATGGCCCTCAGACTTCCAACAGGAGACAAGCACACAGAAGCCCTTGGAGAACCTTGGAAAAGCAGGATACACGAAAGTCTAGTTCTTTCACTGCCCACATAGAGAATCTGCAACTGCAGGCCAACCCAGCAAAGGGGCAGTACTCCTCCTGACAGCTCTTCAGCTCTTCTTCTTTGCAGAGCCCAGAAGTGTTCTAAAGAGGTGGGGTTATAGGTCCAATAGTTATACCCCTTTTGGCCTGTGAAGTAGGCATACTTCAAAGGAAAGTCTTAGTTGTTCACAATATCCTGCTGTACCCTGCCTTGGCTCCAAACACACTACAGGGGGGGTGGAGACAGCATTGTGAGAGGCCAGGCACAGCTCCTCCCACCACTCTAGCTCAGGAAGGCCCATCAGACTGGTGATGGGACATCAGTATATGCCGGGCACACCTCAGTTCCCTTTGTGTGACTGTCTAGAGTGAATGCACAAGCAACCCAGCTCTCAGTCTAAACCAGACGTTGATTCCACAGGCAGGAAGAGACACAGAATAGTAAAGCAATAAAAAAATGCCCACTTTCTAAAAGTGGTATTTTCAACAACACAATTTAAAAAAACAACTTCATTAACAGATGCATTATTAAATCCTGAGTTCAGGGAACCCAAACTCCAAATCACTATCTTTTCCCAATTGAAAGTTACATTTGTAAGATATTGCAAGGCAGCACCAATGACAACCTATGGGAGAGATAGCCCTTGTAATAGTGAAAAACAAAATTGGCAGTATTTCACTATCGGGACATGTAAAACACACCAGTACATGTCCTACCTTTCACATACACTGCACCCTGCCCATGGGGCTACCTTGGGCCTACCTTAGGGGTGCCTTACATGGAGAAAAAGGGAAGGGTTGGACCTAGCAAGTGCGTGCACTTGCCAGGTCGACATGCCAGTTTAAAACTGCACTCACAGAGTCTGCAGTGGCAGGACTGGGACATGTTTACAGGGCTACTCATGTGGGTGGCACAACAAGTGCTTCAGGCCCACTAGCAGCATTTGATTTACAGGCCCTGGGCACACACAGAGCAATTTACTAGGGACTTACCAGTAAACCAAATATGCCAATCATGGATAACCAATCATAATCACAATTCATTCAGGGAGCACTTGTACTTTAGCACTGATCAGCAGTGGTAAAGTGTCCAGAGTACACAAGCCAGCAAAAACAAAGTCCAGCATACCGTCAAAAATACATGAGGTATAGGCAAAAAGACAAGGGAAACCATACCAAGTATGTAAGGTCTAACATGCGTCCCCTCCAGATGAAAGCAGGGAGAACTACCCAACCTTCTGGGAGTTCTCATCACTAAGGTGGAAGAATCTGGACAGACCATCAGCATTGGCGTGTCCTGTACCAGGGAGGTGTTCCACCATAAAGTCCATACTCTGTAGGGAGATGGACCACCTCAACAGTTTTGGGTGCTCACCCCTCATCAGTATCAACCATCTGAGGGGCCTGTGGTCTGTGTGAACCCAGAAGTAAGTCCCAAACAAGTAGGGCCATCGCTTCTTCAGTGTCTATACTACAGCAAAAGCTTCCCTTTCAATGGCGCACCACCTCTGTACCCGGGGAAGTAACCTCCTGTTAATGAAAGCTACAGGCTGGTCTAGGCTCTGCTAGAACTGCCCCCACACCATGCTCTGAAGCGTCTGTCTGCACAACGAGTTCCTTGGAGAAATCGGGTGCCTTGAGCACAGGCGCCGTGCACATGGCTGCCTTCAGGGCATCAAAAGCGATCTGACAAGCCTCAGTCCAGATCACTTTCCTGGGCGGCTTCCTGGAAGTCAGCTCAGTCAAGGGGGCAACAATGGTGCTATAGCCCTTGACGAATCTCCTGTAGTAACAGGTGAGACCTAAAAAGACTCTCACCTCTGTCTGGCTCTTAGGGGGTTCCCCAGCCAGATTGGTGTCAATCTTAGGTTGTAGGGGTGCCACGTGGCCGCTTCCTACCTGGTGTCCCAAGTACACCACAGACCCCTGCCCTATCTGGCACTTACTCTTCCTGATATTCAGGCCTGCCTCCTGCTGGGCCTTCAACACTTCCCAGAGGTGATGCAAATGATCCTGCCAGCTGGAATTCAACATTGCAATGTCACCTGGGTAGGCGGTACTGAAATCCTCCAGCCCAGCCGGGACCTGGTTGACCAACCTCTGAAAGGTGGCAGGGGCGTTCTTCAACCAGCAGTGCATGACACAGAACTGGAAGTGCCCCTCCAGTGTTGAGAACGCTGACCTCTCTTTGCCCTATCGGTCAAGACAATCTGCCAGTACCCAGACGTCAAGTCAAATGTACTGAGGAACTTGGCCGCTCCTAGCCGATCTATGAGCTCATCAGCTCTGGGGAAGGGGTGCGCATCAGTCTTGGTGATGGTATTGAGCCCACGGTAGTCCACACAGAACCACAGCTCAGGTGTGGCACCGGGTTCAGCAGCCTTTGGGACCAAGTCCACTGGGCTGGGCCAAGGACTGTTGGAGGGCTCTAGCACCCCTAACACTAGCATCTTGGAATCCTCTTCCTTGATGCTGGTTTTGACTTTGCCAGTCAACCTGTAGATTTTGTGCTTCACAGGTGAACTATCTCCAGTATCCACATCATGGGTATACCAATGTGTGACTTCTGGGGTCAGGGAAAACAGAGAAGAAAACTGTCCCAGCAACTGGTGACAGTCATTCTGCTGCTCTAGGGTCAATGTGGGGGAGAGGTTCACACCCTCTACGGACACATCCTGCTCCTTGGCAGACAGGAGGTCATGAAGAGGCTCACTCTCCTCTTCCACCCCATCATCTGTTGCCAAGAGCATGGTCAATTAGGACTTCTCAGATTGTGGTTTGAGGTGGTTGACATGGAGGACCCTCAAAGGGTTTCTGGGAGTCTGCATGTCCACCAGGTAGGTGACATCACTCTTGCGCTCCTTCACCTCAGAAGACCCGGACCAGTTGTCCTGTAGAGCACAGGGCACCACTGGGGCCATGACCCACACTTTCTGGCCAGGTTGAAACTCAACCAGAGTGGAATTCTGGTCATACCAGCATTTCATGTCCTCCTGGCTGGCTTGTAGGTTCGCCTGAGCGAGTTTCCTGAAGCGCGCAGTCTGGTTTCTGAAGGCCAGCATGTAAATAAACACATCCTTAGGGGGGCTTCCTGGGAGCTTGCTCCCAGGCTTCCTTCACCAGACTAAGACTTGATGTCCAGCTCCTTCATACTCAACTCATGGGCCAAAAGCAACTTCCTCTCCTCCAGAGCAAGGGTTCTGATCCTTCTCGTGTTGCCTTTACTCCATTGAAGCTTTTTGCTTTCCAATTCCAACTTTTTGTTTTCCATTTCCCATTTGAGCGTCTCATACTCCAGCTAATGCTCTAAGTCATGTCGCCTGTCTTCCAGCTCCTCTGGGAACAGGCTCCTGGATGACACACTGCTGCCACCCCTGGAGGATGCTCCCCCCACAGGCAGATCCTGAGCTCCAAAATCCCCTTGCTGGCTCTGTACCTACAGATCCACATCCTCATTCCCAACCTTCCCATCTTCTCTTGCTGCTCAAAAAGCCCTCAGCCCTTTCTCTAGTTCCTCTTTCCTAGTAGAACTTTTAACCGGCCAATTAGGATCCTTGCACAACTGCTTAAGTTGAGGCACCATGTAGGATTTCAACCTCTCCATTTCAAAAACATCTGCAACCTCACTTGCTGGCTCATCAGGCTGAGACATGATTTGTACATAGGATTGGCAAAAACAGAAAAATCAAAAAGCAGTATGTGGTCTCGTAATGGTCTGCACTGTGCAGCAGTGTGCCACCTGGTCTAGGCATCTCTTATTCTCACTGCCAGCTCGCTCTCCGGTCCACCGCGGGTTTTTCCTTCCCGTTTGAGTGGAGAGAGCGAGCGTGTCAACAAAAGTATATTCTGCTCCCGGTTGCAGCGGAAACTTGCAGGGTTGACGGGCTAGTCGTCCCGGAGTCTCCTTTACTTAAGAGAGATGACTCCGCCGACGCGCAGCGGACGCACGCAGCGGGCGCGCCACTGGCGCGCCGAAGGCATGCCAAAGTCAAGCCCGTCTGCGCCCAGCCTTCGCCAGGAGCCAGGACCCCTGCCCATCGGGCCCCAGCTAGTGCCTCCAGGCTTTTTTACTCTGATATTCAACTCAAACAGGTCAGACAGCTAGCCACTTCCAGGCCTGTCCCATGCCATACAGCGATTCCCTTTGTTAATCTCGAGGGACCATATTCTTGTAAACGCTGCTACTTCCAGAGCTGTCCGGAGAGTCAGTTCTCTCTAGAGTTAAGGGCCTGTCACAATAGTCACAACAAGCAGGTACTTGGGGACACTCCTCTCCAGCACCTTATCAGTCCTAAAACCTCAAACTCTACTCCTTGTTGGAGAGGTTTTCTAAATAATGTTAGATCCCTGCCTAAGCACGCTACTGATCTATGAGACCTAATGAATTCCGATTTCCCTGATTTAGGTTTCCTTACGGAGACTTGGCTCAAACCCTCCTCTATACCAGCTATAACCTTAGCCCTCCCTGAAAAGTACCATATACTCAGACTGGACAGGGAAAGTTAAGTGGGTGGAGGTATTGCTATCATCTACAAAGAAGCATTGAAAGCATCCATCATTGACTCCACCTCTGACATAGACATGGCAATATGTATTTTTAAGATTGAACTTACTCCCCAGGACTGCCTTAAGGGTGCACTCATCTACCGGCCCAAGAAAAGATTTTACTCTCAAAATTATGGAGAAAATTGCCCCCACACCATTTCCTTCAAACACTTTCTGTTATTAGGGGATTTCAACATTCATAGTGAAGACAGTGCGGATACCGATGCAGTGAATTTTCTTGCAGATATGGCCTCCCTAAGTCTAGTAAATCTTAATGCAGGACCTACGCACTCGGCCGGCCATACCTTGGACATCATTCTTACCAATTCGCCCCGCATATCCGCCGAAGCCCCTGCCCAGTGATCTGGTCAGATCACTCTCTGATATATTTTCAGATTAGTGGCCTTCAGATGAGTTGCCCCCCTCCTACCCTCCATGTAATTTCAGAAGACAATGGCACAAGATTATGCCCGATTCTTTCGGAAAAGGCTTCCTATCCCCCTTATTTGAAGAATCTATGGATATGGACAGGAGACTTAGGGGTATATTCACAGGAACGTGCGATAACTATCCCCAAAGCAATTTATCGGCAGAAAAGTTAGCACTGCCTAACCCCGATTATTTTCGCCGTGATAGCGTGGTATTCACAAGCCCGCGCTACATGGCGATAATTACAGTGAACGGCGGAGAAAACAGGCGACAACAACATCGCAATGGCGTTAGTTATTCCTGCGTTAGCAGGCGATAGCTGTGAATCGGCACATCAGCGCCAGATAACTCACCTTTCTCAACCCAGGCGATATCGCATTGCAAACATGGCCCTACAAATATTAGGATGTGAGGGTTAGGTTGTCAAGTGAATAACAAATGCAGGAGACATTGTCTGGTTCATGTAACATTTGGCATGCAGCCTGAAAGACTGCTGTGTCAACAGAGGCCCTTTCCTCGACCTCTGTACCCCCGCTCTATTGAAAGACCCTGCCAGCCAGCACCTACAAGTGATAGATGGAAATGCATTCACGGGTGAATGCTGAGGGGTTGGCAGGTTATTAAAAAAATATGGCGTGGGGGGCTGGAGGTGGTGGCGGTGGGTGTTGTGACCCTCATGGGTATCGGAGCTGCATGATCATTGCCTCCATTGCATCTGTGGGTCTTCAGGTGTGGCTCTTGGCTGGGCTCCCTTTCATGCTGTGGGTAGTCGTCCTGCTTAGCACCAGCAAAAGGCAGGTGTAAAATCCCTGGTGCTACCGCGGTTTATCCCCTGTTTTTGCTTCGCTTCGCAGATCTGGCAGTTCGTTGTGAATGTGGTGGTGTGGTTTTCTCGTGTGTTTTTGCACGGGAACGCCTACTCTGCATCTCATTAGTGTTAGTTGGTGGTGTCCACCGTGGAGATAAATTTGGGGGCAGTTATCACAGGAATACTGGTGTTGTCTGCAGTTTGCACCAGCTTGTGAATGGGGTGTTAAATCTATCTCTACTTTTGCTGCGTTAAGGTGGAGATAAATCGGAGTTAACTCCTTGTGAATATGCCCCTTGGGGTTTTCTATGAGGCCATCACTTCAGTTACAGACACACTAACACCGCTCAAGCAGCAATATGTTCATACTCAGAAGAAACATGCTGCCTGGTACACCCCTGATTTGCGAAGAGAAAAGTCGAACTGTAAAAGATTGGAAAAAATATGGCGTAAAATTCAAATGGGGAAACAGAAATCTACCTATAAAGCAGCCCTCGCAAACTACCACAAGAATATTAAAAAGGCGTGGAAAGCCAACATTATCTTAAGTCTAAATCAGGCTGGCAACTCTACTAAGGAACTTTACAAAGTTCTCAACTCTTTTACTAATCCCGTTGCCTGTACCCAGCAGACTCCCCCCTCCCAGGTGCTTTGTGACAATATAGCCAATTATTTTGAAGAAAAAATCAATTTAATATATGGTCAATTTCCCAAGGATCTTAAACCCCTGGATAGCCCTAACCTACCGCCATCCTCCCTGAGAATGAAGGATGCCTGCCTTGAGCATTTTCCTGCTCTGCAGATACCTCAAGTTGAAGCAATGCTGAGAACCGCTAAATCTGGTTCTCCCCTTGACATCATGCCAGCCTATCTGTTTGCCTCACTCGCCACGCTACTAGCCCCCTCCATCTGCTCCATCTTAAATTCCTCTATGAGTGAAGGGACCCTTCCACTTGAATGGAAGGCGGCACAAGTGCTACTGATTCGGAAAAAAGCTATGGGATATCTCGATTCTCAAGGCAAGCTTGATCCCTCTCAGTCAGGTTTCAGACCCAACCACTCTACTGAAACACCCTTATAGGAGTTACAGACTACATCAAATTGGCCCTGGATAATAACAAAGCGATACCAAAGGGGATGATGGACGGAGCGCTTGAGCAAATCAAACACTCACCCCCAGTCAAGTGATCTGGGTTTAATCCATCATCATTCTTTAGCTCACTCCACCACCCCAGTTCAGACATGGCCATATGCAAATCAGTCTGACCCTGTGCCTCATGGGAACAGTCCAGCCCGAACTGCCAAGCCATGTCTTCCCTGGACCGGAAACAAGCATCCTGGGACCGGTTTCTGGCTATTCAGCCGTCATCAGCCAGGCTAGCTTGAATCCAGTGGCAAAGTGAGCAAAGGACCCACGTCTGGGCATACCCTGCCAACTTAGGGCGAACAAAGCGATACCAAAGGGGATGATGGACGGAGCGCTTGAGCAAATCAAACACTCACCCCCAGTCAAGTGATCTGGGTTTAATCCATCATCATTCTTTAGCTCACTCCACCACCCCAGTTCAGACATGGCCATATGCAAATCAGTCTGACCCTGTGCCTCATGGGAACAGTCCAGCCCGAACTGCCAAGCCATGTCTTCCCTGGACCGGAAACAAGCATCATGGGACCGGTTTCTGGCTATTCAGCCGTCATCAGCCAGGCTAGCTTGAATCCAGTGGCAAAGTGAGCAAGGGACCCACGTCTGGGCATACCCTGCCAACTTAGGGCGAACAAAGCGATACCAAAGGGGATGATGGACGGAGCGCTTGAGCAAATCAAACACTCATGGATTTAACCCAGATCTTTTGACTGGGGGTGAATGTTTTGATTTGTTCTGCATTCCGTCCATCAATTGTGTGTCTTTTGCTTCCTCGCCCTAAGTGCGCCAGGTATGCCCAGACGTGGGTCCCGGGCTCACTGTGCCACTGGAATCAAGCTATCCTGGCTGAAGAGGGGTGAAACCCCGAAACCGGTCCTAGGATGCTTGTTTATGGTCCAGGGAGGACCTGGCTTGGCAGTTCGGGCTGGACTGTTCCCATGAGGCACAGGGTCAAGACTGATTTGCATATGGCCAGGTCTAAACTGGGGTGGCATGGTGAGCAAAAGAATGATGGATTTAACCCAGATCTCTTGACTGGGGGTGAATGTTTTGATTTGTTCTGCATTCCGTCCATCAATTGTGTGTCTTTTGCTTCCTCGCCCTAAGTGCGCCGGGTATGCCCAGACGTGGGTCCCGGGCTCACTGTGCCACTGGAATCAAGCTATCCTGGCTGAAGAGGGTGAAACCCCGAAACAGGTCCTAGGATGCTTGTTGCTGGTCCAGGGAGGACCTGGCTTGGCAGTTCGGGCTGGACTGTTCCCATGAGGCACAGGGTCAAGACTGATTTGCATATGGCCAGGTCTAAACTGGGGTGGCATGGTGAGCAAAAGTATGATGGATTTAACCCAGATCTCTTGACTGGGGGTGAATGTTTTGATTTGTTCTGCATTCCGTCCATCAATTGTGTGTCTTTTGCTTCCTCGCCCTAAGTGCGCCGGGTATGCCCAGACGTGGGTCCCGGGCTCACTGTGCCACTGGAATCAAGCTATCCTGGCTGAAGAGGGTGAAACCCCGAAACCGGTCCTAGGATGCTTGTTTCTGGTCCAGGGAGGACCTGGCTTGGCAGTTCGGGCTGGACTGTTCCCATGAGGCACAGGGTCAAGACTGATTTGCATATGGCCAGGTCTAAACTGGGGTGGCATGGTGAGCAAAAGAATGATGGATTTAACCCAGATCTCTTGACTGGGGGTGAATGTTTTGATTTGTTCTGCATTCCGTCCATCAATTGTGTGTCTTTTGCTTCCTCGCCCTAAGTGCGCCGGGTATGCCCAGACGTGGGTCCCGGGCTCACTGTGCCACTGGAATCAAGCTATCCTGGCTGAAGAGGGTGAAACCCGAAACCGGTCCTAGGATGCTTGTTTCTGGTCCAGGGAGGACCTGGCTTGGCAGTTCGGGCTGGACTGTTCCCATGAGGCACAGGGTCAAGACTGATTTGCATATGGCCAGGTCTAAACTGGGGTGGCATGGTGAGCAAAAGAATGATGGATTTAACCCAGATCTCTTGACTGGGGGTGAATGTTTTGATTTGTTCTGCATTCCGTCAATCAATTGTGTGTCTTTTGCTGGATAATAACAAGGCAGTACTGCTTGTTCTGCTGGACTTGCCAGCTGCCTTTGATACTGTCTCTCACCAGAAGCTAATTCACAGACTGAGAGAGACTGGTATACATGGACAGGCGCTAAAGTAGATTGCAAACTTTCTGGATCAGCGCACTCAAACTGTCAACTTGGGTCCCTTTCGTTCTCGCACTCTGAAGCTCACTAAAGGGGTTCCCCAAGGCTCCTATCTTGGCCCCACCCTGTTTAATGTGTACGTGGCCCCCCTTGCAAAAATCATCAGAGAATATGGGTTTACTCCCTATTCCTATGCAGACGACACCCAACTGCTCTTTTCCTTCGATAATGAGATAGACTCGACCAAATGTCTCTTCGCTGAGGGCATGCTAGCTATATCTGGTTGGATGACGGAAAAGTTCCTCCAGCTGAATGCTGCCAAAACCAAGATTCTGCTATTTGGCACCGCTCAAACGAATTGGTCCCCCGACTGGTGGCCCGCCATGTTGGGTCCAGTTCCCATTCCGAAGCTTATGGCTAAAAACCTGGGTGTCCGGCTGGACCACTCGCTTTCTATGAAAGACCAAGTCATGGCCACCTCAGGCATCTGCTACCACACGCTGAGTCTCCTCCATAGAGTGTTCCAGATGCTTCCTTTATCAGTCTGCAAAACCCTGATTCAGGCCTTGGTTATTAGCCATCTTGATTACTGAAATGCTCTACTTGCTTCGGCCAATGAATCCCTTCTGAATAGAATGCAGGTGATTCAGAATACAGCAGCTCGCATCGCTCTCAATATGCCTCCCAGAACTTCTTCTCGGCCATTGCTGAGGAAGCTGCATTGGCTTCCCATCCGTCAGAGAATTACCTTCAAGGTTTGCTGTTTAGCCCACAAGGCACTTCATGGCGGAAGCCCAAGCTATCTGGTGAAAAAACTTAAGCTCTATCGTCCTGCAGATCTCTCCGCTCAGAGGGAAAAGGGCTGCTTGCTGTCCCCCGCTATAGAAAACTTCGAACTGGGGGCAAGACTTTTACCTACTTGGCTCCGAAATATTGGAACTCATTGCCCGTTGAACTGCGCAAGTGCACCAACCTTCTTCTCTTTAGGAAACTCTTAAAAACAGAACTTTTCTGTTACTGATTGCCCTGCCCTGGCATACTCTTCTCTTCCAGCACGGAGATACCCCTTCAGGGGCGATTCCAGTGCTTTATATAAATCCCATACAAGTACAAATACAAAATACACCAATCACTGGGGAGAGGAGTTGGCCTAACGGCTAGGGCGGGCAACCTCAAATCTGGGGAACCAAGTTCGAGTCTCGACAAGGACGCACAACATCCTGTGATTCTGGGCAAATCACTTAATCTCCCCGTGCCCAACAAAAATTAACGTGTACTCATGTAATGCAACTGGTGCTCGTGTAAAGCGCTCTGATACCCAATACCTTTTGGTCATGTTCGGGCTATATAAAACTCAGTAAAAAAACTAAAAAAAACCTGTATGTTAGGTGCAAACTAGGGCTGGGCGGAGCTCAAAAACTGTATCCCTCCCTATCCCATAACGGACATCATCATCAACCACAAAGACAATCTACACTTCGAATGTCCTCAAATGAATGATACTAGTGCAACTGAAAGGCATATATCCTATAATTAAACATGCATTATTCTGTAACAGAGACTAGTGTGCGATAATATAAAACTGAAGCTTACCGTACGTCTCGTCCTGCACTTTCGTACATGCATCTGTAAGTAACAGTGTGCGTAAGTAAAAGGAACTCAAAGGGGCACCGCACCATTATTCCCACATTTGAGGTGCCCTGCCAGGAGGTCGCCTTTTCTCACCCAGGTGCAGGGTGATGTTGGAATGAGATTCATTGTTGACGGTGCTGGGGTGCTGGAGGACCCGGCCCCATTGCCATGGTCTGGCTCTGCCATCAGGAGGGCTCCTCATTACCGATGCTGTGCAGGTCGGTCAGGGCTCTGGCGTTGCGCTGGTGGTCCAGGTGCCCCGTCTGGTGTTGGTGACCATCGGCTCCCTCAGGGAGGCATTCAGCACTGTGGCGCCCCCTCATAGTTGTAGCAGATGTCCATGCCACTCAGGGTGGGTGAGACCACCTGGGCTTACAGGAGCAGAGCAGGTCAGGTGTTGGGAGTCTCAGGACTAGCCGGGTGAAAAAGTGGAAAAGGCCGGGCAGTAGAATGCATGGCAGGCAAAGTTCTCTCTGGTGCAGAAATGAGTGTCCTTGCTCACGCTGATCAACGTCAAGTTGGCAAGTGCGAGCGATGAATATCCACATCCTGGCGAGATTTTTCCTCACTCGCGCTCGCCAAGGTTTAGTTGGTGAGCGAGGAAAATCAACCCCCTGGTGAGATTTCTCAACGCGGGCGGTTGGATTTCTCATTGTGAGTGGTTGCGGCAGGTCACGATCACTTGTATTGAGAAACCTTCCATTCGCATTGAGAAAGCTATTGGTCGAGTACAAAATCTACTCGAGCAGCAAAAAGGAAGCTGCACCCTCTTGCACTGCGCATGGTGCTGTTCGCGATGATTTTACAGCGTGGGACAAACATCCAGAACTCAAAATCACCGTGAATAGCATGACCTTAACGCACTCTGCCACTCGCGAAACTCCGCATATCGCTGCAGAGTTTTTTTTGTCGAACTCCACCCAGGCTTAGTCAAAAATTCTGATTTAGTGTCATGAAGAGGGTGAATCTAGTTTACTCTTAGACCTGCACTGAAAAAAGGTAGATTCAGGGAGGCAACATTTTTTGTGCAATATAGTTTAGCCAAGATTCTCATGAGAAGTGAAATAATAAAAACACAAGAACATGATAAATGATATAAGTGATGGGGTGAAGGAAGGTGCATCAATCCTTGGGTGAAGTTATGAATGGGTGAGCTGCAGAGTGGTAAGTGATGAGGTAGTTTCTGTCAGTGGTAAAACACAGAATTAACAAGTTGTGTTTATGAGTCCATGACTGTGGTCTGACTTTTGCTTCAATGTCTTTTTAACTGAGCTCACTTTAGATGAAGTGCAGCACTAATGTGTACTCAATGTTATGCTTTTGATACACATCCAGGTCTGACCAGAGCCGTTGCACTCACTTGGGGAGGGTGAGAGATAGAGCCGTCAATGGATGCATTTACACAGGTGCTATGGACATTGGGGAATGGCAGACACTTTATAACTCTAACTTATCAAGGTATAAGAACTACTAGACTCAAAGCATTGTCCTCTTTGGGAGCCAAATGGGATAAGAACTTGGGCGGCCCAATTGTGGATGCAGAATGGAAGCGGGCTTTGCAGTATGTATGGCACATCTCAATAAATGCCCAACTTAAACCAATACAATTCAACTGTCTTCACAGAACATATCCCACACATCAGCATCTTCAAGTGATGTACCCCCAGACACCTATGGTGTGTCCTCGATGCAATCAGATAGGGGCCACATTTGGGCACATGGTCTGATTTTTCAGTATTATTCAGGGGCTGACAACCCATCTATCAGAATAGACTGGGAGGAAGGACTCGTGTCACCCAAAACATGTTACCTGGGCAGTGGTGGCCAGGAAGTACACCTCAGAGGGGGGCAAACGGGGGCACACATATGCACACTCACTTACACCAATGCATTTACATGCAGACACGCACACATTCACAACACTCACTTGCAAATACACATACACGCACACACCCAACAGTCAATTAAAACACAACACTTACCTGCTGTCACGATGGCTGGGACTGCTGCCTTCCCTCATTGGCTGACCTTAGGTCCCTACCTCGTCACAGAGTGCAATGGGTTAATGAGACTGCTGATCCCACCCTACTCTGTGATGAGGTGTTAGTTATAGACACTCAGCCCTGGGAACTTTAGAGCTTAAAACTGAAGCACCTAGGTACGAAGCTATCACTGAACTCCACTTTGTCTCGAGGGGGAGGGCCCCGAGGACCTTAGCTGAGCTGAAGAGGTCACGCCAACAGAAGTTATAACCTGAGAAAGCACACTGCTTTCTCAAAGCACCCAGAGTCTTTCGTAGAGTGCGCAGGTCGATCCAGAAACATTAAAGAGTAATCGGTATCTGAAATTTTAAATGCACATCTTTTAAGAAGGCGCGCATGTGAGAGGCAGTTTGCTGGTTGCTGGATGACACTCCAAGGAAGATAAAGGAACCCAGATGGGAAGGGGGCCAGACATGTCCTGCACTGTGAGGGGAGCAAGCTGTGAGATTGATGAACATGCAGGTGGGATGAGGGGGGTCTTCAGAGAGAACTGAAAGGCCAGTCTGCCATTTGTTTCACAATTAGAGATGCAACAGCCAATAAATTAAGAAGTAGAGCCAATAAAAATAAAAAATAAATATATCCTGCAAAGAAATTGGCAACAAGGACACACTTAACAGCAAAACTATTCTAACTCACTTCATTGGTCACAAAGAAGCTGCTTTTTAAAATGCCTACAGGGTTAAGACACCTGCTGTAGACATCATTGTCTACCCACCAACTCAGAAGGGATTGTAGTAGCGGTAAGATATATCTAGTGGTTAACACAGTTTTGGGAGAGTTCTGTGTAGCATAGAGGGTTAATGTGCCTGCGCACTGTGTAACATGCAGATCACAGATTGGTATTTTATTTAGAGAGGTGGGCTACTGCTATTGATGCTGAGGTCATTTTTTACATCCAGTTCATACGTTTTCTCAATCTGTTATTCTAAGATTGCAAAGAAAGCTTCATTTGGGAAGTAATAAAGTATTGTAGTACAGACAACCACAATCACTGTGTTACATTTTATATCATGACTATTTTGTTCTCCCGACCATTCACTCTTAACATGTAATGGTTACAAGTACGGATGGTATGTGATTCCTACACCTTATAATACTCATTCTCTTATGTAACATTAGCTGTACACTATTTACACACATGTATGATTTTTGTGCCACTGTGGTGATGTACCTCTACCACCATCTGCTGAGGGAAACAAAGAAAACAGCCCTTGTTGCACACATTGAAACTAGCGCTAACAACACCAAGAACCTTTTCAACATCATTAAGGAATCCTCCAACCCGGCTGCCAACGAAAACAACATCATGCCCTCACTGGAGCTGTGCAACAACCTTGCCCACTTCTTCCACAACAAGATCGCAACAGAAACTTTGAACCCCAACCCACACCTATGGACCTCCTCGACAGATATGCCACCACCATAGCCAACACAAACCACACACTGACCACCTGGAGCTCCTCTCCACCCAGGACACCACCGCCACCATGAAATCCATCCACTCAGGAGCTCACACAGACCCATGCCCACATCACATCTTCGACCTCGGAAACAAAAAGGTTCAGCCAGGAACTCACTACCCTACTCAACACCTTTATCACCACCGCAACATCAGTCAGATCACTAGTCAAAAAACGCTCTGTCGACCCCAGCAAACTCAAAAGCTACCGGCCAATCTCCCTGCTCCCATTCCAAGTAAAGGTTCTGGAAAAGATCACCAACAATTAACTCATGACACACCTGCAGCAGAACCAGCTATTTAACACCTTCCAATCTGGCTTCCACAGCAATCACAGAACCGAAACCGTCCTGATCGCAGCCACTGAAAATCTGAACCCTCCTCTACCGAGGAGAAACAGCAGCTTTGATCCTCCTCCACATCCTTCAACACCGTAACCCACCACACGCTGATCGAAAGACTCCACCACATCGGCATCCAAAGGGAAGCGCTCAGATGGATCACCTCCTTCCTCACCGGAAGAACCCAGTGGATCTACCTCCCACCTTTCTCGTCTGAACCCGAGGAGATTACCTGCGATGTCCCCCAGGGCTAAATCCTCAGCCCCACGCTCTGACTACAAGCTAACAATGAAATCACAGATAAAAGCTGCCTCCTCCACTTGCTTTCTTGCTCTGCGCATGCTACGTTAGATCTTCAATTGGCTACACCTACACATGAGATGCACCGTGACACAGGCCCTCATCACCAGCCAACTGCACTACGGCAACGCCCTCTCCACAGGAAACGCCGCACACCTCCTACAGAGACTTTAGACCATACAGAATGCCTCAGCCAGACTAATACTCGGCCTTACCCGATGAACCCACATCACACCCCACCTCAGGCAACTCCACTGGCTCCCCGTACAGAAGAAATGCCAATTCAAGCTGCTGATCTACGCATACAAATCTCTAGACAACCAAGGACCCATATACATTACCACCGCCTGAACTGCCACCATCGAGAAAACTACACTCCGCTTCCCTTTCACTTTCCCATACTCCCCACATCTAACTAAGCAGAAGTGGAAGACCTGGAACAGCCTCCCCACACACCTACGGACCATCACCTCACTTCCGGAATTCCGAATGGCCCTCAAGACCTGGCTGGTCGAATAAGCCTCTGGGACCTTACAAGTGCCTGGATACCCTATTGGGTGATTAGCCGCGCTTTCTAAATCCTGATTGATTGATGTAAAGTGCTCTGAGCCCCTGAACTGTAATGAGTAGCGCCATAAAATAATTAAATGAAAAAATAGTAAGTGCCATTTAAATAAATATTTGTATAATTACTCATACAGACAGTTAAATCCTTTCGTACAGTGCAAACACATCTCTTACACAGGGAGTTGAACAAATTTAAAAACCTGCCTCTAATAGTTTCTCTTAAGTACTTGTGAAGTAGTAACAAGTGTACCATTTGTTTCCTTCCATTATAGTGGCGTCTAGGTGTTAGGCTCCAGATGGCTCCAAGCCAGGATGGCACATGAACAAAAGGAGGGCTTACGGCTCTTTAAATCAGGCCTTTGTTTTGGGGCCAACTGGCATCTTAAATCAGAAAGCCCCCTCACCGCCTGACAATGTGCAGGAATTGCTGAATGTCCTAATGTGTCGGAAAAATTACATCAGGACCAATTCAGCATATTTTCTTTTGTTGGCCAGATCCGGCCCAGAATTTGCTGCTGGAACAGGTATCTAGCTCAATCCCCCTAATTTCTAGCACTGATAGAGTCACACTATTTGGTAAAACAGGATTGACTCTGGATCCACATTGTGCAGTTCAGCCATAAGATGGGTATCTCTTTCTCTCGCCTATTTTACATCTACCTACCACGGTTCACCAAGTGGAGTCAGGCTGTGTAATCATGTGGTTTAGCCCAGGGACAGAGAATTTAGAAGCCCACGGGGAAAGGTTTCTTTAGTGAGTGGCTCTGTGAGATGCCTATACCCATGTTCTTTGCTGCATGGTGCTCCATTGTATCTTATGAAAGGGTAGTGCCTTTCAGAAGACCAGGAGTTATGGCTGGGACACATCAGTCACAGGTCGGACACATTATGAGGCATAGTCTTGTATGCAACTGACTGCTGGCTTTTTCAGATGTGCCATCTTGTTAATAACTATTCTTATTGGCCTTTTGTCGGTTTATTGGAAATTTTTCACATCAGTATAGCAAATACCACAAACATGATTGTCTCCTTCTTGATCAATGAACGTTATTGGTATTGAGCAGGGTGTTGGTTTCATTAGTTCCGGGAGACAGGGATGCTGAATTTGCATGTTTTTCTTGAATACGTTTGTATAGCAGAACATGGCGCTGTGCTGCAGCTTTAAGGTGCTTTAATACAAGGCAGACTGTAAGGGACAATTGCAGATTGTCATACATTACGTCATGCTGTGTTTAACGTAAAGGAACACCAGCATACAAAGGGTTGTTGTGAAATATGTTTATTTATGAAAGTTTTTCTGTTTAGTGGTTCACTACATTGGGAGGATTCAATGCCCACACTAATGCCTCCAGTATAGCAAAGGGTTTAATTTAACAGAGTAGGGCATAAATACAGTATTATACAGTACTGTATTGCAGTATTTGAGAATGCTTCATACCCCTCATGAGGCCCTGAAAGTGCTTTCTGGGTTGTTGAATAACTTAGTAGTAATGTATAATTGGTAGAGTTTATAGTTTAGCCTATGTGTAGTGTATTTAGTGTTGCGCATGGGATTTGAAGGTGTGCTCCAATCGTGTTGCTGTTTCCTTTTAGTAGTGCTTATGCATGAAAGTGAATGTGAAAGAAATAAAGGATCTCAGTTTGCATGTCCCTTTTACTTCTTATTACCTGCACCTGACAGATCACGTGTTAGGTAGAAGCTGCCCAGTTTTATTACGCTTGGGGTTCTAGATAATTGTTGATTATCTTTTTTATGATGGAGGCTAGGTGGGATTGTCAACAGTCCCAACATGACACTTTCAACACCACAGTCCTCCTGATCTTTTTGCTGTAGGTGGATACAGCAAACATGTGCTAGAGTTGGCTCCATGGCTCGACAAACTCAACAACTACCTAAAAGCAGCTTATTTGTGTCAGGATGGTGTACCCAAGCTTTGATTTCTGGACAGAGAAAGTTTACGCCAATGTGGGATTTACTGAAATTAGGTAAGTCATGTGGTTAGAAACTTTCTACCATGGTATTTACACTGCTTGACCCAAAATATCCCACTGTTTGAGTTTAGAGATCACTAGAGGTGACAGAGCAGCTATCAAGTGAATGTAAAGATGTTTGTCTTTTTATGGACACTGAAATGGCAATGTGAATCAAAATATCTCATTTTATAATTTGATAGCTTATGCTTTGCACCGTTTGCAAAGTGGTTTGACGCATGTCTTCGGTGCACAAAGCTTTGGCTGTGGTGCACAGAGATCGTTCATTGCTGCACATGAAGGAACAAAATTAGAGGGAACATTGGTTATGACAAACTCAGCAAAGCAAATGTCATCTCAGGCAGCCAGGCGCCTGTGCATTTAGCGCATGTCTAGCTCCTGGCTGCCTGTCCTGAAAATAAAGGGGCAGATTTACAAGCCCCTTGCGCCACTTTTGCGTCACTTTTCCCATGTTAAAAGTGACGCAAAAGTGGCGCAATGGCCTTGTAAATCTGCCTCAAAGTGTGTTTGTTAGGATGACCTTTGCTCATTTTGATAGACACTCTTTTTGTCCAAAAGGTGCGGGGAGTGGCCCCTCCACCCTTACGGACAGGCCGCTGCTGCTCCTGGGGCTCATGAACAGATCCTAGGCAGGTAAGTCTGTTTCTAAGTTCATAGACCTGGTCCTCGCCAAGCGACAAATAGCCATGAACTGGATAGCCTCTTCCTAACCTTACTTAAGGCGTTGGCATTGTGAGTCTGATGGATCCTCCCACCTGATTGGCTCTGCAACTAGGCCCACATTGATACTTGGCTTGGAACTGTATCTGCAGGACATACACCATAAATGTGATGAAAAGCCACCCTACAGGATTGACTTCATAACTTCAATGCGTGTATATACATAGCGCTTAAAATCCAAATATGTGTGAGTGCTAGACTTTGGGTGCCTATCCAAAGCAGTAAACTACATCCCTGTCTCTAGTGGAATGCTGTATATTTTTCATTCGCATGTAGTTGTTGTGTCCCAACTCTAATGTGATGAGAAATGGGTTTTGTATTTAGGCTGGTAATATATCTGGGTGGGCGTGAATTGGGAGGGGGGATTTGTTTGGGATTTGTTTTTGTGGGATTTCTCGCATTGTTTTTTCAAATGCCAATAAAGATGAATATAAAAAAGGTATGCTTTTGATTACAAGAACCTTGAGTGTTGAGTTCTCTCTGATTGCTACAGTGCCTTTCACATAGCTGATCAGAAGCTAACTAGCTTTAGCTGTCTGGCAGATATATTTTAATGAAGGGAAGATAATATGTGTAGAGGGGCTTTTGGCCCTCAACTATTCTAACTCCAGATGAGGATCACAGTCTGTAAAGGGAAGGACAAGCACCAGCAGTCCGTCCTCCTACAGCTGCCTAACTTGTGCACTGCACACCGGCCCTTCCAGGAGCTGTGGTGGGTGGCACAGACAGCGAGAAAACAGCTGCATGGCCTCTTCTAAAATAGCATAATTTATTTATTTATTTTGGGGGGGGAGTAGCAGGAGGTGCTGCACACAACACTGAAAAGGATATTCTGAGTCATTGTTTTTTGGAGTAGCAGGAGGTGCTACACACAACACTGAAAAGGATGTCCTGAGTCATTGTTGTTTTGGGGGTAGCAGGAGGTGCTGCACACAACACTGAAAAGGATGTCCTGAGTCATTGTTGTTTTGGGGGTAGCAGGAGGTGCTGCACACAACCCTGAAAAGCATATCCAGAGTCATTGTTTCTTTGGGGTAGCAGGAGGTCCTGCACACAACACTGAAAAGGATGTCCTGAGTCATTGTTTTTTTGGGGGTAGCAGGAGGTGCTGCACACAACACTGAAAAGGATATCCAAAGTCATTGTTTCTTTGGGGGTAGCAGGAGGTGCTGCTCACAACCCTGAAAAGGATGTCCTGAGTCATTGTTTCTTTGGGGTAGCAGGAGGTGCTGCTCACAACACTGAATTGAATGCCCAGAGTCATTGTTTCTTTGGGGTAGCAGGAGGTGCTGCACACAACACTGAAAAGGATGTCCTGAGTCATACGCTCTAAAGCATGCCATACTCACCCCTCCAATTGCACGGGTAGAGATTGTTCTGCAAATCCTGAAGCCATTGCTCAACATCACAGTAGCCGGTGCTTCAAGCTGCACCTTCTAAATCTCTGCTGTTGCTGCACTGCCAGAGGTTGTTGCACGGCTCCTGCAGGCGTCATTCACCCACCCTAGATCCAGAACTTCCTCACACTGAAGGAAAACGGGGGCACAAAGCAGACAAGAATATCCATGCGGCTCTTACTTTTTTCTATGGAGATCCAGGAGTTCACGTTGTGAAGGGCATCCCATCTATCCCAATGCAGTTATATTAGGAGGACGAGAGGGGATTTTAGAAAAGCAAAACTTAATTGTGAAAAATTCTATTTGTAAATCGGCTTACTTATGGGGCTGCTTATCAAAGTATTACATTCTTCTGCTTTTTGGAACCCCTTCCCTTTTGTCTAAGTAAAAAAAAACTTTAAGAATAGGCAATTCTAAAACAACCTTTTTAAAAACTATTTTTCTAAATTGAGCCCTGTTTCCTTTATGGAAAGCAGGCTGATTTAAAAAAAGTTTATTTTATTTATATTAGCAACCAGTGTGAAGCAGTTTCCCAGTACTTGGGACAAAGGATGCATCATTTCAGCGCTGCAAGAAATCCTGTTCGGGAGGTAACAGGGAATCAGATGTTACTGGGCCCTAATCCAACTGGGGTTTTGTACCTTTGTAGTCCTGGGACCTCTGTACCTTTGACCGTCAAACTAGGGACCTAGCATGCCACTTAGCACTTGACTCTCAGGGTACTACTCAGTAGCACACAAAAGAACACTCAATAAATCATTGTCCACCTGTACTTTTTCTTTAAAAAAAAGTGGTAGTATGACAGAAATATGCATGCCTTTCCCATGCATGCCTTTATAACGTGGGCAGTACATCGAATGCGACGTTACCACACGTTCCTTTAGCACGCAAGTCGTTACATCCACTTCTCTTAGGGAAGCGCTGGACTCTGGAATAATTTAATTTACTCTTCCAAACCCAGTCTGTGTAACAGTAGGGAAGGTGTTAGACTTAAAATCCAACACCAGTCCAACAACGCATTCCCTAATGCATGTCGATGCAATGACTTGCGTACTAAAGGAACGTGTCGTAAGAATGTGTTCAATGTAGTGCCCTTGTTGTAAAGGCACTACATGCTTTAGACTGCGTGGCAAAGGGTGTTTCCCAGATAAATTACTTTATTACACACTAAATACTCCTCCCAAAAATACAAACAATTACAAGTTTGTAGGAGGAAACACAGATAAGAATAACCATGGTGCAATTCACGTACCCAAACACAGGTTCCCAGAGGGTAACTAACCCCTAAATCTAACTAGACCCATCATTAGTTGTGAGTTGCCTTGTGACAATTTTCACATTTGAAAGCCTGACTACTAAAAACAATAATGCCCCTATATATATATACCTGTAACAAACATAGAATTGAAGTTTAGTCAATATTGAAAAGTCATGCCTAGTGGCTTTGGCAAAGATATTCAGAATCCACGATGTCATTCCTACCACCTTTGTTTCCTTCATATCATAAGCCTTTTGCACAGCAGATAAACTATTTGTCTTTCTCCATAAATAAGCCAAGCCTATTAGCTTGGACACAGCGTCTCTGACAAACTATGCCTACAGCATTGGAGTTGAACATTTCTTTTTACACCAGTTTGCCTTGTAACCAATCATGACCATGCAACACATGGAGTCACTCACTTCTAGCTCCGTCATACAAACTAGACTCAGGAGTAGCTTGAACAGATGCCCCTCTTTTGCCTGGTCCTGCACTCTCTCTCCTGTGAGATGTAGGTATTTCACTTTTATCCCCGTACATGGGGTTGTGGGGATTTGACAGAACACCAGAAAGCCCCGCCAACAATGTAATCAGGTAGTGCAGATGCCCCATGCTGTTGAGTTGTTCTTTTGGTGCGAGCACCCCTGCCATTTTGAGGTAGCCATGCATACACTCTTCCTCATCACTGGGCAGGGAAGGACTCTCACTTTGCAGTTTGTACTGCAGCAGCAGGCCACATAGTAGCTCTCCTGAAGTGCATGATCTTGCCGGTTCTCATAGACTTTCACTTTCCTCCTGGCTATGCTTCCTCCTCTCGGGTGCAGAAATAGGTTTGGATGTCATAGTCACAGGGATGACTTCACAGTTTAACTATCACTACACAAGGATCAGTTTCCAAATTAGGGTGGGCTTGCAGGGGGAACCACTTTTCTAAAGGATTTCCTGGGTGGCCTAGAGCTATCGCTGTTTGATTTTCATGGCGAATCCATTTCCCCCACTCAGAATCACTGCAGGGATTTGGATCTTTTACAACATAATATCTTTGGCCCTGCTCGAGTAATTCCAGTGTGGTTTTCACTGTTGTGCACCTGGAGGTATATTTTGGGGGCTTCGGAACCAGAGAATTTGAAGATGTTTGACATGAGAATTTCCTGAAGATTTCCACAGTCCCTAGCCCTGGCAGCGTAAGAAAGTGGGATATTACTTGCAAAGAATTTGGGTACTTCGCAAGTAATAGGTCAGCAACCTTCTGTCTTCTGGAAACAAGTACACCATTGTATCCCTTGACTTTCTAAGGGTAATGAGACAGAGCAGTCTAAGACCTTCTCAGGGGAGCTCCTGTGGGCTAGTAGTACCCCATTCCAAAAGCATGCAACAAACAACACCTATAAATCAGGTGTAGTCAGTGATTTTTCTTAGAAAAGGGAGTTTAATAGAACCCTGCATCCCCTATATCAGGTCCATTCCTTTAATGCCACCAGAGGGTGAAGGGGACCAGCACCACTGGTCCTGGAGAAACAAATCCTAGTCCCTGGGAGCCAACTGAAGTTAGAAATCCTTTGACCCAGTGACTGGGACTACGGAACCGAGGTAGGCCTCATGTGTGGTACCGTGCTCCTGATCCAGTACTGCAGTATCAAAAAATGTTTTTACATAAAAGTATGACCTGTCTCGCTGGGAAGCTACCATTGTGTGGCTCATAGGTCGTGTGCAGGGGGGTTTGTCCATATGACGTGGATTGGGCACCTGATTAATCTAAGGATTGGCCACATGGTTAATCCACCTCTGCACAGGGCTGAGAGCTGTACACAGTGGGGGACGATTGCCATACACAGGGGAGATGGTGGACCACCCATTGGGGGCTGGGCGCAGGGTCTGGCAAGGGGCATCGCTGTGGTGTTGGCTGCAGATTGCGTGAGGGGTTCAGCACGTGTTCAACTTACATATGATCAAA
This sequence comes from Calotriton arnoldi, assembly GCA_963921515.1. Classification (NCBI taxonomy): domain Eukaryota; kingdom Metazoa; phylum Chordata; class Amphibia; order Caudata; family Salamandridae; genus Calotriton; species Calotriton arnoldi. The sequence continues at coordinate 432,949 of CAWUFW010003593.1, forward strand.
CAATAAAAAAAATTAATAGGAAAGCAAGGCTAAAAGTGGCATTATAGTTATGTATGGTAATAAGATATTAACTTACTTTAAAACAACACCAGAAGCTCACAGAAAAAAAGCAAATCTTAAAGTGATGGCATAGTTAGGTGTTAACAGGAGAAAAGAAACTAACATTTAAGAACCGAATAAAGACTGAAATTCACCAGTTGTTGTTTAGTGAACAAACTATAAGCCCCTGTCATGCACTACTTATAACATCACATTTTACATCACCCGTGACATGTAAAATGACAAAATTTAAGATATCACTGATAATATCTTGGGATATCATTGATGACAACAATTATGAAATAACTGATGACATCGTCCATGACACTGCTGTTCAGAATACTCCATAAACCCTTACATTATTTTTAAAAAAGTTTATAAAGGGCCTAATGTGAAAGACAGCATAAAATTACTTTGTGGACACATCTAAGTGCATAGAATAGAAATAGCATAAGCCCTGGAGGCAAGATTGGGTGTGCATGGTGAAAGTTATAAGGTGCACAGTTTATCAACTAGTAAAGTTTCAGGGGCAAGTAGTAATCCATGTTAAACAAGGTAAAGGCTAAGCGCACCTCATGTGGTTTCCAGAGGCATGATTCAAATTAGGTTGTGGCTTAAATCCAAAGCCTTTTGTAAAAACCTGTACAAAAGTCAAAGTTTCTGTTCGCACTAGATTATAAACTTGTGTATTTCTGGGCATGTGTCCATGTTAAATATATGTTATACAGTGCTACAAAGTCTAAATCAAACAGAATGTTTATGAGGTGGTGGTTCTAAGCATGGATCTAATGCTGTTTGCTATTGTGCTCATCCCAGGAATGTGTGCAGTTTATTTTGTCAAACTATGGAGTGTTGTCCACAGGACCCACCCTAAGCTGTTTCAGTCAATGGGTAATGCATATCTGTCAATCTCCTGACATAAAATTGGGACTCATGAAGTTTGTAAGAGGGTGATGCCATCGAGGTGAATAGAGAACAAACACTTTTTTGGCTGGTGTTCACGGTTTAAAAAGTGGGTGACCCCGTTACATTTTATGGAGGCACTTTGTCAGGAGGTTGAATACCAGTAAAAAGATAGTAACATCCACCAAATGTGAGTGAGTTGACAGATATGCTATGCATCCAGCAGGTGGTCAAAATTCATGTCCCTTTATCGCTTGACTAGTGATAGAAACTTAAGGCACAGGTATAGCAGGTTGAAATAGTTCAAAGCCATAAAGCCTATATCACACTGTAACAATCATTGGATGATGTCATCAAAGATGACATTTGAGATGTCATCAGTGATGTCTTCAATGATATCATTTGACATGCCACGAGTGGAGTAAAAAGGTAATTGGTAAGGTCATAAACAGTGCATGATGGGGTATAAAGTTATAGTTCACTAACCTATAATTGACGAATTTCAGTGTTTTTAGGACTGGCTTGAAAGTGCAGCTGTCGCCAGACCTTATGTGATCAACCTATAAAAGAGCTTTCAAGAGTACTACAGAGAGAGGCTGTGGCTCCTTCCACATGTTGGTGGAGAAGAGTAATTATATTATTTGGACTGAATATGTGTGCTTCAACAGAAAAAGTGCTTACCCTACAAGAGCTGTAATCATTTGTTTATCATGTTGCGTAAGCCAGAGCTCTTATCAAGTCAAGCTATTGTATGACAACAGAGCTTGACCTTTGAAGACATTTTAAGGTAAGGGCAAATTGGCATTTTTCCCAAGGCACCCACTATGCATAGGGCTCTGGCAAAGTGTTTGGGACAGCCAGAAGAACCTATAATTTTGCACATAAAACCAGAATATGTTCTAATTTGGCTTATGCTTCACAAAGGCTTAGTGTTTATGCCTGACCTTCCCACCATTACCCGCATGTTCTCAGACAGTTAATTGTAAGTAAATAAAAAGAATCTTTCTGTCTCACACCGCTATCCCTACTTCACCTCACCTTCTCTACCACACTTCTCTCTCATTTCCTATCTCTCTTCCTGCCTCTACATTTCAAATACGTATATCCTTTTTTCTATGTCAACTCTCTCTCTGTATCACATATGTCTACTTTGCTTCTCTTAAGATACCTCTCTCTGCCTCACCTCTCTCTACCTCTCTCACAAACTAACCTCATCTAACACTCTCTGTTAGACATGAAAGCCTTGGGGTGCAGTAGCGGCTCTTCCAAGGTGAAGGAGCGTCGCCTCACTGACTTCAATAGGAAAAATAACGTATCGTTATTATCACTTTATTTTTCCTAATAAATTGACTGGCTCTTGGGGTGGGGCTGGCAAGAGCAGGGAGAGGAGTGGTTTGCACTCTTTAAGTGTGTAGGACTGATTGGCCGGCCCTTTAGGGCCGGCCAAACAGTCTGGTGCACTTTGCATCTTCCCCACCAGGCTGTGTCACACAGCCTGGTGAGAAACATGCAAAGCCTCCCGTCCCCATCTGAACACTGTGGTTCAGCGGTCAGACCAATCACAACGCTGCACTGCGGCCTTTTGATTGCTCCTTCCTATAGCCAGCAGAGACAGGAAGAAGAGAACGGAGATGAGGTGGCAGCCGGCCGGCAGGCCCAGGTAAGTGTTTGTTTTTTTGTTTTTTTGTTCTGTCCTGCACTACCCCCCTGCACCCGCCCCACCACTCCCGATCGGTAGCAGCTGCTACTGTTAGGGTGGTCTTCCCCCAACTTTTTGCCTGCCTCCCTCAATTTTTCTGAACTCATATTAACTGGCTTTTGGACTCTGCACACTTTACCACTGATAACCAGTGCTAAAGTACTTGTGCTCTCTCCCCTAAGCATGGCAATATTGGCATATTTAATCTACTTAAAAATCCCTATTAAAGTGCACTGTGTGTGCCCTGGGACTGCAAATTAAATGCTACTAGTGGGCCTGCAGCACTGACTGTGCCACCCACACAAGAAGCCCTTAACCATGTCTCAGGCCTGCCACAGCAAGGCCTGTGGGTGCAATTTACTGCAGCCTCGACTTTTCGGTATTAAAAAATACTTGCCAAGCCATTAACTCCCCTTTATTTACATGTAAGTCACCCCATAGGTAGGACCTAGGTAGCCCATAGGGCAAGGTGCTGTGTAAGTAAAAGATAGGACATGTAGTTCTAAGTTTTACATGTCTTGGTAGTGACAAACAGCCAAATTCATTTTCACCACTGTGAGGCCTACTCCCCTCATAGGCTAGCATTGGGAATTCCTAAATGTACTTTAAAACTGCAGTTCCTGATTAGAAAGGAGTAGCTGCATCATATTTCATATCTCAGGAATGATAATTGTAAATCCTCTCTACTGGTAAAGCTGGATTTAATATTACTGTTTTACAAATTCCACTTTTAAAAAGTGGACATTTCTATGCTCTTACTGCTCTGTGTGCCTTGAACCCTGTCTCCAATACACGTCTGGGCGACAGCTACACTTTGTGCATTCCCTCCAGACAGCCACAAACACAGGAAGACTAGGTGTACCCATCTACATACATCTGCATTATGATGGCCCTTCCTGGGCAGGAGGGGAGAAGCGGCTAACACTTTCGCTTCAATAGGTAGTGCCCTGATCTCACACAAAGGACTGAAAACCCCCCACAGATAGCCTGGCAGACAGGACTGGGTTAAAAGGGATACCTTTGCACTTCGAAGACACTCTTTGAAGTCTCCCCACTTCAAAGACACATTTTGGTATAAGTACTTGGTCTCTGACCCCACCAAAACATTACACTTCTGGACCTGACCACTCTACCAGAAAGAAGAGATGTGGTGCTGCTAAACGGACAGCTATGCTGCCGGACCACTGCTTTGTTAAACTCTGCCATGCTGTGCTCTTGCCGTGCTGAGCCGCCTTGCTTCTAGCTGTTCGATCGACTGGGAGAGGCGTACTGGACCAGCATCACTTGACCCCAGAGAGACTCCAAGGGCTTGCTGGCTTGCCTCCTGTTCCCAAGTCTCAGGGATATCAAAGACTTGAACCACTTGCATCTGGACTCTACAAGCGGTGAGTCTGTCCTGCCAAGTGGTGCCATCCCAGTCCTGGACACTTGGAAATGAGGCCCTAAGGTGCTCAACAACCCACACTCACACATCCGCATCAGATTCTGTGCCTCTCTGCTGCAGTGTGGGTCAGGACCAACGCACTCTCGCCGTTATGTGTAGTGGACTTGGCACATCACTGCAGTCACGTGGAAGGCCTCTACGCATCTAGTCCACAGCATGATCTATGCAGCCTCGTAGCGACGACATCGTCCGTATCAAAGGTACTTTTGTTCAGTGGACCCCAAGGAGGTCCCTGTGGCTAGCCCCTGCTCCTTTGCTGTCAGCCTGAACTCTTGACTTTGACCTGGCCTATTGCACCACGAGGACTCACTTACATGCTTATTGTCTCTAAGCGCTCTTTGGACTTTTTGATTCCATACAACTTCGTACTTCAATGTCCACTGAAAAGATTATCATTTTGGTCTTATTTCATTTATAAAATCACACTTTATTTTTCTGAACTGCTGTGAAGTCTTTTTTTGTGGTGTTTTCACTGTTTTACTGTTTAAGTATTGCACAAATGCTTTATACATTGCCTTCTAAGTTAAGCCTGCCTGCTCTGTGCCAAGCTACCAGAGGGTGAGCACAGAATAATTTGGGTTGCATTGTGACTTACCCTGACTAGGATTGTGGTCCCTGCTTGGACAGGGTGCATACCTCTGCCAACTAGAAACCCAATTTCTAACACTCTCTGTTTCTACCTCTGAATCTTTACCACTGCACTCCCTCCATCTCACCTCTCTTTCTTACTTCTCTCTCTTACTCTCTCTACATCTCTCTATGCCTGACATTTCACTTCCTGTCTCACAGCCCTCTCTACCTTACCTCAATGTGCTGTTTCCATCCCACCATTTTGTACCTCTCCTCCATCCATTTCACTTCTCTCAATTTCACTCCATCACTTGCTAATGTCTGTATTAAGCTTTTCATCTCTGTATACTTTGCCTATTTTTACCTCACTCAGCTTTCTACCTCCTACTGCCTACCTCACCTCTCTCTCTCCCTTATTTCTTTGTCTTACATCTCTCTCGCTAACACATTTCCTTCTATCCCCTCTCTCTCATCACCTAACCACTTCATTTATCTCCCAGTCACCCACTAACTCACCTCTTAACCTTCTTCTCTCTTTCTATATTTGTTCCTTCGACTTCTTCTCTCATTACTTTACTCCTTCTCATGACTTCCCTTTCTCTACCTCTATATTTTTTTCTATTTGCCATTACTTTTTCGATCTCTCTCTTTATCCTCTGGCACCTCCTTTTTTGTTTCAACCTGAACCCTACCTTGCATCTTTCCCTAGCTTTCTCTCTTCATGTATCTCTCCACATCACCTTTCTATCTTTACCTCTCAAAGCACTCCCTCACACTTTTTCTACCTCTGCATCACTTCTCCTTCTCTACTTCACCAGTGTCTCTCTACATTATCTCTTTTCTATGTACCCCTCATCTCTCATTCTACTCTTCCCTTGTCTCTCTACTTTTCTCTCGACCTCACTATTCTCGTTGTCTGAACTGTCTTTCTATTCTTCTTCCCGTTTTGCCCCTCTCCTGAACCACTGTATCCTAAACTTGCATCTCTCTATACTTCTCTCACTGTTTTGCCCCTTTGCTTGCCTACCTCTACCCCTATCTGCCTCTACATCTCAAACTCACTTTTTGCCTCTTTATCCCCATCTCTACCTCACTTTTTGATGTACTCAGCTCCTCCCCCTTTCTCTACATTTCATTCTCACTCTCTCTAGTTCTCTTTACCCTTCTATCTCATTCCAAAAACATAACTATGAATCTACCTACCTTGACATCTTTTAACCTCTATTCTCCTTCATTCTTTCTGCCTGGTGTCCTCACCTTTGTCTTTTTACCTTACGTCTCTACATACCTTGTCTATCTTGCTACCTCATCTTTATCTCGCTTTTTCTTCTTGTTGACCTCTCTCTATACCATTCATTTTACTTATATGCTCTTCTCCTGTGTCCCAGCCCCTCCTATTTCTCTTGCTCAGCAAAGTCGGCGGTCACCTTCTAGCATGAACAGTGTGAACATACGACAGAAGAGCAGGGAAAGGCAGAAGAAGAAAATTAAGAAAAATTTGATCACATTTCACCAAATGGACTTGTGAAAATCCTTGAATCTGTGCAGTGATTTTTAGGTCTTGCATACACAGCGCATATGCTGTGAGATATATTGTTTACAAATCAGTGGCCTTAGAACCTGCTCACAGCATACCATTATTTTTTTCGTTGCAGCTCTCATTTTGCTTAGCTTCCATAGGCTTACTTCCTCTTTCTTGTGTTAGCTCTCCCTGAGCATGGACCAAGTACATGTTTTCTTCCTCATCTTTGTTCTTCCTCGTCTTTTTGTAGCACACTAATGTTTTAATAAGCATTTCTGTATTATTCCTGGACATGCAATGTGCTTACCTACCTTTAACACAGGTATACGGTTTCCTATTTATGTTGCTTTCACCCTATCTGCCAACTCTTGATGCATTAGTTACTTGCACCCACAACTGTACTACTGTATGCCACTCTACTCTATGCTACTCCAATCTATGCCACTCCACTCCAGGCCACTCTACGAACCTGCACTCTTCTCTATGCCACTCTATTCCACACCACTGTACTCTACGCCGCTCTAATCTATGCCACTCCACTCTATGCCACTCAATGCCAGTCTATGTCACTCTACTCTACGCCACTCCACTCTACTCAATGCCACTCTACTCTAAAGCACTCTACACCACTCCACTTTACTCTATGCCACTCTACTCTATACCTCTCCACTGCATGCCACTCCACTCTACGCCACTCTAATCTACGGCAATCTACTCTACTCTATGCCACTCTATGCTACTCCACTCCATGCCACTCTTTTCTATGCCACTCCACTCTATGCCACTCCAACCTACACCATGCCACTCTATTCCACTCTACCCAACTCATGCCACTCTACTCTATGCCACTCTACGCCACTCTACACCACTCCATAATATATCAGTCTAATCTATGCCACTCTACTCTACACCACTCTACTCTATACCACTCCACCTCACTCCACTCTATGCCACTCCACTCTACACCACTTCACTCTATGCCACGCCACTCTATGCCACTCCACTCCTATGCCACTCCAGTCTACTCCATTCCACTCTATGCCCCACTAATCCACACAATGGCACTCCACTCTCTGCCACTCTATGCCACTCCACTCTAAGCCACTCTATGCCACTCTACGCCACTCCACTCTATGCCACTCTACTCCAATCCATTCCACTCTACGTCACTCTACTCTACATCACTCTATGCCACTTTACTCTATGCCACTATACTCTATGCCACTCTACTCCACATCACTCCATGACACTCCATCTATGCCACTTCACTCTGCAACACCCTGCTCTACGCCAGTCTACAACACTAATGTCTATGCCACTTTACTGAATGTGGCTCTACTGTACGTCACTCCACTCTACACTTCTCTACACCACTCCACGCCAATCTACGTCACTCCACTCTATGCTACTCACCTCTGCACCACTCTCCTCTATGCCACTCCACTCTACACCATGCTAATAATTTGTAGCCATGCTGAACAGCAGTCGCATTGCTGTAAAACATGGCTCAAAGACATTGATTGGTCAAGCCAATATCTCTCACATAGGTGAGACCTATTGGCTTTGTCAATGCTTGTTACTGTTACAGCTAGAGTACCAGCTGTAAAAAGGCATTTATTTGTGATTACGAAACTCCAGCAACTAAAGCTACTATTTCAAGCACTATGTGCATATTTCTTATTTTCATAATATGCATTAGTCCCCTAAACATCCACCAAGCCCTCCTTACAGTGTTACCGTTAATGGGAGGAACAGGCTGGATAGAGACTGAATTCCAAGTAAAAGATTGTTGTTGCACGGCAAAAATGATCTAGATCCAAGTACAAAAGACATGGCTATTGAAGTTTTCTTTTGGTACTTGGGCTGGCAGACATTAAACAGTTTGAGCATTTGGCTGCTTTTAAATGCCTCGTTTCTAAAAGCTTAATATATAATGCAGTTATGTTTGACATCACTAGAGCTTGAATCAGATGAAAATGTGTAATAAATTCAAAGTTGCTCCAGACAGAAGACTCCAAATCATGCCTTGCCAGGGTCCAAAAAATCCTCAGGATGCCATTGATAATGATCATTTTATTCTTCTCTGGCAGCAGCACAGACGGGAGGAAGGCAGTCAGGAGGAATGTGTTGCTGTATTCCAGTCCCACCCCCCTTCCCTTTCCATCAATAAATTCAGAGACATCTTAACATGGCACTCCTTGAGAGCATGGTGTTTTTCCTTCTAATTCAGAGTATTACGATTTATGAGCAGGGGAGGCTTTTTGAAGCTCCTGGGCTCCCACATTTTAATGTATTTAGTAACTTTATTATGTATTTTTTAGAATTGCGTAACAGAAATTATATTTATTTTACTTCAAATTGAACAGTTTTATATATTAAATTAATGCACTTATTTAATTTTAAATTACCCTTGCCTGTACCCTAACAGCCCCTTAATGCTACCATTCCCTGATCCCTTCAAACCCTTTACTTACCTGAATGCTATCCTTCACTGAACCCTAAAACCCCATTACTACCCATAAATGTTAGGTATCGCTGAACTCTTTAACCCCTTATTACCCCTTAATGTTACCTTTCCCGGAAACCTAAAAACCCCTTACTACCCATTAACACTACCCTTATATGAACCCTACAATCTTACTAAGGCTTACCGCTACCCTTCCCTGAACCCTAAACACTCCCTACAACTTAATACTACCCTTCCAGGAACTCTAACATCTCCTTAATATCCCTTGAAACTACCCTTCCCTGAACCCTAAAAAACCCATCCTTTCCCTTTAATGCCTCCTTACCTGCTTGCTACCATTTAATGCTACTCTTCCCTGATCCTTCAAGAAAACCTTATTACCCCTTACATCTACCCTTCCCAAAACCCCAAAATCTCCACACTACTTCTTACCGCTACCTTTCTCTGAACCGAAAAATCTTACTACCCCTTAATGCTACCCATTCCTGAACCCTGAAACCCCTTACTACTCCTTAACACTACTCTTTCCTGAACCTAAAAACTCATCACTGTCACCTAACATTACCCTTCCCTGAACCCTTAAAACCGCTAAACACCCCTTCATGCTATGCACTACTGATCCCTAAGAAACCCTTATTACCCCTTCTATCTACCCTCCCTGAACACTAGCAAATCCTCACTACCTCATCGGTGAACTCTAAAAGTGCCTTACAACTTAATGCTACTGTTGTAATGAAGTAGTCCAGTCCAGGTTGTATCTTTAAGTATTTATTCCAAGTAAGATCTTAAGTAGAAGAGAGCCCCACCAGGAGCAGCCTCCCTGCTGCTCAGCCATACACCAACTGACATTCTCACTCATCCAACATTCCGCAGTCACCTCTCACACCAACATTCTACTCCACATTCACACTGGCTGAGCAGCAGGTATAACACATCTCCCTTTTTTACACAAATGAGAATCAACTTCAAATGAATCACAAATGGACATGGTGCATGAAAAGATGACTATGCAATTATTACATGCAGCACTGGGGAAAGAAAGCAATATCAATGTAATACATGTAAAGATGATAATGATGGAAAATATACATGTATGCTACATAACAGAGAATAGATTTAAAGAGTAACAGAACGCAATCCAGCAATCACAGCAAATAAGAGCCACACAAGCACACCCATCACATCTCCCTTTCCACAATACAATCCAAATAAAAGCAAAACGCATGCTACCATGCCACAAAGCACAAGCTAAAACTCCACTACCAAACAAGCGGACTGGCCAGGCCAACAGGAGGTAAAGAGTACCAACAATAAAGCATGGTAGGAGATGAGCAAAGCAAATGAGTCAAGAAAACTCCACCCGAACGGGGTTGTGACGTGTGGAGGGAATGCCACACGGAACAAAGGTAAGTGCATGTAAGGTAAGCAAGAGCATAAATACCAGCAAAAACATCCATGTACGGGAAGCACAAGTCATTCTCCAAAATCTGTACTAGAATGGGTGGTGATGCAACACCAACCCATAACCACATGAAAGTGGGAGAAACAGTGTAAAAAGCACACTTCAACCGTAAGCAAACCGTAAGGAAAGCACCAATGCATCTAACATACTGCAAGTCAGAGGTAATGCAAGTCACGCTACAAAATTCGTAATACAATGGGTGGTTGTACAGGACCAACCCATAACCACATAAAAGTGGGAAACTGCAAAATCTGTACTAAAATGGGTGGTGGGGAATGACCGACCCATAACCACATACATGTGGGAAACTGCAATGTAATAATGAATACCTCTTCACTTAAAAAAACAATTCACACTCGGAAATCTGTAGTACACCCATAACCACATACAAGTGGGAAACTGCAAAATCTGTACTACAATGGGTGGTGGGGAATAACCGACCCATAACCACATACATGTGGGAAACTGCAATGTAATCATAACACCTCTTCACTTAAACTCTCCAACATCTGTATTAAAATGGGTGGTGGGGAAAAACCGACCCATAACCACATACAAGTGGGATTGAAAAGCACAATAGAACAGTAAGGGACACCTCGATAGCTACTCTTCGATACATATAAATGTCACTACATGCGACACTTTCCACGAGAGTGGAAGAATTCTTGGTATGCCGCAATAAACAATAATGAACGGGTTAGGAGGAAATATCCCCAATAATGCGTAATGACACTTGCATAAAGGATAAAATGATCACATGTGAAGCATACATGAAGTTGAACGTTGAACCTAAGGGAAAGAAGACAGAATATTAAAGCATCAGAGTACTATAAACACTAGGAAAGATGTACTGTCCCAAGAAAATAATAAGCTAAAATAAATAAAGCCAAGTAACATACTTTGAAAAACATGAGCATGAAATATACTTGTGATGACATCAAAAGATGTAACAAAATATAAGGCATCAAGGCAGCAAGTGCATAGAAATGCATGACACACAGTAATAGATCAACGCAAAGCAGGCAATAAAATAAGTAATAAAAGCAAATGCTTCACTGCGACACCATCTCTCACTTGACTGCACAGCGTCCAATTACTGAAGAAGCCGTAAGTTTGAAGAAGATAGTAATTTCATTTCAGCAGGTGTGTTGATAGTACTGCGCAGCTAAACTCCCAACTGTCCTATGTCAGAAATTCACACTGGTAGCCGAAATCCAAAGCCAGGATACTAAGTTGATCGGGATGCTGCCAAGAGATCACAGCACAGAGGAACAGGAACTTGCTTCAAATAGCCATGGAGCTTGACGGGAGAACTGGCATGAGTACCAATAGCGCCTTGGTGTTGCGTGAGAGCGCCGTTGAATTTAACTTTAAGAAGTTGAGAGCGCCAGTGAAGTTAACTTTATTGTGCCACCGTCGCACTGACGAAAGGACAACAGTAGACAGCGTCCCTGAAGCGCAGGACTGCGGTAGAAACACAAGATGGCGGCACGTTGTTACGCCCGCGCCGGATGGCTCGCAGCATCACCGTGCAATAAAACCACCACATGAACACAGATCCATGAGGAAGAACGACGTCACAGAGGATCCACAGGACGAAGAGCTGAGGCAAGGTAAGAGGGCACAAGGTGTAGGAGCGCGCGCAGAAGATCGCTCATGACAACTTCGAAATGAAAGATAAAAGCGGTTCAACTGCCATGGCAAAAACGCACCAGGTAGACAATATAAAAATTGAAAATATTAAAGTACTCACTACCGATGTCTCAAAACCACGCCACATCCCTGGATGACTGCCAAAGCATGAGTAAAACGAGGATCTCATTCACCTTTAGCACTGTAGAAATTGTTGAAATGCACAGCGAAGGCAGTAAAACACAGAAGATCTCACTGTTTAATACCCTTAACATACTGTTTGTCACCGGTTTTGTACGGTAGAAACAGATCACGCTGAAGGCAGGAATAGGAACACAGCTGTCAGCACAGAAGCAGGAAAAGTAGAAGTGCAGAAACTGGCACACAGCTGAAATCACACAGCAGGTTTGAAGGAGGAGGACAGGCAGGCAGTAGGACAGGCGGTAGCAGGAACTGGCAGGCGGCAGGGACTGGTAGGTAGCAGGGACTGGCAGGCGGCAGGGACTGGCAGGCGGCAGGAACTGGCAGGCAGAAGAGACTGGCAGGCAGCAGGAAACTGGTAGGCAGCAGGGACTGGCACACTTCCTCCAAGACAGGCAGGGAGTGAACAGCAGGTAGAGGGCAGGCCTGCAGACAGGAACTGGCACCATTGAGTTGCGGGCGACCAGTGGGGTGGTCACTGGTGGGGCTCTGGGTGCTCTGGGTGCCAGGATTCTTTAAATGCGCAGCTCAAAGTTTAAGAAAGGCTTTACCTTGAAAGTTCTTTAGTCTTCAAATTTTCTGTTGGTGGCACACGTAGGTTCTTTCCTCAGAATCGTCGCCAAATAATGTTGTAATGAAGTAGTCCAGTCCAGGTTGTATCTTTAAGTATTTATTCCAAGTAAGATCTTAAGTAGAAGAGAGCCCCACCAGGAGCAGCCTCCCTGCTGCTCAGCCCATACACCAACTGACATTCTCACTCATCCAACATTCCGCAGTCACCTCTCACACCAACATTCTACTCAACATTCACACTGGCTGAGCAGCAGGTATAACAGCTACCCTTTCAGGAACCCTAAAAACCCCTACTATCTGTTGATGCTATCCAACCCTGAACCCTAAAAAACGTGTCCCTTTGCCATAATACTACCCATCCCAGATCCCTGACAAACCCTTATTACCTCTTACATCTATCTTTCCCAAAACCCTAAAATCTCCATAGTTCCCCTTTAGGCTACTTATCTGAGAAATGAAGAATATTACTATCTCTTAATGCTACCCTTCCCTGAACCCTATAAACCCCGCACTACCCCTTAATGCTACCCTTCCCTGAACCCTAGTAACCCTTTAATTATACCTTTCCTTAAACCCTACAAATCCCTTGCTGCCACTCAATGCTACTCTTTCCTGAATCCTAAAAACTAGGACTGGGTATAATTGGAGTGATTTGAGTTATTTCAGGCTACTCTTTGATGCAGAATTATCGATAATAGTGCAGTTACTCCTGCTTGTGTAATTAAGAGTAATTGTGGGGAAAACAATCCTACTGCAAGAGCACATTTAGCGAGTACAAGCAGCCGCTTGCAATTCGTGTTTTGCTGCATTTACCACTATTTCTTACAGCAAAATGCATTCTTGCTTCCATTTTGGAAGCAAGAGCGCATTTTATGCTAAGAAAATAGGGCTAAATGCCAAACGTAAGTTGGGGGAATCCTACCCCAAGTGCAAATTGAATGAGCGTGAGTGGCTGCTCGTGCTTGCTATTCATGTCCTGTTGCATTTAGTACTATTTCTTACCACAAACTGCATACTTGCGCCTATTTTGGATGCGAGGGGGCTATTTTGTGCTACAAAATAGCACTAAAAGCAAAATTACTCTTCTCGCATAATTATTCATAATCTCACTGAATTCTTAGGTAATTCTGTGTGATTACCCTACACTGAATCACGCAAGTTATGCCCACCCCTACTAAAACCCCCTTGCCAGCATTTAATGTTACTCTTCCCTAAACTGTAAAATTCTCACTCCTTAACTCTACCCATCCCTGAACCCCAATAAAAACTTTCTATTCTTTAATGCTACTCCTCTGTGAACCCTAAAAACCTTTACTACCCCTTAATGCTATACATCCTTGAACTCTAAAAACCATTTACCACCTTTTACAACTACCCATCCTGAACCCTAAAAAACTCTTTCAACCTTTTAATGCTACTTTTCTCTGAACTGTAAAATCCCCTACTGTTTCTTAATGAATCCCATCTCTGAACCCTAAAACCCTTATTACCCCTTACAGCTACCCTCTCCTGAACCCTAAATACCCTTTTTCACTCCTACATAATATCCTTTCGATGAACCCTAAAAAAAACCTACTATCCGTAATGCTATCCATTCCTGAACCATAAAAATTCCTTATCACCCCTTACAGCTACCCATCCCTGAATCCTAAAAATCCCTTAACGCGACCTTTTCTCTTAACAGTACGTTTTCTTGAACCCTAAAAACCCCTTAACACCCTTAACAGCCGTCCATTCCTGAACCTTAAAAAACCCTTAACTCTACCCTTCCCTGAGCTCTATAAACCTTTACTATTCCTTAACACTACCCATTCATGAACCCTAAAAGTCCTTACTACCCCATAATACAACACATCTCTGAACCTAAGTGTTACTACCCCTAAATGCTAGTCATACATGAACCCTACAAGTCTGTTACTACACTATGCTACCCTTCACTGAACCCTAAAAACCTACTGCTACCCCTTACCCCTCCCTGCAATCTAAGAACCACTTAATGTCCCTTAACAATATACCTCCCTGAACCCTAAAACCGTCGTACTACTCCTTAATACTAGGCTTCCGTGAACTCTACAAACCCCTTAACCATACAAACCCCTCACTACCCCTTAATGCTACACTTCTCTGAACCCTAAAAACTCCTTACTACCCCCTTAGCCCTATTCATTCCTGAACCTTAAAACCCTTATACATCCCTTAACATTACCCTTGCCTCAACCCTATAAAACCCAATCTACTGCTTGTCTCAACCCTTCCCTTAAGTTTAAAAACCCCTACCACCCCCTAAGGATTGAGTTTGATTACATTCCCTAAAACTTACAAAACTCTTAACGCTACCCTTCCCTGAACCATACAAATTCCTTACAATCACTTAAAGCTGCCCATCCCTGAACCCTAAAAATCCTAAGTACCCCTTAAAGCTTAAAACCCATTACTACCTTTTAACAGTACTGATCCCTGCACCCCACCCCAAAAACACTTACTACCCCTTAACACTACCCTTCCCTGGACCCTAAAAGTTCGTACTACCTTTTAACTTTCCCCTTCCTTGAAACCTACAAACTCATTACTACCACTTAACGGTCATTCAGGCACTCTGCCTGCTGAAAGCAGGAGCAGCCTTAGCGTTAAATACTGGGAAGAATTGGGAATGAAATTACTCATTCCATTGATAATTCCTCATTTCTAAGGTGGCGCTCGGGGTTCCACTGGTTATCCCTGTTATTTATATCACCCATCTCTCTCCCCGTAGTCATCAATGCCCCTGTTATCAGGAACGCTGGAGATGAGTTACTGGGCGAGCATGTCATTATAAGGTTATAGCGGCACTGAGCAACACAGAAAACCTTACCTCTTTAAAGAGTTAGAAAATTTTTAGGGCATCAGTGAAAGCCTTTTCAGGACTACATTCTGCCGCTAATGTACAGTGAAGGTGTCCTTCGTTGCCATTTGGGAGAAACGAGTAACACCCCACTTATTAAGTAATTTACAGAATGTCAGATGTTTTGCTATTATACCACAATACAGTATTAGCGTTACCACAAACAGTTTTCGTGACCCCAAATTTAGAGATAAATGTGCAAAGGCTGTTTCTGTCTCTTTTTCTGTAATTTTTTGTTTAACCCCTCGTGTGCTTCGGACGGCCCCTGGCCGTCCGACGTCACAGTGGGCGTGTGCGGAGGACGGCCGGGGGCCGTCCGAACTCCGCCCACTCAATAAAACGCCCGCACAGTGCAAAATTCGCGCAGCGCGGAACGGGTTAAACTTACCAACAGCTCTCTGCCTATCTCTACTACTAATAGGAATAAAATACAGTACCTTTCTATTAATGCAGACATAGTGGTAAATCTACTGAAAACCACTTTTCACATATTTCCCTTTTTTTTTTACAGCTGCCCGCATATTTTACATGACCCCAAAAAAAGTATGGCTGTGAATGACAAAATTTACAAAATATTAGTGCATATCTGTTCTACATTTCTTTAAGTAATGGCCTATCTAGGTATGGTGAACTTCCCTTTTTAGGTATGATTTGGCATTCCATGTGTCTTGATTACAAATGTTTAATAATACAATAAAATATGCATAGAGTGGGATTTGGCTTGGCTCTACCCGGAGGAATATTACTCTCTCACCTCATGCTATCAGCTCGCAATGTATCATTCTGCCTTCTATGAGGAGCTTCCATTTGAATGCATGAGAGATTATTCTAAATCTGAAAAATTAACTCAGTTATGCTGTTTGTCACATTCAGTTATTTTTGTCCTATATGCATTCTACACGTAAAGTGATTTTATTTGCTACTTTTTCCCAGTATTGGTAAAGGCAGGAAAATTAATTTTAATATGATAAACAACATTTGTGTTTACAATGCAAGGAAACAGCATTTGTGAATGCCTGTGTTTACATTTGTTGGTAACAGATTAAAGCTAGGCCCATTGGCTTTGCCAATACCTGTTCACTTTTTAAATGTTAGTTCTTATCTCAGTTCACCACTTAACTATGAAATCCATATATGCGTAGAAACTACCTCTTGACAGGGAATGCTACTCCAATGCCTGAGATCTTAAGGACAGGGTGTATTCAGACCCTTGCCAAAGTTTGAGGTGCCAGAAGGAGAAGATGAATATGATGAATATGAGGAAGCCATGTTAAGACTAGAACATCATTTTCAAACTTCAATTAACATCATGCTGGATAGATATCACTTTTATACAAGAAGACAGAAAAAGGGTGAAACTTTTGTTGAGTTCCTAACAGCACTTGTGAATTTGGCAACAATACAGATGAAATAATTAGAGATCAACTTAAGTTGTACACTAGCAACAAAGGATTTCAAGAAATTCTTTGTGTAATTGTGATCCCACCTTAAAGGAAGTGCAAAGACCACTAAAGCCACAGAGAAGTCTGTATAATTGTTCAAGGAGATGAATGAGGACAGATATGATCTTAAAAATAATTACATATATAGTGCCAAATGTAGACCCATTAAGTACAATCCATAAAGGAATTAAAAAAAATGACTACAGGCCTGAATGTTATTAGTGTGAAAATTCTATGCATGTTGCATCATTGAAGGGTTGCCTATCCACAAGTAAACATTGCAAAATGTGTGGGTGTATGGGCATTTCGCAAGAGTGTGCAAGAAAGTTAAGTGGATCATTAGACCGAGAGCATCTCAAGTATCTGATGTGATGTCACCAGACAAGACACTTGGGGGAGACCGTATTTTGTAAGTGGGTATTATGATTCTCATAGTTCAGGAAGAGAACTGTTATGAGAGAAAGGGAGTAGATTTACCTCCAATGTGTGAGCTGCAAGATTTTGGGGAAAGCATGTGGGTCATGGCTAACTCAGGTTCCCACTATAACATCATCATGCAAGCCTTACTTGATTACCTGTTCAAAGCAAAGTTTGAGAGGCTCTTATAACCAGATGTGAAAGGTGTATCTTTTGATGGACATTAAAAAAAGATTTAATTGGCTGTTTTACTACTGTCATTCAATTCAATGAAAGGTCTGAAAAAGTTACAATTTATGTGGAACACAGACATGTGTGTACATACTGGGTTGGAGGGATTAAAGACTGTTGGAAATTGCTCTGAACCTGTGTACATCTCAACCAGTGCTATCCTTTTTTTAGTCCTCATTCACCATGATCACTTTCGACTGTCCACCTTAAATCTCCTTTTTGCCGCACTTCCGTCTTATAGTTGCAGATTAATAAGGCAGCCCAGCTGGGGAAGAATGTTACGACTCTAATGGATCAGGTTTTGCCTGTCTGTGTATCTGAGATCCAAGTCACCGGGTAATTCCGTAGGACGAACTAGTGCTAGCCTTGAGTGACCACGGTTAGCACCTCATATCCTTGAAGCATTTTCAATGTTTTCAATCAAACTTATTGAAAATTCAAAGGCTTTAGCCATCCTAAGGAGTTGTGAAATTATGCCAGGTTGGTGATGCAGAAGCTAAGGGAGCACTACTGAGAGTATGTAAAGACCTTTAGGACCTATTGCAGGAATTGCAGGGTAAGGACATCTTTGTGGAGGCGAAGTCTTCTGAGTGGATTTCTCTCATTCTTTTGGCAAAGAAAAGAAATGGTAAATTACATCTTTATGTAAACCTGAGTGTCTTAAAGTCTAAAATAATTGTTGACAAAGATCTACTTTCAAAGATAAATGATATGAATGTTTCATTATGGTGCCACTGTATTATACACTCTTGATCTCCATCATAGCTACCAACTTGATCGTTCTACTTAGAATGTTGTCCTTTGAAGGTTTGGAATTGTCAGTTAATGGGCATTGTGATGAAGGCTCATTGAGGGATGTGGTTCTCTAGGATGTATGCCACTTTTGCTTATTAAATCAGTGTTTTTACTACTTAACTGTTGTGTCTGCGGCTTCTCGGCTGCCTAGGCACTAGAAAATAACGGCACTTTGTGGGATCCAGCAGTTCGCAGGTGTGAGAAATCAGGACCTGTTTGAAGTGTCCCCCCACTTTTTGTCCCTATTTTGACTAAGTGCTGGTTTTCTGACTCTGACTGGGTGCCTGGCTCAGCTAACAAGACCCAGGGCATGTGCTCTGATTAAAATTATATGGTAATTAGGTATAATTACAATTGGCAATGAAATACCCCTGTAAGTCTCTAGTATATAATAAGGCAAGGGGGTTCAAACTACCTATAAGTCCCTAGTATATAATAGGGCAGGGAGGTTTAAAGGCCCAGTAGATTCCCTGCACTGGAGTGTGCACTGCTGCGGTGCCTGCTATCATTTTAAAAGCCAGCCTTGCCTTGCATGCTGCTCTTAAATTGCAATTATATGCAACTTCAACTTTGGATTTAAAGGTACTTTCAAAGTAGTAATCAACCTTATTTTTATATATAACTTCTAAGGTTTTCCCTAACTGCCCCAGGGGTAGACTGCCATGTAACTATAAGCAGGGACATTATAAAAGATGTTTTGTATGCCCTGGTGAGGGAAAAACTGCCAATTTTGTTTTCCCTCATTGTAGATGATTAGTTCCATAGGCTAACATTGGAATATTTTATTTCAGCATAAATATAGATAGGAAGGAGCTAAAAATGTCATTCAAGGACTTGAAATGACAGTTATGATAAATTCAACAACTTGCCACTGTTATATTTATAATAACTATCACATAAGTTATTAAACTTTCTTTTCTGTTAGACAGAATCCAGCCTTCCAGCTGCCCTCTCTTGAATGGCTAGCCTCTGCCAGGCTGAGCCAAGCTGTCTTGCTGTGGTGTGAAGAGGCCTGCTAGAGAGACAAAGGATTTCCTGTGAGAGAAGAGCTGAAAATGCAGAGGCAGAAAGCAGGATGTGGGTGGAGTAGCCAAACTGGTCTTCAAAGGGAGAATGACACTTTAGGACAGCACAAGCTCACCCCCACATCCTGCACCCCCAGCCACACAGGAGCCCCTGTAATTAGATCAGTGAGAGGTATGGAAGGGGAGTGTTAGGGAATCTTAGCCATGCCAGTGGGTTGGCTTGGCCTGATCTAATCTCCAAGGAGAGAATTTCTCTTTAGAGAATTTCTCTTTAGAGGAAGTGGTCATACACCCGGGTGGCACCCTACATCCCATTGGTCAAGAGTGCTCCCCTGCTTGACGCGCAGGAACAAAGCATAAATATGGAAGAGTTGCCACACAACTCAGATCTGCTGCCTGAAACTACAAGTAGAAAGACTGCCCTGCTGGAACCCTGGTCTGCACCCCAAAATATTGTTCTCTGAAGGAATGTACCTGCTGCATACTTGGAACTACAGCCCTAAGGACTTTGCCTTGCTTCAAGAAGAATTGAGGAGTGGACTTCTTGCAAGCTACAGGTTAACTGCGCTCACCTGCATCATCTCCATCAAGTAGTCCCCATCCTGGAGTGTGTCCAGTGGACTTTTAAGAATTTGGCCAGGTGCATTGTGGGAATTGTTTTTCCAGCATCCCAATGACCATCTCAGAGATTCTAGACCCCTGGATTGGTGTTGTGGACACTTTGAACCCTCAAGAAGGAACTTCAGGACCAAGTTCCATAAGTTTGGAGAGGTTGGAGCAAATTTTGTAAAAAGCTCCATATGCTGACCAGATACATTGTGGGAGTTGTAGTCCCAGAACCCAAGAGGCAAACCAGAGCATCTGAACCCTTGGCTGCTGCTGTGGATCACTTCCCTGTATCAAGAAAAACTTCTGGAAGTAAGTGTAAAGAACTCTTGACTTTGTCGGGTCCAATATGACCTTTTTTTTTTAACCCTTTGAGCGTTATTCGCTTCAAAGAGCAAGCTTTACTTTTAAATTTTTAAAAAATCACACCTCTCGTTCCCTACATTGAATTTTTGTTGTTTTGGTGTCCATTTGTTCATAAAATATATCCTATTTTTATAAATTGGTGTTAGATTTTTATTGTGTATTGTGCCTTACTTATTCAATGTATTGGCATTTTTAAATGATTTACACACCTGTCTCCTAAGTTAAGCCTGCCTGCTCGTTGCCAACTACCAAGGGCTGAGCAAGGGAATAATTTATTGAGACCCCAACTGAACCTTTTATTGTGTTTGTGGCCTTATTATTAGTAGTAAATCACTACTTATCACTACTAATAAACCACTTTTCAACACCAAGGCTCAGAAGATGATGTACAAGGCCTGCAGCTGAGGGCTGGGAGGGTCTCTCACCTATTTCGTCTCATGCTACTGGGTTCCAGGCTGCAGCTCTTTCTCTCTTCAACTCTAAAACGGCAATCACCAGCCTGAGAGTTTCTCGCAGCCTTTTAAGGTGACTCTGCAGCTTGTCCACATTAGGTATTCATTATCTTTTCTTTTCCTCTTCCATCATGGCTGTTCCTCCATGGTTTCTTCCTGACTTTCCCATTCCATTATGTTTCCTGTCATGTGGTGCTTGATGGAATTTCCTTTTCCTGTTCTTTTACCATTTAAAGACCTCAGTTTGTTTGGAGGGTGTGTAACAGCAACGCTGTTTTCCTTCTCTTGTTTCATCACTCCCTCCACTTGCTGATTGTGACTCTTCGCTCTTGGAACTTTCTCATCTGGATTCCTCACTGCTGTTTTTTCCAAACCTGTGAAGACTTCATCAGCAAGGTTTTTTATGTCTTTTGCTTTTTCCTGCTGAGAAGGTGGCAGTTTGTTGAAAGCACTTTCCTACCCCTTATTCTAGTGTTTAATGACATTGTAGCTTCTGGAAACTGTTGTCCTTACCTTGGAAAGCGGAAGACCCAGATCTGGACTATGCTAAGCATTCAGCCCTGAACATACCACTTCCAAATTCACTACATTTTACCTTCACTGATTTTATGGTGCTTGCTGCCACAGTCTTTCAGTTTTATACATATCAAGTATAACCATTGCTAATTATTGGCATTTGAACTCTGTCACTTAAGCAGATCTATCATAGCTGTAGTGTTTATGCTTTAAACACTGGTCAGGTTGAACCACTCATATATGGCATCGGGCATTGAGCCTGGGGACAAAAGGAAAGGGAGAGGGACAGAATGAGAGAGGGAATTGGATGGAGAGAGAAAGGAAGGGAGTGAGGCTGGTTTGAGCTTTTGCCATGGATGCTTTTGGCTTCCTGTCTGGCCCCCTACCCTAGGAGGGGAAAGGGAGATGCTAAATATATTTAGATTGTTTTACAGACAGTATACTCAGCAGAGTGTCAGTGTGTTTTAAAATATGTAGTGGCCCTACATACTGGCCATGCAGGGCATGTTTGTGAAACACAGCAAAAACAGCTCACAATTAGAAACTGAACACCTTCAAAGCATTTCCAATTTTGGCAGCTAAGTGAACAAAAGAACAGAGTTGTAATGTGATTTGAGAAAGATCCTACAAATTGGTCAAATAGAGAAGTGGGGCTCCAACCCAGAATGCCATGATTCCAAAGTCTGCCAAATGGCAATTATCCAACATCTCCACTGCCATAGAGTCTTTTAGGAAAATGGTAAACATGTGGTTTCCAGGTGGACACAGTTCAGTACAACTATTGGAAAACAATACCTTTGTTCCATAGAAAAGGGTTGGAAGGGTGATTAATGGGTGCGTGCATGAATGGAAATTTGGTAAAGTGATGAGTGCATGCATGGATGACTAGTGCCAATGTGCTGGAGGTGGTCATTATCCTATTGGAAGCAGGAGACTGCTCTACCCTTCCAATGATGTGGCTCGCTTACGCATCCATTCACTTAGTCATCCATTCATCCTTTCCTGCGCTCTGTCACTTAAGTAATATTGTTTATATAAGTTTCAGACCACACTTATGCCCTTTTTAAGTGGTGTACCTAATACATGTTACTATTTTTTAATGAGAGAGTACTTGTTGGACTTGGCCCTTTCCACAGGGTCATCCTCAGCCTTTTGCCTTCACCCTCCTGTTTTCTGAACCTGTTTTTGTTGGCTTTTAGAATTCTGCACAATTTACCACTACTATCTAGTGCTAAAGTGATTGTGCTCTCTCCTTTAAACGTGGTGAAATTGTCTTACACCCAATAGTCACATTTAATTTATTTTTTAAGTCCCTAGTAAACTGGTACTACATGTACCCAGTGCCTGTAAATGAAATGCTACTAGTAGGCCTGCTGCACTGATTGTGCCACCCACTTTGAAGCCCTTTAAAAACATGTCTCAGGCCTGCCATTGCAGCCTGTGTGTGCATTTCTAAAATGCCATGTCGACTTGGCAAAATAAACCTTTTGTCAGGCCTAAACCTTCCTTTTTAATACATATAAGTCACTCGTAGGGTAGGCCCTAAGCAGCCCATAGAGCAGGGTGCATTGTATTTAAAACGTTGGGCATGTACTTTCAAGTTTTACATGTCCTAGTAATAAAAAAACTCTCAAATTTGTTTTTAATTATTACATGGCCTACCTCTCCCATAGGATAACATTGTGTTAGCTTACTACATTTAATAACTTTTGTGAGTGAGCAGGTAGGAATGTCATGTTTGGTGTCTGAGGAGTTGTAATTTAAAACCCTCTTTAATGGTAAAGTTGGATTTAATTCACAAATTCTGAAAATGCTACTTTTAGAAAGTTGCCATTTTTGTCTCCTTACCATTTGGTGTCTGCAGCCTGTCTCCTGGGTCACATGCCACTATCTGTAGCTGGCAGTTGGCCTTTGTGTATTCCTCCCAGACAGTATCACAATAGAGGGCCTGGGTGTTGGCACGATGGGCCATTGTGCCTTGATGAGGGGGACAGAGCTGTCACCTGTCACACTGGCACTTCAAAGACAGCCTCAGCTCACAGACAAACAACTTCACACTAGCGTATTGGGACTGCAGACTGACTAGAACCAGGACAGGGAGGCAGGGAATTCCAGACACTTCTGTAGGGTGGAAACTCCAGAGGTTTCTTCCACTTCAAATAGGGCACCAGGTACAAAAATAGGGTTCTTAGACCTACTCTTCAGATCATTTCTGGACCTGTGGAAGACTCAAAAGAAGGACTGCTGCTGGAAGCACTGCCTACTGCCCTGCTGCAGGAATGACTACCCAGCTGCATGAAGACAGGAGAGGGGATTTGCTCCTTGAATCCAGAGCCGCCAGAGTGATTCCAAGGGCTACCTGATTGGCCTCCGGTTCTGAGAAACAGGGACATACCACACTCCTGAGGCCTCCTGCATCTTCCCAGATGACCTGCTGCCTGGACCTGCAACTGGAACTGCAACTCGACCTGGGTAAGACCTGCTAGCCTCTGCTGAAGTGAGTTACTGATCCCTCAAGAGGTGCCCCTCAGGTCTTCGACCCTTGGTGTGGCATCAGTTGAGCTCCCCCTTCACAGAAAGGAGAAATCTTGACGTTTTCAATCAATCAATCAATCACGGCATTTATAGAGCGCGCTACTCACCCGGGAGGGTCTCAAGGCGCTGGGGGAGGGGGTAAGTTACTGCTCGAACAGCCAGGTCTTGAGCTGCTTCCTGAAGGCGAGATGGTCCTGGGTTCGCCGAAGGTGAGTGGGGAGGGAGTTCCAGGTCTTGGCCGCCAGGTAGGAGAAGGATCTTCCTCCGGCGGTGGTTCTGCGGATGCGTGGTACGGTGGCGAGGGCGTGGCTGGTTGATCGTAGCTGGCGTGTGGGCGTGTAGAAGGACATGCGGTCGTTGAGGTACTTTGGGCCCAGGTCGTGGAGGGCCTTGTGTGCGTGGGTGAGGAGTCTGAACGTGATTCTCTTGCTGACGGGGAGCCAGTGCAGGTCTTTCCAGGTGTACGGTGATGTGGCTGTGTCGGGGGATGTCCAGGATGAGTCGTGCGGAGGCGTTCTGGATGCGCTGGAGTCTCTTTTGAAGTTTGGCTGTGGTTCCGGCGTAGAGGGTGTTCCCATAGTCCAGTCGGCTGGTGACGAGTGCCTGGGTGACGGTCTTCCTGGTTTCAGTGGGGATCCATCTGAAGATCTTGCGGAGCATGCGCAGGGTGTTGAAGCATGAAGATGAGACGGCGTTGACTTGTTTGGTCATTGATAGGGAGGAGTCCAGGATGAAGCCCAGGTTGCGTGCGTGGTCCGTTGGCTTGGGTGCGGTGCCCAGGGCCGGGGGCCACCAGGAGTCGTCCCAGGCGGAGGGTGATGAGCCCAGGATGAGGACTTCCGTTTTGAGCTCTTCGTGACCGCGAACGGGCCTGTTCGTGCCGAATTTTGCCACCCAGCAATGCAAAGCTCTGGTGTGCCTGACTCTTCTCGCCACAGAGACTGCCAGCAACACCCAGCAGCGCGAGATCTGCGCTTCACGCTACAGCATCAACAGCCCGCAGCGACCACCAATGCGAATCTCCAGCAACGACCATCCGCGACGGCTGACAGGATCTTCGTGCTACAGCAAAAACCCTGCCCGGCCGGCTCTTTGCACCACAGTTACAACCATCCATAATGCTCTCCCTGCGGCCCCCTCTACTGTGAACAGAACTCTTTGCACTGGACTCTAGAATGTAACTCTTTGAGCTGGACTAACCTGGTCCCTGTATTCGGCACACGCTCTATCGCGGTCGGCCTGAGCTTGTGACTTTCACCCGGTCTAGCGTGACCAGACAACCGCGAGTATTGCTTTGTACTTTTAGGTGCTATATTTACCTCAGCTCTTTGGAATTGCATATCTCCAGTTCTACTGATTGGATTTTTGTCATTTTGGCTCAAATAATGTACTAAACTGTACTCTTTTTTTCTAAATTGCTGTGCCAATTTTCTTATGTTGTGTTTTCACTTTGTTACTGTTTGAAATGCTGCATAAATATTTTACACATTGCCTCTACATTAAACCTGACGCATTTTGTGCCAAGCTACCAGAGGGTTAGGCACAGGTTTATTTGAGGTTTGCTTGTGTTTCACCCTGACAAGAATTGGGGTTGGTGCTTGAGTAGGGTTGCACACCCCTCAACCAGTAACCAATTTCCTACAGTACTTAATTGACTAACATTGGAAGGGCGGAGGGCTGAGTTGACATGAAAAGTCAGCATTGAGTGTTCAACCCGATGGGACATCTTACATACATTTTCTTAAATCCACTTTTCGTTTATTTCCATCTATAGTAATGTTTGTATGATTTCCAAGACCATATCTAGGTGGTATAGCTCTAACTGTTGTCTGTTAAGTGAGTAAGGTAAACAGGCTTTCCCGTGGAACTGGGATTCTATTTGAAAGTAGAGAGACAGTTGCAATTCCCACTTCTATGTTGCATATTGATGCAACCGTGGAAGGTTTTAGAGACACTGTGAACTAACTGACCACTGATGGATAAACAAACAAGCATTTGGTCTCTACAGTACAATGTTGCACATATACAACCGTAGGGCCGAGCGAGGCCCAAAGGTATAAATAAAAGCTGAAGGGAATGCTTGTGGTTCACTAGACAACCCCCAGTAACACTGTATGTTTGTGTGTTGTTATTACCAGAAGTGCCGCCTATGCCACGAGGTCAGTGTGGACCTTACACTGGCGACGAGGCCAGTCTGTACTCCACACCTACAGAAACACTCTCACCTCACAGGCGCTTCTGCCTGCTGGAACGCTGACACATCGCAGCCTGGTGAAGTGCTCCCAGTGGCGAGTGGAGTGGCCGCCAGCAATTTGTGGAGCCATGTCCCCTCCTGTAAGGTTGGTGTCCTGCACCCTTATCTTCACTCATGTGCCTGACATCTCCCTCTACGCTGCCCCTCCGTTGTGCACAGAGCACGCACACACTCTATCCACACCGTGCTTTACTCTGCCACAAGGTCACTGCACCACTTAGCAGCTGTCTGCAGCACCGCAGCAACAGGACAAGCCGTGGGCTCCTGCCCTTGTCTGTGCTGGAGACAAAATGCAGGCCTGCCTTCTACAACTGTGCCTGCTTAGCCCGGACCCCTGCAAGTGATTTGTCTCGCTCCTTTCTCACCCAAGCGGACTCTTGCGAGGTTCCTCCCATCCCAGCCAGGGCACAGTGTAACAGGTGCCTGCTCCCCTGCTTTTCCCCAGACCGATCTGTGTGTAATGAGGCCCTTTTGCTATGTCCTCTAAATAAGGACTCATGTGAGCTGTACAAGTGTGTGTGCACTCACCAGGGGCAGGCAGCATCCTGTAAGCAGACATATAACCCACAAGTCACTGTACCTGACACAGAATACTCATAAGACCCATGTATCATCACAGCCTTGCATGCCCTAGCAACATCGCACGCTGCAGTGCACAAGAAGAGGATATATCTGCCGAGCCGCAAGACGCATCGCCACCCGACCCTCAGCAAGGTGCACAAGCATCAGTAGCCCCACTGCCACCATTCAGCCAGCTGGTTGGCCCAGCCACAGCACGAGTGGTCACTGTCACTGTAGTAAGCGAGAGTCAGACCATGCGAGCCAAATTCCACATGACCAAAGGTAGCACCGGCTACCTCCTCAGATGCCACACAGCGGAGGACCTCGGGCTGGTGTTCTTCACCCGCCAAGTACATGACTCTCATGCAGGGAGCATTCTCGAGGAGTTCCTCAGTTGTTTCAGGGCCTGGGGTGCCTCAAGGGCCTAAAAGTACAGCTGCACATTGATGGACCAGCTCGAACAGCTAGAGGTCATTGAGAGAGTGACAGGACCCACACCTTGGGTGTCACCCCTGGTCATTGCTCCAAGCCCACACAACTGGGTGCCATCCGATGGCGCGTGGACATGAGGCTAACAAACAAAGCAATCCACTGTGAGCAACACATCACCCCCACCATCGATGAAATAGTGGCAGACCTTAGCGGAGCTTGCTGGTTCTCAAAGATAGACCTGAACGCCGGCTGCCACCAGCTGCAGCTTGATGAAGCAAGTAGGTACATCACCACCTTCTCGACCCATATTGGTCTCTGCAGATAATGCCTCATCTTTGGGATATAGTGTGCAGCTGAAGTCTCTCAAGTCGTCATCCCAGAAACGCTATCGGGCTAATGGGTGTAATTAACATGAGTGATGACATCCTCATCTACTCAGATACATTGGAAGACCACCATGCGAGACTAAAAGCCGCGTTGCAGAGACTAGAAGATAGCAGGCTCACATTCCACATGAAGAATTGTTCCTTTTATACCAACTCAGTTGAGTTCTTTGGCTATCGATTCTCCAACGATGGGCTACAAGTCGACCCAAAGAAGGTAGATGCCATCAGGACGGCGGTCGTCCCACAGAATGCGTCTGAAGTCAGAAGCTTCCTATGCATGGCAAACTACTGCGGGCAGTACATCCCCAATCTGGCCACACTATCAGAACTGCCCCATGCCCTGGCCAAACACGATCGCCTCTGGGACTGGGACAGCCGGGCGGTAAAAGGCCTTCAAGAAAGTAAAAAAGGTCTTCCTGGCTGATGCAACAATGACCAATTTCGACCCCCGGTGCAAGACAGAACTAGTTGTCAATGCCAGCCCAGTGTGCCTGGATGCAGTCCTGCTGCAAGAAAAAGAAGGCTCCTGACTTCCCATCGCATATGCACGCAGGGAACTTACCGA
The DNA here is from genome assembly GCA_963921515.1 of Calotriton arnoldi. Classification (NCBI taxonomy): domain Eukaryota; kingdom Metazoa; phylum Chordata; class Amphibia; order Caudata; family Salamandridae; genus Calotriton; species Calotriton arnoldi. The sequence goes on from CAWUFW010003593.1 coordinate 460,925, forward strand.
CACTGAGACGTGCTATGCACAGGTTGAGAGGGAAGCACTGGCGATCCGATGGGCATGTCGGCACTTCCACCTATATCTCTGTGGGGAGAAGTTCCACATTGTGACTGACCATAAACCCCTAATCCTTCTCTTTGCATGTACTGCCAGGAATGATCATGATTAGGTTGAAAGGACGTCTGTCAATGCAATGCATATGTTCATTTTCTTCTTTATTAATGTTTGTTCTGTTCATAAAAGCCATTAGCCAACGCGTTTCGTCCTTTGAACATAGGACTTCTTCAGGGCAATATCATAATGAAGCGCCAGACAAAGTCGCTAAAGTGCATCATACGATAAGGGCACTATCCAATATCAATTCCAATGCTGGCCCCTGTTTAACATATAGAAAAAGCACTCCAAGCAGGAGATGAAGTCATTCCAGAAATCCAATGAACAGATGGAACAGTGTTGGTCAACCATGTGGTAAGGTAACCATGTGACAGCGTTAAACGTGCTGGTCCAATTAAGGCTAGCACTCAATGGTGGAGAGTTTCCACCCAATCATGTGCACTACAATAGAACTACGTCTTGATTACAACATGTGAAACAAACTCTCCACCATTGAGTGCTAGCCTTAATTGGACCAGCACGCGTAACGCTGACACATGGTTATCTTACCACGTGGTTGACCAACACAGTTCCATCTGTTCATTGGATTTCTGGAATGACTTCATCTCCTGCTTGGAGTGCTTTTTCTATATGTTAAACAGGGGCCAGCATCGGAATTGATATTGGATAGTGCCCTTATCGTATGATGCACTTTAGCGACTTTGTCTGGCGCTTCATTATGATATTGCCCTGAAGAAGTCCTATGTTCAAAGGACGAAACGAATTGGCTGATGGTTTTTATGAACAGAACAAACATTAATAAAGAAGAAAATGAACATATGCATTGCATTGACAGACGTCCTTTCAACCTAATCATGATACTTCGATGTCTGTTCTCTAACTGGATTATATGTTAGTTTGGTAGTGGTGCAGCTCCGATTTTTTTTTGTTGGTATTGATCACTCTGTGAGTGGAGGCTCTTTTTGGACAAGGGCCGTATTCGGAGACTTGCACACAAAACTGCTTTCTAGGTTAAAATATTTTGGTGACTAACGGTACGGGTGCTGTACAGGTGGTTTTTGGCCATTGTCCATATTTCTAGGTTTGTACTGCCAGGAATGAGTCACCTCGTATCGAGCACTGGGCTGTGCAGCTCCAACCCTACTCCTTCGAGATCACGTAAACTACCAGGTATAAATAACCCAGTGGACAATCTCTACCGACACCCTGCAGCAGCACCAGTCAACAACAACCCCTCAGAGACTGACGAAGGGGCAGAAGACTTCGTACAAATGATAATGCAAGAGGCATGCCCAAAAGTGCTATGGCTACATGAAATCCATGAAGCCACCAACAGACACACCAGCATAGCCAAAGCCAAGGAAGCGTTACACAGACAGCAGTAGAAGAACTTCTTCAATGGCACAAGAGCCCTCACGACTGATGAATAAGTAGCAAGGAAGCAACTGTGAATAGTGTGTGACAAACTCAGCACAAGCAGTACCAGACTCCTGCTACGAGAACACCAATTAGTGATGCTTCAAAGCTTGTGGGCCAGAGGGTCGAACTGGTGCACCAAGGTTACCAAGGAATTGCGAAAACAAAGGCACGCCTCAGAAACAAAGTGTGGTTTCCAGGGATGGACAAGTGGGTTGACGAACAGGTCCGTAACTGCCTCTTCTGTACCATCACAAGTGGAGAACCGGCGAACACACTCATAATCACAGAGGAAGCCTGCACGACACCGTGGTCAAATGTCAGCATGGACTTTGCTGTTTCCCCGATGGCTGGCTCACCACTGTGATCATTGACAGTCACACAAAGTTCCCAGTGGTAGAGCTCGTCAGATCCACTGTATTTGGGAATGTTAAGGCAGTGCTTGAGAAAGTATTTGCACTCCTGGGACTCACCAAAGAAATGAAAACAGACAATGGACCCCTCTTTCAAGGCCAAGATTTACAAACATACCTCTAAAGCTTGCACATCCAACACAGGAAGATAACCCCACCGTGGTCTCACGTGAACGGTGAGGTCGATCGCTTCATGCGCACCCAGAACAGTGCCCTCAGAACTGGGGTGGAGCGCGGCGAGGACACCGAGTGCTGCCTACACCGGTTCTTGAGAGCTTACAGACAGACACCTCACAGCACCATAGGGTGTGTCCCAAGCGACCCGTTAATGAGAAGGCATACTCGAGACGTCATCCCAGCCGGGCCTGGCTGGAGCCCAGCAGAAATAGACATTCAAGCCACTCAAGAGAAACGACAAGCCGCTAACAACAGGGCCAGCAAGGATTGAAGAGCAGTGATCCCTGACCTCGCTGTTGGTGACCTGGTAGTACTGAAACCCATCATCCCGTATGGAAATTTCGCACCTCATTCGAGATAGAAGTGTGGGAAAAAACCAACAACAAAGGTACAATGGTAACTGCTCAGCATGGTTAGACCACGGTGTCATGCAACGTGTCATGGTTCGAGCAAGTCAAGCACCAGACAAATGGGCAATGAGATAACCAACGCTCAGCTGAAGAAACCTATACATCAGAAGTGGATGTGTCCAGGTCCCTATTGGACACGTCACCGTCCAGTCCTGAAGCAACAGTGGTGCCCGCACTGAGCCCAGACAGGCGCCCACTGGCCAGCCAGGCAGACCTGAAAGGCAGGCCCACCAGGAGCCAGGGAGAGAGAGCTCGCAGCCAAAGGTATGGCCCACGCCAGAGACTAAAAGACTACGTACGTGATGTCTAACCGTAAGGATTTACATGTGATTGTTTTATGCTAGCAAACGTTGGGAGGAATGTAGAGTGCCACTACAGTACAATGTTGCCCATATACAACCAGAAGGCCGGGAGCAGCCCAAAGGTATAAATACAAGCGGAGTGAATGCTTGTGGTTCACTCGGCGACCACCAGTAACACTGTCTGGGTGTGTTTCGTTATTGCCAGAGGTGTGGCCTATGCCACGAGGTCAGCATGAACCTTACAGTTATGTCATGTATACTGTGTTAGACTGCTTGAGTTAGTAGTATGCCTGGTGCATGCTGCTCTAGGGGAGGATTATGTTTACACATTTAATTTTTAGATTACTTGAGTTTTATTCTATAATTTTACAGTGTAAGTGATATGATATTTTGTATCATGCAATTTGCTGCTGTACATCACTTTAATGGTCTTGTGACCGAAATAAATTATTACTGATATCCAACATGAATACAAACGCAGTCGCATCTGTTGTTATTGGAAGAGCGTGAGCTCATCTAAGTTGTTGTTGGGAGATTTGAGTGGGGTAAAGTGGGAGGTCAGTCGGATCAACACCTGCCCCAGAGTGAGTGACCAGTGAGGTTTCCAATTTTTGGTAAGGGGAGTGGAGGCTATTACATAGGGATGGACCAAATAAGAAGTGGAGTTTTTTTTTACTTGTTTTATTTTTCAATTTTTTTACCATTAGACACTCGGGTCAGATTAAATACATTGCACTGGCGACGGGCATTATTACCCTGGCGCTGTTACGTTTTTTCCAGCAGCATATTTGTAACCAACTGTTCAAACCAAAATAAACAAGCTGACATGCTGTCCCTTCCAACAACCGTTTCACATTATTGGTCATTCGGAATTGCCTTGCTCCAGTCAGTCCCACCGACACCTCACCACCGTCCACTGCAAATTGCTCGTTCACAAACAACAGATCTGTCTGTCAAGTAAAGCAAGTCACATTAATTAGGCCAGTATATTAGGACACCGAAGCAAAGCATTACCCTTTTTTCACGTGATAATCATTTGGTGGGTATGACCCTCATCGGGAGGTCACAAGACTGAATATTGTACTACTCAACATGTACTGGAACGTGTGCATCAATTTGAATAGAAATTTTAGGTTCGACTAGCATTCCATGAAACTTTGAAAACCTACAAATGAATAGTTAGTTGCTGTCTCAGGCAGAGTACACCAGGGCCGGACTGGGAGAAACGCCCGGTGACCGCTATGGCCAGTCCGGCCCTGGAGTACACCCAGCACCAGACCCTTGTATCAGATTCTGAAGGAATCAAATGCAGAAGGTATGTGTTGTAGGCTGTATCAATGTTTGCCTCCATCTCCGAGTGCTTTACTACGTGGCAGCGGCTGCATTTTTCCTGTCAAGTGCAGCTCAGAGGAGTGATGCCTCCGAGGCACAAAATGAACGCGCTAGATACAGTATGCGGCTTACAAGTATCAACACCTGCCGCCCGGCCTCGGGGCAGCGGTGCTGAAGCCCTCCTCCCCCACAAACGCGCTCCCCATGCCGGCCCGGGGCTGCACGCTGACACGCGGGGCCGCGGGGCCTTGTCAGGAGAGGCCCAGCTCGCAGGCCAATGGCAGCGGCAGCCACGGCGTCCCTCTGGCCGGGCGGCAGGGTATAAGAGGCTCGCACCGGCACCAGGGGACTCGCTTTTGGGTCGTTCCTCTTCTCCTCCCCGCTAGCACAACAAGCACCATGGCCTTCGAAAAGCAACACAAAGTGCAGGGCGGCGCCGTCCGCATGGGGATAGTCTATGGGAGCAGCAATCTCTTCAGCAAGAGGGCCAGCTCCTTCGGCGGAGGCGGTGCCGGCGCCGGCTACGGGGGAGGAATGGGGGGCGGCTTCGGGGGCGGCGGGGCCCGGGTCATGCGGTTGTCCGGGGGAGCCTATGGGTTCGGCGGAGGTGGCAGGGCTGGGGGCTTGGGCTTCGGGGGCTCCAGCATGGGCATGGTCCTGGGAGCAGCCGGTGGGGGTCACGGTGCCGGGGGCTCGGCAGCCAGAGCGGGTGCGGCGTACGTCGCTCTGCTCAGGGGCCGCACGGGCGGCCGAGTGACCAGGGTGGGCTCCTACGGCGGCGGCCCCAGCCTCGGCTTCCTGAGCTTGAAGGCAGGAGGGCCTGGAGGACCAGGGGGGCCGTCGGCACCTTTCAGCATGCCTTCCATTGACCCGTCCCTGCCATCCATGGACACCGTGCAGGTGACCCGGCAGCGGGAGAAGGAGGAGCTGCAGACACTCAACAACAAGTTTGCAGCCTTCATCGACAAGGTAAGAAGACATGCCGAGACATTGATGTCACACCAGATGTTTGGGGAAATGCAAGCACTGGGTGTACCTCCAGCTGTGCATGGGGTAGTCCTAGCTGCCACTACACCCATGTGCCACCTTAAGTCAACTTCAGCAGTGTATGGAAGCGAGGAGATAGTGCCACTCCAGCAGTTTTTGAACTCTTCTTTTTTGTAGCCAATTGTAGCAAAAACAATTGGTGCATCTTAAGTTGTGCTTGAGGCAGGCGACTGGTGCCACTCAGGACGAGTAAGGCGCTACATGTCACTTCATATGTACGCGAGAAAGGACTTAGTGTTATGCCAACTGTGTTTGTTTGTAGCCACTGGGCATCACTACAGCTGCATATGTAGTACCGAGTGACATTCCAGCTGTGTGTTGTTCTAAGGGAGTATGCAGCAGACAACACATTCAGCGAGCATGGAAACAGGCACAGCGGTGCACTTCGGTCTGCACTTGGTGCAACTTAAGCTATGCAGGATGGAGGCTACGGGTGTCACGTAAGAAATGTTTAATATCTTGCAATGGACTCCACTTCAGCTGTGCGTGAAATATGTGGTGGTGGCACGTCAGCTACTTAGAGTCCTGCATTCCGTGTCACTTGAGCTGTGCATGAGATAGTCCTCGCTCGGGTGGCACTTCATCTCTGCATGATGCCAGTAGTGCGAGGCACTTTAGTTGTGTATGGGCAGGGCCGGACTGTCCTTTTATTCCATCGGGCCTTTTCGCGGTGGGCTGGGGCCATTTGAGACCGGCTTCTAAAGTCCAGGCCGTTGCTGGTGCATCTTTCTCTTTCCGAAGCTTCTTGCTGGCGCATTGAAGCAAACACAGGGTGCTTCAGAAGAGAGGGAGAAAAGATGGAGGGAGTCGGAGAGAAAAAGATCAGAGAGGAAGGAGAGAGAAAGAATGCAAAGATGGAAAGAGACAGAACGAGAAGAGGAAGGTAGAGAGAGGACGTGTTTGCACATTTGGCCAGGGCTGATTTTGGTTCCCCATTCTGGCCCTGTTCATGGGGGCATTCACGGAGTGCCAGGACAGGGGCCAGGCGCCGCTTAAGCATGCACTGGTGTTCATTCCACCTGTGTACACGTTGGTGTGAAAGTAGAGGCCTTCTTTCGGAGGTGCACTCCATTTTTTTTTTTACAGAAATATTTTCGTTTGCTTTGTAGGTCAAAGAATGTTGTAAACTAACCAAGCCAACATTGGCCTTGCGTGCCTTTATTGCGAATCAAGAAATTTAAATCCGCGCTCTTATCTCTCATAGGGTCCCTTCAGGGGTCTGAGACGCCGCATGCCTGACAGAACACAAGGCGTGTGCCGCGTGTCCGTCTCTTCTCGTATGTTATGGGGTTGTAGCCCGTCATCTATTCCTCACTGAGGAGTTTTCCAGCCGGGTCCTCTATTCTGACGCAACTCTGCGTTTAGGGCTAAATCGTGCGCTTAACAACCGCTCGAGATATTCTCTCCATCGATACGCCTTCTCGTCTCGTCATAACGTGTAAATACAGTTAGGCGCTCGCCGCTAATCATTCGTTCAACCAAAGGGTACGTGGCGGACAGACACGAGCTGCAAGCTTTGGTAACTTATCTGTTTTCCCTCGACTACTGCACTGCACTGCACTGATCTGCTTAAAGTGAACCCGGTGGCTGCGCTGCTCAAACATATATATTTTTAAAGACTTAATTGGGACATATTTTTAGTCACATTCTTAAAAATAATAATTACTTGTTTCCATTTCATAGCTAGGCAAAAATCTATTCATCAACCTCACCATTGGTGTTTTTTTTTTTTAAACGAGACCAGCAGGTTGCCTTTGTTGAATCAATGAGGTTTCTTTGTTGACATTTAAGTCTCAGAGACTTAAGACATTGACCCACAGACCTCGCAATATGTATCGTCGCTTAAATCTCCATTTTAAAACATTATTTTTCCAACTCTGCTAATTTGCTGGCTCAGCTAAAAGGTTGCAAAACACAAAAGATACCTTCCTGTTCTTTTGAAAGCTTTGTGGGGCCCATTGCCAATGCAAATACCCTTTAATGCTGCGCCTCGTGGTAGTGCTGCGTAACGGGCACTGTATATGCAGGTTTCTGGTTCCTTGTGGCTGGTATTGTTGCAGGCTGTATTTTAAATCTATGATCGTTTCGTTGCAGGTCCGCAGCTTAGAACAGCAGAATGCTATCATCAGAGCCCAGATCTCCGTCTACACCACCACTGACCAGTCCGGCCCAGCCAACCCAGCAGTTGTGGCCACTACAGCCACAGCCGGCTACAAAGCACAGCTGGATACCCTCACCCAATCCAAGGCAGCCATGCTGGCAGAAATCGACCACTACAGCAAACTCATTGAAGAAATCACAGCCAAGTAAGTCACGTTCTTCTGTCAAAGGTGAATGATTAAGGAAATAGGATGTAACAGCTACCACAAAAAACCCTCCCGGTCGTATTTAAGTTCATAGTGCAGTAATAATATAAATTGTACCTTCTTTTATAACAAACCCAGCTTTTTATTTACCAGGGCTAAGAAGTGATATTAGCTCCAATAATGTAATCTTAGGAAAGAGGTTGAAAGGGATAAAGTATGATTGCCCTGCAAACTATGTTCAGACTGGCAGGAGTTTTTTTTCCAACACATCAACCCATCTTTAACCTCACTTTTAAAAATGCCTAGCAGCTAATTTGCAAATTTTAATTCGAAATGTAGATTGTCAACGTTGAATAAGCTGCTTTGCGGTTGATATGCTTAAGGACAGTGCTGATTACCATTTTTTTTCCATGTGCAAACATCAAACACAGCTGGTAATGAATAGAAATTGTTTTCACATATTTCCGAAGTACATTTTAGTAACACCTGCTTATCACACGACCGTCCTGGATATGTGTACTATACCATACTGCAGGTGTTGCTTAAATCATTGTCTCAGTATTTCACTGTGAGCCATTTTTTACACAAGTTTGATCTACACTGCTTGGGCATTTAATACTCAGTTATTGTGTTAGTCACTCACTGACGACAACCTTCAATGTGTCAGTAGCCTATGCAAGTAATAGTACATAGTATCTGATTCAGCGACGCCCATATGTCTGAGAGAGCATCCCAGCACGGCTAGATAAATGACCGCAACATTATCCTTGTGGCTACAAGTCTAAAATTGTCACCATATTAAGTGAATATATCATGGAGTAAAAACCTAGGCACTCAAAAGCAGGAGCCAGAAGAGGTAAACTAGAATACAGGAACCTTCTTTGATGGGCCCTCCAATGTGGGAATTCCAAACAAAACAAATGGCAGTGGGGACAATTAGCCCAAATTTAGTAGAAGGCTCTATAGTAAATATGTGGTTTCACATTACAATGGGGGATTGGGGGGCCTGCCAACCACAGGCAGGTCTACCCCCCAGGTATACGGGGAGGATGGTGCAGTCCAGGAGACTGCTATCTTGTTTGGGCTATTTCTCAGTTTTTGCATAGCCCACGGGTTTTATATGGGCTGTTTTTGGTCTTCCTGCCACAATTTTAGGTACAGGTGACCTGGTGACTGGTAGCAGGGAGTCTTAGCAGTAAACATTTTGCAACGCCCACCCATCCCTAATTTTTGAGCTTTTTCTGTTTTTTTCCCCATTATGTTTCTTTTCTTTTCTGGCTTCTTGGCAGGGACAGGTGCGTAATTGAGGGTCATTGTTGTACAGGTTTGTCGCTTTACACCGGTGGTTGGTGATGGCCTGGAAAATTTTGGGCAGGAAGTACAAGGTGAAGTATAGGAAGTTGCTTAGATGTTAATACATGCAGTCATAGGCTGTAGGGGAAAGTTAAGGTTGCAAACTGGTGAACTGCAGTACAATAGGAAGTAGACAGTTGCAGGGTGTGGTATGTGGGTGGGACAGTAGAGGTGGGGGGTGACTTTGGATAGTTCATTTGATGTATAGGGAGGCTTTAGTTTTGTAAGGTAGATTGCCCAGGAAAATATTATGATGTGCACCTGTTTCAATAAAGCAGCCTTTTTCACACAATTCAAGTGGTCAGTGGTCTGTGCTGCTCCCCTTTCTTGCAAAATTGTCAAAAGTACAACTGGAGAAGCCTTTAAGATTGGCAGACAAATAAGCCACATCCATTAGCTAGCCCAATAATCAGTTCTTTAGAAATCAATTCATGTGATATCAAACCACTAGCAGAACAAGCATCTCTTTTCCTTGGCCACACCAGTGTTCCATGCTTTTTAAATTACATAGCAAACATTATTAACATATTATTGTGCTTCTTTATAGTAACGTTTCTTTACAATTTTTCGCAGGTATGAACAAGACAGTGCTGTAACTAAGACACTGGAGGGAGAATGGACCACCCTGAAAGAGGTTGGTTGGGGTAGTTAATGGTTGCAAAAAACTCATAATGGGTTAAGAATGCTATAAGAGCAGTATTTACATCACAGCAACTGCTTTGCTTAAAGTCATTTATCCAGTGCTTTCCAAATGCACACTTTATGCCAAGTATAGTTCCTGACTCATGTTCCCAGATACAGTAAGAGCCAACCAGAAGGCCACAAACTCCAAGTTCTTTCATATTTGAGATTTCTGTCAGTTATGTTGTATTTCAATTGACTGATAAAGTATTACATACTTATCACAGGAACTTGCTCATCATGTTGTCATAATCAGTTTTCCCTTAAAGAGGAAAACGTGCTAGAGGCGGTCTAAGGAGTTTTGACCTGCTTACACCCCTTTCTTTCTTCTGCTCAAACTGAAGTCCCCAATTTACACTAGGAGAATCAATAAAAGGAGGCCATCAATATGTTGAGTAGGGAAACATACAAGGATTGGCAAGGAAGCAATGATTCCTGCATGTTCTCCCCAAAAACTTTAAATCCCTGGAATTTTTTCAAAACTGTAATTACCGGGACCACTGTAATGGCAATTCCGGGGTGGGAAATAATTAGGATTATTTTGGGGCACTCATAATCGAGGCCTAAGAGTATATCATAGTACAAACAGACTGGTCTCTTTCCCGATAGACGTGTGCTTCGGAAAGATAAGTGTGGCTTTTTTGTCCCGGTGCACTGTTCTTCGAGTGATGGGGAAACGCCCCACACAGTCTGGAGATGCCAATCCTCAGATATATGTACGAAACAACTGACTTAAACATTTAGGAGATACAGAGAGAACACCACACATTTTTAGTGGCGACTGGCACAAATCGGATGTGGGAGGTTCAAGGGCAGGGGGGAGAGGGAGTAAAGAAGAAAAAAAACATGCCTTCTCGCCACGTCTCACCGCGTCTCACCGCTCTCTCCACCGTCGTCTCTGGAACAGGAGCACAAAGCACCCAGGAAGCAGCCAGGCCCCCCTGCGCCAATCACAATGCTGCAATGCAGCGTTGTGATTGGCTCCCCTAAGCCAATCACAGCACTGCAATGCAGCGTTGTAATTGGTCTGAGCACCGTGGTTCAGCACTCAGACAGGGACTGGGGGCCTGGGCATGTTCTCCACTCAGGCTGTAATGCAGTCTGTGTGGAGAAATGCAAAGTGCGCATGGCTGTTTGGCCGGCCCTAGACGGCCAGCCAGACATTTATGCACACTTAGGGAGTGCAAACCACTATTCTCCTCTCCTGCTCTGTCAGCACAGCAGCCCCTTCACGCATGCAAGGCTGCAGCAACAAGGAAAAAATAAAATGATAATAACTTATAGTTATTATCATTTTATTTTCCCCTTATTTATACTGCTTAAAAGCAGTGGGATGACGCTCCTCCGCCTTTGCAGAGGAGCCGCCACTGCATGTTTTTATAGGTAAGGGAAGGAAGTCTCCCACCGGTCCTAGAGCAGGTTTGTGTTTGAGGCTATTTTTTTGTATACCCAAATTAGCTCCACCCATCACAAACATCATTTTTGAGCACTGGCAGAACTTTGGAAAATATGTACCTTCCTCTGTGAGATCATACTAAGCATAGCATTGAGTAAGGATCAGCACACTTTTAAGCATGCATACATGCATAGTACAGAGAAATGCTAAATAATGAAATTACATTTGTTAGGTACAATTAAACAAAGAGATAGAAAAGCAAATTATGCTTCTAATTACTAAAAACGGGCCACAGGTTGCACAGATTCAGGGAGTCTTAGGTCATTGACTTGTTCAGCTCTTCCAATCAAATTTAGTATTAAAACAGTCAATTTTCAGTGATTGCATACAAGACAAAGCACTGTATTTCATAAACAGGCAATGGCTGATGCATGCTCCCCAATCTTCAACTCTGAGTATCAGAAGTGCAGCTTGTCTCTGCTTTGGCGTGCTGCAAAATGCTAATCAATAGCTAAGTTAACAAGTACATAAATATTCCATAATTAATTACTAAAAATGAATATTCACATTATAAATAAGAACAATGTAATCACTTTGCTTGAAGAGGTCTTCATTTTATTTGGATCTTTTATCCACAGTTTCTCTACACCTTATCTAAAGCAGTCTTGTAGCATGAACTTTGTATTCCTTACCTCTGTTTTAAAAGAGTTTTTCTCCTATGCGTTTTTTTAGGATGTGGATCACTTGTATTTGACAATCTTTGACCTTCAAACAAAATTAGGTGGCGTTGAAGACCAAATTACTCTGTCTAAACAGATGTATGATGCTGTAAGTATAACAATTGGTTACTAAAAGTGAGAATGCTCACCCTATATGTAACTTTAATGATTTTGGAGAATGTGTTTATGTTGGCTTAATTTGTTATGCAAAGTAAGGACATCTGCCTTTGCAATATAGCACTGCAGTAGTCTAGGATCTTAAATATTGTGAAAAGACTATCAGAAATTTGTCACCATCTTGTATCCCAATGTGAAAAACTCTCCTTACTGCCTCTTGAAGCAGTATTCCTGCTATTTTACATGTACTGTGGAAGTATATCGATTTCATTAACACTCATATGAACAGAGGGTGGTCTGTTGTTTGTAAAGCAGAGTGAATTTTCATTGCCTTCTTTGAAAAGACAACACAACTCCTATATAAGATTGCCCCAGATGGCTGGGTGCTATTTATTGCACCTGATAAAATCTGGCTCCCTGTGGTTTGTAGTTTATTGGGTGTTATAATTTGCTCTTATTCTGACCTTTTGGGGAATAACATGCAGCTTTTGGTGCTTACCACACCAAAATCCACGTCATGGTAAATAACATTCCCTATCCCGCTGCTAAATTCCAGCAGGGTGTAGTCTTCTTTATCGCACACAGTAATTAATAGGCACAGTAAACTCTGCACAATTCAGGATTCTGAATCCTGCACAAACAGGAGTTTGGGAAGAGGGAAGAAAACTATGGCACACTCGTAACAGGGCCCAAGTGGGAAGAAAGTACAGTATCTCAGTGATCCATCACACATTAGAAGATGCATAAAAGAAGATGTTGAATCAGGTTTGGTTATTAGAAAATATTAGTTAAAACGTAGTAAAAGAAGGTGTATGCAAAGATATATCAAAAATGTTTATTTACTACACTAAACATTTAAAAAATATATAATTCTCACTTCTATTTGTTCAACTTAATCAGAGGTTTTTATGGATTCTGTCATATGACGTAATCTTTGAACCAGCGAAACTACGCAAAACAATGCCATTTTATGCCTGTATGCGGAAGGGTCCATTTTTATGGTGAGAAGGGATGTTTGTGTTTTGGTTGTAATTATTCCTTTCTCATCCTGCTTCTAGAAAGTGAGAGAGGTTCAGTCCATAATTTCTGGTGGTGGCACCAAAGCGGCAATCTCCATTTCCATCGACAACTATGACCAAGCTGTGGATCTCTCAACGGCTATCTCGGACATGAAGCAACAGTATGAAGTTTTGGTGGAAACAACTAAGCGAGAAGCATTCGAAGCAGTGCAAGCCAAGGTAAGTCATCTCTGGCATGTCTTGAGAGCATGTGCCCTATTTAACGGTGTCCTTCTATGCATCCTGCACCAGAACAATGCAAACCTTAAACTAGATAGGATAAAACTATTGTATGCATTATGAAGCATTTAAGGCCTATATTTATGAACTACAGTTACAGTACCAACCAATTCAGGTATGCTATGTCATGACATGCCTGAATACATTTTAACACTAAAGTTGATTTACTAATTATAAAGCTGAATTGTGTATTGCACTTGTACATTATGCCTATAGGACTCCTGTGTTGTTTTTTGGGTGTTTCTGCCTATATTTATCAATATTTATTTTTTCATAACTTATTATTTTGTTTAGGTGGATGGAATAGGGAAATCACTTGAAGACATTATATTGTAGTACTAGTACGTGCACATCTACAGCTATTTAAGCTTCATCAGAAAACCCCATCCTCTTTGTTTTTTTAATGTTTAACTCTGTATGCTGTAAGTGAACAAGGCTGTTGGTCTGGCACTCAAGAGTGACAAGAGGGATAAAAGAAAACCTAATTTTTGCATTTCTCTATTTTAAATTTGTCAGACTGAAACATATTGCTTCCTGTGTGGATAAGTAGAAATCAGTAAAAACAGAAAACTGGGAGCGCTACATATGTCTAATGCTCATAAGCATTGCACAAAAGTCTGTGGGTAACCAACCAAAACCAGGCCACACATTAATAGCTTAAGGTACAGCATCAGGGATGCAAGATGGCCCACCTTCTTGAACTCACCTGTGAGCATCTGAGAAAGAAGTCAAGAATGCATGCATGGCCACTGGTCAGAGAAATGAACAATCCTTAACAGCTTCACACATGTTATGCCTGGGAGTATTATAATTGCCAACGTTCTTAAAATGAGAGCACATCACTGTTTGAAGTCATTCCCTTTCACCTCCCTCCAATTATTGATTTTTCCATTTATTCCAAGATCTATGCGGTTGTTGGCTCCACTCGACCAGTGGCACACACTGCTCAGGCACACAAAGAAGAAATGAGGACCTTGAAACTACAGGTCGATTCCATCCAGCGAGAAATCGAGCGCGTTAAAGCCTTGGTACTTAAAGATACTTTATTTGTTCTGTGAGTTGTAACTAAGATGAATTAATGGACTGCTGTAAGTTATGCACTGTGGCAAGTTATGTTTTTTAAGAAAATCAGTCAAAGAATGAAAATCTTTGCTTCCTTTTCTATTTAAGGCTGAAACTGATATGCACAATGTATTCCTTCAATTAGTAATGTGGATGTCAGTTTGTTGCACGATAAATGCAAGGCCATCTCTTAATACAAGTTAGCCTCTTTTAAAATATACCCAATTATAATTATAATTTATTGTGTTAAAGAACCTGCAGTTGGAGACTCAACTTGCTGAGGCAGAATCTGGTAGCAGCAGTGAAAGTGATCAATACCAGGAACAAGTTGCAGCTCTGAAATCTCAGTTAGATGACATCAGGAAGGTAAGACTGGCTGAATGTCTTCCCGTGTTTTAAAACCAAATGGGATTCTGTTTTAGCCAGATAAAAAAAATCATTAAAAAATAAGCAAAGCATGTTCTGACGTAGATAATAGACAATGCATCATTTTCCCTGCACGTTTTCAAGAAGTGCACAATGTCTGATGGGGATAGTAAGCAACAACTAGTCAAAAATTACTTACAGATGTAATTGGTGTAATCACTAAGACTTTCTATCACATTGAATTTTTTTAAAACCTTATAGTCAGTTTAGACTTTCATGACAATTTCATTTTTAAATACGATTCTTCAACTGTCAGTTATTGATTGCTTATTGTTTCCTACATACAGCAAATTGCTCATTATGGCCAAGAGTATCAAGAACTTTTGGCAGCCAAGATGGGCTTGGATGTTGAAATCACTGCTTACAGGAAGCTTATGGATAGCGAAGAGCTCAGGTAAACATCTTGGTTTATTGTTTATTGCTGTGTGATGACATTTTGGGAGTTGTAATGCTTGAAGAGTACAGGCATTAGAGTCAATATTGTTTTTTTTTAATTAAGTAAGTTCAAATGTGCTTTATCCACACTCCCCGTCCAGACGCATTTACCAGATACATATTGATTGTCGACATGTGCTCTATATCGAAATATTGAACTCACAAGAGGCATGAAACCTACACACTCCGCTGTGTTGCAGGCCGCCTTTCTTATGCTCCCCAAATCGGTGTAGGACAACAATCTACCATATCCTATCGCAGGATGATGACTGTTCCAAAATATTGAGCTAGTGTCTGAGAATATGTTTAAAGATGTTATAGTTATTATTTAATCCGAAATCTGTTTTTGCAGAAGTAAAGCCCAAATAATTCAGTTGGGAAGCGAGGCAGCTTGAGTGTATTAACATGCTAGAGAGATTGTGTTGTGAGAAATGACACCAGATGGAGCCCCAGCTGTCACCTTGAAAAAGATAACACTTTGGATCGAATTAAAATGTACTTGGGGTTATATTTCACAAAAATTATGTGTTAATTTATTTTTCATTTACATAGAAAAAATAAAGGGAGTTATAATTTACGACTTCATTTGACCTTATCTTTATGTTCAAATATGAAATCTAAATATGTTCCTACCCCCTGCTGTTAATTATCATATTGTCCTCGAGGGTAAGGCATCACTGCAAATCTATATCTAGAAAGCCCTTGGCTTGCAATGTGAGAATGTATGAAGTTTTTATATTAAAGTGCTACAGAAGAGGAATAATGCCCATGCTATTTATGGTGCCCATCTGTAAATGGGGGTGCACATGGAGCAGGCCACTAACCCTGAGGTGGGGTGAAATGAGGCAAAAATTGTTAAAAACAAGACTCTAGCACTGAGGATTGTTGGTGGGGGCGACGGAAATTGAAGCCCGATAACGAAAGGCTAACTATCACTCCAGTTGGACAGTGAAATGTATCCGAGAGGAGTATTAGCCACATTAACGAAGGTAATCAACTGTTGCTACTTTTGGTTGGGAAATGGGCCAAGCATTTTTGTCTGACGACCACTTCTCTACAAACACTTCTATCTCGCTTTTGTGGCTGCCAATGCTTTCTTCGGCGCATGCAACACCCACTGCAGATCTTCCGTTTCATGGATAGAAAGGAGGGAATGGTCCTCCCCTTGAGGTGGCTTGGGGCAGGGATGTCCATTTCATTCCTTTGAGTACCCACCAGGAGCTCAGATACACCACCTAGTATAACCACCAGATAAACCACCAGGTTTAACCAATCCTCCAGATGAACTTTTATTTGCTGATAGAATTCACCCCACATGGGTCACTGATACTATTAGTAATGAGAATATTATTCGACTAGCCACCAGATAATTTCTTCTGGTTGCACTGGCAGCAAAACTGAAAAATTAAAGGCCATTAGTGAACGCATAACAAAATGAGTAAATTTACCGACATAAAATCTAGGTGTTTGCACCTCAAAATGTGTCATTGTGTAATTATAAATGCTGTGTAATGTAGTCATTTGACACTGGTGTTTTTTTGTCCTGTAAACTCTGGCTTTGAAAGTTATGATAATTGAAATGATTATTTCTGTCTTCTCTCAGATTGCTCTCTGGAGGCAGCATTACAGTTCACAAATCTACTACGAGTGTAGGAGGCGGAGGTGGTGGTGGAGCTGGTAGTGGCTTTGGATTAGGAGGTGGCGCTGGAGGTGGCTTTGGAGGTGGCCTTGGTGGTGGCCTCGGCGGTGGCTTTGGAGGTGGCCTTGGAGGTGGCTTTGGAGGTGGCCTTGGAGGTGGTCTTGGAGGAGGTCTTGGAGGTAGCCTTGGAGGCGGAGGCGGTGGAGGTTTCGGTTCTGGTTTTAGTGGAAGCAGTTTTCTTGGAGATTCTACAGGACTAAATAGCTCATGTAAGTAAAACCATGCACATTCAACCATAGTAAATGTTTACAATATAATTAGAAAATATATAACCATAATGTAACAAAATAGTTTTAAAAAATGGCAAAATTGTCATGTGTATGGTTTCATATGTGAAGAGTGTCTAATATAGATCAAGGACGACTGGACGCACAACAGATTTTCAGTATAACTGCTGATGATGTAAATGTGTTAAATTTTGATATTTTGATTCACTGCATGCACATTTTCTACATATATACATATGCTGCATGGATCTGCCTCTCCTGGTCAGGGAATTGTATACTCCTCATTAAATTAAATGGTAATTAATGCTTAATGTTTTCTCAATAAATTATATGTCTGTGTGTGTCTGTGTGCGTCTGTGTGCGTTATGGATGCAAAACGGTCGCAAAAATAGTTTGCACCTGTGATTAAGGAAATGATATGCAGTCACTCAGTGTAGATTTTATTTGTGCCAGGGTGTTGTTGTACCCACTATAAGATAAGCACAGAAGTCTAAATGACATCCATAGATGGTTTTAAGGGTGCAATTCAAAATGGAATATTGGGCAGAGATCAGAGTTCTGAGCCTTTATGCAGTATTGCACATCACAGGACATTGTTCTAATCAATAAAATTAGTGTGGTAATGATTTTCATTCTAATAATGCACAGCTTTCTAGTATTTACTCCGTTATGCCAGATACAAAAGCAGTAATTAATTAGATGCTAGAGTCGTAAGTTGTATGTTAAAGGAATGCTATTCTAACCAAAACTGCAGATGGTACACCTGTATCCTCTTTATGCCTCTGGTTTTATTTGTACTTTGCAAGAAATATTGTTTATTATTAATGGTGATGCTTTGAATGATAGACTCAAAGCCAAGGACGGAGCATGTTTATCAGTCACGAGTAGGCTGAAGTAGGCACAACATTGTAATATACGCCCATTTGACTGTCTTTTCAATGTTTTACAGATTCTGTGCGTTCAACAACATCTAGCGTGTATTGAAAACTCAGCTGAGGAAGACCTAGAGGCTTGAAACATCGAATCTGCGCACTGTACTAGTCCAGCTACAGTAGTGTTACATCAGTATTCTAACACCATTCAGCATTTACAATGGATTATACCTGACTATCTGAGCATGCCCTGATGCTGGGGTATTATCCGAACTAAATGATAATCCCTCAAAGTTAATCTACACTCTTCTGCGAACTCTATGCATATAGGTTTCTACCATAACACTTCAAGTTGTGGTCCTTGTAGCTCGTCCCATCATGCCTTTTTATTTTATATTTTTATTTTCATATGCTGGCCTTGGGGATAGCCACCTGAACAAAGAGTCATCTATGTGTAGAAACCCAAACCTAGCACAGGCATCCGGTTACTGATGTGGGGCTTTCACACATAGAAGGCTTATCACATAACCAGTGAGGATTGTAGTGTTAGAGGGCCATATTTCTAGTCGTTACACTCAGGCAGTGTAATATGTGAGATTTGGTGTTTGAACCAACACTGTGCCTTGAACGTTTGCTAGAAAAATAATTTTCTAATGTAGAATGCACACTGTATATTTGATTCTAACGGAACCATTTCGAAAAAAATGCATACATGTTGTTGTTAAACATGTTTTACATTATGGTGTCGTACTTTAAACTCCATTAGGGCTCTTTTATAACTTACACTGAAAAGCATTTCAAACTGAAAACATGTTTTTGTGTTTGGAAATAAAACAGGCATTTCTTGAACGTGTTTCATTGCTGTTGATTATTGGAGAAAACTGAAAAGGGATCTACTATGCTTGAGTGTCTTTAACAATCTGACAGCAAGTGAGTGTTTTTGCCCTAGTGTCAAAACATTTATTAAAATTACCTTAATACTGATGCTGTACAGTAATAACCACCGGCCTATTGAGATGTAACTTGTTGGAATCAGGCACATAGAAGTACACATCTCAGATCACTACATCTTCATTCCCTTTCTGAGCTTGTGGTTCATTTCTACAACCCCTCATCGGGATGCTGCATATTGATGTACCAAACAAAGAAGGAAAGACATTGGTCAGAGTGGTAGTAGGAGTTTGTCTTGGTGTTGTATGAGTTATTTGTACACAATCGTTGTTGACATTTATGAGGCAGAAGTGCCATCAGTGTATTGTAAAAAATACTCTCAGATACATGCTAAAATTGTGTAGGTGCTCTGCCATATAGGATATAGTTCCTGAAGAATTACATTTTAAAATCCTATATGAATTCCTAGAAGCATGGGGAATGATATTGGTAGTGATAGTGACTTATAGAGTCTGGAGGTATTACTTTAGACGGCCATATTGCACATTTTCTTTCTTTGTTTAGCTGGGGGTTCAAGTTTGGCAGTACCTGGCTCCTGGTTGATCATTTGTGATTCGACTTAGAGTTTTAGTTGGTTTGTACATTAAGGCACCCTGATGGTTTCCATGCCTTATGCCGTATGTCCTGAAAAGAATGAATGCTGCACAGGGGAGTCGTGTTTGAATCAGACGTCTGTCTGAGATGCTGGTTTGTGGGAAACATGGCAATTGGGAATGGGGGAAGTCTTTGTCTCTATCAATATGAGAAATTAATAACGCTGGGATTGTGTATGTAAACTATTGGCTGATAGATATTTTCAGACCTTGGATAGGAGGCTAATTTAAAACCATGTAATCAGTGTTTTTTGTTGCTATGTGAACTTGGAACTTGAATTATGATTTGGTTTTAGAAGTCAGACTATTTCGCTCAAGGGTTAGCATGGTAGGGACACCTATGTATTGGGCGCTGAGACAGGATCGTATGCTAGTGTATGACTTACTGTTTGACAAGAAAGCAAATGCTATGTTTGTGTCTATAGTGCTCTTGTCTGATTGTGGGCGTGAAATAGGGTGTCTCTATTAATTTATAGTTGTTAGCATAGGTGGCGAGGGCTTGCTGGAGAATGTTCACAGGGAGGTTCATGAAGGATCTAGTTAGTGTCTTGGTTGATTTTGACTTCCGTTTAGGGGTTGGTGTGGGGTTGTGAACTTATAGTGGGGTTTTGACCATTAAACCATTAAAGGGCGATGGGCAGTGTGCATGAAAAGAATCTGTGCAATGCAATTCTGAAGTTTAAGTTATTGTCTTTGTTCTGAGGACGATTATAATATTAATGTTGGGGTTAAACCTTCTTAGTAGATTGGTGGATTCCTTCATGGATTATGTTGCTGCATCACCTGAAAATCTGAAAACCACCAGAAAGATTTCAATTAAACCTGTGACTCCCATACTTCTGCTCATAATCTGTCCCCTTTTCCCTCTACTTTTCCTCCCACTTGTCCGCTTGCAAGTTCTCTTTCTCTTGCTTTCTCTCTTTTTCCTCTCTCTCTCTTTCTCTCTCTCTCTCTCTCTCTCTCTCTCTCTCTCTCTCTCTCTGTCTCTCTCTGTCTCTCTCTCTCTGACCAAAAAGGTGGTACCAAAAGTGAACTTCAGTGTAAAGCTGGCAGTGAACTACAGAAGCGAACGGTCATAGTTTGTCCTTTCCAGCTGAGCCATCCCGTTTCTCTTGCATAATGACTGCGCTATCAGGAATGCCTCGGCCCAGGTGGCCGGATCTTGACGGCCTGGTGGCTAGGAGAGATAAAGGTATTTTTTCTCTCTCTGCCAGATTAGGGCACTGGGGGAGAAAGTGAAAAGAATCCCAGTCCTCCCCAAAAAAGTATCAGATGATATTCTGATTTTCATTCAGGCTGTTGAAGAACACGACAAGGTCTTGAAAGAAGTTTTATATAAATTGAGTAAAGCTGTAAGGACTCTGTGTTAGAAATTAGGTTTCTGGTTGGCAGAGGTATGTACCCAGTCCAAGCAGGACCCACAATCCTAGTCAGGGTTAGCTAGATACACTCTTAGAGATAACATGTGCCCACCCTCTGGTAGCTTGGCACAGAGCAGTCAGGCTTATCAAAAGAGGCAATGTGTAAAGTATTTGTGCAACCCACACAAACACAGTAACACAATTATAACACCACAAAAAGACTCCACACAAGGTTACGAAAATTGGCAATAATTTTATTAATAAAACATAACCAAAATGAGAAAAATCGATTTAGTAGAACCAGAGTTATTAATTTTTAAAGATTAAATGAAAATATAGTGCTGAGAGCCATAAAGCACCACCCAGGGGCATCTGGTCACACTTGACCGGAGCAAATCCAAATTTCAGGCCAACCACGATGGAGCGTGGGCCAGATACATGGATCAGCCTTGGCCCAATGAGAAAGTGCCTTGGATGGAGGATGCGTCAAAGTCAAAGGCTCGATGTGAGGAGCAGAGGAGGCGATGCATATCAAGCCCTTGGATGTAGGCGATGCGTTTGTTTCGATCTGCGCAGTTGGAGAAGCTTCGTCGGTGAACCCCTTTGCGATGCGTAGTCGTCGAGCCGTGCTTTCCGTTGTCGTAGAGCCATGCAGTCGTCGAAGCAATGTCATAGAGCAGCAATGTGTGGGCGTCGGAGAGGATGCATCGGTTCCAATCAGTGCGCTGGAGACAATGTGCCGATTCTGCTGGGTCAGCACAGAAAACTCACTTCCAAGGGACCAGAACTGGGTTGGCACCATTTGGCAGGTTGGGACTCACAGATGGCAGAGTCAAGGTCCTGTTGCAGTGTTGCAGGAAGTCTTTGATGTCCCTAAGACTTCAGAACAGGGGACAGGCCAACATGCCCTTGCAGTCACTCTGGGTTCAAGTGAGATGGGTCTAGCCCTAGCAGGCAGAGGGTAGCAGGCAGGAGGGCAAGCACCTCAGAGCAGAAAAACAGTTCTTCCAGAGCAGCAGTCCAGCAGAGTGGCAGTCCTTGTAGCACCACAACAATCCTTTCTCCTGGCATAGTTCTTCACAGGTCCAGTAGTGTCTGCTTCGGTGGGGCCAGAGACCCAGTACTTATACCCAGTTGTGCCTTTGAAGTGAGGGTGACTTCAAAGGAGGGTCTTTGGAGTGCGCAGAGGTCCTTTCTTCCCAGTCGTGGCTCTAGACTATCAGTAGAAGGTAATCGGCCTTTTGAATGGGGACAGGACACTGCTTATTCAGGTACAAGTGTCAGATCTTCCCTCCCTTCCTACCCAGGCAGGGCCATCAGAATACAGATGAGTGCTCAGACCAACCTAACCTTCCTGTGTTTGTGGCTGTCTAGAAGGAATGCACAAAGTGAAGCTGTCACCCACCCCAGACGTGTATTGGAGAGAGGCTGCAGGCACACAGCAGTAAGAGCAGAGAAATGCCCAGTTTCTAAAAGTGGCATTTCTAAAATAGTAATATTAGGTGTTTTTCACTACCAAAACATGCAAAACCTTAAAAGTACATGTCCTACCTTTGACCTACAAAGCACCCTGCCCTATGGGCTACCTACGGCCTACTTTAGGGGTGACTTAGGTGTAATAAAAGGGGGGGGGGGTTAAGGCTTGGCAAAAGGTTTTAAATGGCAAGTCAAAGTGAGAGTAAAACTGCACACACAGGCTCTACAGCGGCAGGCCTGAGACATCTTTAAAGGGCTACTTGTGTGGGTGGCACAATCAGTGCTGCAAGCCCACTAGTTGAATTTAATTTACAGGCCCTGGGTATATGGCATACCACTTTACAAGGGATTTACAAGTGAATTAAATATGCCAATTGTGTATACACCAATGTTTCCATGTGTAGGAGAGAAGCACATGTACTTTAGCACTGGTCAGCAATGGTAAAGTGCTCAGAGTCCTAAGGCCAACAAAAAGAATCAGAAAAATGAGGAGGTAAGCAGGCAAAAGTTTGGGGAAATACCACCCTAAGGCTGACAGGTCTAACATTTGTCCCCCGCCCTCCAGCTGAAAGTGGGGAGAGCTACTCAACCTCTAGGGAGTACTCATCACTAAGGCGGAAAAACCTGGATAGACCATCAGCATTGGTGTCTATGTTCCACCCTGAAGTCCATTACCTGTAGGGAAATGGACCACCTTAACAGTTTTGAATTCTCACCCCTCATTTGCATGAGCCACCTGGGGGGGCCTATGGACAGTCTGAATCAGTAAGTGAGTACCAAATAGGTATGGTCTCAACTGCTTCAGTGCCCAAACCACAGCAAAAGCTTCTCTTTCTATAGCACTCCACCTTTGTTCCCTGGCGGGTAACCTCCTGGAGATGAAGGCTACAGGTTAGTCTAGGCCCTCTTTATTAAGTTGTGGAAGTACTTCCCATATGCCATGCTCTGAGGCATCTGAGCGATACCCTCCTTGGAGAAGTCATGGGCCTTGAGCACAGAGAGTCAAATGCTTTTTGGCACCCCTCTGCCCAAATCATATTTCTGGGCTGCTTCTTAGAATTCAGCTCTGACAAGGGGCAACAATGGTGCCATATCCCTTGATAAACATCCAATAGTTCCCAATGAGGCCCAAGAATGTTCTGACCTCAGCCTTGGTTTTGGGGGGCTCCCAGGCCATGCTAGTCTCTATCTTGGCCTGGAGGGGGTGCACCTTATCCCTGCCCACTAGGTGTCCCAAGTACACCACAGACCTCTGTCCTATCTGGCACCTACTGGCCTTGATAGTCAGGCGTGAATGTTGCAGCCCTGAAGCACTTCCTGGAGGTGAAAAAGGTGGTCATTCCAGCTGCTACTAAATACAGCCATGTTATCCAGCTAGGCAGCACTGAAGGCCTCCCTACCAGCAAGGACCTGGTTCACAAACCCTTTGAGGGTGGCAGGGGTAATTTTTGTCCAAAGGGCATCACTCTAAACTGATAGTGGCCCTCCGGGGTGGAGAAGGCTGACATCTCCTTGTCTCCTTCTGTTAGGGTGATCTGCCAGTACTCTGAAGCAAGATCAAAAGTACTTAAGTACTGGACACCCCCTAACCGGTCAATCAGCTCATCAGCCCAGGGTGCCCATACAGAAGGTCAAAGGGGCCGAAGCCAACTCCCTTCCCTGGTGCCTCGCTGTTGGTAAAGAGAAGACAATGCAAGAGGACGCCCCACTTACTCTTCCAGGCCTCGGGCAGGCCTTTAATCATGCCTGTCAGGGTCTTGCCGAATCTCTCAACAAGTCCATTGGTTTGTGGATAGTAGGGGATGGAGAACATGTAGGTTACCCCACTCTCCTTCCACATTGACTGCATATAAGCAGACATGAAGTTGGTGCACCTGACCAGACACCATTTCCTTGGGGAAACACACTCAGGCAAAAATCCCCATCAGAGCCTTTGCCACTACACGTGCAGTCATGGCATGATCCACCAGAACCAGGATAAACCTGCTGCCTGAAGCATTCTGGGGATTAATAGGGCCAGCGATTGCGATACCCACCCCCTCAAAGGGTACGCCAATGACAGGCAAGGGAATAAGGGGGGCGTTTTGCTTCTGCCCTGTCTTTCCACTGGCCTGGAAGGTCACACAAGTCCTACAGAATGCATCTGAGGAAGTCTTCAGCCTAGGCCAATGAAAGTGGGGAACAAGCCTCGCAAAGGTCTTGTCTTGGTCCAGGTGTCCTACCAGGGGAATTTCGTGAGCCAGCTCCAGTAGAAAGGCCATGTAGCACTGGGGGACCACCAGGGCCCTTGTCCCATGCACAGAAGCTGTCGTGTAGTTCCTATATTGCCCATACAATAACATCAACTGCGGGTTTGGTGGCAGACTGATTCTGATCACCCCCACCGAGAAATGTTAGCCTGTTTGCATAAGCTAGCTCACAGTGCCACTAGTGTCTCCTCTTATCGGGGAGAGATTAGTTTCTGGCAACCTTAGAACATAACAACCCTGATCCCTCAAGATCGTGGAAACAATGTACTACTTTTCGCTCAGTCACTCGTGCTCACTTATCTTGTCTCAGAGATACACAGAATAAACAGCCTGGGCGTTTCAATAAGGGTTTATTGAACAGTTGTCATTCTTGTGTAGAATATATGAGCTGCAACAACCATTAGACAGTAGCAGATATATATGATTAGCAGTACAATGAATATAAATGGATAGTACAGTTCTACCATCTTGCAATAAGCATGAATAAATACATGAATATAAAATGCATTGATAAAAGTGCGCGTACTCCTACGATGCCTATCTAGATGTACCTAAGTGTACCTAGCATGTGAGTAGGTGTAAAGCCAAGAATCCCTCTAGAATGTAGTCGAACCCCATTACCTGAAGTGTGAGAATGTAGGAGCCCTTCTTGGTCTCGAGTTGGACACCCCGCAAGGGATGTTCAGACCACTGTCAGCTGGAGCGTCTGCATGCAGGAGCCTCAGCGTCTCTGGTCAGTGTGTCAGCCTGGAAGTCTCGGTTCCCTCCGCCTAACATTAGCAAGAGGTGCTATATTTATACAGAAAGTATCTAGGGCTCCTTTGTCCCTTGTTGCTTGTATTAGTCATTGTTGGATTTGAGGATGAGGTATGGGATGAACCCTGTACGTAGATATGGGGAGGAAGGTGGTGTAGCCCCAGCCTGGTTTCTAAGAACCCTTATGAATATTCATTCATACTGTGTGAGTCTATTGATGGAGTTATAGGACTCTATTGTTCAGGAGAAACCCTCCTTCTGCACCCAGGACTAGAACTAGGTAAAGGTTCAATCCTAAAAGGCTCGTTACAGTGTAGTGTAGGGGAGGTAATATAGGTGAAGGGGTATGATGTTACGCGGGCCTATATTAGGGTACCTATATGAAACATAACACCCACTCCTCTTCGGAACAGTCAACAATGATAAAAATGCTAGTGAACTCTACTCTTTACTAGATAGTAGTGCAAAAAATTTTTTTCAGTGAGTTCTGTAAAACCTTGTTCTAAAATCATTTTAAAAACACTTTAAAATGGTTAAAAATAAATTTTACTACGAAAATCATTTTCTGGAATGGTCACTTAAGTCACAGTCTTAATTGAGTTCGTTTATATAAGTTGAGTTTCTACAAGCGTAAAAAAGGCCAAGCTTTTTAGCGAGAAAGTGTAAATTTTTTAGGAAATGTTCCAAATTTAGTTAATTTTAGAGAAAATGAAAATCCAAATTCTTTCCCAGCACACGATGAGCCAATTACAGATTAAATGTCCTGGCTGGGAGACGCAACATCATCTCTGCTTGCTGCTGCAGGGGACGGTCCTTGTAACACCTCGCAGAGTATGTCAATGGAGCACAGATGATATTCAGTACTGCCAATAGCTGGTGTAGAGGCAGCCGGTGCTGTAGTCGATACGTGGGTGCTAGTGGTGCTAGTGGTGGAGCTAAAGCTCACCCCAGTGGTAAAAGGCATCTGCGGATTCTCGAGGAATGCAGCCATCAAGATGGGAATACGCTGGGGACATTGCAGAGCATGAGACCTCAAGGGTTCCAGCCTGGTATTCAAGTCCGCAGGCGTGTCCGTTGCGAGTGTCAGACAGAGGTCCAACACGCATTCGTCACCGCAAAATAGGCATCGAAGAACAGGTAAGATGCGGTCCATCCAGACTGGTCTAAACGATAGGAACCAAGAGGCGCTCATAGGTGTACAATACCACTCGTATCGGACATATTAAAGATACGGCCCACCATTTCTGCGAAATAAATGGGGCAGTTTGTACTTATAAGTGCCTGTATCTCAGTCGAGGTCCTTGCGATTTGAAGATCAAAGGTCTCTCGAGCGGAGGTTAAGTGTACGGTTTGCTGTAAAAGCATGGCTTTCAGTCTGCTCAAAGTATCAAATTGTATAAAGGAAACATTCAATGAAGGCCATAACGGCGCCTCCCTGACTGTACTTGTTGGGGGAAACAATACTTGCATACAGCAAGTAACCCTGGAGTTCACAGTGACCAGATAGGCAATGCCCGTAGGCATACCACAGCAACCTTGATTGTTCAGCATCAAGTAACTCCCATTTGAGAGCAGCTCGAATACCGGTTTAATCACGGCAGCTGGAGTCCCTTTCATGTGGCAGGACAAGTTTGCTATCGACCCATTACACGCTCTGTGCAATGAAATGTCCCGGCACATGAGAGAACCGCTCAAAGCGTTCCTGCAGTTTGTACCACTTAGAAACACTTCTCGAACCCCTCTCCGGCATCGAAATCTATATGGTAAATCCCAGGATTTCTTAATGTATTCCTTACCCATTTTTTCATATTTGCCCGCCTGCCTCTGTTCAAGGCAATATTGAATCTGAAAAGTAGTGACCGGTAGAGTTATGTGGCCATGGATAAGACGGAGCTTCCGCTACTGTAAATGGTAGTCGGTCCAGTTTTTCAATACGCAGCATTGTATATTTAGCTCCCCTTTGTGCCATTTCAACCTGTTTATCTATTAGATTATATTCAGAAAACAGAGACGTACTGTTTATAAAACGCCAAGGCACAAAGCCTGCACGCAAAGATTGCAGCGTCCAGCTCAATAACATGATAGAACGTAATTGAGATTGCCCGTGTTGTAATATGGCCAAATCTTGTTCTAGGATGTCTATCGCAGAAGACACAATGTTGCCCAAAGAATATTTTCTGGAGGACAAAGTTGTTAACCCACTGTCTACTACAGCCAACGATTTTTCTAAGTTAATACGGTCTATCTCCCGTATTCTCTCTGCGGCCTCTTGTTGGGATATTTTCCAATTTTCATTATAGGCAGCATAAATACCGGCATATATGAAACGTTTCTAATGTTGTTTCTTGGGACCTTGTAAAAAATCCCTAAGATCCATGTCTTGTGAGAGTAAGGCTAAGTGTTGTTTCACTTCTGTTAGTGTTGAGGTTTCTAGCCAATCAAGGCACAACTTCCCAACACTGTAGGATGTCACTACCCCTGGGTGTTCTCTTTGTACATAACGCAGGTCTGGCCTATGGATATTGAACCCTTCGGTGATACCCAAGAATCGTTTATGACATATGTTTGTGTCTAAGGGCCAAACCACCCATTTTTCCCAATTAGGGTCTGATCTATTGTACTGTAAAATGTTATCTACTGTTGCCCCTTCCTGTGAAGTCGAATTTTGCCACCCTCCCATCTGTGATGGTGTTGGAAATCGAGGTGTGTTCAAGTCCTTGATCTTGGCTAATCCAAGACAGGATGTCTGTTGCACAGTTTCGTTTAGAAATATCATCTGCTGTGGAATGAGGCATGCTCTAAATAGCACTTCTGTTCCCTGGACTTGCCAGTCCCTAGAACCCCAGACTGATTTTAAGTCTATTGTGTCCTTCCATAGGTCAAAACCCTGTTCAGACAGGGCAATAAAGGAAGCAGAGTAAATCTGTTTGGTGTTTGTCAACATAATTTTCAGTGCTGATGTTGGTGTAACCTTATAATAATATGAGGTCGGGTCAGTGGTGTTAAAGCCTGAAAACTATGAAAGAACTGTGCAAATGTGTGCGAACTACTTTTTGGTGGTGTAGGGCAATGTTCCCACTGTTGGTACTCAAAAACATTTCTAGGTGAAATAGATTTGTGCAGGAAATGATGACCATAATGCTGGTAACAGTACAAAGTGTCATAGTCTGAATTACTTTCTAACATTTCAGTGTTCAGAAATGCAGCAGTTTTTTCTAAATCAGACAACATGTTATTAACAGTTTCAGAGTCCCAATCATCAGAAAATGTACTGGAGGTAATGATATCACTTAATGAAATTTTAAATAAATGAGAAATTTGTAAAAGTTCAGTCGGACCAATATTTCGAAATCACCCTTGTCCCAAACTATACCATCCGGTATAGGAACCGCTGTGATGTTCACTGATAACAAGTCTCTCTGTTCATGATGAGACGATTGATGTGGTTTTAAAATCAAATTAACTTTCGGGGCTGTAGGGCTTTGCTGAAGATATCGTCCATTAATAAGCATGCTAAAAGTTATTACTAAGCCTAGCCAGAAAAGAAAAAATAGAATCCCAGTGATTACCCTAAGTTCTAACCAAGGTGATACCAGGTAAGTCTTTTTGAGAAAGTTCAGAAAGTTTTTAGCTTGCTGTTTGCGTGATGTTTGGGCTGGCATTGTTTCTGGTTCACTTGGATCCAAAGAAAATGTATCAAAATTCCTGAAGTAGCCAGAAGCAGTTTGATCAATTGTAGGAATTGCATCGGGATTTGTTGAAATCTCATTTTGCTCTCGTCGAGGCATGTTGACGTAGACGTCTGTATTTGGTCTGATTGCAACTTGAGTGTTGTTTTGAGTTTTATTTTGTAGATGAACTTCGGGTTCAAGGGGAACGAGTTCCATAGCATTGTTGCTTAGTCCTTGATTCCGCATAGGAGGCTCTTCAAACGTGATGAGTCTCTCTGTTTGAACTTCTTGGATTGTAGCAAGAGGAGGGCGTCTGCTACTGTGGAGTCCACGAGGCCTACTGTTCAGTATCGGCCACATAGTGTGGTTTGATTAAGTCAATTGAGACAAATCTTTTCTCCTTTTTCCCGGCAAGAGGCGGCAGAAGTACAGTTCTTGTTCCTTGTACTGCTAGGACCGGTACAGGCTTTCTGTAGGATGGCCCGAATTCTTTCTTGTCCGCTATTTTCTCTCTGACCAGATCCCCGACTTTTGGGATCCAGACAGGTCTTGCCGTGACTGCCTTGACTTCCCCAGTGGCGGTCTGTTTGGTGTTGACGTTACTTTGTCTTGTCCTGGATTCATTTAGATCCTGTAAAACAGCCAAATGATCATGGATGTCAAATGCTTTCCCATCGCCACTGTGCCTTCACAATCAAGATCAGGTACCAACATTCTCATCCCAAATAGGACCTCATATGGAGTGACACCCCCTAGAGAACTTCTTGGCTGATTGTTGAGTGCTCTCTGAACCCCATATAAGTGATTGACCCAACTACCGCCCTTGCCTAATACCCTAGCTGTTAAAGATTGCTTTAAGTCCCGGTTTTTCCTTTCCACAACCGAATTTCCCTGGAGAGGAGTACCGCAGTGCTACGCCCATACTTTCCATGGCCTCTTTGTAAGCCCAAGAGCTAAACGCCAGGCCACGGTCAGAATGTAACGTGCCAACTGCGTATGTCCCTATAAAGACTCCCAAATCTTTTATAACAGTTCGGGCGTCAGCCGGGTGCTGAGGCCAAACCAATAGGAATCTGGAACAAGAATCCACTGCCACCAAGATATAGTTTGTAAGCCCCATCACATTGTAAAGGACAAAAGCGAGAGGTTTGTCTGATTTTAATAATGGTGTCTGTGCCCGGCGTGTTACTGTGGAGCTTTTCATTTGTTGACAGATGTCACATTTCAAGACATATTCTTTAGTTTGTTTCGCTAGACCTGGTCACCAATAGCGCTGTTTCAACAAGGAAATAGTCGCCGTAACGCCTGTGTGCGCAGAACCCAAACCCTCGTGTGCTGCAACAACCAAACCATGCCTACGATCCATATTTGGTATTACTCTATCCCCCACTCCAGGAATCTGAGCATATGGAATGTTTTGTGCATCTAACTTGTAGGAGTACTTGAATGGAAATTTCTTTGGTACTGCACCACTGTTTTTGCTTGAAGCAATAACAGCTACCATAATCTCACCGTCTATTCTCGTTTTAGAGCGAGTGATTGCAGCTACGGAAGCCGTTCGCACAGCCCCCTTTGCGGCTTCATCAGCCAATGAATTCCCTTCAAAGTGAACGCCATCACGCTGATGACTCAGTGTGTGTATCACGTGAGCCCTTGGTAGTTCGTTTTTCAACTCCACTACCTGTTCCCATAGCATTTTATGCTTAATTGTGCCACCTTTTGCATCTTTAAACCCGTTTAGTTCCCAATGTTGTAAGTACTCATTGTATGACTGTACACAGTAAAAGGAATCACACACAATTAGTGTGGGGAATTCGTGATCTGTATTTACAAGTGCCAGTATCAGTGCTTTTAATTCTGCCAACTGAGCAGTGCAGTCTCCTAGAGATTGCGTTTTGGTGCAACTCGGATGGAACTTTCCATCCCGCATGCGACCTTTAACGATAGCACATGCCGCGCTGTATTGTTGCTTACTCCCTATTGCCAGTTGAGCAGATCCGTCAGTGGAAATAATGTATTCATACTGATCTAGAGGCAAAATTTCATTTGGTAGAGGATATTCTTGTTCGTATTGCAGAAATGCTTGTGTTTTTAGACTTGGATCAAATCTGTATTCAACGTCCGTTGCAGTAAGGGAATTAGCCCATTGTATCCATCTCGGATGTAGGGCTTTTGCATTTGGAATGCTTGCCTTTGTAACAGCTTCTAAAGCTGGTACTGGGGTTACGACAATTATGCGTTTCCCCTGAGCCAGGGCTCTTTCTCTTGCTACAGCGGTCTGAACAGCTGTCAGTATTTTTTCTGTTGAAGTGAAACGCATTTCTGCGTTTGTGTACAGGTGTGATTTGTATGCGATTGGTACCGTTTCGCCTTCATTGAAGGTTAAGTAAGTGTACCCGCATTGACCCGCTATTACACGGATCACCAAGTTGCGTACATTTACGCGTGTCTGTAAGTGTTTGGAAGCAATCATGTCTTCTTGTATTGAATGTAGGATATTTGAATGTTCCTGTGTCCAATGTCTAACTGAAAAGTCAGGTTTTATTAAGTCGTAGAAAGGTTTTACTCTTTCTGCGTAATTCAAAATGTATGTTCTGCCAAAATTTAGGAAACCCAGTATTGATTGCAAGTTTTTCAATGTTTTTAGAGGTTGGAGCAGCGCACACTTTTCTAAAAAGTTAGCTGCCAGGCTTTTCCCTTCACTTGAAAGCTCATATCCTAAAAATAGGACATTGAGGTGGGCTATTTTAGATTTCTTAAAATTAAGGGGCATATTAGCAAGAAGAGGCGATAATCATCGCTAACCCTGCTTAGCGTGATTTTTTTTATCGCCGGCTATCGCTGGAATATATCGCCACGCTAACGCTGTATTAGCAACGATTAGCGCTATGGCGATGAATATTCCAGCGATAGCGGGGGAAATGGGCCAACATCGCTGAAAAACCAGCGATGTTGCATGGAGAAGGGAGAACACCTTGCTGATACGACCCTGTGGTCGTATCAGCATAATCCACCCCCATGTTAGGTATGGCTAACACCTGCTAATTGCAGGTGTTAAATAAATGGCGATGACCCCGGTTAGCGCGACTTTTCATGTCGCTAACTGGGGCCATGGCCACCTTGCTAATAGGCGATAGGCCTGTTAGCGAGTGTTTCCCAGGTTTGTTCGTCGGGAACGCCCACTTTGCATGTCATTAGCGATAAATATCGCTGACAGGCAAAGCGGTAAAAAAACGGGCGCTAATGCCCGCAAACTGTCGCTAACTGCTGTTAGAGACAGTTTGCTGATAGGGCGATATAAATATCGCTGCTTTAGCGGCAAAAAGTGCCGCTAAAGCGGCGATAGTGCCCTTGCTAATATGCCCCTAAATTTGTAGCCCTCAGAGGTGAATCCCATAATAATGGTGCTTACCCTGGACAAGTGCCTTTTTAAGTCATCGTCCATCAGATAAATATCATCCACATAGGACAATGCTTCTTCATCAAAATTTTGGAGTAACTCAGTTACTCTTGCTGAAAATACCCCCGGGCTGTTCTTATACCCCTGGGGGAGGCGACAAAATTGGCGTTGTGACCCCAACGCTGAGAATGCAGTCACATACCTGCTTTCAGGCGCTATATTTTGGCAGAACAATCCATTCGAGATAACAAGTGTTGTTTTGTATTTTTTCCGCACAATGTTATTCATTAATGCGGCACTATGTGCGTTTTGGACAGCGAACGAATGTCTTTGTGCATGTGTTTAAATGTCTGTAATCTAAAACTAGACGATATGAATTATCCGGTTTTGATACGGGAAACAAAGGATTGTTCATAGGTGAGGTGCATGGTTCAATCACCCATTGGTATTCAAGTTGATCTAAGATCTCCCTGACCTGTTTTTTAGCTTCTTGCTTAATAGGATATTGCCTCTGAGCATTTGGTGAAACTTTTAACGGGATCACGTGGTGGGTTGACTCCTCATCCCACCCTGCATGATTTTTATACAATGCTGGAGCTAGGGCTACTGCCCACTCCCGTGCATATGCATGTTTAAGGTGTATGGGAACGTGGTCGTAGAATGCTGGAAAAATTATATTTTCCCCCCTAGGGCGCTCCATAACAAATGCTGGCGGCCAATCTTGTTCTGCTAATAGGATGTCATACCCAGATGACAGATTTTCCAAAAAGAGACCCTTAACTTTCCTGGGCTTGTCTCCCTCTATTTGGAGTGTTATCTCATGTAACTTATGTGGGACGCTCACCCTGGTGTCTGGTGTTTCCACCGTGATGTAATCATTCAAGTCCGCTGTCACCAGAAATTCCTTCAGGTTCTGGCGAGCTATTGTTACCTCTGCCGCACTGTCTAGCATCGTCTGAGCCCATTCCCCGTTCAGAAGTTGCGTCCTCAGAATTCTGGGCATGTCTGATCTTTATGCCTGCAACTTTCTTTTTCTTAAATTGAGGTTTTGATTTTGGCTTGTCTTCTTTTTTGGAAGAAGAGTCTTGAGCGTGCTACTTGTCTCTGGACTTTGTACGCTCTTCTTTGTGTTCTGACCGTCCTTCTCTCTCGGAAGTTTTCGTCGAGCCCTGAAAGGAACGAGAGGAACGTGTATCAGTATCCTGATACCTGTCAGGTTTCCTAATATTATCCCTATTCCTGAGATTATACCTCTTTTCAGAGGGCTCCTGTGGAGGAGATCTGCCTCGGAATTGAGATCTTTTTTCTGAAAAGTTTTGTTGTTTTTTATTATCCCACTTCTTTTTAGAAGAAGTAGGTGTCTGCTTGGAAGTGTCCTTTTCAGGTCTGCCCATCAGTTGTGGTTTTAAAGCTTTCCCACCTAAACTGTCTCTGCCTAATTCTGCATATGCAGTTTCGATTATTTTGGGTAGTACGTGTGGTTGGTCTAACGGACTGAACTCCCTTAGGCGTTGGTGGATTGCCACTGAAGCTGCTTCCCCTTTAATATTAGCTAGTATTATGGCTGATACCTGGTCATAGTTATCTGAAATGAAATGAATGAAATGAAAAGACCATTTGTTAAGCGCTATAGCTGCCTGATGCGTCCTAGCGCTGCGGACAAGCGCGTGCAAGAAGAAAGAGCAGAGTTTTTAGAAGCTTACAGAAGGGGAGCAGATTGGGCTCTGCCCGCAGGTGGAGGGGGAGAGAGTTCCAGAGTTTAGCCGAGTTATAAGCAAAGGAGCGGCCACCACTTCTAGTTCTCTTGATCTTGGGCACTAGGGCGAGGAAGGAAGATGCTGATCTGAGCTGTCTATTCGGGTGGTAGTGAGTAATCAGCGATTGGCTAATGACAGGGCCCGTTTTCCAAAAGGCCCTATGGGCAATGCACAGGGCCTTGAATTCAATTCTTTCCCTAACTGGGAGCCAGTGGAGGCTCCTTAGTCAGGGATTGATTGGGAGTCGGCGGCAGGCTCTGCTCTGCTCCGTACTCGTTTTGTATTTGTCTTAATACATCTGGTACTACCGCTAATGAAGGAATACCATGAGTTCTGGTATATATGGCAGCAAAGACTGTACTCCAAGTGGTACAATCCTCTAACTGTGGTGTTATCCCCATGGCCAAGCAGATTGTTAGCATTCTGTGTTTTTCAAATTTGGTAGTATTTGGAAATACTGCCTTGAGCTGAGTTATTTTCTGAGCTACCCAGAATGGTATTTGTTCACGTTTCGTGGGCATTTTGCCCATTACTGTATGTAATGTTTGTGGAGTTATTTTAGTTGCTGTACCCTGAGACGGAGTTCCATTTGTTGCAACTGTTGTTGGTTGGACTGTAAAAGTCCTCATGACGTATTGCGTCAGGTTTCTGTAGATTCTAATTAAATCTTTGTGTTGTATGAGTAAGTCTGGATGTGGCATTGTCTCAATGTCAGGATGTGGTGTATAGGCCGCTAATATTGGCCATGTTGCCCCGTCTTCTCCGAGCTGGCCTAATCTTACTCTGTGTCTTATATGGGGTAGGGCGCCTTTAAACCAGTATAGGTGTTCCTGGTATGTGAGTGGAACGTCTATGTCCTCGCAAGGACTGTATTCTGCTGGTGCATCTCCTTCTGTATAGAAGTGAAATGTGTGTGTTCTTGCATGTGCTTCTGGGAATGTAACCCATGAATAGAATACCTCTGTTTTGTTTGATTTGTGTGCCTCAATCACAAAAGCTACTAAGCCACCCCTAGGTGTTAAACCGTATTCTAGTAGTTTCAGGGTGATAGTACGTCTGAATTTAGGTGCAATGAGAACTCCATCCACCTCTTCGTCTGAGAGGGGCAGTGGCATCTGCAGTGGGTCTAAGACCTGGTTAGTCATTGTGTACAGAACACAAACTATCTTTCCCAGGAAACTATGATGAGGTTTTATGCACAATTTTAGGAACAAAATGTCCTTCAAGCTTGATTAACCAGCAGCCAAAAAATAGGATATTTCGCCTACTCAGCTGTGGCGGAGTTTTTGTGCCCACCCACTCCAGACGTCTCTGGTGTTTGGGAGTGGGGGTCTCTGAGAATTAGCACGACTGAACTACTCAGATTCTACTGTTAAATAAGTACCTAGCCAATGTTGGCGCCGCCATGTCCTGTAGTTCCTATATTGCCCATACAGGACTTGCGCGTTTGGATAACACCAACTGCGGGTTTGGTGGCAGACTGATTCTGAGCACCTCCACCGAGAAATGTTAGCCTTTTTGCATAAGCTAGCTCACAGTGCCACTAGTGTCTCCTCTTATCGTGGCGAGATTAGTTTCTGGCAACCTTAGAACATGACAACCCTGATCCCTCAAGATCGTGGAAACAATGTACTACTTTTCGCTCAGTCACTCGTGCTCACTTATCTTGTCTCAGAAATACACAGAATAAACAGCCTGGGCGTTTCAATAAGGGTTTATTGAACAGTTGTCATTCTTGTGTAGAATATATGAGCTGCAACAACCATTAGACAGTAGCAGAGATATATGATTAGCAGTACAATGAATATAAATGGAGAGTACAGTTCTACCATCTTACAATGAGCATGAATAAATACATGAATATAAAATGCATTGATAAAAGTGCGCGTACTCCTATGATGCCTAGCTAGATGTACCTAAGTGTACCTAGTATGTGAGTAGGTATAAAGCCAAGAATCCCTCTAGAATGTAGTCAAACCCCATTACCTGAAGTGTGAGAATGTAGGAGCCCTTCTTGGTCTCGAGTTGGACACCCCGCAAGGGATGTTCAGACCACTGTCAGCTGGAGCGTCTGCATGCAGGAGCCTCAGCGTCTCTGGTCAGTGTGTCGGCCTGGAAGTCTCGGTTCCCTCCGCCTAACATTAGCAAGAGGTGCTATATTTATACAGAAATTATCTAGGGCTCCTTTGTCCCTTGTTGCTTGTATTAGTCATTGTTGGATTTGAGGATGAGGTATGGGATGAACCCTGTACGTAGATTGGGAGGAAGGTGGTGTAGCCCCAGCCTGGTTTCTAAGAACCCTTATGAATATTCATTCATACTGTGTGAGTCTATTGATGGAGTTATAGGACTCTATTGTTCAGGAGAAACCCTCCTTCTGCACCCAGGACTAGAACTAGGTAAAGGTTCAATCCTAAAAGGCTCGTTACAGTGTAGTGTAGGGGAGGTAATGTAGGTGAAGGGGTATGATGTTACCCGGGCCTATATTAGGGTACCTATATGAAACATAACAAAGCTTTAGGCTCACGGTAAAGGAGGTTGTCATCCCAGTAAATGTGATGACTTCCAGAGGCATCACTTGCTGCTTGGGCTTTGGCCTGTTGCCTCATGCCCTCTAGGATTGGGCACTTTTTCTGTGCCCTACAGAACTTCTCCTTGGTGGGTCCTCCTTCTACATCTCATCCAGAAAGCTCGGGCCGGTCACCAGAAGCTGCAATGCCCTCTTCAGTGAGCTCTGGGCTGCCACTGCAGGTGCCCCATCCACCTCACTGGGAAGACATCCAGGGGCTGGTTTCCCAAGCCCCCTTACTTTCCCCTTCTTAGCAGCTGGCTGGGCCATTCTTCCAGACTCAAGCCCTTTTTGACTCCCATCCTGGGCAGCCAAGGACCTTGTGGTTGCACAGATCCAATCAGGTAAACCCAACATCTCCTCATGAGCTTTGAGCTCCACTTCCTTCCAGGTAGTGTGCTCAAGGTCATTACCAAGCAAGCAGTCTAAAGGCATGGCAGGGCTCACTTCAACTTTCAGAAGACCTGACCCCCCCCCACTCAAATGGAACAAGGACCACTGGGTAGTGCCCCTCTCTGTTATCAACCACCACAACCTGGTGGAATGCATTGGGAATCACCTGCTCTGTGGACACCAGCTGACTACTTACCATAGTCATGATGGTACCAGTATATCTCAGAGCCTCAACACCTTGCTGGTGATGGTGACCCATTGCCTATACTTTGTAGTATTGGAGGGCACATAGATATTAAGAACAATTCCACTGTCACCGAGGGAGTGTAGGGTAACCCTACTAAACTCCCCTCCCCCATTAACTGGGACAACCTACTCCCCCAGCACTATACTCGCCACCCCTGAAACCTATCCTCCAGTGGGAGGTTGTGCTTTTTTTGGATTCTTGGGATCCCCCTGCTAGAGCCCATACTCAAAACACTCATAGCACTTTGGAGTTTTGGGCTGCTGACTCTTGCAAGGGTAGTTTTTCTTCTGGTGACCAGATTGGGAATTAGACCCTTTCTCCTGTAAGTTGTTTTGGTGGCCTTGAGAGAACTCCTTCTTTTTATCTTCCTCCCTTTCTTCTGATGGGAACCCTGACCACTGTTTTGGGAGTCCCCCCAGATACCTTCTTGGACACTCTGGTGCTGACCCAGATGTCCGCCTCCTCAGCAAGCTTCCTGTGGTCAGAAAGCTTACTCTCAACCAGGTGTTGGTGCAGCTCTGGAAAACGAGTATCAAGCATGTGCTCCTTTAACAATAAGTTGTACAGCCCTGAATAATCACCAACCTTGCTGGCCCTGAACTGTTGCCTGCACTTTTCAGGGGTCAGCCCAAACATACTGACCAAGATGGCCTTTATTGCAGTGTAGCATGTCTGGTCCCCCACCTCTAGTGTGAGAAGTGTGTCCCTCCCCAGTATGTGCATGTACCTCCATAAACTACCACCCCAGGACTCCTCTGTAACCTTGTGCACTCTTAGAGCCACTTCGTAGGCTGCAAACCACTTGTCTATGTCATCCCACACCACATAACTGAGCACCAAATCCTTGGGTATCTGGACTCTCACTTCAGTAGCAGACACTGCAGGTATGCTGCCACTATTACTACTTCTGGACACAACTTGTAGGGCTCTAATGTCCAGCTCTCTGAGGCTCAGCTCCTGGGTCATTTTCCTCTCCTCCATGGCCAGTCTCTTCTCTTCCAATGCTTGTTTCCTCTCAGCCAGAGCCTGCTCTTTCTCAAGTTGGGCAAGTTTCTGCTCCTGCTCTAACTTAGCAAGCTCCAGCTTGAGCTTTCTTCCCTCCCTCCTGTCTGCCAGCTCCTCTAAGGATATGTTCCTTGATGAGGTGCTACTCCCTGCTATGGGAACCACTACTGCTTCCAGCAAGTTGTTGGCTCCCTCTACAGGCAGTCCCAAATCCACAGCAGATCCCAGGATCAACTCCTCATCCTCCTCCTTAATTTCCTGCTCCTCCTCCTCTGGGACCTCAGGCCCTGCATCCCGGGCCGCTGCCCATACTCTCAAAGCTTTGTGCAGCTCCACCTTTCGGGTGAAGCCTTTTGTAGAAACTTGAAACCTCTTGCAAAAATCCTTAAGCAGGGCCACAGTGTAGGACTCTAACCTGGCCAGCTCAAAATCAATTACTGCAGGTGCTGCTGCTGCAGAGAGAGACACGTTTTAGCAAAAAAAAATCAAAAAGACAATTAGGGAGAATTGAAAAGGGTTCAAATTGGTCTTAGTGTAGAGTTGTGGTGAATAATGTGCTACTATATGGTATTGCACAAACAAAGTTCTATCCTCACCGAAGATCAGCAATTTTAGAAATTGTGATTCAGGTTGGCAGAGGTATGCACCCTGTCAAAGCAGGAACCACAATCCTTGTCAGGGTAAACTAGATACAAACTTCGAGATAACCTGTGCTCACCCTCTCGTAGCTTGGCACAGAGCAGTCAGGCTTATCTAAAGAGGCAATGTGTAAAGTATTTGTGCAACACACACACACAAACACAATGAAAACACCACAAAAAGACTCTACATGGTTAGATACATAGACAATAATGTTATGAATAAAACAAAACCAAAATTAGAAAAATCCAATAAGTGGAACTGGAGATATGCATTTTAAAAAATTAGATGAAAATATAGTGCTTAGAGTCATAAGGTGCCAACCTTGGACATCTGTTCACGCTCGACTGTCGAAAATCCAAAGTTCAGGCCAACTGTGATGGAGCGTGGGTCGGATACAGGGACCAGCCTTGGCCTGCTGAGAAAGTACATTGGATGGAGGATGCGTCGACGTCTAAGACCCGACACAAGTAGTAGAGGAGGCGATGTGTCCCCATCGTCGATCCCTTGGATTTAGGCGATTTGTTGGTTCCAACCCGCGCAGTTGGAGAAGCTTTGTTGGCGAACCCCTTTGTGATGCTGGTGATGCCTCATCATAGAGCCGCGCAGTCCATCGTCATTGAGCTGCCCAGTCGTCAAAGCGATGTCCTCGAGCAGCAATGCTTTGATGTTGGAGAGGATGCATTGGTTCTGATCGGCGCAATAGAGACGATGCATCAATTCTGCTGGGTCTGCGCAGAAAACTCACTTCCAAAGGCCCAGGCCTGGGTTGGCTCCACTTGGCAGGTTCGGACTCACAGAAGTCCAGGTGCTGTTGTAGGGTTGCAGGAAGTCTTTGATGTCCCTGAGACTACAGAACTGGGGGCAAGCCAGCATGCTATTGGTGCCACTCTGGGTTCAAGCGAGATGGGTCCAATCCTTTTCCTCAGCAGGGCAGAGGGTAGCAGGCAGCAGGGCAGCACAGCACAGCAGAAAAACATTTCTTCCAGAGCAGCAGTCCAGCAGAAGGGCAGTCTTTGTAGCAGCACAGCAGTCCTTCCTCCTGGCAGAGTTCTTCACAAGTCCAGTAGTGTGTGCTTTGGTCAGGTCAGAGACCCAGGAGTTATATCCAGTTGTGACTTTGAAGTGGGGGTGACTTCAAAGAAGGGTCTCTGAAGTGCACAGATGTCCTTTCTTCCCATCCCTGGCTCCAGACTATCAGTAGTGGGTAATCAGCCCTTTGTGTGGGGACAGGACACTGCCTATTCAGGTACAAGTGTCAGCTCCTCCCTCCCTTCCTGCCCAGGAAGGGCCATCAGAAGGCAGATGAGTGCTCAGACACACGTAACTTTCCTGTGTTTGTGTTGGTCTGGAGGGAATGCACAAAGTGAAGCTGTCACCCACTCCAGATGTGTATTGGAGACAGGCTGCAGGCACACAGAGCTGTAAAAACAGAGAAATGCCCACTTTCTAAAAGTGGCATTTCTAAAATACTATTGTTAAATCCAACTTTTCTTGTAAAAAGGATTTATCATTTCCATTCCAATGATATAAAACATGACACAGCTACTCCTTTCTAATCAGGAGTTACACCTTAAACGTGTATTAAAGAATTCCCAATGTTAATCTATGAGAGGAGTAGGTCTCACAATAGTGAAAAATGAATTTGTGTGTTTTTCACTACAAGGACATGCAAAACCTAAACGTACATGTCTTACCTTTGACCTGCACAGCACCCTCCCCTATGGGCAACCTAGGGCTTACCTTAGGGGTAACTTAGGTGTAATAAAAGGGGAGTTTAAGGTTTGGCAAAGGGTTTTAAATGACAAGTTGAAGTGGCAGTAAAACTGCACACACAGGCTCTGCAGTGGCAGGCCTGAGACACGTGTAAAGGGCTACTTGTGTGGGTGGCACATTCAGTGCCCACTAGAAGCATTTAATTTACAGGCGCTGGGTATATGGTACACTACTTTACAATGGACTTACAAGTAAATTAGATATGCCAATTGTGTGTCAATTTTACCATGTTTAGGGGAGAAGCACATGCACTTTAGCAATGGTCAGCAGTGGTGAAGTGCTTAGAATCCTAAGGCCAACAAAAAGAGGAGGTAAACAAGCAAAATGATTGGGGGAAGACCACTCTAAGGCTGATAGGTCTGACACTCTTCATAGAGAAAAATGTACATTTCTGAAAGAGGAGATTGTATATCTTGGGTATACATGTGCACAAGGAGTTAAACCTAAAGCTGACTTTGTCAAGGCTATTAAGGATCCTCCAAAACAATTGGTTAAGGATGTACTGAAGTAGTTTTTGGGCCTTGTTGAATATTATGAAAAGTTTGGCATGAGTTTTCAGACAAAACTGAGCCTTTGTAAGTTTTATTGCAGAAGGAAGTGAAATTTAAATGGCAACGTTGGCAAGTTAATTCATTTTAGATGATAATTTAAATTGCTAATGCCATGATTTTGACACCTTTTAATGTCAAGCGTAAGATGTTCATCACTACATATGCCAGTGTGGTGGGTACAGGGGCTGCTTTGTTGCAAAATCAAGTTGGTTTTGAGAAGATGGTTGCTTTTGCTTTCCCCTCTTTCAGATGCAGAGCATAATTATTCAAGAGGGAGATGTTGAATGTCACAAGGGCTTTGGATCATTCCAGGACGTATGTATGGGGTGTGAGTATAGTTGTGAGTACTGATCATAAACCTTTATTGCAGCACCTGGAGGGACTTGTATTGTTTTCTGACCTCCAGGCAAGATTGTCCCCCCATGGTCACAGTTACAAATACAATGTAGACTATGTACCAGGTTGGAGCAACACGCAAGCCAACTGCTCATCTAGATTGCCTTTGCCTGGTTTGTTGGATGGTAGGATAATTGTAAAGAAGTGGTAGCTAATGTAGAAGAATGTGCTAGCAGAATGTAACAGGCCTATTACAAAGGAAAAGTGCCTGAAGGAACAATAAAGAGATGAAGGTCTGGTAATTTGTGAGTAAAGAAGGCAGTAGACATAGTGGAAGGTTGTAATCTATATAGTTTTCCTGTGCGATGATGACCATATCATTGTATCTTTATTTCCCAGTAAAGATCGTAGCTCAGCTACTCTTAACTCCTGCCTTATTAATGTGGCGACTTGGATGAACAGTAATTCCCTAAAGTTAAATCAGATCAAGTCTGAAATCCTACTGGTCGGTACTCAACCACTTCTTTGGGGCCCACACTGTTGACCCGGCGATCTCGGGGCCACTTCTACCCCTGCTCGGGTAGTTAAAAACTTGGGCATCTAGTTAAACAACAAGTTCACATTGAACCAACAAATCTCCAAGGTAGCCTCCTCCTGTTTTACCGTCCTGAGGTGGCTAAGAAAAAGTATTTGGCTCCTTCCTGTTTCAGCCCAAAGGACGGTGCTACAGGCACTGGTCATTTGTAGGCTTGGTTATCAATCAATCAATCAATCAATCAGGTGGCTTGTAGAGTGTGATTACTCACCCGTAAGGGTTTCAAGGCACTGTGAGGGGGAGGAGAGAACTGCTAGTCCATTGAAGGTGCTTAGGTTCAGTCGAAGAGCCAGGTCTTGAGGTCCTTCCTGAATTGAGGCAGTGACTGTGATTGCCTGAGGTAGAGAGGGAGGCTGTTCCAGGTCTTTGCTGCGAGGTAGGAGAAGGATCTTCCTCCGGCCGTGGTCTTGCAGATATGTGGGAGCCTTAGCCAGGGCCAGTTGGGAGGGCGGAGGTCTCTGGTGGGTGTATGGAATACAAGACTGTGGTTAAGGTACACATGTCCCGCATTGTATAGGGCTTTGTAGGCGTGTGTGAGGAGCTTGAAGGCGACTCTTTTGCTGACTGGAAGCCAGTGGAGGTCTGTCAGGTGGCCGGTGATGTGGCTACTGCAGGGGATATTGAGGATAAGTTTGGCGGAGGCGCTCTGAATGTTGTGCAGTTTCTTGAGGAGTTTCTGGTTGATGCCGGCATAAAGTGCATTGCCGTAGTCGATTCTGCTGCTGATGAGTGCGTGGGTGACCGTCTTTCCACCTGAAGATCTTTCGGGGCAGACGTAGCTTGGGGAAACAGGATGATGAGACTGCATTGATTTGGCAGCTCATGGTGAGCGAGCAGTCCAGGATGATGCAGACGTTTTGTGCATGGTCTGTGGGTGTAGGGGAGTTCCAATTGCTGTTGGCCACCAGGAGTCGTCCCAGGCAGATCCCATGATGAGGACTTTGGTCTTCTTTTTGTTGAGCTTGAGGCAGCTGTTCTTCATCCTGGTGGCGAAAGCCTTCATCCCATCGTAGAAGTTGTTCTTGGCGACTGTGGGTGCGTTGGTGAGGGAGAGAATCAGCTGGTTGCCTTCGGCATAGGAGACAATGTTGAGTCTGTGGTTCTTGATGATGGCTGCGAGCAGCTATGTAGATGTTGAAGAGAGTAGTGCTCAGGGAGGAGCCCTGAGACACTCCACAGCTGATCTCTGTGGGATCAGAGTGGAACGGTGGTGGTCTAACTCTCTGTGTTCAGCCGGTGAGGAAGGAGCGGATCCATTACAGGGCTTTGTCGAGGGATGCCGGCGTTGTGGAGTCTTGTGCATAGGGTGCGGTGAGAGATGGTATTGAATGCGGCCGAGAGGTCCAGGAAGATGAGGGCTGTAGTTTTGTCTCAGTCAAGAAGGGTGTGGACGTTGTCTGTGGCGGTGAGGAGAATGGTCTCGGTGCTATGGTTGCTTCAGAATCTGGATTGGGAGAGGTCCAGGATGTGGTTGCTTCGATGAACTCGGAGAGTTGCGCATTGATGGCCTTCTCGATAACCTTGGCTGGGAAGGGGAGAAGAGAGCTGGGTCTGAAGTTTTTGAGGTCCGTCGAGTCGGCAGAAGGTTTCTTCAGCAAGGGGTTGATCTCTGTGTATTTCCAGTCTTCATGGAAGGTGGCAGAGATGATGGAGCAGCTGATGGTGCAGCAGAGTTCAGGGGCGATTGTGGTGCCAGCTCTGTTGAAGATGTGGTGCAGGCAGTGGTTTGAGGGTTCT
Source organism: Calotriton arnoldi (assembly GCA_963921515.1). Classification (NCBI taxonomy): domain Eukaryota; kingdom Metazoa; phylum Chordata; class Amphibia; order Caudata; family Salamandridae; genus Calotriton; species Calotriton arnoldi. The sequence goes on from CAWUFW010003593.1 coordinate 504,783, forward strand.
CCGGAGTGGATGCTCTTCATGATCTTGAGGGTGTCATCAGCGGTGAGGGGAGTCCAGCTGAGTAGGGTCTGTTGGGGTCCGGTGTCGTTGGTTGCAATGGTTGCAGGTGGGGTGGGAAGGTCTTGGGTGTCGGGGCTGTTGAAGCTGTCATATAGCTCCTTAATTTTGCAATAGAAGAAGGTCCTGAGGTTGTTGCAGGGGTCTTTGTAGGTTGAGATGTCTGCTGTCTCTGTGCTGGGTCTAGGAAATTCTTTTACCACAGCAAAAAGTTCTTTACTATTGAGTGCATTGGCGTTGATCCTTTCTTGTAGGGCTGCTTTCGTTGTTGTTCTAATGAGGTGGTGGTGTGCGGTGACAGCGGTCTTAAAGGCTGAGTGGTCTTGCTGCTCGCTCATCTGTTCTTGAGCCATCTACAGGTGCGCTGGAATCATGTAGGGCGGGATAGAACCAGTTAGCTTTCTTGGAGTGTCATTTGCCTGGGGCTTTCTTCAGGGGAGCAAGAGTGTTGGCGCAATTGTAGATCCATCGGTGGAGGTTTCTTGCTGAGTTATTAGCATCCGTGGATGTCGGTGGAGGGGTTTTGCTGAGGGAGGTGGTGAGCTATTCTTTGGTGACCTTGTTCCAACTTCTGCAAGGGTAGATGTGGGTGTGGTGTTGTGCGGTGGGTTTGGTGAAGGAGAAGTGGACGCACCGGTGGTTGGTCCACAGGAGCTCAGTGGTGTGGCTGAAGGTGACGTTGTCGCTGGCAGAGAAGATGGGGTTGAGCGTGTGTCTCCTGAGTGGGTAGGGGGATTATGGTAACATTCTTTACTTGGGGTGTCGGAAGCTGCACTTAGGCATCTACAAGTCATTCAGAATGCAGCAGCATGGTTGCTATATCATCATCCTAAGCATTACTCAGTCTCTCATCTTCTTCGGGACCTACATTGGCTCCCAATGGGCAAGCAAGTCCAATGTAAGGCATTATGCTATATGTTTTAAGCTTTGCCTAGTTCCGGATAACTTTTCCTTAGGTCACTGGTGTTGCCATATTGTCCCAATTGGTCTCTCGACTCTGGCAATCTGAACTTTGTGATTGGTGGTCACTCCTTCTCTTATCTTGGCCTCAAACTGTGGAATTCTTTGCCTGTCTCACTTAGGTCCTGTAAATCTTTAGATAAGCCTAAGAAACTCCTGAAGTCGTGGCTTTTCTAATCCTTCTACTTCAATCCTTTCTGTTGTATTAGCACAGGGAAACCCCTTTCGGGTAGCCATGCACTTTTTAAATCTGCATAGTAATAATTTTAATAATAGGGAGAGAAGTGTGAGTGTCAGAACAAGACTCTTCATTAAGATCTTGAGCGGACTGATTTTTGAAGGGGAAGGGATATTGATGCACAGAGAGATTCATACCACCTTGCTCTTTGAAGAAGATAAAATGTATGATTGAGCATGAGGGTCACTAGGGGCAGACTGTCAGGAGATTCAAAGAGAAATTTTGGTGGAATAAAATGTACAAGGAGGTCCTCCAACAAGTGATGTGTTGCTTGGAAGTGGAATTTTTGAGCATTATAATGACCACTAGTACCATGAGTGCTCAGAATATTTTTGCTCAGAGGGTGTTCCTTTATACCTGTTCACAGATAATGGGACACAGTTAACCTCCAAGGAGATGAGAAGATTTTTTTTAATATTTGGCGGTGAGATATTGCAAGACCCCTGTTTATAATCCCCAATCCAATGGAATGGCGGTGAGAGCAAATCACATGACTAAGGGTGTCATCAAAATGACTGCTAGGGGTAGGCGTAATGTGAAGAAGGCAGTATTGTAAGTGGTTTGGATGCATCACAGCTGTGTCAATAGGGCAACTGCTCAGAGTAACTGGACAAATGCCATTCTTTGTGATGAGGGGTCATATTGGCCAACTAAGTTGGTACCCACTTGGTTGAAAGACGTGACTATAGGTGATGGTATGCAATGTACTGACAGGATGGTTGTAGACAGCAGTAAGAAATAGGTGAATTAAACAGATTAAGCAAAGGTGAGTCTAGGACGTGTGGGACAAATTTATCTAAATTGAAACGTCTACACAAAGTAGATGCTGAAAGAGGGAATTATGTTAATTTGGAAAATGGTGAAAGGGAATAGGTACAAGGTAGAATAAGCGCATGTCTCAGGAGGATGATGATGGTAATAGATGCAGTGGTCCTATGCTAATGTCTTATGATGAGTGCTTACAAGATGATTCGGTTCCACAGGGTGCCTTTATTGATACAGATGACTGATGCCGGGAAGATTGTAGAGTGAGTGTATGAAATTTTAAATACAAATCATAAAAAACAAGAACAATACATAAGTACAATAAAAATAACTTAAAACATTAAATCTCTGAGGTGCATATGAAAATTGACAACAGTAAAGTTCTTACAATTAGTGCAAATAACCCAAGTAGTCATTCTGAACAGAAGTTCATAGTGTATGCCATGCACTGTATATTTTGTTATGACTATCTAAATTCTAAAAATATGATGGGGCTTATTTGCTATTTTTTTTACGCAGGGCAGCACAGCAAGTCACTTTGCTGCTCTGCACTGCGTTGAAAGAAAAAACAGGAATGCACTGTATCTATGACATACGGTGCATTCCTGGCCTCCTCCACTGCACCGGTGAACAATTGGCTGCCTTGTGCCAACGCAGGCACCGTTGCACCATGGTGAAAGGGTGTCTTGTTTGTAGGAAGGACAAGGGACACCTTCCTGCATAAAAACAATCACTAGAGGTGTTTTTCTCATTCTATGTCGCTGCAAAATGCAGTACAGAAAAAAAAGAAAGAAAACGAGGAGAAAAAAAGTTATTTTTCCTCTTTACGCCTCTTCTGGGGAGGCATAGGCTTTTGACGCATTCCCAGATTTACAATTCCTTGTAAATCAGGGAATACATCCAAATCTATGGGTGTTGCGTGGGAACACCCACTGCAACGCCCATGGAACTCCTCTTTCCAATTCAGCGACTTGCACTGCTTTGCCTTACTCCATATCTATGAGGCCATGAAAAGCCACGCAAAGTGGGTTTGCGTGTGCTCGTAGATATGGGTCAGCACTCTGCGCTGCATCAAAAAAAGTAACTCACCGCCAAGATATCCCTAGCTAAATAACCTCCCACAAATCAAAATTTCAGGGGGTCCGCTATGTTCCAAAAAGTTATAAGTCCCAAAAATTCCGAATATGCCACTTGCTTCCGAGGCCTAGCAATTAAGGTGTCTAAGAGGTCGTCCTTCCATAGACTTACGTGACCTCACTGCTGCTTTTTAGAAAGAAAATCACCCCATAACAGATGTCAGCGCTGCCTACAAGCTGCAAATAAGACAGTGCAACTGTGCACTTTTTAAACGCTTGTCGCTTTAAGATTGGTTTTAAAAAGTAAATTAAAGGCAAGCTAAATTTAAACAAAGCATTTATTCACCTGGCAAATAAATGTAGTCCCTAATGGAACTTATATTAGATTCCGTACGTAAACTCTGGATCTGACTAAATTTACAAAACTTAAGCTTAACAAGCTGCATGTCAGTCTTAGTTAAAGATGAGGGTAAAACGAACACATTGGCCAACCCTGGCTCTTTAAAAGTACGTTGTACTGCCTATCCATGGGACCTTCAAACCCTTCTTGAGTGTAAGACAGAACCTTATAATGCCCCTATTCAGGCTGTCCTTCTTATTGGTCCAGATCATCACCCATAAAAACAAAGGAGCCAGCTTCACTGGTACAGTTATATATTGTAACCTTCATTTTGGATGGTTGACATAATATGAGCTGGTGGAGGCTGGGGGAAGAGAAAAAAGCCGCCTACATATGCGTTTTTTTCCACCTGAAGTGGGAGGATGTTGGAGTAACCTCAGACTCCGGGGCCATACCCAGATGCAGGGACACATTGTGACTTATAAATGGTGAGCAGAGGAGAGAGCGTGGTGTTGCCCACAGGCTGTAAATATCGCTCCTGCTGACTTAATTAGTTGAGACTGGAGTTTCTTATCTGTTACTGCCAGGAACCGGAAGAGTCGAAGGTTTCACCAAAGGAGGGGAAACTATTAGTACTACTCAACGCAAGTATTTGCAAGGCTTCTCTGAAGTACCTCTATCACCTTATGACAGGCCATTGTCTACCTCTGTCCCTCAAACAACCTCAGATTGTCTAGTTGCACTGAGCCCTCTACTGGTGCCCAATCATTACAGCGCCCTTGTGTACTGTTCTGATAGTGATTGACTTCCATCACCCGACATGGACAAGGAATTCCTTTCCAATAATAGTAATACCTTGGATGTCCTGAGGCATCATACTAGTCAAAGGGAATCAATGAACCATCATTCCTTTTCCTTGTTGAGCTGGAATATAGCCAGGCTTAAGACAAAGATTGATAACCTGGAATGGACAACTCTAATTGACAATTATGATTTCATTGCCCTTCAAGAAACCTAGGATCCACAGCCTCTCTCCCTTGATGGTTATGCTGTTATTCTAGCCCTGCTATTCCATCGCAGCATGGCAGAGCCAAGGGCGGCCTTAGAATCTGATTCAGACTGGAACTTAATATTGATGTATTAAAATGGGACACTAAGTGCTCTGCGTTTCAGGCATATTAAGAATGCATCGAGCTCCTTTACTTTTTATTTAGTTACTTTTATAATAATCATTTTGTTAACATTGTCTGGCCAAATTTTACAAAGTTGCTTAGTTTTTTAACTCAACTTAAATCTATTAGTGTTCACTTAATGACTCAACCAGCTTATATTATTTGTGGGAACTTCAATGCCAAACTTACGTCTGGTAACAGATCACAGAGGGAAGGAACTGGAATCACACATAGCAGCAGCTGACCTTATTGATGTTATACAGCTGTTCTAAGCGGGAGGACCTGTTGTGCCTTCCTTTAGAGGAAATGGCTGCGTCTCGTTCGTAGACTACATATTCTATACCTGAAACCTTTCTCTTTTTTTATCCTCTGTGACATCCTGGAAAGTCATCGGGAGACCATAATGTTTAGTGGTTGCAGAGCACTTTCCAATAAATACAGTATCAAAGCCAGTTGGTTCGCTATTACCTAAGTACCCCTCTAATGATGGCCTCAAACTTTGCTGTCATTTGAGGGGCCCTGGGGATTTTCTTGGATGTCTTTTGGCAGAGTATTTAGATAACTTTTTAAATTGTGTGAATGAAGGGGGCTGCGTAGTTTTGCTATCCTACTTTGGAGATCTCTATGCATGTACTGAAGGTAGCTTGATGAAGCCAGTCAGGAATGTCCAAGAGTGACCAAGATGGTTCGACAGCTTTTGTTCCCTAGCAAATCGTCAGTTAAGGGAGGCTTTGACTGCCAACCCTAGAGACCCATTGGTATTAAGTAAAGCTCAAAACAGCTATAAACGTTCCCCTAAATGTAGGAGGTATGAACTGTCAGAAAAGATTGGGAAATGTTAGAGGATGCTGTGACCAAAAAGAATTCCAAAATGTTTTGGCACACGGTGAAAAGGTTAAGGCAAAGGGCTGTCCTAACTAACATTTTGTGTAGTAATACATCTGATGCCGATTGGGTCGCCCACCTTAATTCTATTTATCAGTCCACAGACGAGGGAAATCTATAAAAGATTTTATTGAATATACTAGAAGGATCACCAAGAATGCCTGTCACCGTAATGGGTGTGGAGAGAGCTATTAGGCAAACCCCAAGCGGGGAAGCCCCAGTGCCATACGGTGTCCCTATGGATCTGATTAAATGTAATATCGACCTGTGGAGGCTTTTACTTGCAAACGTTTTCAATAACTCGCTCTGTATTACTATCCCTAGTTCTTGGACCCTCTCAATTATCGTTCCCACCTTTAAAAAGGGGTCCATACTGCTTTTAAATGTTATCGGCTTATAGCTCAGTTAAGATTTAAGGCAGAGTGTTTTTTCTCACCTAAAACAATGGAACACAACATAAGATTTTGAGCCCTTGTCAATACGGTTTCCACCCAGGGCTGGGTACAGTGGAACAGTGCTTGAACTTACACCTTTTCATTTTTAAGTACATCATTGCAAAGCGCTGCCCACTGTACCTGGCCTTTATGGACCTTTCAACAACTTTTGATTGTGTCAACTGCACAAAGCTATGGCTGCTGCTGTTAGAACTTGGCGTTGACATGGCTCTGGTGAATTTCCTTTGCAATCCTCTCAAAACGTAGCTGCCAAAGTTCACTTTGGCCTATCTGAAGAACTGTCAGAGCCTCTCTCACTGGCCAGGATTGTGTGATAAGGCTGAATCCTTGCCCCATTACTATTCATAATCTATATCAATGGTTTGAATGCCTCTTTAGTTAGTGCCTCAGGAGATGTACCAAAGATTGGAAGTGTATGTATTCTTGCGTTACTTTATGCGGATGACGCAGTGCTTTTGGCTTGCACACCAAGAGCACTTCGCAGTCTGGTGAAGTCTTTTGTGACTTTTATGAGCAAGTTGGATTTAACCACAAATTGTGAGAAGTCCCATATTATGGCATGTGGCCCAGGAAAAAGTAATATTGCAAGGCTAACAATTGGCAGTCATTTATTCAATAGCTATGTTCATAAAATTGTAATTACTGCATTTGTTGGATCACATTGTTTTCTTTAAAGAAAGAAAGGGTATGTGTTGTAATGTGTTGCTTTATGAAACTGTATGACATCAAGAGTACCTCGGTTCCTGGGCTGCTACTAGAGACTGCTTCAGTTAACTGGTGCCTGACTGGGAATGTCTCTTCTGTTTATGGTCTCTGCATAATACATTTTTGAAATTATTGTCCTCTCTACATAATTCCTGGTGCAACACAAACGAAGTAGAATCTGTTCTTATAGCCCTTCAGTATTTCCCTGTAATCTTCCAAAGTCCCCGTAGTCTAGCAGAAAGCCAAGATCATGCCTCTTCTTAAAAAATTAAAAAATTAAAACAACTGTTGACCCTGCATGTGTCTCCAGCTACAGACCTAGGGGCTGATTACGATGGCGGGCGGATAAGCATTCCGACCACCGTGCTAGCGGGAAACTTCCGCCCGCAGGTACCGTGGCAAAACCGCCGGCCAGATTAGGATGCACCGCCAGAAACTCGCTACCGCGGCGGTCGGATTCCAGGATTCAGCACCGGAAAAGCTGAAAATCTGTCCGCAGCGGTCGGATTTGCTGCGGAAAGGCCAAAGACTGCCATTTCCCCAGCGGTCTGGAACACATGGAGCTATCCGCAGTATTGCCACCGCCATCCTCCAATGGCCGGATTCTCCGCAGCGGTGTGGTGGGCTGTTTGAGGCATCGTGATTTGACCGGCAGTCGTGACCGCATTCCGCACAGCGGTACCTCTCTTTTGGCTCTGTCCGCTACCGGTGCGGACAGAGATTTTCGGCGGAACCCGGAACACCGCAGCGGACGGGAAATGGGCTACCTATGCCCATCATAATACGGCGGACGCAAAGACCGCCGATGGAGTGTGGAAAAGGGCATTTTCCGCCACCGCCAGCACGGCGGATGTGCCTCCGCCCACCATCGTAATCAGCCCCCTAGTTCTTTACTGCCTCTTCCTGCTAAAATCCTGGAAAAGGCTGTCAACATGCAGCCTAGAAGACAATGTGCTCCTAGAAGCTGCACATTTAGGCTTCAGGTTACTCCATAGCATGGAATTAGCCCTTCTGGCCACAATTGATGATCTCAGAGTCATCTTAGATCAGGGTAATTTGACTATACTAGTCCTTTTGGACCTCTCAGAAGCCACGGTCTCACATCCGGTCCTTATTTCTAGGGTTACCAATTTTGGTATATGTGAAAAGTTTACATTTCTTTCAGCCAAGAGATTGTAATCTGCACTACTTTCTGTTCCACACCTTTCTTAATAAGTTGTGGCATTCTGCAGGGCTCGTCCCTCAACCCAAAGTTATTCAACATCTACATGTCTCCCTTGGCCAACATAGTAGATCTTTTGGCCTTACATTGGTCTCTTCTGCTAGCGATATGCAAATTATTGTGGCTATCACGGAACATCAAGATATTGTTGGCACAGTCTTCCAAAAATGCTTGGCAGCAATAGCGAACTTCATGAACAAAAACAGAATAAAACTTAATGGTGAAACAATTTATATCCTTTTCCTCGAGAAACAAGTCCTTACCTGGCATGCATCTTCCAGTATGCTCAGTCAAGAATCTTGGAGTTCTCTTAGACAACCAACTCACTTTTGCCAACAACATTATTAAGAGAGCAGCACCTGCTTCTTTTTACTTTGAACACATAATAAAACATATATACATTCCAGCAAATAAAACAGTTGTTCAGGCATTGATCTCTTCTAGAATTGCTTACTGCAACGTATTATATATGGGAGCTCCTCAATATCTTACCCAATGTTTACTGCTAGTGCAAAAAGCAGTTTAGTAAGTTCCCTTTAGGGACCACTGTGGTTCTCCCTTATTTTAGCCTAACTGCACATTGTAGGCCGCTTTGCTTCGTACAGTCATACTTAACACCTTTTATTTTGTGCCATGATATCATTTTAGAAATACACTGCACATATTTTTATTATTCAGTTCTCCTTCTGGGGATCTAGTCTGAACATTTCGTACAAGGTCGAACAACATAGTGCCCTGTTTTTCTGTGATCGGTCAACAACATATTGTAATATTTAGACACAACAAAGGCACAGCTGCTGTTTTCCAACACGGCATTTCTTATCATATATAAACAAGAGCTTTCCCTTTGGAAAACAGAGAGGAGGATTCTTGTAGATCGAAAAGGTGCTGGAATGAGTGCAATAGCTTTGCGCAATCTGAGATGCAGACAACCTAACTACAAATGCCAGGTATGGGGTCTAGTGTTAATCCCAGATATCACTGTGCTCACGTAGTGAGGGTAGGCTTAGGCAGATATATAAGTTGGCATGAAAGAGCTTTTCATTGTATATAGTTTAGCCGTAATGCTGATTACTTTGCTCAGTTGTATAAGTTTTCTAATTGCTTGCTGCACAGTTGCTTCATAATAGAGCGCGATAGTTCCAATAAATATTGTAAACTTTTCTCGTGTCTCTCTTTATTTATTGTGGGCATGCATGAGTGAGAAAATGAAAGGTGATGATCTGTTTCCATGGTTTTTTTGGGAACTAGAGTGTTGTGTTCTAGGTTGCCATTTTACCTGTTACTCTGGGAAGGTTGGGATGGCAGGTAAGGCACTATGAGCTAGTCAGATTTGAGCCCATAGGTAGTGATGTGGCTATTTAATGTATATGTACGGCCACTCTCAGACATCATCTGCGATTTGGGTTTTACAATGGTCTCCTACGCTGATGATACCCAGATTATTGTCTCTTTGTCAACAAATACTAATGCAACCTTTGACAGGCTTAACGTCTGTCTGGAAAGGGTATCCAACTGGATGGCCTCTAGCTGCCTAAAATTAAACAGAGACAAGACTGAGGTAATGGCTACAGCAAACATTCCAGCACTCTGGGACCAATTCCTCTGGCCATCTTACTTGGGAGAATGCCCACCTCCCCCAAGGCTGAAGTAAATAGTCTAGATGTTATCCTAGACAAAGACTTGACAATGGCTGCTCAAGCAAAAAAGGTGTCCGTCACTTGCTTCGGCCTTCTGAGGTCTCGACACTCAAATGGCTCCCTTTGGAGTTTTGGAGAACAGTGGTCCAGAGGTTAATATTCTCCAGACTGGGCTACGGCAATTGGGCAGCCCCTCATATGTTATGAGAAAGCTGCAGATTGCCCAGAACGCCACAGTCAGAGTATGGAAGGTCCGGTTTAAAACTCAATCTGCATGAGCATCCCTGGCGCAAGTTCAGTGGCTGCCAATAAAAGAGAGAGTAAAATTTAAAGCTATTTGTATTGCCCACAGGGTAAAGTACTCTTGGGAGCCACATGTTCTCCAGCATCTGGTTACTCCCTACTTTACTTCGTGAGATCTGAGATCAAATAATCTGTCTGCTAACCATGCCCAAAGTTAGTAGTGCAAGTGGAGGGGGTCGGTCCTTCTGCTACCTCGTCTCGGAATACCCTCCCCATTCACTTAAGGTCAGACGAAAATGTACTCAACTTTAGGAAACAGTTGAAAACCCACTTTTCCCCCCAAGCAGAGTAAATCCTTCACGGTCTCTCACTTGTTTGCCGCTAGCTCCGGGAAGCCCATAGATGAGTAGCAGTGTGCTCTACAAATATTCTATAATAATAATAATGGTGACTCAGTCCCTACATACTGACATCCTGTGATCCCAGGCATAGCTCTGTTCCCAAACCAAATCCCTGCAACAGCAGTGGTGTGCCTGACCTTGAGTCTTCTTAGGAATTAGTCAGTCTGAACACATCTCAAGGATCTGCATTGGTTGATGGTGCATAAGCGTATTTTGTTTAAATTTTTGTGCTTTATGCACTGAGCTTTTTACCAGTCAGACACACCATAAACATGTTAGATTGCTTCATTCCACCATCCTTTCCTTACAAGATATTCCTAAATTCAAACAGAAAAGAACAGAAGGAATATATTTTTCCTTTCTATCACTGAAATTGAGGAACTCACTTCCCATACATATGCATCAAATTCAAAATCAACTTCTTTTTAAAAATAATTTCAATACCTGGCTATTCTCTGGCACAGTCTAGGTTTAGCTCCATCTCAGAATTTACCTGTTACCTTTAAGTTTGGCTGCAAGGTATTTCGGTGCCAGGATATCCTTGGGTAACAGACAGACCATAGAAATTTACATTCATTCATTCATAAATAATGACTGAAATCCATTAATGAATTGCTAATGTGACTTGTTAGCAATGTTTGGATAGGTCATGGGATTAATTTGAAATTGGCGCCTGTTCTTCAAACCATAAAATATAATTACAGACCACCATCCACAGCTTTACCTGTATGTAACAGGTAGTGCATGCAAATGAATTCCCTTTTAAGCCAAGAACTGCCACCATGATGGAAGTGCAATGCATTATTCAGATCGGATACAATCATGCCACAAATGCCCACAGTATAAAAAGAAGTATTACCATTATGCTAAGGCCAGAGCTGTGGTTTGAGTGTGTCCCATCAAGCTGTAGGTGCCAAAATTCACAATAACTAACAACCTGATGCCTGTCCAAACCTATGCCAGGGATGGGTATTATTATGCTGTAGATGTCCACAACATGCTAAGAATATTAGGGCCAGAATTATCCACAAATGGGTCCCATCATGCTTTTGCTTTCCTCAAGATGACCACAATTACCACTACTATGACAGTGCCTGAATTTTGCTGCATGTGGCATAATTGTGTTAAGGACACCACCATTTAGGAATGAGTGAAATTATTTTTTCCATTCTGTGGCAAGCAGAAGCAGACTATTTCATGAACTCGCCAATTTTTTGCCGGGTCTGGTGGCTTAGTGGACTAATGTGTCCACTGTAGGGGTCTGTGTTTGACCTCTTGGTCACAGGTTCAAATCCCAGCAGGTCCACTCAGCCTTTCACCCTTCTGAGGTAGATAAAATGAGAACCATTGATTTGGGTAACAATAAACATCTGTTATTCATAACCAAGATACCCTTGGGTGAACATGCGCTTTACAAACACATATATTATGTCAATTTTTTGTGTATGTGCTTCCATCTGCCAATCGTGACAAAAAAGCTGGAAATCATCCATTGAACTGCATATGAACAGAGAAATGTGTATGGGCAGTTCAGGTGGTTAGCAGTTTGTGTGGTTGTCCCTGTACTATGTCATGCTAACTAGGAAGGACCATATAAACCACACAAAAATGCCTGAAATCTGTCTGTTTCCCTGGTTTACATGCAGAGAGCATTTGGTTAGTTTTTATATTGCTTCACAGGGGATTGGTAAAATGGCAGAATTTTTTCTATTTTGTGTTGCCACTATTATCACACACCATTTTGCCAGGACCAGCTTTAACTAAAGTTCTACCTTCATGCCATAAATCTTTTCATGTTGAAGATGTCTTACAGTCTGCAAGTGAACATTAATTGTGTTGGACTTGGCCTTTTTGCAGGGTCATCCCTAAACTTTTTGCCTTTCTCCTAGCCATTTTTCTGACATGGTGTTGGTGGTTTTAGGACTCTGGGCACTTTAGCACTGCTGTTCAGTGTAAAGTGCGTGTGCTCTCTGTGATAAACTTGGTAAGATTGGTCTACACCTGTTTGGCCTATTTAATTTACCTGTGAGTCCCTTGTAAAGTGGTATCTCATATACCCAGGGCTGTTAGATTAAATGCTACTGGTGGGCTTGCAGCGCTGATTGCGTCACCACCCACCCAAGTAGCCTTTCAAACCTAACTCAGGCCTCTGCCATTGCAGGGCCTGTGCATGCAGTGTTACTGCCGCTGAGACGTGGCACCTAAAGTGTGTGCCATGTCCGTGACCCCCCTTTTACTACATGTCAGTCACCCCTAAGGTAGTCCCTAGCTAGCCCTATGGGCAGGGTGCGTTGTGAGTAAAGATAGGACATGTACCTTAAGTGTGTGACATGTCCTGGTAGTGACAAACAGCCATTCGTTTCTCACTACTGTGGGGCTGCCCTCCCATCGGAATGCATTGGGGATTCCCTGATAAGTGTTTCAGTGGTAATTCCTGATATGAGAGGCGCAGCGTGGTCAAGTTTGGTATGTTTGTAATAGTGGTAATAAATGCTACGCAATGGTGTGCGCAGAGTTATTATAACTATTTTTGAAATGCCACTTTTAGAAGTTGGCATTTCTGTGTGCTATGTGTCTGCCTGCCTGATGTGAATTGCATGTCTGGCTTGTGAGTGACAGGGGCTGGGAGGTGTGTGTGGCTCCAGGAGGGGCAGGGTGAGTCAGCGCTAGGCTGAATGGGACATCTACATTTTGAGTAGTGGGAGGGGAAGTCCCTGGTCCCTGAATAGGATTGTGTCTGCCCTAGTGAATGCTGGCTCCGCCCCCCTGTGGTGTGTCTGATGGCAGAGCTCCATCTCTGAAAGGAGGGTGTGAGCACTGTAAGCAGAGGCCTGGGTTCAGTTTCTAAGGGGGGCCCTACTGTGATGTGATGCATAATGTGATTTATGTGATGTATATGCCTCATGTGATTCATGACTAAATGTGATACATGCCTAAATGCGATTTATGCCTATTGTTATTGTCTAATGTCATGTTATGATGTTTTGGGGTAGTGCCTATTTGTGTTCATGCTTATGAGGTTATTACATAATATGTTTATGCTGGTGCGGCCCATTGCGTAATGTGTTTATGCTTATGAGGTTATTGCATAATGTGTTTATGCTGGTGAGGCCCATTGCGTAATTTATTTATTTATTTAATGCGATTTTATATAGCGCGAACATTACCCGAAGGTGTCAGAGCGCTTTACAAAAGAACCAGTTGCGTTACATTAGGACTTTGGATTACATGAGTTACATAAGAGATACAAACAGAAAAAATTGCGAATGTACAAGTTGTAAAGTCACACAAGGAAGAGATACAAACAGAAAAATTGCAAATATACAAGTTGTAAAGTCACTCAAGGAAGAGATACAAACGGAAAAACTCTAAAATCACATAGGAATGGTAGTAAGTACAAAGGTCTAATACATATACTAGTGGTTAGAGTTATATATATACAAATAGTAAAATCACTCAGGATTACATTTTAACAGCGATTAGGCTTGGACAATTATTGTGTAACGTGTATATGTATATACAAGTAATGTGTTTATGCTAATGAGGTTTGGGCCTAATGTGGGTTTATGTCTAATGCTAATAGGATAATGCTTAGGTCATTATGGTACCAGTAGTTACTGGTTGTGTTTTATATTTGCATTTACTTACCTGTTCTGATGGTTCTGACCATGGCCCGATTGGCCTGGTCCTGTATATAATTCCCCTGTGAATATTGCCCATGCCAGTTGGCACAGTGTAAATGTGTGATTCTGCTTCTAATGTGTTTATGACAATACAAAGCCTATTTTTTATATAACCTTGTGTGGAGTTCCTTTTGTAGTGTGCCTAGTGTGTTGCTGCTGTCTGTGTGTGTTGCGCAAATGCTTTACACATTGCCTGTGGGATAAGCCTGACTGCTCGTGCCAAGCTACCAGGGGGGTGAGCAGGGGTTATCATCAGTGTGTAACTCCCTTGCCCTGACTAGAGTGGTGGTTTCTGCCTGGCTTTGGCGCAAGCCTTAGCCAACCAGAAATCCCAGTTCTAACAAATTGCATGAGGCTGCTGACTGTAGTCAGACTGGGGCTGGATAGTGTTGGTGGTTGAGTCAAAGACTGACAACTGCAGCACACTCCCATCGCAATTGTGGCACACACAGAGTCCCTGAAATGAAAGCAGTAAATCATGTAATGGTTAGTTGTGGGTGGAACTTGATGAATTTTATTCTGTGGAATTCCACAGAGTTACATGAAAACTCAGCGAGATTCCGCAGAGTTCTGCGAATGGGGGTAAATCAGCATGTCACAGTGCTCGTGCTGATTTTTAGCGCCGGGAGCTTGTTCTGAGCTGAAAAATCAGAACAAACATCACCATGCAGCAAGCCAGAGGGCGCTGCATCTCAAGTTCGTTTTGCTGCTGCTCGAGTAGATTTTCTACTTGAGCTGCAGCTTTATCAACATGAACGGTTGCGACAGCCTGCGACCGCCCATGTTGGGAATGCTAATTCACGCTTGCCAACTTGCTGTTGATGAGCCACGCATAAGAAAAAACTCCACCATGCGGAAGTTCACAGAATTTGGTTGGATTTCCGCATTATATGCGTAACGCGGAGTGGCCAAAACTCCATCAATGTCTGGAGGGGCAAAATGTATTGCCCACCGCTATTAATGGTCAGCGAAAACAAGATAAATGTTTCTAACATCGTCAGTACAATTCTGACTTCCTAACACCCTACAACTATTATTAAGAGCTATGCAGAAACTCAGCTAAAGCATTGAATAGCAAACCTGCATTTTGAAAAAAAGAGCTTCTTATGATTGACCGGACAGCATACCTTTGAATAATTAGCTCCAGCTATTCCTTAAAAGAGCTCTGACAAAGAAGCAAAATATTTGCCTTCGGTAAAGGACACTTTGGTAACGAACAATGCTAGAGTCAGATTTACGTAGTGAAACATTTATTTTCTACAAGCAACCACCCTGGGCAGCTAGTCACGATGGCAGTGCCAGCCTGGGGATTGTGGGCGGAGTGACGGTTCTAACCATCCTTAACACAATCCTGATTTCACACCAGCATTCCACGAGCAGTGTCGCGAGCCCACAAGCGGCATTAGTTTTTCACTTCAAACAAAACTAAACAAGTAAAAGAAAGAAATAAGCAAAGAATAAATATACATGTATAATAAAAGTATCCTACATAAACCTAATCATAAAGAAGTCTCCTTATACAGCTATACAGCCTAGAAATGACATTTAAACCATTGACAAAATGTAATCAAGGCAGCAACATTATAGAATATGTACATATAAATAATCACTGCAGAAGCATGTTATAACATTTAAGATAGTCAAAAAGACCTCTCCTAATACAGCTATGCAGCCTTAAAGTGACAAATCAGCCATTGTCAAGATGGGATAAAGGTAACACATTACAAAACAAGAACATATCTATAAACATTGCTGAAGCATATTATAAAATTTTAAGAATTCATCCATACCTGATCGGAATTCTTTGTTGGTGTATACTCCTCCATACAGGCTAGGATTCATTTTGAACAGTTAGGGAAACATTATGCATACTGTCTTTCGGTGTTTGTAACTGATTTCTGCAGTATCTTGACCATTATTAGGATATGATCTATACTATTGGGGAAAGACTGTAACAATTTCAGAACAATTCCACCAATGACCACCTTCCACTCAAACAGAATTGCCACAAACCTTCTCAATTTCTATTGCTGCGGTAAATTTTAAATCTCCTTTTTTGACATGGGAACATTTTTTTATTCTCACATGGTCACCAACAACAATGGGTTTATCCAAAACATTTTTCCTAGTATAGATTTTTTGTCTATACTGAGCAAAAGACACATTCTTCCTCACAAGAGCATCCATGCTTTCCACATCCACCTTTCGTCTCAACCATCTTGACATCCTTGACAGCCTGAAATCAGTTGCAGGTTTCTTGCCCCTGAGAAGCTCGCAACCACTCCTGGTTAAAACTCGGAATTGACTTGGTGGGGACTTTTAATTCTCTTCCTTCTCATTCTAAGTTTGCTTTGGTGCTTATTGTTTATTACACAAAATGGCCAGAATTAAGATTCTTTTGGGAACTTGATTCAAAAACAGTGATAACATTCCTAAAAGATGTGTGCACGAGGGAGGGTTTTCCGGAGTGTTTGGTTTCAGATAATGAATTTGTCTCCTCTGAAGTTCAGGAATTTCTTGATGCTAGCAACATTAAATATTTCAGAAGCGTGTTGGGTGAGTGTGTACATTGGGCGTTACAAAACAAGTGTGCTGTCAGGACGGCTATCCAAACTATGTTGTGGTTTTATAGAACTACACCTCAGTCCTCTACTTTGGTTTTTCTCATCACCACAAACAATGTGGTAACAAACAACGCTGGAGTCAGATTTATTTAGCATTACATTTATTTCGTACAAGGAACCACGCCGGGCAGCCAGGCAATACAGCAGCGTCAGCCTCAAGATCGCGGGCGGAGTGACGCTTCTAACCGTCCTTAACTGAATCCTGACTTCACACCAGCATTCCGCGAGCAGTGTTGTGAGCCCACAAGCGGCATTGCAAGTGGGTGTGAAGTCCGGGATACTACAGTCACCTTCTGCACAGCTTCTAGAATCAACTCTCCTATTGAGAGTAGGTTTGGAAATCTGTCATGATCTATGACAATAATTCTAGCATGAAGATCTCTCTTAATCAACTGTCAAATCTTGGGGGTATAAATACCATTTGACCACTGATTGTATCCCTTATTTAAAAAGCAAAACAGGGTTTCAAGGCAATAAAGCTTCTCTAAGGCTAAACTAACATGGCACAACATGCATCAGCTCCATCCACATGTTGACATTGAGCCTCCTTCTTTGTAAGAAGTAGAATTACACTGTAAGGGGCCATCTTGTAATGGCTGCACCTATTAATATAAACAAATAAACATGTCAGCCTAAAGCATTGTCAGCATGTTTGCATGTGCTCAAGGAACTTCACACCTTCTGATAGAAATAAAGGAAAGGCTAACCTTAGTCAAGGAATGAAAACCAACTGCCTAAAAAAGATTTGTCATGTTGCTCATCACACTGGATGACGCTCAGGAGTGGAGAGCACCAAATATGTTTTTCAGGGCTCAAGCTCGACCAGAAAATGCACTCAGCAATAATATTTTTATTTCAGGCACAGATGCAACAACAGGAAAAGATTTTTGTTTTTTCCAGCCTGTCACATATTACTGGTGCCCTACACACCTGCAGCACATCACCGATGGCAGAGAGGCTTTCCACTACATGTCAGTAAGGTCCTGCCATGGCTCCTGCCTACACAGCACAGATTCTAGGCTTCGTGCTGCTGCTGTAACCTGACTATGCATCATTTGCTGCAATGTCAGACACATAATCCTTTGCTAAGCACCACTGCAAAATGAAAGATGTGCAATACTCCCCAGAACTAACCCAAAATAGGAAAGAAATAAACAATGGCTCAAGTAGGCTGATCAAAAAGCAATCAAATACTAAAGTGGGCTTACAAAAGCCCCGGTCTGTCCATTCTTTGTATAATAATGACATGAGCTCTGGTTAGACAGCTAAACATGTCAATAGTGAGACATTGTGAGACCTGAATATTGCGTTTTAGTCTTGTGAACATAGTCACCATGGTAAACCCTCTGTAGTACATTGATTTAAAACGACATCAATGCCTTCAAACCTGTGGAGCTAATACAAGCTTGCCAAGTACAATCAGCACCACAGACTGAGAGGGAAAGTGCCTTTATTAATGTGTTTAAGTATCACATACGTATGAACACATGTATGAACTGTCTTTTGATTTAGAAACAGATTTATATACACTTTTGTAATAGTTTTATATTTTTTGACACTGCTAAAAATTACAAATGTATTTTAAAATACAGAGACTAAATAAACAAACAATAAAAATACGAACTAGTGTTTAAAAATGTTCAATGATACTTTTTTTATATAATACATGTTGGAAAATATTGTTAGTAATATTATAAGTAGTTTCCATTTTTCTCATCACTAATAACCATTATGAATGCATTTACAAAATACAGTAAATACATAAAAAAATGACATTCTTAAAACATTTTGAAGTTGTAATGTAACTGTTTAATAACAAATAAACACAATAGTGCAATAGTGAACATATAACCAATGTATTTAACCAATCTTTTATAAACTTCTTGTTAAAGTTACTAATATGCTGGTGTTATTATACTGCTATTGTCAACAAGCCTATGCGTAATAACTTTTCATAATTTCTGCAGCGAGGAGAGGCTTGGGAAGAACTATCGTCATCATTATGTATATATTTTTTTCTTAAAAGTATGTTTTGAGTTTATATGTTTGTGTTGGAAGAATTTTGGAGGAACTTTAGGGTGATTTTTATAGGGTGCATGATTAAATGTTATGATTTCTAACTTGTGATTTTTGTATTTTATGTTTTTAAGCATGACAAATCTTCTCAGGTGACGCTGCTTGGATCATAGCAGCTTTGCATTTTAACATTATGTAACAGAAGGGTTGTCCACCGATTTCCCCCTCAATAGTTTTTTTTACATCTCTTTCTATTTTCAGGTTATCATTGGATATCAATTTTGAATTTGTATATTTTGGGGTTTTATGCCTTATGTAAGATGTTGGATTTGTTTATCCCATTTTTCTAACATGAAAGGAGTTTTATAGGTATACCATCTAAATATATCTCTCTTTATTACTCTTTTGACTTTTTTGCATGGATGTTGTTATAGTGTACAGTGTTGATGGGGCTTACTTCTAGAGAGCAAAGAGAAGACTTGAATCTTGCTAAAACTGTAAGTTGATTTTAATTTTTTATTTGCATTTTGAATGACATGATCTGAACCATTTTTGTATTTTGGAACTGGAATATTTACAGTACAATAGGAATGTTTTTGAGATGTATAGTTTTATTATGACCTTTAATGTTGTTTTCTTCATATTTTAAAAACGTTTTCTGGTGTAAATATCCAGAAATTGTAGTTGCAGTCAGCCTTCAAAGGAACATTAATGCTTTGAATTTATTCTGTGTGACAAACAAATTAACTAGAAACACGGATAAAACTAAAATAATGAGTTTTGGGAAAAGATTAACTATATCCTAGTGGTCAGAGCTACAGACCTTGGAAAATGGGGAGCCAGGTTCTATTTCCAGCTTTGACTCAACATTTTGTGAATCTGGGCAAATCATTTACTCCCCCTGTGCCTAAAAAATAATTTAAAAATTGTGTAACGTAAACTAGTACTGTAATGACCTTGAGCCAGTTTTGTGCTATAAAAACCTTAAAAAATCATCTTTGTGGTTATTAAATGGTAAAAAGTTATAAGCTGCTAATGAATACTCGTACAAGGAATGAACTTCTTAAATAAGCTATTTTGGAAATTGCTTTGGCACATAAACGAGGACACAGGTGAGCAGGAACATGGCAGCTTTGCCTCATTTTAATAAAATGTTTTGGAGATGTTTATTAATCCTGCAAGCAATTACAAGAAAGGACATTTAATGGTTTTATATGGGTGTTTTAATTTCAGTATTGGTTGGCATTTATTATCTGTAAGAATTGGGGAATGATCTGATGAAGAATGCTTCGCTCTAATAGCAAATAGAGTTGATTTAGGGGTATGTTTGTGGAATCATGCAGCAAAAGGTTGTGGTTTAAATTCTTTATTTATTTGCAAGATTCTCATTGTAACAAGCCTTCTAAGGTATGTGTTAATGAGACCTTAATTGGAAATGTTTAGAAATAAACTGGTACAAAGACGAAGATACAGATGTTACAAGAATGGATACCAGTTCCTACAGAGATTCAAAAAGGCAGTTGGAAATAGATCATAAAAAGGTATTTTAGCTGGAGAACCTTAGTAAGGATAAGTGTACATGAATTATTTAAAATCTTCAGTTACATTCACATTCTCTGGATGTTTTTAACCATACATGTGAAATTATTTACAAACCCAATAATTTGCAATGCTCTACTGCAATTGGGATCAGCCATTAATACTGACTGGAAGATAAGAGGCTTACTGACAGCAGTGAAGGCCAACAATGGGAAATGTATTTATTTTTTTAAACTGTACCTTATTCTGGGACCTATGTAATATTTGGTTCTGGTATATTTTTTAAATATAGTCACAAACTTCTAAGACCCATATTTTTAAATTATGATTGTTGAAATTAAATTCCAAGATGTGACATTTGTTTAGAAACTTTTATATGTGCATTGAAAGAGTATATATATATATATATATATATATATATATATATATATATATATATATATATATATATATATATATATATTCAAACAGCCTCCCTTTCTCTTCCAAAGAAGTCCTGTCACTCAAGTGGGGGGTGTGGCCAAACAAAACTTTATTGCAACTGTACCCTTAGAGACGCGTTTCGGCCATTGTAGCCTTTGTCAATCTATGCGCGCTTGCTTTCAAGTTCATGTAAGTATTGTTCATTATTTGTACAAATGAAAGCACACACTTGCCGCTTTTCCCATCATGCTGGCGTCATAGTAAACGATTCTTCGCAGCCTGATCAGCGAGTGCTGCTGGTAGTCAATAGTTCACAAAGCAAACACGCTGGCAGTTTTTTAAAAATCCTCAACAGTGCTCTGGTCTTTGGTTTCTTTGTCACCTCTTCAGGCCACCACTTACCCCCGACTTCTCTGCCTCACGCAGAGCCCCGCTCCATAGAGTTCCAAACTGCAGGGAAGCTGAGACCAAGCTGCATTCCCAGGCACCTGCCGATCATGCTCGAGAGTCTGTCAACCCTCTCAGCCGTGGCGAGCGCCTTTGAGCCTGATCCCTGCAAACCCGTCGAGTGTCAAGTTCCCACGCTTCGTTTTAATGAGCCCCCGGGTGGGCCAGGTCCCGGGGGCAATGCCAAAATTATATAGCGGGGGCCCTGGTGACTGCCACCTCCCCGGGGCTTGTTTAATTTGTTGTGGGGGGGCCTCCCAGGCCCCCCCAAGCCCCGGGGACCGCCACCTCCCGGGGCTTTATTTAGTTATGCGTGGGGGGAACGCGGTCCCCCCACAGCCCCGGGGACAGCCACCTCCCCGGGGCTTTATATTGTGGGTGGGGGGCCTCATGGACCCCCCCAAGCCCCTGGGACTGCCACCTCCCTGGGGCTTTCATAACTTATTTGTGGGGGGGACTCGTGGGCCCCCCAAGCCCAGGGGACCACCACCTTCCTGGGGCTGTTCAAATGATGGGAGGGGGCCACGCGGTCCCCCTCCTGGATCTCTTGATGGCCCTGGGGACCACCACCCCCCAGGGCCGGTTCCTGCAATGTCACGGGGTGACCACCCCTGGGACATTGCTGTTTGCTATGACAGGGCAGGAGCACGGCTCCCGCCCTGTCATAGCAAACACTGCTTCGCTTCATGGATGCGAGAGCAGAAACCTGCTCTCGCTTCCATGAAGCGAAGCAGATTGCTTTGGGCAAGGGAGCTGCATGTTAGCAGCTCCTTGTCCAAAAGCAATGCTGGCTCCCGCAGGAGGCGGGGAGCCAGCAGGGACCGTGGGGGCATTGGGGCTCCCCCCACGGTCCCCAACGCTAAGGATCAGCACTGGGGGATGGGGTCCCAGGGCCAGAAGTGGCACAGGAGGGGTCCACGTGGCCCCCTCCCTTTAATTTAAAAATAAAAAATGGCCGGGCCCCGGGGGATGGGGTCCCCGGGGCTGAATTTGGCCTGGGGAGGGGGGCTGCGTGGCCCCCTCCTTAAATTTAAATATAAAATGGCCAAGCCCCGGGGGATGGGGTCCCCGGGGCCAATAGTGGCCTAGGGAAGGGGGGCCACATGGCCCCCCTTCCCTATAAATATTTTTATTTCAAAAAGAGGCCATGTCCCGGGGGATGGGGTCCCCGGGGCCAAAAGTGGCCCAGGGAAGGGGGGACACATGGCCCCCCTTCCCTATAAATATATATAAAAAAAGAGACCATGCCCCGGGGGATGGGGTCCCAGGGGCCAAAATCGGCCTCGGGAGGGGGGCCGCGCGGCCCCCTTCCCGTTTAAATTTTTTTTTTTTTTTTAAAAGGGTCAGGCCCTGGGGGATGGGGTCCCCAGGGCCCCAAAAATACTAAAAGAAGGGGGGGCACACAGCCCCCCTTGTAAAAATATATATTAAAAAAAAGCCGGCATCTCGCCGGAGGCCCCGCCCCCTCACTGCACCACTCTGCAAACACGCCCCCTGGCACGTTCTAAATTGGGGAATTAAGTCCCCTTGAATACTGAGGGTCCCTGGGGGCCAACTAGCTCACCCGGTACCTCCAGTAAGCGCCACACAGATGGATTGCAGAGAGGTGGTCCGAGGCCACGCCCCTTTTTACACTACTCTGCAAACCCTCCTCTTGGCGCACTACTGGTGGGGCGATGAGGTCCTCTTTTGTCCTGAGGACCTCAGGACACAAGTAGACTTGATCCCCCAAGCAGCAGTGCACTACGAGTTGCGTTTGCAGAGTCGTGTAAAAAGGGGGCATGGCCTTTGAGCACTCTCAGCAATCTAGCTGTATGGGGCTTACTGGAGGCAACAGGAGGGCTAGTTGGCACCCAGGGACCCTCAGGAGGAATGGGGACTTCATCCCCCAACCAAGAGCGCGCCAGGAGGCTCATTTGCAGAGTGGTGGAAGAAGGGGGCGTGACCTGTGTCCACCTCTCAGCAATCCGACTGTGTGGGGCTTGCTGGAGGTAAGAGGTAGGCTAGTTGACCCCTAAAGGACCCTCAGCAGCAATGGGGACTTCAATCCCCATCCAAGAGCGTGCCAGGGAGCGCGTTTGCAGAGTGGTGGGCAAAGGGGGTGTGGCCTGCTATGAGAACTTAGCAATCCTGCTGTGTGGGACTTACTGAAGTTAATAGGAGGGGTAGTTGGCCCCCCAGGATGTCCTTGGGGGCCAACTACCCCTCTTGTTACCTCCAGTAAGTTCCACTCAGTGGGATTGCTAAGACGTCTTCGGAGGCCATGCCCCCCTTTCTCCACCACTCTGCAAACGCGCCTCCTGGCAGACTACGGGATGGGGGATGAAGTCCAATTTACTCCTGAGGGACTTTGGGGGCCAAGAAGCCCTCCTGGTACCTCCTATAAGTCCTACGCAGCGGAATTCCTGAGCGCTGGTCGGAGGCTAGCACCCTTTCTCCACCACTCTGCAAACGCGACTACTAGTTAAAGAAGTGTTTGCAATGTAATAGGTTTCGCATTTGCGAGAGTTAGAGCTATTGGCGTTGTAAATGTAAAAGTTTTTTACTAATGTTTTTTGGAGTGGAGTGGATGTACATTGTGTGTAGTGGAATTGTGTGGTATGTTGTGCAGTGATATTATGTGGATAGAAAGTATGTGGTGTTTAGTATATAAGAATTATGTACAGTGAGATTATG
Source organism: Calotriton arnoldi (assembly GCA_963921515.1). NCBI lineage: Eukaryota > Metazoa > Chordata > Amphibia > Caudata > Salamandridae > Calotriton > Calotriton arnoldi. Next base: position 528,350 of record CAWUFW010003593.1, read on the forward strand.
TGTTATGGAGAGTAATTATGTGGCATGGTAGTCTGTGTTGTGGAGTGGTAACCTCAGGTTTAGTCTTCCTCGTTTCCATAGAAGCTCAACTATGAACTCAGTGAGACAAAAAAGGTAGGAATCACTGAGGAGCACTTGTGGACCTAGTCAGAGGTATGAGCAGGGCCACTGGAATTATGCGACTGTTTGGCTGTACCGACTTTCGCACACTTATACATTTTCCGCATTAGCCACATAATTCATCATCTGCTCCCTAATCTGCAGATTTGAACAAAAAAAGCCTTGTTTCTAGCTCAAACGGCTCAAACGTTACCAGAAATGCAGCGACAGGTGTTACAGCGTGGTGGAAGGCCCTTTGCAAACCTAGAATGGTCACCTGTTACTTATTGCTAAATGTGGTTGTTAAATTGGTACTAATAGTGTGCAAGCCACTATTGCTTCTTTCTGCGCCTCTCTTGCCTCTTTCTGCATTTCTGTTGCTTCTTTCTGCACATTTCTTTCTTTTTCTGCACTTCTCTTGCCTCTTTCTGCAAATCTCTTCTACTTTCTGCACCTCTCTTGCCTCTTTCTGCACGTCTGTTGCCTCTTTCTGCACCTCATTTGCTTCTTTCTATACCCCTCTTGCCTCTTTCTGCACCCTTCTTCCCTCTTTCTGCACCTCTCTTGCCTTTTTCTGTACCCCTCTTACGTCTTTCTGCACCTTTTTTGCCTCTTTCTGCACCTCTGTTCCTTCTTTCTGCACTTCTTTAGTTTCTTTCTGCACCTGTCTTGCTTCTTTCTGCATCCCTCTTGCCTCTCTCTCTACCCCTCTTCCCTCTTTCTGCACTTCTGTTGCTTATTTCTGCACTTATCTTGCTTCTTTCTGCACCTCACTTGCCTCTTTCTGCACCTCTATTGCCTCTTTCTGCAGTTCTCTTGCCTCCTTCTGCACTTCACTTGCCTCTTTTTGTAACTCTCTTGCCTCTTTCTGCACCTCTCTTGCCTCTTTCTGCACCTCACTTGCTTCTTTCTGCACCCCTTTTGCCTGTTTCTGCACCCCTCTTCCCTCTTTGTGCAGCTCTCTTGCCTCTTTCTACACCTCTCTTCCCTTTTTCTGCACCACTCTTGCCTCTTTCTGTACCTCTGTTCCTTCTTTCTTTACCTGTCTTGTCTTTTTCAGCACCCTTTGTGCCTCTTTCAGCACCTCTGTTGCTTCTTTCTGCTGTTCTCTTCCTCTTTCTGCACCCCTCCTGCCTCTTTGTGCACCTCTCTTACCCCTTTCTGCACCCCTCTGGCCTCTTTTCCCACCTCTGTTGGTTCTTTCTGCACCTCTTTTTCTTCGTTCTGCACTTCACTTGCCTCTTCCTATACCCCTCTTGCCTCTTTCTGCACCTCTGTTGGTTCTTTCTGCACTGCTCTGGCTTCTTCCTGCACCTCTGTTCCAAATTTCTGCATCCCTCTTGCCTTTTCTGCACCCCTCTTCCCTCTTTCTGCACCTCTCTTGCCTCAGCCTGCCCACCTGTTCCCTCTTTCTGCACCCCTTCTGCCTGTTTCTGCAACTCTCTTGCCTCTTTCTGCAGTTCTCTAGCCTCCTTCTGCACCTCACTTGCCTCTTTTTGCACCTCTGTCGGTTCTTTTGCAATGCTCTTGCTTCTTTCTGCACCTCTTTTCCAAATTTCTGCATCCCTCGTGCCTTTTTCTGCACCCCTCGTCCCTCTTTCTGCACCTCTCTTGCCTCTGTCTGCACACATGTTCCCTCTTTCTGCACCCCTTTTGCCTGTTTCTGCAACTCTCTTGCCTCTTTCTGCAGTTCTCTTGTCTCCTTCTGCACCTCTCTTGCCGCTTTCTGCACTTCTATTGCCTCTTTCTGCACCTCTCTTGCTTCTTTCTGCACCCCTGTTGTCTTTCTGCACCCCTGTTGTCTCTTTCTGCACTCGTCTTCCCTCTTTCTGCACCTCTCTTGCTTCTTTCTGCACTTCTCTTGCCTCTTTCGGCACCTCTGTTGCTTCTTTCTGCACTTCTCTTGCCTCTTTCTGCACCTCTGAGTTAGAGGTAGTTTAAATCCCCCTGCCCTATTATGTACTAGGGCCTTACAGGGGAGGTCATGCCAATCACAGGGGTACCCCAACCAATAGTGTACCCTAGTGTATGTAGGTGTTTTCACTGTATTATAAGTGTCTTTCAGCATAGCACTGGCTCCGGGCCTGGTTAGTCAGAGTCAGTTACCACCAGTATCAGTCAGCAACAAGTTGGGGGCACAGGATGACTTTGCAACAAGGCCTCTTTCTGCACCTCTGTTGGTTCTTTCTGCATATCTCTTGCTTCTTTCTGCACTTTTCTTCGTCTTTCTGGACTTCTGTTGCCCCTTTCTGCATTTCTCTTGCTTCTTTCTGCGCCTTTCTTCCTCTTTCTGCACATTTCCTACCTCTGTAGGCATAGTTAGAAATTAGCATTTAAAAAACCTTTGAAATTCACTGAAAAAATCATAGGTTTCAGGGACGTTATAGTTAGAAATTAGCATTTAAAAAACCTTTGAAATTCACTGAAAAAACCATAGGTTTCAGGGACGTTATAGTTAGAAATTAGCATTTAAAAACCATAGAAATTCACTGAAAAAACCACAGGTTTCAGGGACGTTATAGTTAGTTGGACATTTCAGTCGTACAAAACCAGAGAAATTCGGCCGTTATAGTTAGTTGAGCTAAGTATAACTCGCGCCCCCGCAATGCACTGCTGATGACATCACATATTACATCACTCATGACATGGTCAGTGACATCACTGATGACATCACTGATGAGATCTCAAATGACATCACTGATGACATCATCCACGTGATCCTCTGCTGCACCTCCTCACAGCCTAATATAACCTTTGATACACAAACTCTAAAATACAGACTGCCATTCTTGAAATCATAGACACACCAATACCAGTTACTATATACCCACTCACTGATTCCTAGGTCTACACACACATCCACTCACTTACCCATACAGTCACTCATACACTCATCAATACAGCCACTATCATATGCACTCATACACCTATACAGACACTCACACACCGCCACTCACCCATAGAGTTACTTACACAGCTAGTTAGTCATGCAAAGAATTAATCACACTCCCATTTACTCACCTATACAGTTATACACATACCACCTCACTTATTCACACAGATACTAACACACACTTACTCTCTTATACAATCACTGACACAAGCACACACTCATCCACACAGCCACTCTCACAATCACTCACTCTCACATATAGTCATTTATATACTCCAACACTCACATATACTGCCCTTCACATATGTAGTTACTCACACATGTAGCACTGAGACATCCATTCACTCACCAACACAGCCATACACACACTCACCCACCCATACAGCCCCTCAGAGACGCACTCTTGAACCTGTACACCCAGTGAATTACCCACTCACACATCCATGCAGTGAATCACACACACCCCACCCACCCACACAGACACTCAGGCACCCATACAGATACTCAGACAAACAATCAATAACCCATATAGACACTCATGTAGCTACTCACCAACCCATGCAACCGCTTACACACCAACAGACAGACTGATTCAGACATTCACACAGTTTAGTCACTAACCCATGCATTCAGTAAGACACGTTTAATCACTCACTTATACAGTCAGTCACACACCTACTAAATCATCCATTCAGACAGTCATACACCCACTCATTCTTCAATACACCTTGGCCTATATATATATATAAAACATATTTAAACTTTACAGAAACACACAGTCACTGGATGATGTCATCAGTGATGTCATTTGAGATGTCATCAGTGATGTCACTGACCATGTCATGAGTGATGTAGTATGTGATGTCATCAGCAGTGCATTGCGGGGGTGCGAGTTATACTTAGCTCAACTAACTATAACGCCCAAATTTCTCTGGTTTTGTATGACTGAAATGTCCAACTAACTATAACGTCCCTGAAACCTGTGTTTTTTTCAGTGAATATATATATATATACAAACATATCTATCCAGTGTGATTCCAAAAGGGGCCTCTCTCCAGTCATCACAATAGTTTATTAAGGAAATAACATTCCTTAAAAACATACATTTGTACACATTTACTTTGATCAGTCCATTATAGTCAATACATCTTAAGAAGATAAACAATGGCCATAAAAGAAGAAGAATACTCTTCCCTTGATCCAACCTTTCCCCATCCTCCCTCAGACTTGGGTGGGGTTAGCCTGGCTCACTAGCCCAACCTCAAATTGTGACATGTTCGGAAAGGATGGTTTCAGATGAAATTGGACAGGGCAGACAGGGTATCATTCAGCTGGGATGTACATGTGGTGACTAGCATCCTAACATCAAACAAAGTCAGGTTACACAAGACTCCACACAGAGCTTGACCACTGCAATATATAGGCTGCTCCTAGAAAATACTCCCATTGACATGAACCACTTCTTTCCTATTCATGTGAAGTTTCTAAGAAAGTCTGGGCAGTTTCCCCTGACTCTTTGTGAAGTTTGTGACTCTTTGAAGTTCACAAAGTCTGCTGCCTTGCCATCTCCATCCCTCACATACACATAAAGTAATTCTGCCCTGCCTCACTTCTCCCTGTCCACTGGTGTCTGGTGCAGTACAGCACATCCCATTCCTGCTCCAGTGTGTCCTGTCTGATCCCTTTCCATCCCTGTCCCACGTTTTTATTACATTTATCAGCATTATGCTACCAAACAGTGGATATAATTCTTCCCTGCTCCTGCACTCCGAGCCAACTCACAGTCTAATTACACCACCCTATGTAAACCAGAATCTACACACCATTCATGATACTGCTCCTAAACCCCAGCTACTTCTGCCTGAGACTTCGACCTCCAGCTGTGCTGGCTTCCTAGGCAGCTGCAGCTCCTGCAAGTTGTTCCAGTGGATGAGATACACTTCTTTCAATTTTATGAAAATGTCACTTTTGGACTCTCAGTGAAGTTTTTGGCACTTTTTTTTAAGTTTGTTTCAATTTCTGTAATTTTTATGGACTTTCTTTGAATTAACCAGCATTTCTGTGGATATTCCTATATTTCCCTTGATGTTTTCTGGGCATAGTCTTCCATTTTTCAAGGTCTTTGGGATGTAGCCAGAAATGGAGTGATGGCTCGGACAGTTGCAAAGGAAGCCTTTGCCGCAGTGGGGGAGGGAGCAAAAGGCGGGTGGGTCAAGTGAGTACTCTGCACCATTGTCCTTTGCCATGAGCTGTATGCAAGACAGTGAAAGTGAGCTGGGCAGGAACAAAGGAGCAGTCAGAAAGCCCTACAGAGAAAGAGTCAATAACCATCCCATGCAAGTCATTATGGGTCCACGGATCGGCAGACTTGTGGGGGCACGGCAGTGGCAGTCTTCCGACTGCCCTATTGCAATTAGGGTGATCGGACGCCATTGCCCCGCTGCAGCCGCCAGGGAGCCGGCATTCTCTGGCATCCTCAATATGCTTGGCGGGACCGCCGCGGTCCCACCAAGCATATTATGAGTTTCCTCTCCGCAACAGTTTTCAAGGCTGTTCCTCCTCCATGAAAACAGTGCGCCCCATGGCCTCTGCGCCATGGGGTGCATGCAGAGGGGCACAACATGCACCCCAGTTCCTGCATGGCATGGACTTTGCAGTTTATGCCGTGCAGGAACTGTTTTTGGCATTCCCATTGCGATGCCCATTTTCAGGGCACCACCGTGGGAACGTAAAAAAAAAGCCTGCCAGACAAGAGAAATACTCGAAATCTGGCGGGTGGCCCAACCACGGGTTTGGTGGTAGGGCAGCGGGGCAGACCCGGCACTGCACTGCCAAACTTGTAATCAGGCTCTAAGTGGCCACCCAGTGTGACATCTGCTTCCCACAGCCAAAACGCACTTCCAGAGCTCTCCTGCAACCCCCTGCTCCTCACCAAGCTGTTGATCATCTGCTTCGGCAGCTATTATAAAGGGACACCCCTCAGCAGGGCTGCCTACCCCTCACACATTCTGTCTGCAGTTCAGACGGTCTTTGTCAACAAGCATGATGGTATGTGCCTAGATGCCCTCAGACAAGCAAATTACTTTAGTAGTATTAAAGCACGTGCTCTTCCACTCCTGTGATGCCCCTCCCATGAACCCCCTAATCATTACACAAGTCAGTGAATTTTAGTGAACAGTTAAACCTGAACCCATATTTCCAGCAAAAAATGCATGTTGTACTCCGTCCATGTATACAGCACTTACTGAACCATGCCTGCCATTTAGAGTTACTGAACCTTACCCTATTTATATAAGCTAATGCTTTCCAGAAGAAGGAAAAACTGAGAAAGAGATAAATGGAGATAAAGTGATCACACAAAGTGTGTTGTTATGACTTGAGTCTCATTGTCCCACGGGGATGCTCAGCCTCTGAGGGAGCAATGCAAATCTGCCCATTATCTTCTGACTAAAGTAATTTTCTGTGGCATAATGTCATTTAGCAGCATAGGAAAGTTACCGGACAGTTTGGTTCTGAAGCTTGACCCGAAGGTATCAGGTATCAGAGCGCCTTACACGAGCACCAGTTGCGTTACATGAGGACACATTCATTTTTGTTAGGCACGGGGAGATTAAGTGATTTGCCCAGAATCACAGGATGTTGCGCGTCCTTGCCGAGACACAAACCAGGTTCCCCAGATTTGAGGTCGACCGCCCTAGCCATTAGGTCAACTCCTCTCCTCATTCATTAAAAGGCAATATCTCCCAGTGCAGCAGATAATATTAATGAGCATTCTTCCCACCATTGAATCAGCCATGAAATGCAGGTGGGGATACATCCCCTACCATCATACATCACCAGAAGCTGAGCTCTGCAAAATACTGTCTATTAATTCTATTTGTTAAATCTTAAAGTATGTGTGTATGTTATAGCTGAGTTTCACATGATCTAAGCCAGATGAAATCAGTGGGGTTTCATAATGTTGGTCGACATGCTCATAAAGCGTTATAGCATTGGGTTGACTAGCATGTTGTTACCGATTGACACTTAGAAACTGTGAGCCAGAGTGTGAGTTGCCAGAGAGATGTGACAGCCTTTCCTTTGCATGCAAGCTATACATCTCAGAGCTGGCTAGCCTACCCCTTACAAAGGAATGAGTGCCAGGGTGCTGCATAGGGCGGCCACCTCCCAGCAGGTCTCTAGGGACATTGTTTCTAGTCCTGCTCTTTTATGTAGCCTAATATATTCTTGGTGTTGTAGTCTTGTTTTCCTTAAATTTAACTAGTTATATTAACACACCAGAAATCACTGATTTGTAAGCAAAGTTCAGTACCGGAGACAGTGTCCATAATGATCTGGAGTGACGTGGTCAACCTAGCGCTGCAGGAACATAGTGCAGATCTGCAGGTGGCTTGGCAGCTAAAGAGACAGCATTTGCATAGGGAGGGACCTACATTGGGGTCATGGTAAACAACAGGGTCTTAGTGAACACAACTTATGCCCCCCAGGGTCTTTGTGAATTCTGTGTCTACCTCTATGTTTTAGTACACACAATGTCTGACCAAAGATCTTTGTGCACACAGCATCTGTTCAAGGGTCTTAGTGCACACCATGCTGTCCACCAGAGTCTTTGTGCACACATCTCCAATGAGTATCTTAGTAACTTCGTGCCTGTTATCAGGGTCTAGGTGCACATAGCATCAGCAGTGCCATAGTGTCTATCACCAAGGTCTCGGTAAAGACTAGACCGGCTATAGTATCTGTTGCCTATGACTTAGTGCCCCTTGCATTGGCCACTTGTGTCTCACTGTTAATGTCTTAGTGACCACTGTTTCACATACTGGGCTATTAGTAATATTGTTGGCCTTCAGGATCTTATTGACCCTTCATCGATCACCACAGTGACATCACTCCTATCTTAGTGCCGAAGGCTTTTAGCAATGAACTTATATTGAAAACAGTCCTTTCCACACACCACCAGGATCAAAACACAAATTCACTGCCTCCCACTTTCAGGCCTGAGGACAAGTTGTATATGAGTTAGAAGAATAAACATTAATCCGAACAAATCCCTGTGAATCAGTGGTGACCTCTGGCCTCATGGGGCACTTCAAGACCATGTCCCATATTCTGAAACGTACCACAGATGACAATGTCACACAACATAATTGTTCTGCCATAGGGCACCAAAGCACCATTGCTAATATTTTGTGGGTATCCCTGCTTCAGAGGGAAAGATGTCCTTCCTTCACTAGCTGCAATCTATCAGAGGCAGCAAGCAAAGTAACCTCAGCAGCTGTGCTCAGTCCCCTCCTCACTCATTGAATACCATGATAACATGCAGATTTCTGTACCCAGTAAAAGTGTGGTATTGTTGGATACAGGAAACTCTAACGAGTGCTCTTTTGTTCCAGAACCTCAGCCATGTTAGAATGAGTTTGAATTTTAAGAAGGTTGTTTACCATTAGCATGTTTGTATTGCAACAGTCAGGGGCTCATGCATGCGCCCATTTTGTGAGGGATTTGTTGCCGCAATTTTCAGACGGCATTTGCTATTACAGGATACAATCTTCTGGTTTAAATATAAGTTGCAATCATTTGTGGTTGTAGGGCCAGATGTATGACCATTGGCAATTGCGACTTGCAAATTGCGCCAAATTGCGAGTCGCAATTTGCGAGTCGCAATTGCCAATGTACAACAGTGTCTGAGAAACTGTTTGCGATTCCCAATGGGGTCGCAAATTGCCTGCCTCATGCATATTAATGAGGCTGTCGCAATTTGCGACCCCATTGGGAATGGCTGGCACTCCCAGGGATGGTGGCCTGCTGGGGTCAGCAGACCTCCATGTCTGGGACTGCTTTTAAATAAAGCAGTTTTTTAAAAAAAATGCAGCCCGTTTTCCTTAAAGGAAAACAGGATGCATTTAAAAAAAAAAAATGAAACGTTTTTGTTTCATTTTTTAAGGGCAGGTAGTGGTCCCTGGGACCACTGCCTGCTCTGAAAAAATGTTTGCGTACCCATTCACAAACCCATTTGCACATGCAAAAATCAGTCGTACATCTGGCCCGTAGTCTGTTATGAAGCATAACCTAAGAAATGTTTTTTTGTACTGGAGATGGTGGCACACACCAAGATGGCCGGGTCCTCTGAGCTCCATAAGACCTGCCTATTGATGGAGATCTAAAGGACAACTTTGGCCAGAATTTCATTTACACAGCTCAACTTTAGGTGTCCCTTGCCTTTGGGAGTAGGTTGATGTTAAAACATTATGTTTGCCATCCATCATTCACTCAATGAAAATTAAGTCAAGCCACTGCCCACCATACAACCTTAGTTCTCTTCTGGTTTTCTCACATGCATAGCAGCATTCCTGGAAGAAGAGAGGCAAGCCTAGAGGGTATTAATGCCCACTTGCTTCCATAACAACATATTTAAACAAGTAATTACTCTTTATCTCGGATATTTATAGGAATATACTGTGCTTCTTTCACTAAAATAATTTATATATGCAAGAGCTTTGCAATTCATATTGTATTACTTATTTAAACCCCTACTTAGTACTTCAGAGTGGTTCTCTGGTTTTCTTTATTTAGCTCCTAATCTGGTTTTCTTTATGTGGTGCATTTCTTGTTGTTCATGATACCACATGCTGGAATATCAAATCTATCCATAAAAGTATGTCATTCACCTCCCCAAAGTTTCAGCATTTAGTAGAAGATAAAGGCTGCTTCTACATATACTCTACATCTGCTCAGGCAATACAAGAAAATTAGATGTTTCATTGCCACCCATTAGGTCTAAAGTTGTGGAAATACAAGAGCACACAGTAAATTTGTTGAGACAATTCTTGCTATACACTTTAATACTGATGTCATTGGCACTGATATAAAATATATCTAAAGAGAATTAGCATTATTGCTTATGAGAGTCTATGACAATAAAACTAAAAATAGAAATGCTAAATCAAAAATCTATCAACTATCCATGATATTGGCTCAAGTTACTGCAAGGAAGCATTTACTCCTTGATAAAAAGAAATCGACTATATAACCTTCACATTTTAAATACCCTTTAATATTGAAGGGCAAAGTTTAATAAAATATCTGTAAAGCCTATTATCAAAGTTGCTCAATGTAAAATTTGTTAAAACATTTTGAATTGACAAAGCTCACTCAAATTCTATAGTATCACAAAGCAAATCAATTCAAGCATAGACAGGTCATTTTTAAGGGTTTGCTTCTCACCATCCCATGATTTGGAAGGCAGTTTGAGAGGTATGATATTTACTGCTGGAGGGTAACAAGATCTACATACTGTAAGATCTCGTCAAGTAGGAAATAGCTATTCACAGAGAATTTGCAGCATAGAGACCCAGAGTGAAAAATGCTTGATATAATTATAGTCCATTTGATACATCTGTCATGAGAATTTGCAAGAATGGCATCTCAAAATCTTCCAGCTATCCCCTGACTTTGGGTCTGATTTACGAATTTTCAATTTTGCAAAAAGCGGTCACAATTTGCGCACTGAATTTTTGTGAATGCGAATTTGCGAGCCGACCTATGTCAAATTTCCAAATTGTAGTGGTTCACCATTCAACCTACCTCATGAATATGCTTGAGGCAATTCACAAATTGCGCCCCATTATAATTGGCTTGAATCACAGGTATGGTGACCTGCTGGGGTCAGCAGACCCCCATGTCTGTGATTGCTTTCAAAGAAAGCTTTTTTTTTTAATGCGGCCTGTTTTCCTAAAAGGAAAATTGAACACATTTAAAAAAATGAAAAGTTTGGCAAACCTTTTTTTAGGAGTAGGGAGTAGCCTACACCTAAAAAACTTTTTTGTCAAGATTCTCAAAGGGATATGGGGTCTTGTGGGGACCCCATCCCATATGCAAATTATCACCAATTTGGATTTGGTGGTAAAATATTATTGTTGTGCGACCTGGTTGCAATCGCAAAACATTACTATATCTCTTAAGGAAATGGTATGTGGAAGGGATGCCCTTTATACACCCCTTCCAATAGGCAATTCCTTAATGGTCACTTAATCCATTTAACAATTCAGAAAACCTTTTTTCCACTCCTTAATTGGTTTTAGTAAATTCAAAAAACTGTTTTAGCGGTTAACAACTGATAAAACATTTTGTGAATCAGGACCCTGGTGAACTATTTTGATCAACATGACCTAATAATGAATTCTCAAGACTTTGCTGATCTTTAATGATTTCATTTACAGATAAATGACTGTAGCGCCATTCTTACACAAAATATTGATGAAACAGGAAGTTCTAATGTTCATTTTTGTGTGGTTCATACCTCTGTACTATCATTTTTATTTTTATGTGGTTCAAATTATGGAGCGTGTTTAATAATGGTTACCTTGTTTGTCTCTTTATATATAAGTAGAATCTACCTAGTAACATTTTAGTTATTATTTTCCCCTTCTCTCCTTAATGCTCATTAACCCTGTCTTTTATTTCCTAAAGCTTTCACAAATATATTCAGATGGTTCTCTGAATGTGAAAGACATGCTGTTAAGAAAGAAAATTACAGAGTTTAGACCTACATATAAATCTAATAAGTTCTTACTTCAAGAAACTCACATTAATGATTAAAAAAATATCTTCACAATGGTCAAAGGTTGGTTGGGTGACCTTCTGTCATCTGTGCATAGTCCATGTCAGTTATCATTTGCAGATATACATTTTAAAAAGTGCGCACTGCAGTGATAGTGTTCCTTTCCTTTCAAAACAATCTCTGCACCCTCTGTCTTCTTTCTCCACAACAATCCACTCCCATAGGTCTGTGCAAATCGCAATTGATACCACTTTGAAGATAACACAATGAAATGAGAAAAAATATATGTAGCGCTTTGATCTGGTGTTACACCTGTTTCTAACCACACTTTTTGTTTGTGCGTGCAGTTGGTATGACTTAGTTGGGTTATGTGCCTAATGTAAATATCTGTGTGTAGCCTGTAAATCACAGATTTGAATACTGTTAAATACACTCAGTCTTTCCATTTTCTACGTTTAATACAGTTCTTGATTTAGGGACCCCACCAAATAGTTTTGCCTATGATAGCCCTGCACTGCCCCATAATTTCATGCTTCATTGCTGACAGGCAGTTGCTCACACACCTGTATTGCAGCTCTGCCGGTCATCAAATTAGTTTCTACTCCTAAAACTGTTTCTGCGTTGCTTAATTTGTAAAAAAAATAAAGTGCAGGGGACCAATGTTTTTCTTAGGAGCCTGCTACCAATGCTTCTGAATGCCAGGGTTGCCGAAAACCAAGGCTTGTTATGTTAAGATATATGGACCTGTAAGGTGCCAAACCAACTCCATGAGGTGTATCCATGCGCACTAAAACTCTACAGAAAGAAGCTGGATTCAGGAAGTGATGGCACAAGACACTGTTATAACAGCCCGGTCTTAGGTTCTAAGTTTGTTTTTAAAAATGAGAAAATTGTTGGCAACATGAAGGGGGGAAGGGGTGAAGGGGTTCCACTTGTGCGCCTCCAGGTAAGAGAAGGCATGTCCTCCAGTATGCATATGGCCGATATGTGTTAGCTCTAGTTATGTTGTATAGGGTGCCCTGCTACTCAGATAGTGAAGTCCAGTGCCACTGAGGTGCTTTTTCCATGTCACAGAGCAACCTAAAAGTGGTCCTTTCTAATAGGTAGTCCATCCAGAACCTTGAAGTGGGGATCCGTTGAGGTGCGAGCTGGGAGGTTGAGAATAAGGCAGGTGGCAGAGTTTTGTACAACGTTCAATCTCTTTATGAGGTACTCAGGAATGCATGCATTGAGAACATTGCCGTAGCTAAGACAGGTGGTGATCAGGGCTTAGGTAATAGTCTTGCAGGTGCTGATGGGGAGCCACTTGAACCATTCCGAGGGAACTGAAACAAGTAGAGTGGACAGAGGCGATCTGCTCCCTCATGGATAGATTGCTATCCAGAATGATCCCTAGGTTCCTGGCAAAGTTAGTAGGTACAAGCAGTTTAAATAGTGCGTTGTGCCATCATGCATCACACTGAATGGAGAATTACTTGCTAAAGAGGCTCACCTCTTTCTTATCTACATTGAGCTTAAGGCAGTTTTCCTTCATCCAGTTTACTTCTTGGGGCATACAAGCAGTGAATTCGACCTTAGTTTCTGATTGAGACATTTTCAGTGATGGAAACATTGTGGTTGGTATCATCTATGTAAGAGTCAATGTTAAAACTGAAAGATTTCATAATCCCAACCACAGAGTATATATAGATATAAAAAAGGGTGGGACTCAGAAAGGAGCCCTGAGGAGCACCGCAGATATTTTTGGTGGTGTCAGAAAAAAACAGAGGTAGAAAGACAGCGTGGGTTCTGTTCGATAAGTATTTGACTCAGAATTCGAACCAATTCAGAGGAGTAGATGCCAAAACTACGTAGACAACTGAGCGCAACAGAGACCTTATCAAAGGTGGCTGTGAAGTCTAGAGCGATCTGTGCTGCAGATGTATCCTGATCCAGACGGCAGCAAATGTCATCAGTGGCTGCTAGAAGTGCTGGTTCAGTCCTGTGGGCTGCTCTGAAACAGGATTGTGAACTATCAAGATGAGAGTTAGCCTCAAGGTATTGATTGAGTTGGGAATTGGTTTGCTTTTCTCGCATATTGGCTAGGGGAGGCAGCAAGTACATTGATCTAGAGTAGCTAAGGGATGAAGGGTCAACAGTGGGATTTTTGGGAAGAGGAAGAACTTTCACCTATTTCCAGATTTCAGGCATGGTGGCAGGGCCGGACTGGGAACCGAAACCGGCACTGGCAAAATGCTCGGCAAGCCCCCCTCTGGTGGAGGAGGAGTGCGGCCGAGCTGTTTGCAACAGCCGGTTTTGGCCGATTTTGTTACAGGGGGCCGATATTGCCGGCCCCCGGTAACAAAAACGGCCCCCACCCTGGCAGCCCCCCGGGGAAATGCCCGGTGCCCGCTACGGCCAGTCCGGCCCTGCATGGTGGTAGAGCTAAAAGACCTATTAAAAAGGCCAGCTAGAGTGGAACCAAAGAGCTCCAACGAGTCAGAGAAAACAAAATTTGGAATGGGTCTACTGGAGATCCAGATCTGATGGCACGTATAGTCTGATAGACTAGGTCAGAATCGATACAAGCAAATTTAGGGAAGGAGCAACCATTGGTGAATATAAAAGGTGAGTTAGGGAACGTTAGTGTATCCACTTGGGGTTGGGTGGCAAAATTGGTGTAGTTTTTATCGATTTTGCTATTCAAAACTTTTAAGAGCTCAGAACAGACAGCTCAGGATGTAGGAATAATCTGAGAACAGGTGTCAGGCTGTGAGAAATCTCTAGCAATAGAGAAGAGTTTTCTGGATGAATTATTGCTAGAACGGCAATACTAGTTTTGATTCACTTAATGCTTTGTTCATCCAGAACCCTACACTTCCTAACTATCCTCCTCTAGCAGAGTCCTTTTCATTCCTGATTTCTCTCTTTGTCATTCTTTTCCTATCTTTCTCACCCTCCCTTTCTCTCTCTTCTGCCTTTCTCTCTTTTTATCTGGGTGAAAGTCAGATAATGAAAAATAAACTCTGTTCCCCAAAAATGAGTGCCTGTACACACCAGTTGCAACTCCCAGAATAAATTAAGCACTGGAGTAATTCCAAAATTCTGTGCAGTACACTGTGGTTCGGGCACATCTGCTTTCTTCCAATGTGGAGTGTGTGTGTACATACCAGGTAGAGGCTCCTGTCTCTCACACACCCGAGTCCCACCTCTATCTGTCCTGTGACTTGCTCATTACAATGACGTAGCGTTTGTCGCGTTTTTTTCTCTCTTGTTACTCCTGAATCTGTCTGATTCAATTACATTGGCAGTTGACTCTCAGTATAGAGAAAATGTGAGCACTTACATTCTTTAAATTATCAGAATGGCGCAATGGTCATTTCTTTTTGTCACCTTATATTAATGACCCCCTGAACTCTGTCCTCTAACACCAGGGGTTTCTGTATACTTTCTCTCATGCTTCCTACTATAGCGATCTAGCCCTTCTCACCACGTGGGCTAGATATTAAATCCTGAGGAAGGCCAGGCAGGGACAGGGAGACCCCCTGTGCTGGAACCATGTTAGACCACACCAACGGCTCTGTGTAATTTGTACTAGGCCGCAATACCACCAGACTGTAAAGCCACATTATTTACAGTGCACTTCAAACATCTGAGGGTGCCGACTTTACACCTGTGACGAGGGTGCCCGTGCTTCTCGCCCTGTCCTGCGGTGGCCGCGTGCTCTGTCTGAGTGTGCAGTGCTTGTGCCACAAAGGGCTTGGGCGGTATGGCTCTGCCCCAGCTGCTTGGCAGTACAGGGCTCATGTCAGCCCTTTGTTCCAGACTGCGTGTGCAGCCCGGCTGCCCTGTGAGAGTGGTTCTTGTCCCAGGTGAGCCTCGCCCTGGCGTTTTGCCTGCCTGGTGTCATATGCAGGAGCCCTGCTTCAAGCAGGAGAATGACCTAGTTGAGGTCGCGCCAGAGCCCGACGCATCGCTCCCTGCTGACAGCCTCTGGGTGAGTCGCACTATAGCTCCCTCTCTTTGGCTTTGCATGGAGGGAAACGCCTCGTGTCATACGCGCTCAGCCTTCACGTGCTGCAGACTGCAGACAAGCCTAGCCAATGCCTTACTGTTAGCACACAGGCCCAGAACAGCAGTAGGACTGCCCCTCCCATCATAAGAGGCCACCGGAGGACTCCAACGTGCTGCCCTCAGCCACCTGCCCCATTCTATCCAAGGAAAGAAAAGCAAATTCACCCACAAGCTCCACAAGAACAAACTAGGGCTACTAAAGTATGAAGGCATTATAAACAAATCAATAAGTGATAAAGCCATGGCCGCCATACCATCCATTGAACCATTTGTCATTGAAGGTCCCAGATGGAGAGACTGGGTTGAACGTGTATTCTTATTCGTTGAGGCTACTAAAGTGGAGGATGTGCAGAAGAGGGCAATGATTCTACACCTAGGGTGCAAGGATGTGCACAAGATTTCCAAAACAATTGCGGAAGCCACACCCAAAACACATGCAACGCTTGTTGCGGCCCTTATTGCCTGTTCTGAACCCAGGGCGAACCAAGACTATGAGAGGTTGTGTTTCGCCATGCAGCAGGCATATGAGTTAATTGACACTTTTTATAACAGGCTCAAGGAGTTGGCCAGCACGTGTGGGTTCGCAGATGAAAACAAGGAAATAAGGGGCCAGATAATCCAAGAGTGCGTGTCAGTGAAACTTCGCGAGCACATTCTCGAAGAATCAGGAAAGTCACTAACCGACATCCTGACTATGGTTAGGACCAAAGAACTTTTGAAAGCTTGGGCATCCCACATGAAAGCAGTAGTTAACAAACCAATAAAAACAGGCCCAGTCAACGCTATCACCCCGATGCCTGGCCCAGGGCAGTCAAAAAAAAGTGGAGTGCCATCCAGATCATGCGGCTATTGCAGAGGGCCGACACACTGCCCGGGAGAGTGCCCTGCGAGAGGGAAGAAATGCACGGGGTGCAGAAAATGCAACCATTTTGTGAATGTGTTGCTCGAGCAAAGGGAGGGTCCCTTGCACAGCAGCCAACGCTGTTCTGGAGGCACCATAGCACACCAGCAAAATGAAAGACAACGACAGCGAAGAACACAGAATTCATTCCATTGGTACCGCATCCCAAACTCTGCGTCGTCCACCTTAGTGCCAAATACAGATGGGTAATTACTCAACATTAGCCGTCGTGGACACGGGGGCGTCCATAAACATAATGTCAACCGAAACATACCAGACCCTGCATCTGTCACCACGTCTCCACCAGTTAAAGATCAAGGTGTTTGCTTATCGACAAGACAAGTATTAGCAATGCAAGGAAAATTCTGAGTGACCATCATCTTTGAGTCACGATCTGTAGAAGCGCTCATCTACATGGCGGAAGAAGGGCATGGCATGCTGCTGGGGTGCAGGGCTGCTGAAGCCATCGGCATTGTAACTTTTGCATTCGGAGTCTATCAAGAGGTGATCACCCACCTCCTAGAGGAATTTATTGAAGGAATTCAACGGCATAGGATGCTTGAATGGGAGAGAGATAAAACTGCACATCAACAAATCAGTGGAGCCCATAGCCCTCTGGCACAGACGCATCGCCTTCCACTTGAGGCCCCAAGTCAAAAAAGACTTGAGCAAGCGAGAAGTGGCTGGAAGCATTGAGAAGGTGACTGGGCCCACACCGTGGGTGTCCCCAATCGTGGTGGCCTGGAAGTCCAAACAACCTGGCGGGGTGCGCATATGTGTTGAAATGCACCTACCGAATGTTGCCATCAAGAGAGAACGACACCTGACCCCAGTGATAGATGACCTGATCAGTGAACTGAGCAGGGCCTGTTGGTTTTCAAAACTGGATTTATGCTCTGGCTATCACCAGTTGGGCCTAGCAGAAGAGTCCCGCTCCATAACAACCTTTTTGACCCATATTGGCCTACGGAGATATAAGCGACTGCACTTTGGCATCTTGAGCACCGCTGAGGTTTTCCAAAATGCCATCCACAAACTTCTCGCCGATCTCCTGGGAGTCATCAATGTCAGTGACGACATCATGATCCATGCCAAGTTCATACCTGAACACAATGTACGGCTCAGAAAAGTCCTTCAAAGGATCCAAAACTCTAGCCTGACCTTACATCGCAGCAAATGAAAATTCCTCAAACCAAAACTCAATTTTTATGGTTCTGTGTTTTCCTCTGAAGGGGTAGCGCCCAATCCAGACAAAGTGTTGGACATTAAAGATGCACCCCCACTGACGTCACTGTCCAAGGTACACAGTTTTTTAGGCATGGTAAATTACTGTGGGGGATTCTTCAAAGATCTGATGACGCTGAATCAGCCACTATGAGACCTCACCAAGTCACCGGTGCCCTGGTAGTGGGGCCTGAAACAGGAAAAGGCTTTTCAAACAACCAAAGATGCTCTGTCTGAGGATAAGACATCAGTGCACTTCAACCCCTGCAGGGACACCACCATAGCCGCTGATGCTGGCCCCAGAGGCCTGGGGCCGTGTTGATGCAGCGACATGAGAAAGCAGAATTCACCCTGGTAGCATTCACAAGCAGATCTCTCACAGATACTGAGCAATGGTATTCTCAAATCGCGAAGGAGGCAATAGCACTCCACTGGGGGTGTCGCCATTTACATTGGTATGTATACAGACATCCATTCATGGTCACTACCGACCACAAACCTCTAAAACCCCTCTTTTAAGAAACGGCATCCAAACCGCCCCTGCGGATTGAGAAATTGATGCTCCAAGAGTACAACTGCCAGGGTGAGTAATGGTCCGGTTCCCGAAATCCCACAGATTACCTCTCCAAACACCCTTGTGCTGCCACGCTGGAGGAGGAGGACGAGGCAGACGAAACAGAGGCCTATGACTAATACGTGACAGATCGGTCTCATCCTCTCCCGCTATCCATGACAACCATCTGCCAAGCCTCCGGCAACAAGGGCTGCCTGCAGAAAGCTCTTGAGGTCGTCAAAACCAATACGTGGCACGTACTCCAGACTCAATGGAGCCAATACATCACCGAAGTGCGCCGTATCCTTGAAAGCCTGTACAACGTCCAGCATGACTTAAGCTTTGATCCTGATGGGTGCCTCCTCTGAGGACATCGATTTGTCATTTCATCCTGTCTAACCCACCGAGTGGTCCACCTCACCCATGCCAGACACCAAGGGATGGTCAAAACAAAGAGCTGACTGCAGCTCAAAGTATGGTTCCCTTTGATGGACGAACAAGTTGAGACCATGGTACGGTCCTGCACCTGGTGTCAGGCCTCCGGTGAAGCCAGCCCGCCAGCTCCGGTGGTGACTGAAAAGGAGCGTAGCAACCATGGGCATCTGTAAGCCTGGATTTTTGGAGCCCGCCAGGTGGAAAATACACCATGTAGTGAAAGATGACTACTCGAAATATCCAGAAGTTGAAATCCTTTCCTCCTTGAGTGCACAGGAGAAAATACCCAAACTGGTGAAAGTAATGGCCACTCACGGTTTAGTCAAAGAACTGTGGACAGACAACCTTCCACCCTTCCAAAGACAAGAATTTGCGTCCTATCTCAAGTTCCTTGGCATTGCACACAAGAGGATCACCCCACGTTGGCCTCAAGGCAACGCAGAGGTAGAGCGGTTTATGCAGACCTTAAATAAGGTCATTTGGATTGCCGCCGCCAATCAACAATTACCTGAACTGGCTATATACTCTTTCCTGCATAACTACTGACAAACCCCGCATTCAACAACCGTGCGGGCCCCCAGGCACCTCTCAATGGGCCGGGTGGTTGTGGGCTCTATCCCCCATCACCCGGATTGGCATCCCGATGCCATCGATGACCAAAATTGTGTATGAGAAGAGATTAGCGTTCAATGCTCGAGACAGGCGGAACCGGCGGGCCACGGTATCCCCTCTCAAATTGGGAGATCTGGTGTTGATCAAGGATCGGTCCCCAGGAAGCAAGTTCTGTCTGCCCTTTCAACACAGCCCTTGGACTGTCACACATCTGCATGGCACCAAAGTGACCACTCGGCGTGGATCAGAAGAGGTCACGAGAAATGTTTCACTGTTCAAACAGTTCTACACCAACAATTCTACACCTCCAGAGTGGGACAGTGTCCACCACAATGCGGACAATCAAGACACCTTTTGTGAACAAGGGGAGAGTGTTCATTCTTCGCCGAGACCTGCAGGCTGTGAGTCGGATGACTCCAACTCCCCCATGAGCAGCAAAGTTGTTCCTGGCCAAGCGCAGCCAGACCTGCCGCCCAGCCATGATGCCTGCACCAGGTATGGACTCCGGAGCAACCCCACGTCATCGAGTCTGCTTCGAGACCATCTGATGTGAAGCTGTGTCCTGTGGTATCAGGTAACCATGAGCAGGTATGCTGATGTTTGACCTGCAAGATTGGTAACAATAAAAAGACACTCAAGACATTGTACTTTTGTCATGGTTTAAATATGGTGTCTCCGCCAAATCTCTGCCTCTGGGGTTTTTGTTTGTTTTATGTTTATGTTTGTTGCTTTCCATATTTGGGGAGGAATGTAATATTGTTCAAGTGACGTAACTGGACAAATGGACCCCTGGACTATGTCCTCCAAACCCGAGGGTTTCTGTATACTTTCACCTATGTTTCCTACTATAGTGGTCTAGCCCTTCTCACCACATGGGCTTGATAATAAATATTGGGGATGGCCAGGTGGGGCCAGGGAGACCACCTGCATCGGAACCATGTTAGACCACACCAACAGCTACAAATAATTTCTTCTATGCTGCAATACCACCAGACTGTAAAGCCACGTTACTTGCTGCGCACCTCAACCATCTGAGGGCGCCGACGGAGCCCGGGCCGGGGAAGGCAAAGCCGGACCCAATGGGGGCCCGGGACAAATGCCGTCAGGAGGCAGGAGGCCCCCCACCGCCCATTTGCATAGCCCGCAATAGGGGGGGACCAGAATTGGTCTCCCCAGGGAAAGCTCGGGCCCCCTCCAATACAGGGATGAGCGGGCAAGCAGCGAGGGGTGATAAGTAGGGGCACTAGGCCCAAGAAGGGCACAAACCCCCCCTCGCAAAAGAACAAGGAGAATTGCATCGCCGGTCAAGGAAGAGAGGAGCTGCGCAGCAGATCGCCGGTCGGAGGCAGCGGGAACCAGCGTGAACCGGATCCCATGTTGGTGGCCTACCTGAAGTCGGAGTGGTGATCAAGCAGCCTCCGAAATCGGCTCGGATACCCCAGCGACCAACCGAGGAAGGAAGCGGGACTGAAGGAGCAGCGGACGGGGCACATTGAGGCAGCCGGTCTCCTTGGCAGCACTTGGAGCCAGCCAGCGAGGAGCAGCGGCGGAGCGGCGGGGTGATCAGGTCCGTCTCAACCAGCGCCTGGAGCTAAGGAGGAGACGCGGCTGGGGACGGGCGTGGCCTGGTTAAAGGCGAGGCCCCTCTTAAAGGCACTCAGCCTCTTTCTTGCCCGCGCTCCCTCTGGATCGAGTTTGCGAGTGCTCTGGTCCCTGCAAGCTGAGCGCGGGCCACCGATATTGGAGCCTGCACCCATTGGCCTCACTTTCCCCCGGCAACAGAGAAAAGAAGGCAGTCGGAGACCAGCAGGAGGTTTCAGGTTGCTGCGAGGAGGGGAAAAGGGCACCAACAGCATCGGGGCCTTTTTTGTCTTTGCCCAGGAGCAGCAGGGAAGGGCAGAGCCCGGAAAGGAGACCGGTGGTGGGACTCTTTGTAGGAAACAGGCAGCTATAGAAACAGGCAAGCCCCCGGTGGCCACAGTGACCCAGGAGGGGCATTAAGGAGGCTATTTGGGCACAAGTTTTGTCATTGGAATATAGTTGGGGGACATTGAAAGTCACCAGTGCCCAAGGATTTTGGCACCCCTTCTGTCCAGCTCACAGGCACAAAGGGGTAGGAGCAACACAAGGTCCTGCTGGCAATGGCAAGTAAGCGTGGGCCAGCCAGGAGGAAGACACGGCTCCCCGCTCTCTTCAGGGCAACCCAGGAGCAGCCGGAGGCCTTCCAGAAGTGCCAAAAGAGGTGCAGAGGAGACACAGGGCCTGATTTTGATGACGATTTGCAAGCAATGTTGGAGAAGGTCAGGGCACTGGTAGCCCTGAAGGGAAAGATCTGGATGGATCAGCAGATCAATGAGGGAGCCCACGCAAAAGGGAAGAAGCAGCGGCAGGCATCCCCTCCAGCGCCGCCCTCCAAATCCGAGGATAGGGGGCATGCAGCCAAAACGGCGGCCCCCGCAAAGGTCAAAAAGGCAGGCACAAAATCCACCATTGCCAAGGGAGTGGAGTGAGTTGGGAAGAAGACCCCACAAGCCAGGAGCAGGAGGGCTGCAACCCCAGAGCTAGTGTCCCACTCAGAGGCCGACGGGAGCAGTGATGACGAGGGGTCTGTAGCCAGCACGGCGGCCCCCCAGGAGCCACGCAGAAGGCGAGCAGACGCGGCCGACAAGGAAAGTGGTAAGCATTACACACAGAGCGACAGAGGGGGCACGAGAGGGTGCAGCGCATTGGTCCAGCAGAAGGGAGACCAGGGCAAAACATAAACATGGGCACACAGCTGGGGGTGCGCAATGTAGCAATACAGGGGCCCTGGTCCATACAACCCCCATGGCAGACAGGGCTAGGCAGGGAACAACAGGATTTCCAAGGGGAATCATGGGGCCCAGGGACTGCTCACCCAGCGGCTTGGATGCCCTGGTGGCAGTGGCCAGGGGCAGGAGCTCCTTTCAGGGGAGGCCTCCCCTGGGGCACGGAAGGGTAGGGGGGTAGACAGAAGCCAGACCAGAGGGCGGACCGGAGGGGCGGCGCAAAGGGGGCTACAAGCAAGGGAAAGGGGTACTCCAACCAGATACATCAAAGCGAGAAGGAGAGACCCGAAGTGACCACACAGGAGGGTACAGCGGCCCCCGGGGGAATTAATACAGGTGCAAGGGGGCGGGGAGGGCCAGGACCCTAAGGGGAAGCTGGCCAGTGAGTACCTGCGTCCCTCCCCAGCGGATCCCCCACAACCACAAAACTTTTAGGGCTGGCCAATCTCATCCCCCTGGCAGTGAAGGAGAGAATATGGAGGAAAGAGTTTATAGACATTTTCTCACTGCTGGAAGTGCGCCAGGCAGGTTTAGACCTAACAACACAAGACAAGAAGGACGATGACAGGAGGGACGGACGCAAGCCCAGAGTAGAGAGATCAGTAGAAAATTGGCTGAAAGCATTCAGGACCTTGGCTTGTGTTTTCATAGAAAAGTTCACCCAGAGTGCAGCAGCACTGATTTTGTACGAGCAAAAAGTGCATGAGGCGCAGCAGCAATATCAGGGTGATGCATGGTTGAGATACGATGAGGGCTTCAGGGAAAAGATGCAGGTATGGCCAATAATGGAGTGGGACTGTCAGGACATGGAAGGTTTCACAACGCACATGGTGGCGGCCAGGGAGGGGGTCTCCACAAAAGAGCACAATTTTCGTCCCTACGGGAGTAAAGGTAAGTATGACGGATAAGAGCAAGGTTTCAAAGGGAAAAACCAGGGCAGTAACAAGTCAAGTAAATCATGCTGGAAGTTCGACAAGGACGAATGTAAGTGGGGGGCCACATGCAGATTTAAGCATGCTTGTGGGTCATGCGGGGGAAGCCACCCCGCCATTCACTGTAAACGGGCTCAAGGGACAGGGGCCAACAAAGATAAAGCAGGCACAAAGAAGTGATGAGCAGGCCCCCCCAGGTGGGGGCAGCGGGGGCACGGGCGGGGGGCAGCTGCTACCAACCCCCATAAAAGCCAGCAGGCTGTTATATTTATTGAGACAATATCCTAAGGCGACAGACAAACAACGGTTAGCAGAAGGTTTCACGCAAGGTTTTCCAATCCCTTACAAAGGTCCCAGGGGCGCCCGGGAAAGCCGTGACCTGAAATCAGTAAGAGACAACCTGGCGATGGCAAAACAGAAGGTAGTGAAAGAAGTTCAACTGGGGCGGGTGGCTGGCCCTTTCACCTCCCCCCCCACTGAAGGACCTGGTGGTATCACTGCTCGGCATGGTGCCCAAAAAAGAGGCAGGCAAATTCAGATTGATACATCATTTGTCCCACCCCCAGGGCGATTCCATCAACGACTACTTGGACCAGGGGGCGTGTGCTGTAGCCAACGCATCAGTGGATGACGCAGTGGACCTCATAAGGCAGGAAGGGAGAGGGGCACTGCTGGCAATACTATTACGACAAATGCTTACCCATGGGCTGCTCGATATCATGCGCATACTTCGAGGCTTTCAGCAGTTTCCTGAAATGGGATCTAGGGAAACGCGCTCCAAAAGGGGGGCGGGTCCACTACTTAGATGACTTCCTTTTCATCGGCAGGGCAGGCACAGGGGAGTGCGCCAACCTCCTGCACAGCTTCATGGTTCTGGCCCAGGAATTGGGTATCCCCCTAGCTCAGGACAAGACAGAGGGCCCGACCACTAAACTGTCTTTCCTCAGGATAGAGCTGGACTCGGTGGCCGGGACATGCAGACTGCCACCTGATAAGGTGACGGATCTAAAGGGAATCATTGGTAAACTGAGGCAGCAAAAGAAGGCGACGCTAGGCGAAGTGCAGCAGCTGCTGGGGAAGTTGAACTTTGCCACAAGGGTAATCCCCGCAGGGCGCGCCTTTGCTAGGCGCCTGGCTTGGATGACCAGGGGCATGACACCAAAGCACCACAGGGTCCGCATAACACAAGGGGTGAGGGAAGACTTGGGGCAGTGGGATAACTTCCTGACAGATTTCAATGGCACCCTCATGTGGCGTGAGCCTTGGGCGCAAGCAAACCAACTTGAGCTCTACACTGACTCATCTGGGGGTTCAGCTTTGGAGCCATCCTAGGAAAGGCATGGAGAGCAGACGCCTGGCCAGTATCCTGGCAGGATGCAGGGGTCACTGTCAACATATCCTTGTTGGAGTTGTTCCCAATTGTGGTGGCTTTCCACATTTGGGCTCAACGGCTAGCCAATAGGCAGATAACGCTATGGTCTGACAACCATGTGGTGGTGCAAGCAATTAACACAGGGTCAGCAAAATGCCCGGCAGTGGTCAACCTGCTGCGGAAACTGGTCGACTGCCAGCTGAGAGCAAATATCGCGCTTAGGGCAAGACACATCCCAGGGGTAGACAACTCAGTTGCCAATGCCATTTTTCGTTTTCAGTGGGTGAAATTCCGAGAACTCACCCAGGACACGGACCGAGGGATGACCCCGGTGCCGGAAGAGGTTTGGGCATGGGTAGACCTTATTTGATGACGATGCTGGACAATGCACTGGCCCCAAAAACAGAGACACGTTACCGTAAGTGTTGGGAAACTTTCGTGGCCAGGACAGGGTTAACAGGGGACCGGCAGGCAGGTCAGGAGGAAGTCTTAAACTTCATTGAGTGGGGCTTCGTGTCGGGCAAAACTAAACCGTGGGCCCAGACACACTTGTACACAATAGCATATTACACGAAAATAGCAACAGGGGAGGACCCAACCAGGGCCTTCCAATGTAGGATGGCAATGAGGGGCTGGGGCAGGTTGCAGCAGGCAAAGAAGGATACAAGGCGGCCCATCCATTTTAACATACTACAGCGTATGATGGGGTCCTAGGGGGAGTCTGCCGCTCGGAGCAGGAAACCATACTCTTTCGGGCAGCTTTTGCACTGGCATTTTTTGGGGCTTACAAGATCAGCGAGTTGGTAGCCCCAGTGGTCGGTGACCCAGGGACAGCATGCCTAAACAGGGGTGACATGGAGATATGGGATGGGCACATGGACATCCTGCTGCGACGATCTAAAACAGATCTAAAACAGACCAGGCAGGCAGAGGGAAGTGGACTAGATTAAACTGCATTAGGGACAAATCTTGCTGCCCAGTGTGCTTTCTTCAAAAGTACTTGGGACCCGGGGACGGGTCATTCCTCAACCGTTTTCAATTCATAACAGTGATGAGAAAGACTCTAGAGGCAGTTGGGCTTCCTGCTAGAGCGTTTGGGTCTCACTCTTTCAGATTAGGGGCAGCCACCATGGCCTTAGGACTAGGTTTGGCCGCCGAGCAAATCAAGGGAATAGGGCGCTGGGCATCCGGTGCATTTAAACTTTATATATGCCCTACGATGTACTAAGTCCGGTTTCACCAAGCCCCCTCCCGCCCGTCCAGGTCCCACCGTGCTGCGGAAGAAGGTATGGATCCTGGGTCACTCCTACGTGACGCGGGCTCAACGCTGGGAGGCAACGACTTGGCAGCTCTGGGGAGGAGGGTCTTCCTAGAGAATATGCAGGAAGGCCTCACAGCCATGGCTCGACTGATACGCCCAGCCGAAGTAATTTTTTCAGAAATAGTAGTGCGGAGGGCATGGCGTGGGGCCATGGACTTTGGGGCAGTGGAAAAATCCAGACAAAAACTCAATATCACCATGGCGAAGATATGTAGGGCCAACGGATGGGGTTTCGTAAGACACGGGTTCATAAATTTGAGGTCCCCGGGCTATCACCTGGAGGACAGGGTACACCTTACCGGGGTGGGAATGGACATGTTCCTACTGAACATCGTAGGGGTGCTAGAGCAGATGGGTTTCAAGTAAAAGAGACCAAGGGAGGGCAGGGCAGGTGGAGCTACCTCCAATCGTGAAACCGTAGGTAGCGTGGTGGAAGGAACACAAGAAAGGTAGAAAAAAAGAGATAAATTACTAAAGGTAGAAGGAAGGCTCACACAGTGTCCTTGGGATGCCTCACGGCAGGGGCACTGAGGGAGTGAAAGGCGGCTTACACCATAAAAGGAGTAGATGTGATGCTCCTGCAGTGCCCTTGGGATGCCTAATGGCAGGGGTACCGAGGGAGCGAGATGTAAGGACTCAGGCAGGATAGAGTAGATGCTCAAACAAGGTCCTTGGGATGCCACACGGCAGGGACACCTGGGAGCAGGGTGGGCCCATGAAGGGGTCCAGGGCAAGCGGGACAGCACTTGCAGCCCGGGCAGGTCCTGATGGACACCCTCCAAGTCGGAAGCAAGATGAAGCCTAAACCCGTAAAGTGGAGGCCCAGACAGGTGGGCCCCACCACTCCCTAGAAACTGAGTTGGCTGGGACCACATAATGACCAAAACGTACGAAGGAATTGCAAAGACAATGAAATGTGTTAAATGGATATTAAAATGACAATTGGAATGACCATGATCTTGCAAAATGTGTAACCATGTTATGTTGAATAAACTGCGACCTTTTATGGCACCAAAGCACGTTGTCAGTGGTGTGATTTGAAGGGTAAGATGGATGCAGTTTAAAGCAGGGGAGGGGGGACAACTCGCCTCATGGGAGGGGTTTTTACAGTGCGTGCGAAATTGCAAAGGTTTTTTCTCCATTAACGAGGAGTTGAAGTTGCGGGAATACAATTCCACAAAAGTAGATTTTGTGAGAAAAAAACACAAAACCCAACTTCCAGCGCCTTAATTGACTTGCAAAATAAGCCTTTGCAGGAAAATTCCTCTGAACTAAATTTTCATTTGTAGCAATGTGCGCCTACAGGTCAAGTTTTTCAAAACAGTAAAGCTTTGGCAGTTTTTTTAGAGTGAAATGTTTGGCGACTCTGTAAAATTTTAATTTCTCTATCTATAATGTAAACTGCGGTTTCAGTCCTAATTTTTCTATCTCTTTCCTCTCTACTACTTGAGAAAGGCTGTGATCCTTGGAAAGAGCATTTTTCAAGAGACTCATTCAAAGCCCCGGGCAAATCCCATTCAGGCGTAAATGCAATTTGCACCTAGTTCTATCTGGTTGTAGTAAGGTGTGCAAATTGATCACTCCGGGAGTGGGGGCGATTCCCCCCAAATGATCTGAGACAGGTAAAACGTGGCACAAATTGTGCTTGCAAATACCACACATTTCAATATTGCACAACTTGGAATAAGTGAAAACACTCACAATTAGTGTGTTGTATCCATAAGTCTGTACGAAAACCGAAGTGGAGCAGGAATGTCACTCCCTTAATTACTGCAAACTGTGGGTGCGGTTTTACCTCACTCAGGGGCATATTATCAAGAACGGCGTTAAAATTATCGCCGCTTTAGCGGCAGAAAACTGCCGCTAAAGCGGCGATAATGGGCTTGATAATATGCCCTTGAGAATTCCAATAGAAGCCCATGTTGACACCAGAACATGGGCTTCTATTGGAATTCTCAAGGGCATATTATCAAGCCCATTATCGCCGCTTTAGCGACAGTTTTCTGCCGCTAAAGCGGCGATAATTTTAACGCCGTTTCTTGATAATATGCCCCCAAGTTTTCACAGGACTCAAAATAAGACCTAAAGAAAGCGAACTCTAAAGCTGGAAGGGTAGCGTGGTGTTGCTGACAAGTGAACATGACCATATTTTATTAAAAAAAAAATGTCCCAACCACGACAGAGCTTAATTTTTAATTTGATGAACCGCGTTTCCTTCAGCAATATTGTCAAGGAATCCCAGATGATCGCAGATAATAAATTACGCAGAACGAACTGCTCTCAACTCTATGAATCAGATACCGTAGGCAGAAACCAGGAACCAGCGGGCATCACCATTGACGAATTACCCGAAAGACGTTCATCCGAATGTAAACTGTCCCCTCCCATGAGACTCCGAGACTGTATAAATACTTCCACCTCGACAGCAGTGAAGATGTGCATAACGTTTAGAGTA
Source organism: Calotriton arnoldi (assembly GCA_963921515.1). NCBI lineage: Eukaryota > Metazoa > Chordata > Amphibia > Caudata > Salamandridae > Calotriton > Calotriton arnoldi. The sequence goes on from CAWUFW010003593.1 coordinate 556,567, forward strand.
GTGACAGCTTGCGAATCATTCATTGCACCATATTTATAGCTCATTGTCATTTGCACAGATAAAAACCAGTGCTGTTTTTCCTGAAAATTAACAAAGAACAAACATTGGCAAACAAAGAGAGCTGGCTTTTTGGCAGGGGCAGTGTTTTGTAAACGTTAGGCGACGGTGTGTATGTTTCCCCCAGCTATCCGTCAAAGAAAACCCCATAACGGAGCAAGATCTTGTGTATAACAATATGGAAGCTTCGAGTAGGGCCAGTTTGACGAATAGATTGTATCAGCAGAGTTAAGTTGTCCCCTAAAAAAAGACTGCAATGAAAAGGAGTCAGAAGATGAAGATTGTATTATGAGTGGTGAACCTAAAAAAGCATATGCAGCAAAACATTGCACAATAGGTACCTTTAACTAAGGGCCAGTACTTTGTTGCACCTGTAACAAAGCCTATGCGCAGGTACATTTCTACTTTGTGAATTTGAAAAAACAGTAAATCTACACAACAGTTTATATCCCAATAGCAGAAAAAACATATGAAGGAGCAAGGATGAATAGTAAATAGCATGGTGTCTTTATGACAGGATAAACAAAAGAAAACATAAATCAGCAATGCAAAATGAGTACAAAAGTCAAAGACCACACACTGGCTTTTAAATGCAAGAAACGCACACTTATGAGGTTACCTAAATGGCTACTTGATGCCCCATAGCCAAACACCTAATGGGAACACAAACTAAACAATGCATCCATCCTAAAATGTCACAATCCTGATGGAAAACCCATCCAAGCAGTGGCAAACCATAAAAAACAAATAGGAGTCAATGGATGAAAGAGGCGGCCCCAAAGCCCACTCTCTTTCTGCATTTCTCCGACCGGAGCGGAGTTCACCGCCCAGACTTAGTAATTTTCTGTAAATTGTGTTATGCAGAATTACCAAAATTACATCAATTAAGTGGGCATAATTAAAATTTCTTGCAGGCCTAATTTTTTAAGTGTTAGTTTTTGTGTTATTTAAACAGCTAACAATGAATTCACTTTAACTTGTGCTTTTTAGTGAATGTCTATCTTTTTTAACATAAGGTACGATCTTATTACCATTCCTAACTATAACCTCACTTTATCCTTTTTTTATATGAATATCTTTGTTTTTGAGAATTCAGCCAACTCCCCCACTAATGACTACTTTAGCTCCTGCGCAGCACGAGCTGAAACAGGGACTAGCCTCTGGTGGACAGCCAACCCCTGCTGTGCACGGCCTTTGGCCATGCCCTGTGCCCAACTCTGCCGCGAGTGGCCATCTTCTGCCTTCTGCCATGCGCAACAGGAAATTGGTCACAGAGCCTGACCAACCCAGTGCGGGTGGCCAATCCCCTGCGGTGGCCAACTTTCAGGGATCTCCAACCCACATTTAAAAAATTATTTTAAAACTTTTGCCAGTACTGTGGTACTCTCTTGGTACAGGAAATCAAGCTTCCTCCCATAGTACTGCTGAAGGGCCATCATGGGTCCCATCTGGAGTACTGTGGTACCCTTTCCATAAGTTTTGTTTTGTATCTTTGGCCCCTGAGATGGTCCCTCTGGGTCCCAGCCCTGCCTCCCCTTGTTTTTGTAATACAGTTTTAGGATGCAGGGACAGAGTACCCGAGTCTTGTAAATGTAAGTCGCAGCATTTTTTTCTGATTTGCACCCTGCAAATCAGAACACTTGGTACCGAATCAGTGGTATTAAAAAGAGTTGAAGGGAGAAAAATCTCCCTTGGCCAATCAGAAGGCCCTATTATCTTTGAACATTTTTAGTTACATGTGACTCGGAGTTCCCTAGCCTCAGAAAGATTATTGGCTTTCGGCCTCAATCCTCTTTATGGTCATGAAACTCCTCAGTGACTTGTAATATCCTTATAATATACGGTCCGGAATAATTTATCCCATTTGTATATATACAGAATGGCAGTCACCACTGTATAGGTATAGTTAGGTCGAAGTTTCAATTCGAAGAGTGTTTTTTATTTTACTAATAACTTTGGCGCTAAAGGATGAATCTTCACTAAACTTTATAAAAAAACTTCATCCACCTTACCCCTTTCCTGGAAAGTTTTGGGGTGATCTGTCAAGCTGAGGACAAGACAAAAGGGAATCAAAGACTTCATTTTCCATGTTAATTTGCAGAGGAAATTTTGAAAAGCAATACAAAAATAAATAGCTGAACAGAATTACACAAAATGTTGCAGAAAGTTAGAACTATTAACTATTATAAAGTTAGAACCATAAAATTAAATACCCGCCCAATCTAACCAAAAAGGCCTCCCAGAACTTCAAACACAGACTTCTCAATCTGCACCCAGAAACCCAAATCTCTGACCCCTACTACTGCGCATCTAAAGGAACCATAATGAACGATCTCATCTTCTACACAAAAAAAAGAGCCCAATGGAGGAAAGCCATCTACTTGACGCTCTTGATCTCAACATCCAGGAAAACCTCGCACAGCCTAAGACTATACATTGCTCCCTCACCCACCTTCAATGCAAAAATAACCATCTCCATTTATAATAATGGGATAATCCTCATCTAGTCATCAGATTGCAACCTAGATCTATTCAACAAATTCTTCCCCATCATCAAACATGCAGTATCTAATAAAGACTCAGCCCCCTCTCTAGAGCATCCTGGATTTATACACGACCGGCAGGCACCCCAAATATTGCCCTTGCCCAGGCTAGCCACATTAAACAGTCCACTCTTATCCCCTACACACCCCACCATAGCAATCAGCCCACACAATACCAACTCCTCCATACCCCCTCATGGACCAGAGTCTTTCCCATCGAATCACCAAACCAATAGGCGCCCACAAATCACTGCGATAACAAGGGCCACCGAGTCACACAGCAACGAAAATATCTCCTCCACTCCGACCCCACCCCCGATTTCAGAATACAAGCCTAAAACCATCTCCAGCCAGACCTCCCCCTTACCATCACTCTCAGACCAGCACCAACCCAACTACACAATCCAGAGCACCCCCCTCCCTCCTGTCCCCCTGACCCAAACCAGGGCCATATGCTCCCATGCCTCAATAGAATCTAGACTTGACAAAATTACACAAGACCTTTACCAACTCAAGTCTGACCTACAGAGACTAATAAATATCACGTCAGAGCTGGCCTATAACGGATGGCCAAAAAGGACTCCAGAAAGTAATAGGCACATCCATCCACAACCCAACACATCCCACTCATGGCTTCCACAAACAGGCACACCTTACAACAGGTTGGCAACCATCTCACCACGCCCTCTCACAAGATGGCAATCTATACCCTACCACAACACCCCCACGAGGCCTGTCAGGCTTAAGGATTCGCTATCGGACAATGACATACACTCCCTTCTCCTCACATATAATCCTGCACACCACGAAAACCCAGACATCCTGACTCCCATACTAACAATTGCCTCAAACCCACACAGAGAGCCTAGGCCTAACTCCAGAGAAGTAAATAAGTCCAACCTTAAGCAGGTCCCCATTGTACCGACAACCTAAGTAGACACCAAACCACACCTGAAATGCATGCTTCTAAATTGCATATCGGCTATGAAACACGCAGTGGACATTGCTGACCTCATCCTTGCCCACAAACTTGACCTCTTACTCCTAACAGAAACATGGCTAAATGACTCCTCTAGACATATTAGTCCCACATAGATATGACATTATAAAATCAGACAGACCGAATGGACTGGGTGGAGGCATTGCCTGCATACACCACAGTGACCTCGCGGTGAATCAGTTGCAAACCGTCGAGTTATCCGCTTGTGAATACCTTTGCATAAACATTGTGAGTAACAACAAACCACTATGTACACTACATGTGATCTACCACCCTCCACGTGACAACCTCTCGTTCATCGAACAAATCATGGAAATCATCACTACCAACGTAGGACAACACTGATCCCAGATCTTCCTCGGAGACTTCAACCTTCATTGGAACGATCCTAATGACCCCTCAGTTAACAGCCTAAAATCCTTTGTAGAGGACCTTAACCTGAACCAAATCTGTGACAGCCCTACGCACAACCTGGGTGCGACCCTGGACCTAATCATTGCTAAAGCAAACTCCATTCAACTCGAGTCTATCGTCCCATGGGAGTGGACTGATCACCACTGCATCACCTTTCTCATCACCGAATCAGTGATAACACATAACCCACAACTTAAGAAACCCAGACAATGGAAAAGGATCACTCACGAAATAGACCTTAATGACTTGACATCCCTCAGCAATAACGTTTTGCCTCCTCCAGCGGACATGTCTGATGTCAATTACCTTACAAACCACTACAACAACTCCATGACGACCATTCTTGATACAGTTGCGCCCTTACAGCTAAAAAGACTGTCCACTAGAGACTCCAAACCATGGTACAATGGGAGCCTAAATGAAGAAAGACGCAATTTGAGACTAGCCGAACGAGTGTGGAGATCCTCGCCGTCCCTAGAACACCTCAAGCACCTGCGATCACTGAGGAACACCTACAATATTCACATCAGAAACTCCAAAGCCAATTTCTTCAGAGTTCAACTAGACAAAGCCAAAAATCGTCCAAGAAAACTGTTCGAAATTATCAAACAACAATCTACTCAAAAACCCAACCCTGCACAATGGGATCCCTTCCGCTGCCAAACTGCAACATATTTGCCTCCTTCTTTCTTGAAAAGTCTAAAAAGATTGAAAGTGATCTCCAAACAGCAATTGAGCTCCTCCCGATGATACCCCCGAATAGCCCAGGCCAGCATATGATTGTTCAGCACCCAGACCTACATGGACTCTCCCTCAAAAACAACGCGCCGTGGGACACTTTCAAAACCTTTGATGAAAAAGCCATTCTTAATATCTTAACAACACTTAAACCGTCAAACCACTTCTGCGACCCTCTGCCAGCTAACATCTTCAATGAGATTAAAACCTCTTTACTCCCTCTCTGGACTAAGATAGTGAATGCTTCACTACTCCAAGGGGCTTTACCAGACTGCCTAAAATCAGGGCAGGTAAACCCCATTCTAAACAAACCCACAGCGGATCATACGAACCCCGATAACTTCCGTCCCATCTCCACCATTCCCTCTCTGGCAAAGCTCCTTGAGAAATGTGCACATACCCAGCTATGCAATCACATTGATCAGTTCCACCTTATTGACCAATTCTAATCTGGTTTCCGTCCGGGTCACAGCACGGAAACAGTCCTTACCCACATAGTTGATGACGTACTTAAAATGCTAGATCAGAACAAATCTTGCCGCCTAATCCTCCTAGACCAATCCTCAGCCTTCGACACGGTCAGAGATGACAGCCTCCTTGAATTACTTGAACACAGAATGGGATTATCAGGGGTTGTCTTAAATTGGTTTGCCTATTTCTACACAACAGTACTCAAAGAATTAAGGTTAACCAATCCTTGTCCACTACCACTCCTGTCACTTTAGGGGTCCCCCAGGGGTCCACCTTATCACCTACTCTCTTTAACCTGTTCATGGAGCCTCTAACCGAAATTCTGAAATTTTCCAAGGTACAATACCACATGTATGCAGACAACACCCAACTATACCTTAAAATCTCCTCCCCCGAGGATATCCGTCTACTCAACACAACTCTCCAAAAAACCCCAAACTGGCTAACCAGAAACCACCTTAAACTCAACTCGCTCAAAACTGAATTCCTCTTAATTGCCCCACCAAAAAGATCCCTCCACATCGAAGATTGGATGAAACACTTAACAGTTTTCAACTGCATTCCACACATTATACATTCCACAAGATCACTAGGAATTACACTTGACAAGAATCTCAACATGCAAGAGCACATCAGTTCAGCCTCCAGAGGAGCAAACTCTCAAATGAGTATTCTAAGAAAAATAAAACCCTACCTCCCCTGCGATGACCTTAAATCAGCGGTGCAAGTGCTAGTTATCCCCAGATTAGAATATGGGAGTGCTACCCTATGTGGTCTGCCAAGATCCAAGTTGGCTCCACTAAGGGCATCCCTTAACTCTGCTGCAAGGCTTATCACTGGATCGAAAAGGTACAGCCACTTCACTCCAGATTTGAAGGCACTAAACTGGCTCCCTTATGAGGCAAGGATTCAGATGAAAATTGCTTGCATGACCCACAAAGTCCTACACTAAAATACACCGAAGTACCTAGCTGACAAACTGGAACTGTCCGGCGGTGGCAGATCATCTAGAAGCACCAGCACTTTACTGTTGAAACCTCAAACATTTCGAAAAAAGAAAACCTACAACCGAGCCTTCTCCGGATTGGCCCCTAGAATCTGGAACTCCCTGCCCCCTGAAATCAGACTGATCCCTTCAATCACTTGATTCAAAAAAGAAGTCAAACTGCTTTTAATGAACAAATCTCTGCCCTGAACCCACAAACTCATTCTCTGGAGACTGATCTGACCAGCTGTTCTCCAACCAGGGCTTGCACGCCGTCTAAGCACTAGTTTATAACTCACTGTCCCACTCCTGATTTGCAACGGACATCGTCATCGTTTATGTTTCTTGGTTATCTATTTTCTACTTATTTAACTAATCTGTAAAACGCTCTGATACCCTTTAGGGTCAAGTTCGCGCTATATAAAACTTTATAAATAAATAAATAAAATAAAATAACTTTACTCTGAAATTGTGCTTTTCTTTATTTGGTGTAAATCTGTTCAGCTGTTTTACAGAAATATGTATTTAAAGTTAAAATTAAAGTGATATCTGGACTCTTGGTCCCTCGGGTGCCCCACAGTACCGTCATTTAAAAAATACTGTGATCTGTTTGGCCAAGAGTGCTTTTTTTCCCTGGCGGTCGTTTCTGTCCTGTGGGACCGGTACCAGTATTGCAGGACTGAGTAATCTGATTGGCTGGCGGCAGCATGAATTAAAATATTGCAGCAGCAATCAAAGGCCAGGCCCAGTAGCAACCAACTGCCATGCACGCTGAAGGCTGTACACGGCAGGGTGGTGGCTGCCTGTGGGGGTTGGATGCAGGGCTTGGCCTGCTGGCTGGCCTTGCAGCCAACTTCATACCACGCATAGTTGAATGCTGTGTATGGCAGCAGTTCTGGACATCTGTGGTGGGCTGAACAGAGGGCATGGCTGAAGGCTAGAACCGGTGGCCACCCCCACGCTGCGCATGGCCAAAGGCCACATGATGTGAGGCGCAGCCACCCACAGACGGCCAAGTAGGGCAAGCCCGGCCACCTGATTGCTCAGTTGAAGGCTTGGATGAATATGATAAAGTAAAAACAGAAATTGGCAGAAAAAAATGAAGATTAAAGTGAAGTCATGGTTAGGTATAGTAATAACTTCTTACATTACATTAGAGACCTCTAGAAATTCACTGGAAAAAAACAAAGATTAAATTCACTTTATAGTTAGGTATGGTAATAATATCTAACTTTACGTTAAAAAATAAAGCTTGGAAACTCACTAAAAACAAAGGTTGAAGTTACACTATAGCTAGGTAGGGTACTAAGATTTGAGCTTGTATTAAAAAAAAACTGGACTTTCACTGAAAACAAACAAATGTTAAAGTTACATTATAGTTAAGTGTTAAGATTAATTTGCATTAGCTCTCCAGGGCACTACCAAGCTTGTGTCTGTGCTGAATGAGATGTAAAAGACGACTGAAAACTGGACCCAGAACAGGGACAATTGCCTGGGATTGGAGAGGTGTCTTTCTTTCACTGGCAGGAAGACCAGTTGGACCTAGGAACTTAATTAACTTCAAAAGGGTCTGCCCTTTCATAAGTAAATATTCGGTTACACCTGAAAAGGCCCCAGCATTTGCCCTTATAGCCAGGCTGGCACCAAAGCCAGCAGAAGGAAAGCTAACCCCAGAACTGATTTTGAGTTCTCATTACCCTGGGGCCTCCCTTGGGTGGGCACACAGGCTCTGCACAAAGGGAGAAGGGTTTCCTCATCTTGGAATTTGAGAGTGAGAGTCATTGTGGGATTTTTTGCAGTAGGACAAAGAGGAATTGTTGAAAAAGTGGAAAGGGGTTGCCCCCAGGAACATTTACCCCATTGGTAGGGAGTTCCCATTATTCACCACCACACCATAAGATGAGAAGAGGACTGGATCTGCTCTCTGTGACCTGAGAGGAGCTCTGAAGGACTGGACCTGCTCCCGTTGAACCCAGGATAAAGAAGTGGACTCGAAGGGTCAGTTGACTGAAGTCCTGTGTGGCTACTGGAACAGAGAAAGCTGCAAGAGGCCTTTTCCCTGCAGTGCCCAGCTGACCAGTGACAACTAGACATGAACTGCCCTTTGCTGTTGGCCTCTTCCTGGGCCTCTGAGAGTCTCAAAATGCCTTCCCCTGAGGTCCTGTGGGCATTGGAAGCGTACTCCTGTGGTTGTTTGTGCATTTGAAGAAAGTTTGGAAACTCTTGAAAATCTTTTATTCCAGAGCTTCAGGAGGACACACCAGAAAAAGTATCCACTGGAAGATCCAGCTCATCGAGTTAAATTTCAGCTTTGTCCCTCTCAAAGATCTCTTCACCTCCAATCAATCAGGGAAATCAATCAGGGAATTGTAAGCGTGCTACTCACCCGTGAGGGTTTCAAGGCGCTGAGAGGGGGGGGGGTCCGCAGATCTGTTTAGCTGAAGAGCCAGGTCTTGAGGGTCTTCCTGAAGGTGTTCAGGGAGGGGGCGTGTCTGATGTCTGCCGGTAACTCGTTCCAGGTCTTGGCTGCAATGTGAGAGAAGGATCTTCCGCCTGCTCTGGCTCTGTGGATGCGCGGGGTTTCGGCCAGTGCGAGGTTGGAAGATCGGAGGTTTCTTTTGGGTACGTGGAAGTTGATTCTGTCGTTGAGGTATTTGGGTCCGTTGTTGTGTAGGCATTTGTAGGCGTGAGTGAGGATTTTGAAAGTTACTTTTTTCTCCACGGGGAGCCAGTGGAGACTTCGTAGGTGTTGGCTGATGTGTTCGCGTCGGGGGATGCCGAGGACGAGTCTGGCGGCGGTGTTCTGTATTGTCTGGAGTTTGCGGAGTAGGGACTTGTTGATGCCGGCGGAGAGTGCGTTTCCATAGTCCAGTCTGCTGGTGATGAGTCTTCTGGGTGACTGTCTTCCTTGACTCAGGGGGATCCACTTGAAGGTCTTGCGGAGGATGCGGAGGGTGTTGAAGCAGCTGGAGGTGACGGCGTTGACCTGTTGGTTCATGGTGAGTGATGAGTCGAGTACGATGCCGAGGTTCTTGGCGTGGTCTGAGGGGGTAGGTGGGCTTCCGAGGGCGGTCAGCCACCAGGTGCTGTCCCATGCAGAAGGGGTGGTACCGAGGACGAGGACTTCTGTCTTCTCGGCGTTGAGCTTCAGGCAGCTTTTGGTCATCCAGACTGTGACGTCTTGCATTCCTTTCTGGAAGTTGAGTTTGGCAGTGGTGGGGTCTTTGGTGAGGGAGAGGATGAGCTGGGTGTCGTCGGTGTAGGATTCGATGTTGAGGCCGTGTTGTTGGACGATGGCTGCGAGGGGGGCCATGTAGATGTTGAAGAGGGTGGGGCTCAGTGATGAACCCTGTGGGACTCTGCAGGTGATTTTTGTGGGGTCGGAGAGGAAGGGTGGGAGTCTGATCCTTTGGCTTCTTCCGGTGAGGAATGATCGGATCCAGTCCAGTCCAGTCCAAAAAAATGGCTAAGTCCCATTCTGCACTGAGACTTACAAAATTTTCAGCGAGAAATTTCAAAAGCTCGAGAGCACCAGAGGGATCAACCTGCTTCAGTTATCTAGCCTTCTGTTCCACAGTTGTGGCTACAATTTCAGTATGGTTCAAGGTGGGGGAGATGTCTTCTCAAAAAGTGACAAAGTCCCTTTCTGCATTGGGTCTTAGAAACAGTTTTCAACATTTTGACTCTCCGGACTTTTTACTGGGACCAATCCACTTAGTGTATCGAACCAGGGCTCCATCCTGGTCAACCTCTAATCTCACTTAGGTCCCGGTCTACCGCTTTCATAGATCATCAATGGCTCTAAATGCTTTTTGGCACTGTTTCTACTTAAAACGTTAAATGTACATATCTCTTGTTACCATTATTGGACTTTTGTCATTTTGGTATCAGTTTATTTATTGAATTTTACTCTCTTTTTCTAATTTGATTTGGGAATTTTATTTCTTGGTCTTTTGACTTCATTAGTGTTTTGGCACTGCATAAATACTTTTCACATTGGCCTAAGTTAAGCCTGTATGCTCTGTGCCATAGCTATCATGGGGTTGAGCTCAGATTAATTTAGTGACTTTGAAGGTCCACCCTTACAAGGAATGTTATTATTCCCTGAGGTGGGCATTCACCCACCCCAAATATGAATCCATGTTCTTACAATTGGAAAATAGCAACAATACTTCAATGGCCCTCGTCTTTCCCTACTCTTGATTCTCACACTGAGTTCCACTCCCCTACACCCTCACCCATAATTCATTATAAGTACCACAAATATTATTCCCAGGTTAGGGAGCAAGTGAGTGTTAGGTAAGGTTGACGTTTTAAGGCAGGGCTTGGGCTCGGTTTAGGTTTGGCTATTGAGAGATTAGGTGGTTACAGGAAGGTAGAAGACAGACCAGTGTAAAAGATGGCATAAGAAGAAATTTAAGAAGAAGTTGAGGGATAGGAATTGGTAGGTATGGATAGGCAGTGTAAAAAAGGAAAAATACCTTTTCTTCTACCCCTAATTTTAAATGGCTGAGTGCCAGAGTCAGAAATATAAGGAAAGTGCATAACTTAAAATGGAATGGCGACTTCAAAATTAGCATAATCTGCTTTCATGTATTTACTAAGAGCGGGCAGAGAACTCCGCTCCACCAGCAGAGTGTGCGGAGTTTTGCCTTCTCCGCTGAAAACACGGCGTTTAGGCAAAACTCCGGCTCTGCAGCAGAGCGGAGTTAGCCAGCCCCCCTGCTAAAAATAGGCTCCCCACCCACACCACCCTAATAAAAAATATTTTAAAAAGAATTAATAAAGAAAAAATACACTTACTTCTACTGTGGTGTCTCTGGGCTGTCCTCCTCCTCCTTGCCGTTTCTCCTGCAAACTCCTACATCAGACGTACCTCTGCAAGAACTGTGCATGGGTGATGGAGGCGGGGAGTGGAGCGGAGTTCCACGGAGGTTTTTCCCAACTCTGTAGAACTCCGTGTAGTTGCACTACGCCAGCTCCGCCCGGGGTTAGTATTTACCTGAAATTAAGGGAAAAAAAAGCTAACTTATACCTAATTATGCAAAATGCAAATCTGTTATTTAGTGCTATATTTTAGTAAAAAATGCTTGCCTATTTAAATTTTTGGCACTAGGATGCATTTCATGCTTACAGAAATTGTGAAAGTTCTAAGTAACAAGCAGCCGCAGTCCGTGCAGGTAACAGCGGTGGGGCCGCGTGGAGGGGGATTTCAAGGGACGATGCAGAGGGAAAATTTATTATTTATTTAATTATCCCTCGGCACTGTCTCTCGAAATGCCCCCCACGCGGCCCCACCGCTCTTGCCTGCACGGACCGCGGCTGGTAACAAGGGAACCTAAGAGTCGTCAGGGACCTTGGATAAACATTATATTGCAAAAGAAGGACTCCTAGACATATAAATCCAACGATAATTTTAACCAAATGGTTATTTATTCATGACAATCAAAGAAGCTTTCTTTAAAAAAAAACATAGACATCGATGTAGATCGTGCTGGTGAAAAACATGCTTATTGCTCTCTCATAAGAGATGCACACACATAACAATAGTGATCAAAGTGTGTATCTAATAACAAGAATAGCACAGCCCGTTTGATAATTTGTAAATTATGTGAATATAGTCCTTTTAGGATGCGGGAACACAGGTAAGTATGAAGCTTTTATTCTTCAACAGCAGGATACGAAGATGGCTTCCAGTCCGCAACCAGCCACCAGTACCAACCGCCACCCTCAATCACCCAGTTTCAGGACCCTTCCCTTTCACATTTCATCACTGCATGATAATGGAAGCATTACATAGGCACAGCGGCAATGTACAGGGAAAGCATTACAACCCAACACATCTTCCTCCTTTACAACAAAACAAATGAATTAAAATTATATACAGTCATTGGGGTTCAACAACAACAAAAATACAAAAATCATAATATTTACAATTCTGAAAATCCCCTATATTAATAGGAACCCCTTAAATAGGGGAACATACTAAAATGTATTTTATGCAAATAAAGTACATAATGGTCACAACACAAGAACATTGGAACATGATGTTACAAAACATAATCCCGGAACTTGTTCGGTAATCTAGTCACCCTGGACGAAGGAGGACGCCCTACACCTTCACTCTCCACACACCTACCACCCGTCTTCTCTCGCTTCACATCCACACGGTGCCAACGAGACACTGCAACTTTATTCTTGTTCCACATCTACCATCCTCCAGCTCATTCTTCCTCACTTCTACCACTTTCTTAGTCTCTGAAAAATGTGATTCTCCTTTGGGTATGATTCTGGGGTACTTCACCCTCACAAGGTCCTCAAAAGTTACTCTCAGCTCCCTCACCCCATGCTTCAACTGCTCTTGAGCATATTTACTCTGGGCTTTTCTACCTCCTTAATTTTCTGTTTTGGAATTTCAAACTTACCCATCCATTCCCTCACCATTTTAGAAGCTGGTACACATTCTCTCAATAATATGAAAGGGTAAACATCAGTGTCAGCGTTTGTCGTGGTACGCACAGCCCACAACAACTTTTTCAGTTCTAATTTCCAATTCAACTCACTGGCTTTAGCCAGTTGGACGTTCTCCTTGATAACTCTATTAAATCTCTCAACAAGACTGTTATATCCTGAGTTCAATGCTAGTCATACCCTGCCTGTAGAACCTTGCTATGATGTCATCTTATGGAATGTTAGCGGTCAATGTCACTGTTGGCTGGGCTGAGCAGCATGCTGGCTGCTCCTGGTGGGGTCTTGATCTGATCTTGTTATGGCCTTGTTCTAATCTTCAATAAATCTACTTGAACTATACCAACCTTCGTGGACTCAATCACTACAAGTTTTTGGCGACGAGCTTCAAAAAGAACCTGCATCTACCACCTTTTCAGGACCTCAAGCAACTTTAAAAATACAGAACCTACTGCAACTCAAGTTAAGTTAAGCTAACTGGCATCCTGACCCCACCAGTGACCACCCATCGGTCGCCCACAGCTGTCTGCCAGTTGTTCCTGTGTGTTTGGGGAAGTGCCACTACAAGAGCTGCCCATTCAAACTTGGGCGTCTACTCCCTACTAACTCTATTCAACGGGTGCTGTGCCTTCAAGTGAGGGTAAGCCTGCCAACGTCTTCGCTTTGTGCTGTAAGCCTGACATATACTGTCTCAACCTGTGGATTTATTTGTGTGCGCTACAGTGCTATTTCAATTCCACATTCATGCATCTTATCTATAGCCTACGCGTGCAGCGTGCCAACTCTTTCTGTGCAAGGGTACCATTTCGGCTTTATGGAGTTTGGCAAGAGCGACTACCTTTGAAGGAAAGCAACATTGCTGGTCACAACCTGTGTTATGGAGTTTGGCAAGAGCGACTACCTTTGAAGGAAAGCAACATTGCTGGTCATAACCTGTGTTATGGAGTTTGGCAAGAGCGACTACTTTTGAAGGAAAGCAACATTGCTGGTCACAACCTGTGTTCTCATTTAAGTTTTCTTTTGGTCATCTCCCACATATTGATGTCTGCACTGTCTGGGAAAGAAGTGTCAAATCGTTTGTGTGCACCTAACCACGACAAAATCGTTTGTGTGTGCGCCAGCCAAGATGAGACTGCCATCCGGATGTTTGTTGGACTCAAACTGCTCTGGGATAAATCTACAAAAATCCATTCTTTCGAAATACAGGTGCAAACTCATGTCATACATGTCATCACAGTATACAGTGCGTTTTCCATTTCAATTCCACATTCAATGGTGAGTCCATTTTTGTATTCTTTGGAGTTCTCGTTGCCTCTTGGACATTTGGCAGTTCAACCGCCCAGTTTTCATTTAAAAATGAACCGCGTGTTGCTGCCTTTGCACGCGCTCTTACCGCCTCCACTTCTGGATTTCCTCTTCTGTGATGTGCCTGCCATTGTTCTCTTCGTGACGTTTAAGTTTCTGAAGGGCATCTTTGTGCGCACGCAGACGCCGTGAGCCATCCAGTACCGGCGTGACTGCGTGCAGCCATCTTTCTGTTGGAGTCCACAGAGTTATTAACTTAGCCTTCAAAAGACCGTCTTAATTTGGGTTTTACTCCCTCTTTTCAAGGGGTTGGGTGATGGGTTATAGTCCCAATCGTTCTATTATGCAGAGGTTCCAGTCCTTTTGCATTATTTTTGTATCTCTTTCCTAAGAGATAGGTCATGGGTTCTAACCCAAACTCTTTCAATTCTACCTGTTCATAGGGGATTCATGCAAAGGTTACGGTCTTTTTGCATTAGTACAGGTTCCTACCTGTACACTTTGATGTCTACCCATTTACATGGGAACCATGCAGAGGTTACACTCCTTTTGCATTAGTATGGGTTCCTACCTGTACACTTATCAAGTCTACCCGTTTACAGGGGATTCATGCAAAGGTTACAGTTCTTTTGCATCACATTTCTAGTTCATGGGTCTTCACTCGGTCGTTCACTCCACATATCAGTGTGCTCTTTTTCTTTACAAGGATTATTGTTTCGTGGGTTTTTGTCCCATTTCCCTTAATACTCCGTCACCGTTTGTTGGGGTCTGTTTTGGGGGTTATAGTCCTCTCTATCTGCACACATAGGTTTGTACTTAATATATTGAATTTTTTTGTTGTTTATATACGCTGTTGTCTTTACATTTTGTCATTATGTTTTGATAACGGTGTTTCACTTGGGTGAGGATTTTTCTATGTTCTTTTCATCATCTTCTTGGTGTCTCATGTGGATTCTGAGCTTTCCTCTGCTTTTCTGTCGTGTTTTCTTGCTCTGTTGGTTTTTCATTTTTCAGCCCTCTTACATTCCTGTTCTGGCCAGTGGGTGTGTTTTGGGGTAGTCCTTCGTGCTTCTTTCACTCCTCTTCTCTGACTATGTGTTTTCTTGCCTTTTCCTTTGGTGTATAGAAGGGAGGATGGGTTCTTATGTTCTTGTTTTTCTTTCTTCTTTATTTCTCTCATCCTTTACAGTTCCTCTTTTCTTTCATTGGTTCGTGGTTCTTACTTCCTCTCCTCCTATGTTCTTTTGTTTATTTGGGAGAAAGGGGGATATGTTATATCCTGAGTTCAATGCTAGTCATACCCTGCCTGTAGAACCTTGCTATGATGTCATCTTATGGAATGTTAGCGGTCAATGTCACTGTTGGCTGGGCTGAGCAGCATGCTGGCTGCTCCTGGTGGGGTCTTGATCTGATCTTGTTATGGCCTTGTTCTAATCTTCAATAAATCTACTTGAACTATACCAACCTTCGTGGACTCAATCACTACAAAGACCATTTCTCCATGGGTGATATAGGGATGTTTTAGTATGTCTTATGCCCATTAACTTCAAGAAGTCTTCAAATTGTACAGATGTAAATTGACACCCATTATCGGACAAAACCTCATCAAGAATCCCTTAACTGGCAAAAATAGATTCTAAAAATTCTATTACACACGTAGGATTGGGAACCTCCACAAACTTGAACTCAGACCAACAGTTTTACAAATCTATCACCGCTATGCCATATTCGGGAACTCCACCAGCAAACACCATCGGGCCAATAATGTCAATGGCTAACTTAGCCCATGCTCTCTTGGAAACTTTGATCGCCTCCAAAGGACTAGGCACAGTCACCTGTGACTTGTCGCTGATAGCACAACACATGCAGTCACTCACGAACTGCTCCATATTTTTATCTAACCCAGGCCATCAAACGTTTTCTCTGATTCTTCTTTTCATAGCATGCATTCCAATGTGGCCTTCATGAGCCAAAGTGATTACTTTGCTTCTCATAGCTTCTGGAACTACTAGTAAAGTGGAGCGAAACAACAGCCCATTGATTATATAGCTCCTCAAAAACATGTTATATTTCATGCCCGATCCACCCTTGGCACTCCATCTAGAGCATCCCAGACTTATACCACTCATGACATCCTTAATTTCCTGATCTGACACAAACGCACTCCTCCACTTCTGTTACAATATTGCTCCTTCCAAATGGCTCTCCACACTGCACACAAATTCACTGCCATCCTCTTTTAATTCCTCTTTGACTTCACCCTTCACATTTCCAGGTAATCTGGACAGGAAGTCTGCCAACAAAGTTTTCTTTCCTGGCAGATACTTAACCTTAAAATTGTATTCTTGAGGCCTGTATTGCCGTTTGGCAATTCTGGGTGTTGCTCGAACCCCACCCTTGGTAGTAAATAACTGTACCAGAAGTTTATGGTCTACCCGCACAATTAATTTTGAGCCCCACAAATATGGTTTAAAATGGACTATGCCCCACCAACATGTCAGCGTTCAATAACATAATAGGTTGCTTCAGCCCCCTCATAGTTCTGGAAGGGAACGCAACCATTTCATCCTTACCCCCTCTGCGCTGAATGAGCACTGCTCCTAAACTGTTTTGACTGGCATCAGTCATGACTATGGTCTGATCCCTAGTGTCAAAAAGCTTGAGTGGTATGGCATGTGCTATTTGCCTCTTGATTTGCTTGAACTCACTATCACATTCATTAGTCCATATAAACCTGGAATTTCTTTCAAGAAGACTCCTCGTATTGAATGTCTTCTCAGCACAATTGGGCATAAATCTTGCATAAAACTCATTCAGACGTATAAATTAGATCAATTGGTCCTTATTATCCGGGGAACAAAAATCCTCAATAGCTTTTACTAGGCTGGTGTTAGGATCACAGACCCTTAGAAGATAGCTTGTAACCCAAATACTCTATAGTGGGTGTGTTCATCTTACATTTTGCAGGACTTACAGTTACACCCTTGCTTCTTAGAATGGAAAACAGGTGATGCATTTTTTCATCATGCTGTTTCTGATTCTCACCGTACACCAAAACATCGTCTTGGAAGGCCCTCACTTCGACCATGCCCCTGAACATGCTTTCTACTATCCCTTGAAATAATGCTGAAGCAGAAGCTAGCCCAAAGGGTATTCTTTTGAACCAAAACAGCCCCTACATAGAATCTGGGTGTAAATTAATTTGGTGATATGCTGATGTCATATCCAATAGGCTAAATATTTTTCCACCCTTGAGTGTAGAAAGCATTTCCATGATGTTTGGTAAGGGATACTGATCCACCCTAATTTGCTCATTCAAATCCCACAAGTCAACACAGATGCACAGAGAACCATTGGCCTTCCTAGCTAAAACAATAGGCGCAACCCAATCAGAAGTTTAAACATGTTCTATTATATAATTTTCGTATAATTTATCATGCTCCTTTTTCAACTCTGCACGTAAATCCAATGGAACTCTGCAGACTTTAATAGCTACTGGTTGAGCTCCCTTGTTAACCCTTATATTGTGCATGAATCCCCCAAACAAACCTTGTTCGTCTTTGAATACCTCAGGATATGACAACTCCTATGCTTTCTCTTGCACCGCTAGAACTTGCACATAATCTTTCTTTAGTATGACCTGGTCAGGATTATTGGGGTCTAAAATAATTCTGAGATTTCCTTGATTGAACCATCCTAACAGACATGCATCATCCTTTGCCACATGCACAATCCCCCACAACTTGTTCTCTCTGAAACTTAAGTCTGCATCAAACGTTACTATAACCTCAACAGGTTTACCCTCATAGCCCACTGGACAAATAGTAGAACACCTTAAAGTCATTACTTGCTCATGAAATAGCTCTTTCCATATCTATAGAGATAGTAAAAAGGCTATGCTCTGTGGGATGGACAGAAAGAAGATGAACAAGTAAAAAAAAGGAAAGCCATAGAATAGAACGCAAGTAAACGATAGTGAGGATAAAACCAGCCTATGATAACTTTACAACTTTCGGTATTCACAAAGGGCATTTAGGAGTAGTAAAGTTAGGATTCTAACTTTACTACTCCTAAATGCCCTTTGTGAATACCAAAAGTCGTAAAGTTAGGATTTTGTCTCAGATTACTTTTGCGAATCGGGCCCTGTGATTTTAAAATCTGTTCCATGTTGAATGCAGGTCACCTAAGATGTCTTTAAACCCAGGTAATCTCCTGGGAAGTCCACAATGTGTTTTTGCAACATGGTCGGCTCGATCTAAAAATGACCAAGGTGGCAGGAAAAAAATAATTCGGCTTGGGTTGGGCAGGAAACATGAGGGAACAGCTAAGCAGGAAGAGTGCCACACCCCAGTATCCTAATGAAAACCTCGATTTCTGGATCTCAGGAAGCACTAATTGGCTTTTATGCTGAACTCCAGCATGCACATAGGTTTTTCTTCTCTATTTGTACGAGACACTACACATTAAGGTAAGAGTGCTGTGATTTTGAGCACACCGCACGCGTACTATTTTTACCCCACATGAATTGTGTCTTTGATACCTAGCCCATCATCTTTCCTAATGCAGGTCCATAGTGAGGATCTCATAGGACACATAATGTTGAATACCATTGATCCCAACTCTACTATATCAAGTGAGAGGCATTATTTTTATAGCAGGTGAGAGTCATATATGTATCTCAACTCATTCTTTGAACACATTCAAGGCTTGTCTCCACACTGACACCCAATATCCCTTAAGACACAGGCTGTTCTGAAATCCCTTAGTCCTGAAGAAGACCCAGTGTGATGTGTTGTATGTATACACTCTCCATTAAGGGTTGAAACATCGACGATAGCAATAGGTGTTCCGCCCTAGTGTCTCACATACCTATGTTCAAGAAATAGGGTCATATGTTTGAACATATAAACTAGGGATATACACATGCCCAATTGAATTACCTTTTCTGTGTTTGTTGATAATGTCAAGTATCTTATTATTATTTTTCAATTATGTTCTATATAATGTACCTTGTATATGGCACTTATGTATGTAACCTTGTATGTTGTGTAACCGTCCTGTGTCTCCAATATAAGTTTATGTATTGTTCTGCATGACATATGAATACTAATATATTGTGCATAGTCTAAATACTTAGTGTCGGTCTCATTATTACTGTCTCTGTGGGTATTATTGTTGATTTTACACCATTGATTGGTTTTCCTAGGTGATCAGGATAAATCTAAACTCTTTAAAGAAAGTACACACGTCCCGGTAGAACCCACTGTTAGAATATACTGTCATAATTCCCCAGGTTCTGAGAGATACTGGAATACCTCATTATTATTAATAACTTTCTAAAAGTGGCATTTTTAGAATTGCAATTTAAAATCTGACTTCACCATAAGTCAGATTTTTAAATTGTGATCCCAGAAACACCAAACATGAACTGATCCCCTATTCCCATTTGGAAATTACACTTATAAAATGTAATAAGGTAACTCCAATATTATCCTATGTGAGAGGTAGGCTTGCAGTAGTGAAAAACAAATGTAAGAGTTTTTCACTACCAGGACATGTAAAGCTTAAAATGTACACGTACTGCTTTTTAAATACATTGCACCCCACCCTTAGGGTTGTCCAGGGCATACCCTAGGGGTGACTTATTTGTATTAAAAAGGAAGGTTTGGGCCTGGAAAAAGGTTTCTTTTGCCAGGTCAAAATGGCAGCTTAAAACTGCCGACACAGGCTGCAATGGCAGGCCTCAGACACGTTTAAAGTGCTACAAAAGTGGGTGACACAACCAGTGCTGCAGGTTCACTATTACCATTTAATTTACAGACCCAGGGCACAGGTAGTTCCACTTAGTAGGGATTTACAAGTAAATTAAATATGCCAATTGGGGATAAGCCGATTCAACATGTTTTCAGGAGAGAGCATAGGCAGTTAAGCACTGGTTAGCAAGGATAAAGTGTGCAGAGTCCTAAGGCCAGCAAAACAAAGTCAGCAAAAACACGAGATCTGAAGACAAAAAGTTAGGGGGAAAACCACACCAAGGATGCCAGGTCTAACAAAACATAACACGAAATTCCCAAAATTACGTGAATTCTACTTGCAAAATATAGAAATCAGCCGGGTTTACTTATACGTAAGGAAGGACTATCTTAATAAATGCAGCCATTGTCAGTGAAAAAGGAATTTGACTTACAGCTTGTCCCAGCAGTCACCTGCTGCTGTCCCTTCTCTTGAAGGTGTACTTCATCCTCATTGTCCTCCTTTGTGTTGGCTAATCAGGCTCTAGAAAAAAACAAGAAGCACTTATAATATCACTATCAACAGCATTATTTGCACAAGTACAGAAAAAACGAATCTGAAATTATTGCTTGCCAAAGTCAGACTTTAAAAGGTGCACTTGTACATTTTAAAAATCAAATAGTTGAACATTCAATGCTGTAAAAGTTTTAATAATAGGGGGTTTGTCTAGGAAAGCATCAGAAAAACAATGATGAAAGGGAAGGGAAGGGACAGAAACGAGAAGTGTAGCAGAAGGGCGAGAGATTGTTTCCACAGAAAGTAAAAAAAAAAGAGGGGAAAGAATTTTAAAAAAGGAGACAAAGGAGGTAGGCAAACACAGATTGACGGAAGGCCATGCTGCACATTTGGTGAGATTCTTAAATCTGAAAGAGTGAATAACTAATTTAACATGGGTTGCCAGCACCAGACGGAATGCTCTCTGATGTGGTGGTGGCAGAGGACTTTGTCAACCTGGTCTTCTCTTCTTTGGTGGTCCTCAAAGGAGGAGAGATAACGTAGTTGCTGATTAGTTGTGCTAGCTACAATAATACTAAAGTGAAGTGATTTACAGGCAAAGAGATCTTGTGCTTGAGTAGCCAACCTTATTGTTCCGTTTAAAATATGTCCTAAAAACAGTTTTCTGTTGTATAACAACATATGGTATTGCTTCTCCAATACTTTCATACATTTTCACTATTGTCTCACTGAAGAAATCTGAAAAGTCGCCAAAATTGCATTGCACCTCACTGAGATGGAGACTGTGTAAGGACATAACACTAATGGAGGAGACCCCATCCTTTGAAATACTTCCTCAGGCCTCCTCACTTTCGGTCCATTAACATAAGCCTTAGCACATGTAGCTTCCATGCGGACTACTGACATCTTAGGTGACCTGCATTCAACATGGAACAGATTTTAAAATCACAGGGCCCGATTCGCAAAAGTAATCTGAGACAAAATCCTAACTTTACGACTTTTGGTATTCACAAAGGGCATTTAGGAGTAGTAAAGTTAGGATTTTGTCTCAGTTAAACTTAAGTTTTGGTCTAAAACTTAAGTTTAACTGAGACAAAATCCTAACTTTACTACTCCTAAATGCCCTTTATGAATACCTAGATGTAAAGTTAGGATTTTGTCTCAGTTAAATTTAAGATTTGGTCTTAAGTTTAATTTAAGACCAAAACTTAAGGTTAACTGAGACAAAATCCTAACTTTACTACTCCTAAATGGCCTTTGTGAATACCGAAAGTCGTAAAGTTAGGATTTTGTCTCAGATTACGTTTGTGAATCGGGCCCACATTACCTGGCAGAATGACTTGATGTCTACCCCCAGTCCTCCTGACATCCTTCCTGACATTACACACTACTCACACTAGTCTCTCTGGACCAAGCACACGCCCCTCCCTACCTACAAAGTTTACAGAAACCATAACGTGTGATATATCTTAGTGTATATACACTAATTTATGTACTTATAAAAAGACGCATTTGCATATATAGAACATTATTTAAAGATTAATTGTGGTTTATCTCTCTAGGAAATATATCTATAATTTCTACAGTGCTGAAAACAGGCCACTAACTTGATTGTATGATATGGAAGAGATGATATGTGAAACCAGATGGGAAAGGATAAGGTTAATGTTTTTGTAAGAGTAAAGAGTGGCCATACAGCACAGTGGATAAGTCCATTTGTAAACAATTTGTAAGGGCAACTATGATGTGATAAACAGTTTAAGATAAGCACACAAATGAATGAAGAACACATAGGGCAGTGAAAACAATTGAAAAAGAAATAGAAAAAGCTTTAAAATTAAAATAAAAAGACAAAGGCAAAGCTTTGGTATTGTATGGAGGACAACACTTGTGAAATCTCACACGGAAATCAAACATTGATATTGCCAAAGTTTAAATTAACAAGAAACATGAGAAACTACACACAGAAGGAAGATATTTAATCAATACAGAGCGCAGAGAAAATAAAAAAGAAATACGTAGGAAAAACATTTGACTTGTATGGAGGAGGACACTTGAACCATGAAGTAAGCTATTGTGTATAATGTTAAACTTTAAATTAACAGGAGGAGAAAAGCAATAAAAAATAAAGATGGAAATGGAGCGTGGAAAAACAACAGAGAACCATGCAGTGCAGAGAAAAGAGGTTACAAAAGAAGCAGAGTGAGGGGAGAGCTGAAAAACCCATGCACTCAGATGGTGTGCTTAAGTTACAAGAAAAGTCAGCAGTGGAACAAATAAAACTGGGCCAGTCGCAGAGATAGTAAACAGGCTATGCTCCAAGGGAGGATACAAAAAGATGACGAACAAGTCAGAAAAAGGAAAACCATTGATTAGGAAGCAAGTATATGATACTGATGATAAAGCCAGACTATGATAAGCAATGGAAAGGTTTTATGCCCAGATAATCTCCTGGGAAGTAGCAATATGTCTTTGCAACCTAGTAGGCTCGATCTAAAAATGAGCAAGGTGGCAGGAAAAAGGTCATTCAGTTGAGATGGGCAGGAAACATGAGAGAACAGCTAAGCAGGAAGAGTGCCATACTTCAGTATTCTAATTAAAATGGTCACATACATGCGTTCTGCACCACCTTTTTGGCACTATTTTTTAACAGTGAAATGCGTGTTCACGTCATTTTTGTGTGCAAGGTGTTCGAAATGCATTTTGAATAATAACTAATATTTTTTCGTAATTTTGGGAACATTCAGTGTAATTTCTGATAAGGACATTATGCAAATAATGCCCACCCTTACATAGAAGCATAATGAATATGATGTGATTCTAAATTTGGAAAATGTCATACGTGTGTGTCTTGTATACACATATTGTACATACGTCTCTCACAAAAGTTCCAGTGGTGGCAGCACTTCACCCCAATGTAGTGGCTAGGTGGATCTGCTGGATGTCATTGGGCAGCTGCAAGGGGTTAACAGAAGAAGCCAAATGAGAAAGAAGGGCTATGCTGTCTGACATTCCGTTGTTATACTCCATTAAACAGCCTTGGAAAAATACAAAGGGGCAGATTTACAACTTCTGGCGCATCCCTGCAAATCAGCAGGGATGCGCCAGAATAGTTGCGACACGCAATTCTCTCCTTGCGCCACCACGGAAGCGCCGCATTTACAATGCGGCGCACCGTGGCGCAAGGAAAGGCCGATGCGTGTCGCATCCTGTGGCGCAAGGGCGGCGCATTGCTGGAGTCGTGTCGCAAGCGCGACGCAACTCCAGCAATGCTCGTGGGCCGCCCATACCTAACGTGGTGCGCCACTCCTTACGCCTGCTTGAAGCAGGCGTAAGGATCTCGTCGCAGCGGCGTCGGAAAAGTGACTCAGTGAAATCTTGTAGATTTCACTGCGTCACTTCTACGAGGCATTCCTTCGACGGAACGCCCACCCTGCGGAGGGAACGCCCACATGAAACCTGACGCAGGTTTCATGTGGCGCAGGGCTTTACAACGTGACGCATCTCCCTAGATGCGTCACGTTGTAAATAATGCGCAACGTGGCGCATGGTTTACGTCGCCGCTGCGTCACAAAAGTGACGCAACGGCGGCGCCAAAGTGGCGCAAGGGGCTTGTAAATCTGCCCCAAAGTTGTCTACCAGCTAGCATTGAGGTGGACCTCTCTTCACTACCACTCATTCCTGCCTATATCTGTAAATAGCAGGTAAATGTATGAAGTATGCAGTTTGCAGTTATGCTGTAAAATACAGGTGCTTTTGTGCAGTGGCACGTTTTTCTTTTTTCTCCATAGGGAAAATATTTTCCCCATGGTAAACCCTTTTCCCATATACCCCTAAAAGTTTGGAAGGGTGGGTCTCTTTCCCTTCCCACCCTAGAAAGGCATTTACTCCTTCCCCTGACAGGAGTCCTTCCCAAACACATCCTGTGGAAAGGGCACACAGAGGAGTCTGAGAATACCTGCAGATTCTTGAGTGTGTAAATAATCCCAAAGTTTTCAAGGATAAAATGCTCTGGAATGTTAACTTCACACCGCTTCACTGAGAATTGCTCATGCATTTTATTATGATTTCATGTGGTGACACCACACATGAATAAAAGGATTTACGATTGATAGATCAGTTTTATGAATACCTTGTAGTCATGAATCCAGCCATTGGTGCATGGAAGTCAAACATGTAGTAAACAAATGCAAATTGGACACAATGAGTGTGTACTGTACGTTCACTTGAGTAGGTTACAAATTTGTACATTTCACTGACTTTTACCATTTTTCCACTGTTCGAATACTTTGTAACTTATACAAGTGTACATTAAGGGCCTTACTACGAGTTTGGCGGTCCATGGACGGCAGTACCCACGGTTGTGGTACGACCTACGTGAGCTCGGAGGTCCTACCACCGTAGTACGAGTTGGTCTGATTGCCTTTGCAAAGACCGTGGCTGAACCCCGACACTGCCAGCACACCGCCGACCGCCGGCCTCAGGGCCTGTGGAAAGCAGCTCCCATTGAACGATACAGAGGAGCAACACCACCGCCGTATTAAGCGTTGGCTATTCCACAAGCTGATCGCGGTGCTGGGACTTCTAGCTTGAGGTCGGCGGAAAAGAAGGATTTGTGGTGCATATTCACCCCTTTCCTGTTCTTTCCAGCAGCATTTGACGTGGATCTCTTTCTCCAGGTCCCCCCTTCACAGCAGCATCTTCACCCCAAGGAATACGGCCCTGCCTGCGAAGATACACAGGCAAGTCCTTTTTGTACCATATACTCATTGCCTGGACTGGCCACACATTTCCGGACTCCGGCAATAGGTAGGTGGTATTCTTCCAATGTATCATGCATATGTGTGCATTCTGCACATATGCAGTCGAAATACTCACACCTGCATTGATAATTATGGAAAAGTACTCATCACCGCCGCAAGACTGCGGCTGAAACACCATGGACACTGCAGTCAATTCGTAATACGGCGGTCGGAAGACCGCCAGCCCGGGGGTCTTCTAGAGGACACGTCCATGCGGTCTTTGGGGTGGTTGGACCGTGAAACTCGTAATCAAGCCCTATGTGTTTTGCCAGTTTATTTGGAGAAAGAATGGAATAAGCCTTGTTAGCTTCCACCTATTTTTTTATGGTATTTGACAAAATATTGAGTTTTAAATATCAAGTTACAGAAACATCGGAAAAAAATATTGTGATACAAAACTATCGTGATGCAGAAATATCATTGTCAAGAATATTGAATTATTCAGGTAAGTAATATTGTTGTCAAGAATATCGTTCTTGTTAATATCGTTTTCAATAACATAGTTGGAAATATTATTGTTTTTAATTATTTTTATTTGTTTTAGTGCATATATTAATTTTATGTGTTATTATTGTTTCTGTAATTGTTAATAATATTTTTAAATATAGTTTGTAATTTTAAGTCATTTATAAGTTTAATTTAATTGCTAATAGTAATTTATAGTGTTGTAGTGGTTGCTAGGTTTGTAGGGGTATAGGGTAGGAAGATTAAGTAATAATCAGTTAACAATTCATTACTAATTTATTAACAATTATTGGCTTTATTATTAAATATGTTATTTATGTTATACTTATTTATTTTAGCTATAGTTTAAGTATGGGCTGCTACGGTTGTGGGGTGTAGTGTGGAAAGCTAATTAGGCAATAAATAAATAACATTTTTTTTTACATTGATAATTAATTATAAAACATATTGGGTAAATTAAGAATGTTCATATTAAAAGTTTTATATTGGTTGTAAATAAATAAGGTCATGCAAATATGTTATTTGTTTGAAGGGAAGTACTTTCCACACTGTTGCACAGACAGGAGTGGGAATTGTAAATGCAACCCCACCGAAGTCCAATGCTTTCCCTAATGTTGCACAGATTGGAGTGGGAATAGTAAATGTAATCCCTCTGAAGTCCAACATTTTCTTTACTGTTGCACAGACTGGAGTGAGAATAATACATGTTACTCTTCCAAAGTCCAACACTTTCCCTACTGTTGCATAAACTGGAGTGAGAATTGTGAATTTAACCCCTCTGAAGTCCAATGCTTTCCCTACTGTTGCACAGACTGGAGCGGGAATAGTAAATTTAATCCCTCTGAAGTCCAACACTTTCTTTACTGTTGCAAAGACTGGAGTTGGAATAGTAAATCTTACCCTGAGAAGTCCAACGCTTTCCCCACTGTTGCACAGACTGGAGTGGGAATAGTAAATGTAATCTTTCTGAAGTCCAACGCTTTACCTACTGTTGCACAGAATGGAGTGGGAATAATAAATTCAACCCCTCCGAAGTCCAACGCCTTCCCTACTGTAGCACAGACTGGAGTGGGAATAGTAAATGTAATCCCTCCAAAGTCCAACGCTTTCCCTACTGTTGCACAGACTGGAGTGGGAATAGTACATTTAACCCCTCCGAAGTCCACTGCTTTCCCTACTGTTGCATAGACTGGAGTGGTTATAATAAATGAAATCCTCCGAAGTCCATCGCCTTTCTAACTGTTGCACAGACTGGAGTGGGAATAGTAACTTTATTCCCTCCGAGGTATATCTATTATTCCCAGACTTCAATACATTTTTTCTGTTTAAATATATCTATTATAATTATTTGTTTATTTCTTTAATTTTACACTTGGGCTCAATTCAGTTTACTTTACTCTATTTTCATTTTACTTTATTTTATTGTATTATGTTCAATAAACCATGTTTATTTATTATTTGTTCACCTAATGTATAATGTATAACCAACTCAGTTGCATTTACTAGAATTTTTGTATATATCCATGAATTTTTTGATTTATACCCATGCACTATGAACAAGTTCTAAAATGGCCGACAGCTGTATCCAAAAAATCAGTGCAGATTACATGCCTCTTTCTATGACCATTATGTTCAAAACTTTATTTAAAACTTGCCTAGTAAATGTAGCAGCGTCGTGAACAAGGCTATTTGCCGAAATGCGTAGACGTTGCCTGTCTTTGCTTTGTGTTTAATAAATCACTTTTCGTGTCCACGGAGTAACGTCTCCTGCCTGATATTGCTGGAGCTGTCCTGTATATATATATGTATAAATATATATAATATATATATATATGTACATATATATATATATGTGGTAATACTTATGGACATATTCCATTGCGGATTTTGCTGCACCCACTTGGGTTTCACTGTTGCTCCAAGAACATTGCCTTCAAGTTCCAGCATGCTTAGAGGTTTTACCCACCTGACTAGCCCACCTGGGAGGAATTGTTGCATGCAGTTAAAGGTGCCTGGGAGCGGTTTGCAGCATACCGCGATGTATTCCTCTGACGAAGGAGCTGCCCTAGCTCTGAAACGCGTAAGGATGTATTTGTAATTTGAACTGTGACAAGCTGGTTTCTGAAATAAAGTGGTGTTACAACCAACCTGCTGTCGGCGTGTCCTCAACTCAGGGCAAACTGTTGTTGGATATATATATATATATATATATTTCCCAAACCTTGCCCTGCAAGCAAGTCCGCACTCCAACACAGGTAGGTTGCACTACAACTTTTATTTTTATAAAGCGAGCATTTTAGTCCAGAATTCTCCCTTTTAATCTGCCTGACGCGTTTCAGAGATACTGTGTTGGAGTGCAAGGTTTGGGATTCATATTCACACGGCAGGTCCAGCCGTGAAGTCGACGCACCACCCAAAATGAAGGGGCCCGGGTTTGGAATTATTCCGGATCGACGATGGCAATGCAGGTATAATAAAAGTTGTAGTGCAACTTACCTGTGTTGGAGTGCGGACTTGCTTGCAGGGCAAGGTTTGGGAATATATATATATATATATATATGTATATATATATATGCTATTTTAGTAGTAAATTAATAAAATAACCCAAAAATGTAATACAATGTAAAATATATATTTTTATATTAGGGCTATATAATATATATGTATATATAAGCATAAACACACATTTATGTGTGTGCTTATATTAGTATATATTTTGATATAGTATTAAATATTATTAAAATGTATCTAATTTACATTAGATTAATGTTATATTAATATATTTACGATTTACTATTTTAAACTACATATATATATTCAAAAACGATACTTTGTTATGTTTTTAACAATATTAGTGTGAAAGAATATATTTTTTCGATATTTTTGTACTTACCATTATAAGTATAGGAAAACAATGGGGCATATTATCAAGGGCTTTATCGCCGCTTTAGCTGCACTTTTTGCCGCTAAAGCGGCGATAATTTTATCGCCCTATCAGCAAGCTGTCGCTAACAGGCGTTAGCGACAGCTTTCAGGCGTTAGCGGCCGCGTTTTCCATCGCCTTGCATGTCAGCGATAATTATCGCTAATGACATGCAAGGAAGGCGTTCCCTACTAAGCGACTGGAAACAGTCGCTAACACCACTACCCCCTATTAGCAAGGCAGGCGAAGCGATAAAATAATTCGCGCTAAGCGCGTTTATCGCTAGATTTTAACACCTGCTAGTGAGGAGGTGGATTCTAATGCTGAATCCACCTTAGCGTTAATGCGAGAATATCGCTGGTTTCCCAGCGATATTCTCGCATTTTGTCGCTATCGCTGGAAATATTATCGCTATGGAGATAAACCTTACTAATAGGGTGTTATCTCAGCGATAATTTCCAGTGATAGGCGGCGTTAAAAAAAAACGCGCTACACGCTTAGCGATAAATATCGCACTTCCTTGATAATATGCCCCAATATTTTTATATTCGACATTTTTGACACGATATTTCTGTATCTCGATATTGTTGTGTTTGATATTGTGTCAGTGATCCTTATTTTATTTCAACTAACAATTATAAGCGAGATATAGGAGCCAAAAGGGTCATTGACCCAAGCTGGAACAGTACAAACAGTCTACCAGGTCTATATATATTTTGGCCCTTGTTTATTTGGACATGCTCAAAATCGGAAGCACAAAACCATACTTTGATTTTAGTTGCAACCTCTTATTTTTGCTAAAAGAAATATGTTCTCATTTAAAATATAATTGTATAAGGATGGAGCGCCTACAGTACACTAAGGATAATGGATATTTTCGGTTCCTCTGGCTTCAACCAATATTCCCTTCCTCAGGCACAAAAGTTCCCCTTAATTTACCTTAGTGTAGACGGGACATGCTTGGTATTAAACTTGAGCTGTCTATAATGTCACTCAGAATTTTGAGTTAACACCCCTATAATTATTTTTCTATAATTTTATGTTATGTATGCCCCCTTGCTTTCAACGGCAACAAAGGGGAGTAATGGGGGAGCTTGACCGTCTGACATGGCGGCCGCTGCTTAGAGAGGCTCCGCATACCCACTTCGTTTTGTCATTTCTATCATGGTGCATGGCCCCTCATTCCCAGCTCAAGACCACCACCCCATGAGCACAAAGACTATGCTAGTGCCTGCTTGACTCTGGGCACCTTCCACTCAAGGAGTTGGCTGTGCCACGCTTCGGCCATGGCAGCCTTGATGTAGTCATCATGAGCACCTGGAGCAGGAGAGCTTCACTGATTGCTGCCCTCTTTTGCCTTGCAGAGGACGGGGGTGTTTTCCCTGGTGAGACATGTGGGTGCCCCATGTCGCTCCAAACAAAGCCAGCCCTGATGGTGCAGCTCTCTGGTGCTCCTTTGGGAAGCTCTTGCCCCTGGGCCGTCTGGTGCCTCAAGACCGAGCCTGCATTTACTGGGGTACTGCGGCCCTGGAGGTGGGCTAATGCCATTTCCGGGTTGTCTGAACTGTTGAAGCCATCAGGGAAACTACCATTGTGGCTCTGGTGTGCTCTCTGGGACCTGTGGAAAATTCCTCTCTGCAGTACGTGGAGGACAGGGCCCCTGCCTGCTGGCTGGCTCTATTCTCACTTGGCCTGGATTCTATGAGGAAAGGACGCTGCTATTGACATACCTTGTGTGTGGTGACGACGCTTCAGGTACTGTATGCTCCACTGGATCCAAATTCAACTGGGGCCTTGTCTCTTGTTTCTGTGGTTGCCCCAGGAGATGGGGTGAGCACTCTGGTTCCCTTGAGACTTTCATCAGGCGACATGCACATTTGCCGAGGCACACAGAGATAATAGTCCATATTGTAAAATAGGCAGTGACCAATACAGTAATCAAAGGGAGTCCATTGAGGTATTTCTTTCTCTTTATTCTCTTAATCTTTTCTTCTCAGGGATTCATATACCAGGATTGGAGCCTAGAGATGGGGTATGCGTTTCCCCCATTTGCGATGATCACTCGTGTGATGGCTCAGGTCAGAAGGCAGAGGGCGGAGTTAGTGATCCTTTCCCCTCTGTGGAGATCTCAAGTGTGGTTTCCAGTGCTTCTGGAACTTTCCTGGGATTCTCCAATCCTACTCCCCCTTTTTCCGAACCTTCTCCTGAACCCGGACCTTGCTCCTCATCCTCTAGTCCTTCAGAACTCGCTACAGTTGGTGGCGTGGCGGATTACCAGAGACGCTGGGAAGTCCCAGGCCTTTCGGCGAAGGCTGAAGAACTCATGTCTAGAGCGTGGGCTGACAGCACAGTCAAGCGCTACAGATCCGCATGGGGCAGGTGGTCCCGTTGGTGTATGCGAAGGGGTGCAGATCCTTTGGACGCAGATGTAGTGTACATTCTGAATTTCTTAGCCCATTTAGCATCCAAGGGCTTGGCCTACAGGTCAATTAACACCTTTCGTTCGGCTATATCGGCCGGACATTTGCATCTTAACAATGCCCCGATTGGGGAACACCCTCTCGTCTGCAAACTTCTTCGAGGCATTCGCCTCTCTTTACCCCCAGAACCTCGTTACTCGGCATTATGGGACGTGAACCAGGTGTTGAATTTATTCCTGTCCTGGCAACCTAATCGGTTCTTGTCAAGGAAGGAGCTTTCAGCTAAACTAGCAATGTTACTGTGTTTGATCTCGTGTAGGCACGTCTCGGACGTGAAAGCTCTGGATATCACCTCCAGGATGTTTACTCCCTTGGGAGTGACCTTTACATTGCATAGACGAACTAAGTGTCATACCAGAGTAATCTCTTACCCGGAGTTCCCGGACTCCCCTAAGCTGTGTGTAGTTCGCTGCCTAAAGGCTTATGAGGAATTGACGCAGGATTGCAGACCTCCAGGAGATCGACAACTCCTCATTGCCCTCAGGAAACCTTTCAAGGCTGTCTCCTCTCCTACCATAGCCCGGTGGGTCAGATGGATCATGCAAGAGGCAGGCATAAGCCTCAGGGATTTCGGAGCCCACTCGGCTCACGGAGCAATGGCTTCAAAGGCCTTTGGTTTGGGTGCCCGTTTGGACGATATCCTTAACGCGGCTGACTGGTCCTCGGACTCTACTTTTAAAAGGTTTTACTTCAAACCTGTGTTGGACATGGCTCACCTCGTAGTGAGCAAGCTTTGAACTAGCATAATCCTCGCCTCCAGTCCTGACATAGAATGAAAAATTTCCTAGCTAACGTAACGGAAAGTTTCAATTCTATTAAGGACTCGGAGGCGAGGATTATCCCGCCCTAGGGATCGCTAACGGATGTACCACCCCGTACTACAGTAAGTAAATCTATTTGCTTACTCCTGTCTTTATGGAGCTCCTTGTAGTTATCTAAAGCTACCGTTGTTGTATTTGCACTGACTTGTTGCTCAGTTGTCTGTTCCTGCTCTGACTATTTGATTAGTGAGATAGGTCATGTATGCCGCATTGAGCTGTTATTGTTTACATCTGTTTCGTTTCGCGAATTGATGTTGCCTTTGTCCTCGTAGGTCAGGATGCGAATAAACAAGACGCATGAAGATTGGTTACTGGCTGTCTTCGCATAAAGAAAGAGGAGGAAGGGGCAGAGTCAGCAGCCTAAGAGGACAACGGAGGAGTCTGATTGGTGGAACCAGAGCTATTCATGATTGGACATTATCTTTTTTGTTGTTGACTACAGATTTCCCTATGGTTTATGGGAAATGTAGTCTTAATGTTTTGAATGGCTGTGTAGCAATAAATCTATGAAAGAAGGCATAATCCTCGCCTCCGAGTCCTCAATAGAATTGAAACTTTCCGTTACGTTAGCTAGGAAATTTTTCATTCATGGGGCATGACTATCACTGCGCTGGGGTCGTATTGGTGGGTGTGCCAAAAGTTAATGTCATGTTTCTCCTGAATGATTTAATCCCTGGATGGATGACTGTATCAAGAACTTAACCTTTAGGTTTCCTTGCACTTTATTTAGTATTGTGGCTCCTCATAGGAAAGAATCCTCACTCAATGTTAATGTGCTGGAATTCTCAGAAGGACAGAGTTGGAAGGTCTCCTTCCGGTCATGAGCCCAAATTATGTGCTCCTGCTACATCCTCATTTTGTGCTGTTCATTGCTATTTGATAAGGTTGCAATTTGAAATACGTATTTCCATATTTTGCACTATGCACTATGCACATAGCACATTACAACGGCTCGAAGAAGAAGTTACTGAACAAGTTTCATATTTGGTACAACCATTCTACATTCTCCCTTTGAAGTCTATCATCTATCGTGGGAGGTTGGGATTAACCAAGCATATAGGGTCTTTTTTAGGCCTGGTTGAACCAAAATGTGTTGTTTATACATTTTATTGCATCACGCCTGAAGATATTTTTAAGCATTTGCACCTATAGAACTACAGTTGAAAAATATATTTTTCGCGATGTTATGCAAGTTGCTCCTGATATTGGACAGGTAATTTAGTTTTATATGATGTATGTAGCAGACTGATGGCTTTATATATTTTTTTATTGGTGATTTAAGTTGTATCATGTATTTGTATTGTATTATTGTTTTAAGTTATGTGGACCTCCGTAGGAGTCAGGAGCGGCTTGTGCAGGTAAGAGCGGTGGGACAGGGAGGAGGGGGGCTCGACAGACGATGATGAGGGCAAATTAATTATTTATTTAATTTTCCCTCATCGTCGTCTGTCGAGTCCCCCCACCCCGCCGCACCGCTCTTACCTGCATGAGTCGCTCCTGGTAGGAGTTCCGTATCATAATAAATAACTGGTATACTGGGCCTCTCAGGGAATCAGTGCTCATGGCGCGTTGTCACTTGGCTCTTCCCAAGACATATTTTCTGCCTCCATCTATAACCTATTGTCTTCCTGGTGAATCGGTAATCTATGGGTCATGTGCAAACCTGCCTCCGAAAAAACTTCCACATCTCTTTGCCAGTCTAGACAAATCACTATGGATCCGACCACTGGCTCATCTCTGATGGAGACTACCCTGTCTGTGACGGACACTCCTAGAGATAAACTTGATTTAATCCTGGCTGCAACTGCTGATTCTCGTACAGCCCTTAAAGCTAAATTTAATACTTTATCTAATCATGTTGCCATTCTTCGAGAGAATCAGCACAAATTTCCTGAAAAAGTCAATGTGAACACTTTGGCAGTGGAAAAACTCTGTCCGTGCTCACAAGACCTATCTAAACATATGCAGTTGATTCTAGAACGATTGCACATAGCAGACAGCAGGCTGGAAGATGCAGAAGGATGATTGTGCTGTAATAACATTTGAATTATTCGTTTACCCAAAGGGACCGAGGGTGATGATGCGACAGTCTTTCTGGCAAACTGGGTGAAAAAAGAAATAGCATCCAACACTCTTACTCCTCATTTTGTGATCGAGCTGGAGCACAGAGTCCCAGCATAGCGCACTGCCCCTGGGGCACAGCCTAGGCCTTTGGTGGCTAGGATTATTAACTAATGCAATGCAATATTGGTAGCTGCCCACTTAAAAGCACAATCATGGGGCAATGTTAGAATGATATTCTTTCCTGACTAACGTTCCTCTTTTGTCCAAGTGAAGAAGAAACTACA
Organism: Calotriton arnoldi; assembly: GCA_963921515.1. Taxonomy (NCBI): domain Eukaryota; kingdom Metazoa; phylum Chordata; class Amphibia; order Caudata; family Salamandridae; genus Calotriton; species Calotriton arnoldi. Next base: position 590,636 of record CAWUFW010003593.1, read on the forward strand.
AGCAGTGGGCCTTAAATATGCTCTTCTGTTTCCTTCAAAACCTTGGTGTTTTTTTCTCAACCAGAAGAGGCCTGGAGTTGGGCGGAAAGTTATGACAAGAGATCCCCCCGACTTGTCCCCCAAACCCTCTACTTCGACTCCTCAGATGGTCCAGGTTTCAGCCACAGCCCGAAGATAGCGCCGTCGGGGTTTGAAACATCGTGGTCCCACCCAGGTCATGTTGCGGAAAGAGCTGCAGGAGGCCTCGGTTGCAGCGGCATCACTACATGACTTCTCTGTTACACGTTCCCTGCTGTTTTCCGATTCCAACGCCTCTGTCGATGATCCGCTTTCTGATGGACCTGAGTTACGTTCTATAAGGCCTCCAAACGGTAGACAAATTAATTTGATTTTCAGTTATCCTTTTCCATTCAACTCCTTTCTGAGTGCCTTGATGTATTCTTGCATGTGCATCTTATGGGGGCTTCATGTCTGTTCACATTGCTTGGAACTGATATGCTTATATGATGTCTGTGATATGATTTTTTGAATGGTTGTATAATATCAGCACTCTTGCCTCCCAACTACAGAGCTATACCCGGCCTTGTTATACTTTGCTGTCCCCAACCCCACTGTTATTGTCATACATCAGCGGGTTTGGGGCTTTTGATCTGTGGTGGTCATCCCCTTCTTTTCATTCCCTCTCCTTTCTTGACAAGGAAACTAGCTGTTGTTGCAACTTGATATTTCCCCCTCCGTTTTTCCCTTTTTAAAAAAAGTTTTGGACAGATAAGTTGGGTGATTTGTCCTGTGATTGTTCCATGTTTACATTTACGTGTTGCTTGTTTGTATTGTTTTTCCAAGCATGTCATTGAGTCATGTCTATTCCTTACTCTGGTGTCCTCTACAGTTGCCTTCTTCCTTCCGGATTTTGTATAGATGCCCTGTCATTTATGTTGTTTCTATATATCCTTCACTGTCTCATGTAATTTAGTCACATGGAATGCCAGTGCCATGAATTCACTGCAGAAACACTATAGGATTCAACCGGCTTTGATCAGGTGGAAGGCCCAGGTTGCCTTTCTTCAGTAGACACATTCGATAGCTCCTGAGGTTTCCAGGTTACAGAACAAATGGAGGGATCAAGTTTATGGAACTGAGTTCTGGACATACGCAAGGTGGGGTAGTGCTTTGGATTAGTGCTGGTGTTCCTTTTTAATCTGAATTGGTGCAGGCTTATACTGACCGACGTTGCACATTGGTGAAAGGCCGCCTAGACGGCAAACTCTGAATTTGGGAGGTTTTTTTTCTTCAAATTCTTTTTATTGAGACAATTAACCAATACAATAAAGCATGACAGTATCATGACAACATGATATGCATATCAGGAATACCATAAGACAACATGAACATAACAATCAGAGGGTAAGGCTCAGAATGGGAGAGGGGTGGTTGGGGAGCTACAGATGGACTTCCACTATAAGAGAATGAGCGCGAGCCAAATGTGCGGTCTGAGCCAAGGGGATGGAGGAGTGTGCTGTTCCATCATGTCACAGGCAAGCACAGGTACCGCTAAGAGGATAAACTCTGGATAGGGGTGAAGCAACAAAGCAGCATGAGTTTCTATGGATCTCCATGTTGGGGGAATAATTGTGGCATCTGGGAGGGCACCTAGGGGCATGTCACAGTGAGGAGCATGACATGGTACAAAACGGAATATATAACAACACCAGATACCATGTACATGAGGAATCTAGGAAAGACCCGCCCAGTGTGTGTGTAGGAACCCACAGGTTGAGATAATGTGACATTCATGTGGGGGAGCTATTTCATGGTTGCTTTTGGGCATAGGAGGGGTATCAGCCTCCTGCATTTGCTCATGGAATTGTGTAAGCATGGTGTCCCATGCTTCAGCTACGGGCCGTTTATGGAGACCACAATCATCCTCATAGTGCAGATTCATTCTCTCAGGATCTCCCCGTCAGAGCAGGGCGTTCTGCCATTGAATCGGAAGAGGTGGCCGGGAGGCCCTCTAGTGTAGGGTAATAACTACCTTGGCAAACAGCAGTGCCAAATTAGTGAAGCGGGCCTGTACTACATGTTATGGCTCTCTCTTACAGACCCCCAAAGCTGTCGCCTCCCAAGACTTTCAGCTGTGTGAAATCAGTAACTGATGCCAAGGCGGCGTGAACTGATTGGCAGTAGGTAGCGAGCATGGGGCATTCCCACAGCATACGGCAGAGGTCTGTGGCATCAGAATGACATCTGGGACAGATAAGGTGAGCAGTGGGAAATATACGTTTAAGTGCTGCCAGGGTCACAAAGGCACGGTGCAATACTGTGTATTGTATGCATTTAAATCATTCATTGATTGAGCCAATGCGAGGTGATTCAAGTGCCTGTGCCCACTCTGAGCTGTGCAGTGCCCGCCCAATGCCATTCTCCCACGTCTGCCACAAGGGCACCAGGGAAACCCCAGTATGTTCTCTAATCGCTTTGTGAAGCCAGTCTGACACCCACTGGAGCTGCACCGCTAGGAAGTAGGACTCAAACGAAGGGGCACCCAGCCCACCCTGCACTCAGCCCACCCTGTTCCACTGGCAATTGATGTTTGGTAAGGGCTACCCGGTGGCGCTTGCCGTCCCACAGACGTTTGCCCAACATAACGTCTAATTCGCAAAAGAATGCCTTAGGTGGGTGAGAGAAAGTGGTTCTGACCATCTAATCTCCCTGGACTTTTCGCTTTTTGATCACCTGGTTTTTGACCTTTTAATGTGAGAAAGCCTCATAACCTGTGACTCACCCACGGTAAACTCGTGGTAAAATAGACTGCAAGTATTTACCGCCAGTGTCCGCCTTTTAAGATAAGGCATCTGGGACAAAGCTAGGGTAAGGGGCACTGGGCTGGTTACACGTGAATATGTGTGCACACGTGTGTGTACACATGTGAGGGCTGCGTGTGGGAGATTCCTGGTATACGCAGCCCAAGAACTGCACTAAGGAAAGCCTGGCGCAGAAGGGACTCTGCAGAGTTGGATGGTGACATGGAATAGACCTTATAATGCAGATTTACACATGTAGGGAAAGTCACTGTGCTTTACTCTCTTGGCTGTAGTGACACTCCATTATACTCTTATGGGAAAGGCTGCCTTAGGGCGCAGCTCCTGTTTCCTGGGGGCCACAGACTCCAGGGTTGCACCAATGTACACTGTAATCTGTGTGAAAAGAACAATTCTGGGAAGTCCAAAAGCGTATCTTAACAGGTTATGGGTCATCAAGGAATGTCATATTTCTCTGACTAAGCTCAGGATCAGAGCCCAGGCCTTTTGTGACCCTACTGGACTGGGTTAATTACTTTTCTCTCCAGCTTCAGGAACAAAGGCTCACCCATCAAAGGAAGCAATTATCAGTGCTTAAGTCAACTCTGAAGGAGAAATGGTTGGGTGAACTGCTCTGCATCAATCAGCCAGCTGTCATCCTGTGCCAGGAAGAGGGCGAAGGGGTGGAACTGAGACCCCCAGTGCACATGTGGCAAGTGACTCCGGGTTGATGCCATTTTGAGCTATCCCAGAAGCCTGTGCAGGGAGGTTGGGATGTGGCACATGAGGATAGGCCAGAGGTGCAGCCCTGCTGGACACTCCTGCCCCCATGCTTGTTTCCAGTCCAGGAAGGACCTGGCCTGGCAGTTCGGGCTGAATTGTCCCCATTGGGCGCAGTGTCAAGACTGATTTGCATATGGCTGGGTTCAAACTGGAATGGCATGGGGAGCAAAAAAACTATGGATTTAGGCCCGATCTCTGTACTCGGGTGAATGTATGACATTGTTCTGTATTCTGTCCATCAGTTGTTCTTTTTGCATTTGTCACCCCAAGTGGGACAGGTATGCCCAGACGTGGGTCCCATGCTCTCCATGCCACTGGAGTCAAGCTATCCTGGCTGATGAGTGGTGAAACACTGAAACTTGTCCTAGGATGCTTGTTTCCAGTCCAGGAAGGACCTGGCCTGGCAGTTCGGGCTGGAGTGCTCCCATTGGGCGCATGGTCAAGTCTGATTTGCATATGGCTGGGTTCAAACTGGAATGGCATGGGGAGCAAAAAAACTATGGATTTAGGCCCAGATCTCTGTACTGCGGTGAATGTATGACATTGTTCTGCATTCTGTCCATCAATTGTTCTTTTTTCCATTTAAAATGTACTGCACAGGAGAGAGAGCTTTGTCTTGGATGCGCTTTTCTGCGGAGCAACGGGACTGGAGGCTGACGCCATGGATAATTGGAAGGAGGAACGCCCTGACTGCAATCTGACCCCAGGACTCTGACTCTGATTCACCCCAGGACCAGTGGGGCACTCCCCAGGACCAGGAAAGCTGGTCCCCTTATACCCCCTGAGGACCAGTTGGGGGAAAGACAGAGCTTCTGCGCAAAGAGAGAGCTCTACCCAGAGAGCCAACCAAGTGAAAGGCTGGTGCAGGGAGCCAGTGAAACTTGCTCCCGACAAAGTTTGGCATCTTTAAGACGAGGAGGCCTGAAGAAAATACTCCAGGTGGCAAGGGCTTGCCACCAGGGGATAAAGGTGACCAAAAGCATCAAAATCGGCCCAAAGGGGCCACCAAAATATGCCCCCATGAAGTTGGTTGACTTTTGACCTTTAATGGGGCACTGGCGATGAAGCGCGTCGGGCTCCGCCGTTGGTTTCGGCCCTGCCTGGGGGCTGCCCCTTGAATGAAGAAGTTAAGGGGAAGCGCCCTTGTGCTTTCCCCCAGCGAGCGGGACGGGACCAGGACCCCATCTTTGGGCCCTGAGAAGTTAGAGATGAGAGGACGCCATCGCGTTCTCCCTGCCGAAGTCAAATGGGGCCCAGGACCCAATCCATGGGCCCCAGCAAGAAGACAGGAGCCAGGGAGCACCGTAGCACTCCCTCGTTTCCAAGAAGGGGGCCCAGGACCCCATCCCTGGGCTCTGAGAAGCACCAGTGCTCCAGGGGGTGCCATCGCGCTCCCCGTAAGTGGAGGAAGGGGCCCAGGACCCCATTCCTGGGCCCTGAGAAGGTAGGCAGCACTGCACCCGTCTGCCCTCAGGAGCGGGAAGACCAAAGTGAAGTGCAGGCTCTCGCGGCCGTGCTGGGAGGTAGCAAGAGCAGCCGGGGGTGGGCTTCCCGAGCTGCTCTCCAACATGTCCTGATGCATGTGGGGTGCTCGGGTGGGACTGGGCACCCGGATGCGAGTAATGCGGTGCGAGGCCACTTCCAAAACAAAAGAAGGGAAAGGAAATCCAGCGCAGATCTCCCCAAAGTAGCTGATAGCCGCTGCTCTGCTATGCATCAAACCAGCAAAGAGGGCCCCATAATGCACTGCGGGGCTCATCAGTTTCGCCCGCATATTTTACTTGGAAACACTCGTTTTTGGCTTGTGATGACCCCATGAGGATGGGGTCACCACCAAATTGAAGCAAAGTTGCAGGGGGAGCTGCAGGAGTAGTGTGCCTCCCCGCAAAAGTAGTCCCCGCCCTACGTTTAGGGGGACATTAAAAAGACAACCCCTCAAGGGTTTTGCCTTGTTTTAAAGTACCTCCTATGCTGGAAGTTTTGTTCTTCAATGTCACAATGATGGGCCCGCTGGGGTGAAGATTATGGCTGCAACGGTTGTGGCCTGAAAATGGAAATGTTCAATGTGAATTTTCATGGTGAGAGACACCTTCTAGGGGTGAAAGGTGGTGATTGCACATTCATGTTTTTATCAAAGTGATATCCTTAGGGACTAAGTTAAAGTGCAGTATTGTATATTGAATGTTATTCAAAATATATGATGAAGTCTATAATTGCATAGGGTTATGATTATAATGGTAAAAGTTGAATTGCATTATACCTGCTAACAGTTAGGATAAGTACACGTACTCCCAGACATACTTAGACATTTACTCTTGCTAATGCTTTATTTAAGTAATGAGACTGACAGCCACTCGTGATCAAAGCTTGTGTGCTGTATTGCTAGAATTAAGTACTCTTGGTCATGGTTATATGTAATTATTGCATTTACTCCCCTATGAAATGCTTGTTGAGATTATGAAGTTAACAGCCACACACTTTGGTGCCAGTATTAAGTGCTGTTACTCCAAGTTATGTTCAACCCTGGCATTTAGGGACAAAATAATGTTTACACATGTGAGTTGTGGTACTAGACCCCCCCACCCGTAGGGAGAGGCAAGACTGATTACGCAATGTCATCCAAAAGTAATTCCATCAGCTTGTGTATATTTGTAAATTGCTGCATAGTATTGAGTAGTGTTTGTGTAATAAAGTTACTTTTTCCTTTTTCAAAAGAAAAAGCACAGACTGGGCAATTATTTATTGAGTGTTATTATTGTATATCTGTGAATGGTGATTACTTGCCCACACCACCTCCCTTGACTAAGCCATGGACTGCTCCGCTTCGCTATCCTGTGAGAGTCAAGTGCTACAATGGGGTGTTTAGTTCCTAGTGAAGGACAAATGTAGACCCATTAGTTGTGCAGGCCACACAACTAATGACTCATTTTCTACCAGTGGGTATACCGGGACGTTCATGAAATAGTGTAATATTTGCGGTAGGACTATCATCTTGGAAAGGGTGATTTTTCCTGTAGTCGCCAAGGAAAGCCGCTTCCAGAACTGGGTCTGGGATATGAGGGAGGTAAGCGCTCGCTTCTGGTTCCCCTCGAAGAGGTCAGCCTGCAAATGGTAAAGCTGAATCCCTAAATATTGAATGGTCACCCTGGCCCAGTTAAGGGCATTGTCTCCCATCTGCACTGCTAAAGGAGGCTTGTCCCGGCAAAGGGAGAAGACATAGAACTTCTCCCAGTTGACCCGGAGGCTTCTCAAACTCCAGGACAGTGGTGTGCATGAGATGAGCACAGATGTGGACATCATGGAGATATATCAGCACATTGTTGGCAGATAATGATACCGTGTGGACTCCCTCACACACTGGAATTCCCCTACACTCGCCTTCCACCCTGAGACACACGATGAGGGGCTCCATAGCGATGGTGAATAAGACAGGGGAGAGGGGACATCTCTGACGGGTACCCCAGCCGATGTGAAAGGGAGCGGAGATTATGCACCTGATTCGCACTCTGGACCCCAGGTTGGTATAAAAGAGTTTTGTGTATGCAAGTAGCCGATTTCCTATGTCCACCTTCTTGAGGGTCTGATAAAGGTATTCCTAGGATATCATATTGAATGCCTTCTCCAAGATAAGGATCAGGGCTGCAGCATGTGGAGACTGTATGGACGCCTGAGCCATCACGTGGAAGACGATCCGAATATTATTGGAGGTGCTACATACAGGGAAGAAGCCATGTTGGTCTGGACTGAATTTGGTAATTTTTTATGCTCCGAATGTAGACCAATTGGTTTTTTGGAGCCGCATGTCAACCTACCTCTCAGATTGGCCTAGGTCCCCTTAGATTATTGAGGGTGATTTTAACTGTGGTTTAGACACCGACCTAGATAGGTCCACCTTGCCACTCCCACAAACACCGGTAATACTTAATGCTACTAATCTCCATCAATGGTTGGCTCACTTGGCTCTGGGAGACGCATGGCTTATCCGACAACCTCACCGTCGCAAATACTCTTTCTATTCTCCTGTACAAAGGGTGCATTCTCGCAAGGATAGATTTGTTTATTCACAGGATCTCCATACCTACATCTCATTTTTTTTTCATACCACTCCAGAACTTTATCAGATCATAACCCCCTGTCTATGGTGTTAACTTGGGGCAGTCTTGCTTACCCCAATTCCCACCTGGTGATTCTAGGTCACCATCCTCAAAGCTGCAGTGTTTTATCCAAAAGTTCACTATCACATAAACACCTCTTTTCTGGAGAATCTTCCTCTTCTCCCTTGGTGGAATGGGAAACATTTATGGTAGTCACAAGAGGTTTATTTATTAATACCACAGTGGGGATCAGGCAGGCACTGTTCAAGGATATTCTGAGATTCGAGACTACTATTCTCTAGCTTGAATGCCTTGTTCTAACCGCCCCTTATAAAATAGACAATTTACACTCTACCCACTCCGCGTATTTCAATAGATTGGAAACTCTTCGGTGTTATGATTACTTTGGGTATCAAGCTAGAATTCACGTGATGGTAATAAGTCTAGTCCATTGCTGGCTAAATTGGTTAACTCTCATGTTTCAGGTAACAGCCCCCTCCGGATTGTATTAGTTTGCGGATTGGTTGCTCGTACTCAGTTGAAAATTAGCAAAGCATTCTGCATCTATTATAGCAATCTGTACTGTGCTCCAGCACCTGTCATGGACTCAACAATAGATGATTCCATCACCCTTATTCATTTTCCTTGCCTCACTTTGGAGGCTCGTCAATCCATGGATAAGTTGATATCTCAGCAGGAGATTAAATCTATCCTTTGCGACCTCCAGAGTGGGAAATCCCCAGGATTTGAAGGCATACCCGCTGAATAACACACTTATATATACCCAACAACTAGTTCCAAGATTAGCAATGCAAATATTTCCTCTTTACAGTCAGGCTCCCTTCCCCCTACTTTGAACAAAGCTATTATTTCTATGTGTTGAAAATGCAAAAGGATCCATCAGAAATAGCATCTTATAATTGATTAGTGATTCTGAATATGGATTATAAGATACTAGCTAAGATTCTGACCTGCCGTCTCTTGCCGAAGCACCCTGATTTAATACATGACTATCAATTTGGTTTCACCCTTGGACGCAACACTTCCCTGAGCCTGCGTAGGCTGTGGAATTATATAGCTGAAGCATCAGAACTATTCCCGTCAGCAGCTTGTAGTAGGCTTGACTTAGAAAAAGCTTTTTTGACTCCCTACATTGGGGGTATATGCACAACATTTCGAAATTGTTTGGGGTGGGTTCATACTGGTGTAAACAGGTACAGATTTTATACACAAACTTGTTGCCTATATAAGAACTGGGAAATGTATCTCTGAAGCTTGGGTAGTCAGTAGGGGCACCTGTTGGGGATGACCCTTATCCCAATTGCTATTCACCATGGCCATGGAACCTCTTGTGGCTTGGCTGAGGCTCATTGGGGCAATATAGGTATACTACTGCATGGCTCAATACATGCAGTGTCGTTATATGCAAATGATTTACTACAGTATATAAGAGATGCAAGTTTAGACCTTTCATATATTGCATGCTTTTTGGGCGAATTTGCTACAGTTTCTGGCCTCAAAGTCAAATCCTGTATTTGGTCCAAATCCCGTATTTTCCTCTTATGCCTGGGATATGACTTGCCACTTGATCCCAGATTGAGATATGAAGTAGTCACATTTCGATATCTGGGTATTAATATATGCCATTCTCCCGCAGACTTACAGGATGGAAACAGGTAAAGCACTTGAGCCCTCTACAGCCAATCTACCTTGTGGTCTTTTCTTCCTCTTTCGGTCATGGGCCAAGTGGCGATGGTAAAGATTGTGGTCCTACCTCGTTTATTATATTATTTAGCAAATCTTCCTTTGCTTATTCCTTGTTCCTTCTTTAGAGACCTTGAAAAATCATTTACCACATTGATTTAGGGTGACATTGATTTAGGAGTAGGACGGCATCAAGTAGCTTTGTCAACCTGTTGCGACGAGTGGCCTTGCCCTCCTTGATTTTGAGTGGTATTATTTTGCATCCCAGCTACAATGGGGAGCTTGATGGCTAGTGGGCTATTCCCTTCCTTAAACTGGGCTTAATATCACTATTTTAAGGGATGGTCTACTGTATTATTCTCTGTTTCCTTCCAAATGCTCCTGGTCACATCCCCCTAGGCGGTTTCGCACGGCTCTTAATAGAACCTGAGTGCTTTCCAAGGCAGCATCGCCTTATGCTCCGCTGTCCTCTTGCTGGGCCTCCCTACTCAATCAGGAGATAAACTCTGGGCAGTTCCGATCTTGGACTGCCTCAGGTTTATTGACATTGGGTGATCTTTTTGTTAACAAGTTATTGGATTTCCTTGTGCTTATGATTGATTATGGTCTTCCCTCTGGTCAATTTCTTACTTATGGATGTATTAAAAAAAGTACTGTGTGATTTATTTCAAACATGTTTACTCACACCCACTATCCTTGAAGCGTATCAGGTACTTTCTATAATGGGAACGTGCTATAAATTGATTAAGTGGTTGAACAGAGCTTTTTTGCAGCATTGCGATCTATCCAGAGCTTCTCTACAAGGTACCTGGGTGTCAGACCTGGTTATGCCACTTAATGATATTGAATAGTGTAAAATGTTGGAATATCCCTACAAGGTGTCCCGTGCCACCCGCTTTAAATATATTCAATTCAATATCTTGAATCGGGCCTATCTCACACTAACTATATTAATAATAATCACCACGAACAGACTCTAAACGCCTTCAATATTCATGTTCCAATGCTGATTTACTGTATATGCTCTGGTACTGCCCTTCTCTCTCTTCATACTGGGCTGGGGTTACCAAGTTATTAACTAATGTGATGGGTCGTACCTTGACGAATATCCCCAAACCGGTCCTGCTGGGCTTCTTTCTGCACCCTAAACTTGAGAAACCCTCCACTAAGTTTATAGATCTGGCTTTACTTCTAGCTAAGTTTATAGATCTGGCTTTACTTCTAGCTAGATCTGGCTTTACTATCCATTGGTGCAACAACATAATCCTTCATTGTAACTTCATGGGACACTCTATGTTGGTATAGTGGTACTATATGATGCTCGGGGATGGGATTTGGTGTGATAATTGGGGTAAGGTTCTGTATTGCTGTTTTATACCATATTAATTTAGATTCAGAGGAAAGCAAAACGAGAAGAAAAAAAGGATAAACAAGCCAAGTGGTGGTCCTCGCTCTTTCATTTGCAGGTGCACAGATGCTGATGTTACTTGCAATGTTATTCCATTGTATGACAACATGATGCCGCCTTGTCTGAAACTAGAAAATATGCACCAATAAAAATATATTTAAAAAAATATGGCCTCTCATCCCTATCACAAATGTAAAACTAAAACCTTGCCTGCCACTCTAAACAAACCCCTACCACCCTCCCAGTCTTTCTTCCCCTTCCTGCAGATGTGCTTCTGGCTTTCGGTCAAAGCCGAAAAGGAGTACTGCACTGACAGGATCTCAGAGAGTCCTGTCAGCTTGGCCTGGAAGGCCTTAATGATGTAGCAACAGTGGGAAACAATTTTGGTTCTCAACTGTTGCTACATCATAGCAGTGAGTTACCAGATCCAGAACCTGGTGTATTCAATAGAGGCTTCCTATGGAAACCATGAATCCCATAAGTATAATACATGGGATTCTGCAATCCCTGTAAAAAAAATCATGCCTCTAATTCCTTTATAACAGACGACTTGTGATGCACCTAGTCGCCTATTGTAAAGAAATTACATAGCCTACCAACTGTAATAACTTATTACATTTGAGGTCTGATGTCACAATGCCTCCTCCCGGGGCCAGCAGCCATGGGAAAGCCAGGTCACATCACGGACAATAATTAAAGCAGCTATTTAAAGCATGAAAACAAAGTTGCCTTTTCTGTCTTTTTCTCTATTTTTCTGGCTGTACAGTGACAAGCAGAAAGGAGATATTTTTGACAACATGTTTATTTTTTACACTCCATAGGTAATTAGAGAAAAGTTAAACTCTTTCTCCATGTTTCTACACATTTCGAGTTACTGCACCTTTTTTATTAAAAAACGTTCTTGTATTTAGCTGATTCTAATATATTTTTGCAGCAAATATCTAACAACCTTTTGATGTGCTTACTTTTGCACTAGAAATTCTGTTTTTATTTTAAATGTTTGCATAAATGCTCTCTCTTTCAAATGAAAGAGCTAAGCACCAAGGATTTAAGTTATTTGTGGGAAAGGTGATGGTGTTACCATGTATTATAAGGAATAAAGTACCCCCTGCTGCACATGATAATGACCGGGTTGCATAACCCTATAAAGTAACTTAAACTTCGGCCTTGTTCCTCCATATGACCATGGAACTCCTTGGTGACTTGCAATATCCTTGTAATGTAAGGTGGGAGGTACTGTATCCCTTATACAATACAAGCAATAACCCAGCACTTTCTGTGTTGGCACCTATGCTTTAGAGACATATTGATAATAGTATTACAGCAATTGGTATTCCCCAATGAGATGCTGCCTTGTAAATGGTGTGTGTGGGTTATAGTTTCATAAGGAAGGCCAGTTGCCGGATGCCCAAAGTGTAGGTATGAACTCACTGACTACTTTTAAACATTCCTAGATATGCCAGACATAGTCTAGTGTTTGACAACGGTATTGAACAGAAGTCCTGAAGTGACACTTTAGCTATGCCTATAAGGATTACTCCTTATAGGATGCAAACAATTGCACTGAAGTTGGCAGCTGTTCATCATGACCCATATCTCGGACCTTAGGGGCATGCACTATAGATGAAAGGGCACTCGAACACACCCCATAGAGTTATTCTGCCAGATGTGGATTGCCAATGGATGCAACATTATTCATCTATTCCTTCAAGCCTGAAATTGAGGTGAATGTCAGCCAGTGTGATATGCCACCTAGATTACTGAGAGAGCAATGACATGCTGCAAAGTATTTGGCTTGGAGAATGAAAAGACAGCTTATCAGACCACTTACGGAAGGCTCAAAAGCAAGGAAGCAATGGAGGTTATGGCCCCTGAGAAGACATGTATAGTGACAGCTATTCATGGCCAAAGAAAATGCTCATTTCCCACCAAGATCATAAGTACTAAACATCGAGCATGCAGAGTTTGATCACAGGGACAATTATAGTTAAGTGAAGCAGAAGCATGCTGTAACATGATTGTGATTGTGTGATAAACAACACAGATGATAATTTTCTACGTTTATTTAGTTTAGTGCATGATTGGGCACTTAATTTGTCACCCTGCACTGAGGCAGCCATGAATTTAGTATATTATCTTTCTTGGTTACAATATAGGGTTAATGTCACATAGTGTGAGCAGTCTTCAACTATAGATATGTCTGAGTCCTTACAGTGGTACAAGAAGGCAGCCTGAGTAGCAACACCTCTAGACAGGTGTTTATTTGAAAGAGGTACCTGCTTGAGACTGTTGTGTCTTCAATCAGCTTCTGTATGCCTGCTTTCTTTCAACAGCTTATAGGATGTTTAAATGAAATGAAACCAGTAAGCTATCATCAGTTCCCAAAATAAGAAGTCTTTATATATATATTCAAAGTGAAAATCACCTCTAAACAAGCAGATGTTGCTAAATCTATAAACGTTTAGTGTGTTGACCAGATCTACTGTTCCTCACGGACACCTGGCTGACTCCTGCTTCAGCCCCCATCATCGCCACAGCCATCCCTCCCAGCTACAGGTTCAGCAGGCAGGACAACCAATACAAGACTGGAAGCGGAATTTCCATCATCTGCAAATATGCCATCATCTGCACCACCAACAAGGACACGTCCCCCAACAACATGGAACACCTACCGTTCAAACTTCAAATCACAGCAAACTTCAAACTGAGCGGCACCCTCATCAACAAACCACCGGTACCATGGACAAACTTCACCGACACAATAGCGGACTTTGTTACACTCCTCATCCTTAACACAAGCACCTTCATCCGCCTTGTAGACCTGAATATCCACCTGGAAGACAACACCAAGTCATACTTGAAAGCCCTACTCAATTACCTTGAAACCCTGGGCCTCACCCAAAGAGTGAAAATACATACACATGTCTTCGGGCACCCTGTGGACCTGATTTTTATTTCCTTCAACAACTTCCCAGTCAACAAGTCCACACTGGTCACAGATCACATGGATAGACCACACACTCATCAAGTTCAGCATCCCTGTCCTGCACCACCACCAGACCAGCCTGCCATAACTGGAACAACAACACAAAGAAATGACTGTATTACCACACTCAGCACACACCAGCCTGAAAAAGCACTAACACCAAGGATTTCAGTGGTTTGTCGGAAGGGTTATTAAATGACCAGTTATTATAAGGAATAAGGTAACCCAGACATATATTGCAAGGATAGAGCAAGACACCTCAGAGTTCTATGACCTTATAAAGGAATTCAGCCTTTGGCCTTGTTCCTCCATATGGTCAAAGAACTCCTCCATGACTTGCAATATCCTTATAATGTATGGCATGGAGTACTTCAATCCACATATCTGTTGTTGTGTCAGTGTTACAAGCTTTTGTACTTTCCACAATGCCTGCAAAAATCAAGCCAAAGTATATTCTATTATTTCTAATGCTGTAGGAGATGCATTTGAATGCTGATACTACAGTTTGGTAACACAGTAACAAATAAATATAAAATGTTCATAGGAGGAACTTTCAAGTGGCATCTTCCAAGAATTCAGTTCTGCCATAATTTACAGCCTTTTTGGTGTGTTTACCTTTGCATTATTTTATGGCAATATTTGAGACATTGTAATAGTAAGTGTAAGTTCCTGAGGATGCATACATTTCTGTGTTTTAGAGAATAACTAAAACAGAATTGGAGATACTGTGAGACATTTTCCAGACACGATCAATTGGGTTATTGAGTTTGCATTACATTTGTACCATTGCTTGACGGATGTTTGGAAGAAAAGAGAAAGGTGACCTATAATGATGCAGTGGCAAGTAATTAAAAGAGATGAAAGAAATTGGAGTGGTAGAAACTATGCAAGAGGGAAGCATTCAAGTTCCATTATCTGTGCATAGCAGAAGAGACAATGCAAACAACAGCTGTCTCTTGTATTGTGATGAGAAAGAGCATTTCATAAAAATGCCCAAATCTGCTGGTTAGAAACAAAGGAGCTCAACGATAAGACTGTTCTTTGTGCAAGATAATTCCAAAAGTGTCATCTTTTGTGACAGTTAAGCAGAAACATTTTTCCTTGAAACAGAATTGAAGTTGGGAAATTAAATACAGAAAATAATGGACAAATTGAAATCTCAGATGCCACAGAGAATGGTATTGATGCTTGGTTTGAGCATATATAACCAATTTTGTCAGAGGAAAAATCTAGAATAGAATTTCTGAGAGCTGTAGATAGAACTCAGTTAATGTCTGGGTTCAAAAATTGTCATAGTGAGGTATTCTAGTTAAGTATTTCTGGCCAGAAGCTTGATGCTATTGAAGCACTATCATAAGATGAAAGTATAGAAGTGACATTACAAGTGGTGCATAATCCTACTATGTGGTGTAAGCAGCATGAAATCCATCTCAACTCAACAGTGTTTGCCCGAGTGTCACCAGGAAATAAACGTCTGTGGTGTCTTTCACAAATGTAAGCAGAGCAACTGTGGTGAAACAAGTAGATGTGAACTAATCATTTTCAAGGAATATCAAATATTTTCTGGTGTATTAAGCCAAAAAAAGGAAATGAAGTTATGTCCCAAAATATATTTGTATGTCAGGAGTCACAGCAGGACACCAACCCTCATACGGGTTCTTGAACCTGACATCCTTGGCACGGTTTTCCCCCAACTTTTGCGTTCCAGTCTCCAGTCTTTGCTGACTTCATTTTTGTTGGCTTTAGGACCCTGCACACCTTACCACTACTAGCCAGTGCTAAAGTGTTTGTGCTCCCTCCTTTAAACATGGTAACATTGGCTTACACCCAACTGGGACATTTAATTTACTTGTAAGTCCCTAGTAAAGTGGCATTACATGTACCCAGGGCCTGTAAATTAAATTCTACAAATGGGACTGCAGCACTCATTGTGACACCCACTTAAGTAGCAGTTTAAACATGGCTGAGGCCTGCCACTGCAGCCTGTGTGTACAGTTTTCATCTGCCATTTCGACCTGGCAAAGCAAACCTTTTACCAGGCCTTAACCTTCCTTTTTTAATACATGAAAGACACCCCTGGGGTAGGCCCTAAAGAGCCCAGAGTGCAGGGTGCAGTGTATTTAAAAAGTTGGACATGTACTTTTACATGCGCTGGTAGTGAAAAACTCTTAAATTAGTTTTTCACTACTGCAAGGCCTACTTGTCCCATAGGATAATATTGGGTTAACTTGTTACCTTTAATAAGTGCTAAATTTAAATTGGGAGCAGATGGGGTGGTTTTGTTTGGTGTCTGAGGGATTGCAATTACAAATCCTCTTTTATGGTAAAGTCAGATTTTAAGCTACAATTTTAAAAATGCCACTTATAGAAAGTTGGCATTTTCCTGCCTAACTATTTGGTGCCTGTAGCCTGTTCCTGGGTGACATGACTGGGTGTAGTTGACAGACTTTGTTATTCCTCCCAGACAGGCACACAGTAGAGTGATTAGGTGTCCCAGCTGGCAGTATGGGCGGAGGAAGTGGGCACAGCCCCACTTGCAACTGAATAGGCTGTGCCCTGTCTTCACACAAAGGAGTTGTCACCACTTCATTGTTCATGCAGTCAGCTTTTAGCCAGGGAAGGGGAGACAGGAAACTTCAAGGATGTAGTGTCTTGTTTATTGTAGAGCACAGGACCCTCTGGTCCCTAACGGACTCTGTAGTCTAGTGACGTAAGTGATGGGGTGTGGTTAATAAAATTAATGACAGTACGTTTCAGTTAACAGTTACACTCTAGAGAATAAAGATGTGTAATAGCAAGCTCCGTGTGTGGCGTGATTCATTTACATGCTACTGGACTGGGAAAGACACTACAAATGGCAACAAGATAGGACATATGTAAACCCAGCAATCTGTAGGGTCATGAGTGCTCTCCCAGAGAGTTTGCCGAGGTCCAGTAAACTGCTTCTGTATGCCCCAGTCGAAGTGAGAATCGACGGTTGGCATATGTGGAGTCAAAGCGCAACTCCAGCCAGTGTACGACCTTCAAAGAAAGTGAAGGCCCTAAAGAAAATTTCATTTATCAATGGTCAGAAAATTGCTAATGCGACAAAGATAAGAGGTATGATGCCACAACCTCACACAGAGCCATCATTCATACATTTCGATAGCGCTAAAGGCAGTGATAACCAGGTACAGAACGCACAACAAGTGCAAAATAACACTGCGATCAGAAGTCGATAAAGGCTGTTATATAGTTTCCACCCTACGGTAGGAACTGCGCGTTTGTGGACGGCATAACCGTTGGGCTGGTGCCAGACTGATTCTATGCACCCCCTCATGATATGTTGTCCTAAAGGTTAGCTAGCTCACAGTGTCACCATGAAGTGTGAATTAAAACTGTCTCTTGGTGGGCGAAAATAGTCCTTTATTCTGGTGGCCCCATCAGATAGGGTTAAAAACTAGGTGAATAGGGATTATATATATGACCCTATTTAATAAGGTCAACATGTTTCTGCCAATTAGGACTTAAAAGTTCAAGGCATTCGTTAGGACCAAAGTATGTATGTCACTCTGCTGTTGTGGTTGAAATATTATAAGTACTAGCCATACAGACAACTTGGTGGCAATTCTTGTGGCCCCATCGCAGCAGTAGGGTCCACTTAAAAATGCTGAAAGACAAACAGAGAGCAGTTACTCATGCAACAGCTTATGCTCAAGTGTCACCAGTGTCCATCACCAACAATCCAGCACTCGTGTAAGGGAACCATATAATACGAGTGAGCATTGGTAAATCCTTACCCTGAGCATTTGTAAAAAAACTCTACCATCATCAATCCCCATTCGGAGTATAGAGCTAAATATGTACATACAAAACAAACAAGATTAAAAATGCTGTGATTCCGTATCCTTAAAAAAGATGTATAAACTAAATGGGAGTACAAAATCTGCCTGTGGTGCATTAATGATGACATTCGTGATGTTGCTCAATAGCATTGTCAAATTGCATTTCACCTATAAGGAGCTGTTGAAAAAGAAATTGAGATTTTGCTGAAACATGATATCATTGAGCGCTCTACTGGTCCAAAGCCATCAGTGTCACCCAGAGTGGTGGTACCTAAAAATGACAGCGAAGGGTCTGTGCGAATATGTGTTGACATGCATCAAGTAAACAAGGCAACTGAAAGAGAACGACATCCAGGTCAGCACATTGCCGATATGATTACTCAGTTGAATGGTGCCAAAGTCTTAACACGCCTTGATCTGAACAAAGGGTATCATCAGCTCGAATTGGAAGAAAATTGCAGGTACATTACTATCTTGTCAACTAATGTTGGTTTGTTCAGAAGATTGAGTTTTGAAGTGTCCTCTGCTGCTGAACCTTTCCAAGATGGTATTTGTTGCATTATACAGCCTCTCACACATGCTTTCAATCATAGTGAGGATATTCTAGTATTTTGGGCGACATGGAAAGAACATGATAGATCCCTTACCCAAGTATGCCGTCTACTTGCAGATGCAGGTCTTACTTCGAATGCTGAAAAGTGTGAGTTTCACAAAACAAAATGAAAATTCTTTGGGCACATTTTCTCTAATGGGGGATGACTCCAGAATCAGATCCAGCCAAAGTTCAGGCTTTGCCATCCACCTCTCCTTTACGAGATGTAAACATGTTGCCATCTTTTCTTGGGATGGCCAGTTACTGCTCCAGGTACATCTGCGACTTTGCCACTGTGAGTGCCCCATTGAGAGACTTAACGAAACTGAATGTTTTATTTCATGCCAGAGGAGTGTGATCAAAGTTTCAAGACAAGCAAACATGCAATTTAAAATGCTACTGAAATGGCCTACTTTGATCCTAAATTGAATACAGAGATTGTAGTGGATGCCAGCCCAATGGGTTTGGGCGCGATTCTTGATCAACATAGTGGACATGCAAATGTGCGAAGGTGTATCATAGTGTACGCTAGCCAGAGATTGTCACAGACTGAACAAGTTTATTCCCACCCTGAAAAAGAAAAACGTGGCTGCTGTGTGGGCTTGTGAACACTTTCACATGTTTCTGTATGGAAAACATTGTACGGTTGTTACTGATTACCAAGCAATATTCACTATTTTGGCAATCCAAAGGCCAAGATACCCCTTGCATTGAGAGGTGGGGGTTGTGACTGCAAGAGCATGACTACACTATTATACACCAGCCAGGAAAATATTAAAACCCTGCAGACTACTTTTCTCGAGTATCCCTACAGTATCAGGGTACTCCTTCCAAAGTTGCTGAGGCCTACGTTAATTTCATGGTGAGATCCAGTACACCAAGGCAGATAGAAATATGCTCATAATCAAAGACGTTATTATGCATCAATCCTGGAGAATACATGCTCGACCTCTTGATAACGACATTGAATATCAGAAATTCAAGAATGTGAGTGATGAACTGTCTGTTACACAAGAAGAGATTATCTTACGAGGGTCGTAAATTGTCAATCCTGAAAGTTTTGGACAACAAGTCATTGAAGTGGAGCATGATGGACATCATGGAATTGTTACCAATAAGCAAGACCTTCGAGACCGTGTTTGGTTTCTTCATCTTGATGAGAGAGTTGAAAGACTAGAAGGAATATTTGTAACGTGTGGTGTTCCATCAGTCCTAATCTCTGACAATGGCCCATCATTCAATGGTCAGAAATTCAAAGACTTTCTTACTCATTTAAAATAAAGTATCAAAAAAGGCACACCTCTCTGGCCACAGGCTTATGGCGTTGCTGAACGCTTTATGAGCACTCTGAAGATGGACGTACAGCCTGCTGTGCTAGAAGGACCAGAGCTCAAGTCAGTTCTGCATTCTACTCTTCGTGCATACTGGCCTACTCCCCATTCTACAACCTGCAAAAGCCCGGCCACCCTGATTTCAGGAGAGCCATGGGTACCAAGTTGCCCCAGTGGACAATTGTAAGAACGATTGATGCGAAGAAAGTTTGAATCACCGATTCATCTCACAAGTCCTGCATGAAGACGTATGCGGACAAGCGTCAATGTACTCAAACCTTCTTTTTCAAAAAGGAGATTGTGTCCTTGTCAGATAGAGGTGAAATAAAAATCTGATGCTCCATTCGATGTTAATCCATTGCAAGTTGCATCTATTAATGGACACATGGTGACTGCTCATTGTCCTGGAAAGTCCATTACGAGGAATTCCTCACATTTCCAGCACCTGCCTCGGAGACTGTTGGTTCAAGAAATCAGGAGTGAGACCCTGTCATTAGAGAGCCAGGACAACCCAAGGACTGCACTTTGTCTAGATCACCAGTGCCTGCTATGGTTGCTTCTCCTGTGTCTCCTCAGCCTCACACAACCAGATCTGGAAGAGTGGTTCAAGCACCTCAACAACTCATTGAGGAACTATGATGTATATATTTTTTGTTTGTACCTTTTATTGAACAAAGGGGGAGATGTATTGCCTTGTGTATTATAGAGCGCTGGACCACTGTGGTCCCTAACGGACTCCATAGTCTAGTGATGTAAGGGATTGGGTGTGGGTAAAAAACATTCATGACGCAGTACGTGTCAGTTAAGGGTTACACTCTAGAGAATAAAGACGTATAATATTGAGCTCTGTTTGTGGCGCGATTCATTTACATACTACCGGACTGGGGAGGATGCTACAAAGGACTTCAAAGGGAATTCTCTATAAACTTCTCCTACTTCAAAGTGGGTACCAGATACAAATTTGGGACCCTGAGACCTCACTCTTCAGTACTCTCCTGGACCTGTGGATGATACAGAGAAGGGCTGCCGTGCTGCGTTTCCACCAGAAAGGCTGCCATTTAGCTGCCCTACTACACTGCTGCTCTCTGGCCTGCTGACTCTAATGGTCAGCAGACTGAACTCCTGTTTTAAGTACAGGGACATAACAAGCTCTAGAGGCTCCCTGCAACTGCCCAGCTGACATGCTGGTTGAACCTGCAACTGGACCTGCCTGAGCCCTGCTCTCCTCTGCTGGAGTGAATTCCTGACTCCCAAGAGGTGCCCCTCAGGTCCTGGACCCTTGATGTGGTCTCAATGAGCTCCTCTCCAAGAAAAAGGAGAAATCCTGAAGTTTGGGCTCTTCATGAATGCGAAAGGACCCTTTAGTGCCCAGATCTTGCTGCCCGCGCTGACTGCCAATGTGAAGTTCTAGTAAACCCAACTCTTCACACCTCAGTGACCACCAACGACACCCGTCAGCACAAGGTCTGCATTTCACGCTAGAGCTTCGACAGCTCGACAATTCTTGCAGCCCCTTCCACCGTGAACTGAACTCTTCATGCAGGACTTTGAAGGTAACTCTTTCAGTGGGAGTAAACTGGTCCCTACATCTAGCTCGTACTCCATTGAAGTCCGCCTGAACTTGTGACCTTCACCTGGTCTCTCACAACCAGATAACTGCGAGTAAAGCTTTGTGCTTTTAGGTACTTTACTGACCTGAAATCTTTAAAATTGCATATCTCCGGTTCTAATGATTGTTTTTTCTGTCGTTTTGGTGAAAAATTATTTATTACATTTAACTCACTTTTTCTACATGGGTGTGGGATTTTTCTTCCGTTGTTTTTTACTTTATTACTGTTTGAAGTGTGGCATGAATACTTTACACATTTCCTCTAAATTATGCCTGGCTACTTTTGTGCCTAGCTACTAGAGGGTTCAACACAGGTTAATTCTGGGTTGTTTGTATTTCATCCTGACAGAGATTTTGGTTGCTGCTTGAGTAGGGGTTCATCTCTCCCTCAACCAGTAACCCAATTTCCAAAATGGATAATCTCAGTTGCCTGTTCCTGTGCTTCTTTATGTCTCTCTAACTTTATGCATCTTCTCTATACCTTCAGAGCAACCACTGCTGTGGCGGTTACTCTGAAGGCTTAAGAGTTTGCCGAACATGTGCCATGTTTGTTGCACTCACTTGACAATCATTTTAGTTTTTCTAGAATAAACTCACAAAGAGTTTGTCCTTGAAAAACAAAAATGAATTGCCTTGATGCACTTTGGGTTTTTTCTCTGTCCTTGGCTGTCATTTGTGTTTTTACCTGTCAGGCTCCCGGGCTTTTCCTGGCAGTGACAATTATGAAAACTGTACATTAGAAGCACTGTGTTGGCAAGGGTGTCCCTTCTGACATGCAGTGACAAACTTCTCTATGGCAGATGGGCATCCGACAAAGGTTTCTAATGGCAGAGCGAGCTGAGGCTCTGCCACTGGAAACCTGTTGATTCGCCACCTCCCAAAAGCATTGTGTGAACCACAATTTTGGTTAGATGAGAGCCCCACCAATGTATAAGTCCACTGTACTTTCTGAATTTACCTAATAATATGTGCACAACAGCACAAGTATGAAATAATGTTTGAATCTATTTGATATTTAGTGCGCATATCCCCAACCTTAATTAACTTGAATTTGGCTATGTGTGCAGTGCACTTTCAGGGTGGTGTTTTATGACCCATGTTTTTTTATACAAGAACGGGATATTGCACACAATACCAAGAACACAAGGCATTAACTCTCGTTGGTCTGGAGTGTGATGCCATTCCTTCTAGACAACACATTCAGGATAGCATGACATGTATTGGTACTCTCCCACCTTGATAGAGTCAATGCTCTCCTCACCAGTATTTCAAGGTTTCTCTTATCTCCCTGGCAGAGCTTCCTCAACACTGCTACACACCTCCTCAAGGTCTAGAAGTTGGGCATGATAACAGCCACATTCTGTGACCTCCCTTGGTTCCTTCTGTCCACCTGCATCCTCTTTAAATCTGATTGATTAATCTGCAAACCAGTGATCGAGGGCACTCTTCTAGACCTGAGGAGAGAGGTGAATCTATCAGGAGGGGACAGTGTAATCTGCAGCAGCAGAATCGGCAGATTGGAAACCATGAGTTGCAAGAAAGAGAAAGCAAGACTGCAGACCTTCTTCTGCTATGACCCAAGTGCCTGCAATTTCATAGCAGCAGAAACTAGCCATGTTCCCATATCATATGCTTTAGAAAATAGCTCAATACCATGATCTTTAAGCAATGACTAGTCAAGAGAGACTCTGGGCCACCAGCCTAACAAACATTGTGACCCTTAACGCACTCCCTTAGCTTTCAAGCCTCTATGGTTCCCTTTTCCTTCCCTTCCCTTCACCTACTGTGCCCACCCATTCTTGGTGTTCTCCCTCTTATTGGAAATATGTACGAAACAGTTTATTTTGTCTTTGTTTTAGCAAACCGGGGTATTACTCATTTTAATGAAGATGATGGCTGATTCCTTGATGCCTAGAATATAGGTGAATACATTAAATTAGTGTCAATGTTCTCAACTTGTTGTATTTAATTTGTGAGCGTCTTGATCTAATTTAGGTTTTTTGTATCCTCAAAAATAGTTTGACAAGAAGTCTAAAATGAGTTCTTCCAATGTTATTGTATTTATATTTTTACACTTCCATGTATATTTATCCCTATTGCTTTTTTGATGAACTTATCCATAATTACTTAAATTTTGGTTATATGAACAAATCTACCACATTAACAGTTCCAGAAATTTCAGATTCACGAGGAAATTTCTTTCCTGTTTTAGCTCCCTATGCTGTTAAACTGAACAGACCTGATATGTTTGACCGACAGAGTGAAGAGCCAATTAAAAAAAAATCTGCTTTCCACTTTTCCTTTAAAAATATAAATGCACAAAAAGCAGATTGCATTTGTTTGCTTTTACATGAAAAAATAAGCAAAAAATGAAATCCGTGTGCATTGATTACGATCTTGGTCTTTGGCATTTTGGGTAAGGTAGTCCTCTGCCAGTGGCTTTTCAACACTTTTTTATGACATCTTCAGAGCTAGCTGGATGTATTTTATCACATTTCTTGAATGACGTCTTGATCTAGTCATGGACACCATAAGATGGTGCATCGTGGATTAAGGAAAAAAAAGTATTTGATAAAACTCTAAAATATGAATCCCATGTTCAACAGGTCGATTTTGTGAACTTTTGTGATTTCTTTTAGAAAAAAAATATTGTATGTTCGAATGTGTAAGAGATCCAGCACAAGAAATATTACAAATATTCAATGCATAAAAGATTTAGCAAATTCCTCTCAAAGGTATATTTCAGGTAATTGGATATTGATTGTCGGTTGCTATGTTGACCAACCTGTCTCCAAAGAATTTAGGGGCATATTTACAAAAACTTAACGCAGCCGTAGGGTCAATTTTTTGACGTTACGGCGGCTTTTTTTTATCGCCTTATTTACAAAGTGCCGCTACCTGCAGTTAGCAGCACTTTACCAGCATAAACGTGAATTTTCAGGATCGCCACTTCTGTTAGCGGGACTTAACGAAAATGAGATGCAAGGTAGACGTTCCCGTGAACAAAACTGCTGCTAACCAAACTTCACAATATTTACAATGAACTTCCCATAAGTCGATAACCTCCCAAAATTGCTGCTAAGTCCAATTAGAGACAGTTTTTTAAGACCAGAAAATAACTGGTCTTAAAATTGGTGCAAACGCTTGGGGCCTCATTTAAGAGGTTTTGGTGCTGGTCAGCGCTGCAAGGAATGTTGCTGAGCTGCCCTGCGACAAAACAAAAGGGCAGGAATGCGTCATATCAATAAGATAGGGCGCATTCCCTGGCCTCATTCATGAAAAGTGTTGCATCGCTGCGATAAAACACAGATGCAACACTTTTCTCTGCGCCCTCCTTGCGACACCATAGATGCGCCGTATACACTGTACAGCACTCCATGTCGCAAGAAATGACAGATACGTCAGGAATCCTGACATATCTTTTGGCTCTAAAGTCACGCATTGCGGGAGTTTTGTCGCAAGCATTACGCATCTCCAGCAAGACATGGGGCAGGCCGATCCCTATGGCACTGTGTCACCTTTACGCCTGCCAAGAGGCAGGCGTAGGTTTTTGACGCAGTGGCGTCCTAGAAGTGTTGCAGTGAAAAAGCATAGATTTCACTGCAACACTCCTACGAGGCTTTGTTGCCGGTGAACACCCACTCTGAATACATTATACCAGCCACAGGTATAATGTGGCACAGGGCTTTACAAGGTAACGCACATGCCTAGATGCAGCACTTTGTAAATACGGCGCAACGTGGTGCAAAAATCATGCTGCAAGTACATCAAGAAAATGATGCACCGCCAGCGCTAAACTGTTGGAAGGGGCTCATGAATAAGCCCCCTGTTTTTTTCACCTACTTGGCGCACAATGGCTGCCATGCGCCAACGCAGGCACCCTTGAGCCATGGTGCAAGGGTGACTGTGTTGCGGAGTTGATTGATGTTGTGCAGGAAGGGATATCTACCTGCACAAAACCTATTAATTCAGGGTATTTCCTCTTTCTCCTCTGCACACATAGAAAAAGTAAAAAAGAAATAAAAACATTTCTCCTCGTAGCGCCTCCCAAATACCACCCTTGGGGTAGTGTTAGATTCTGATGCATTCCGAAGGTGTACGGTTTCACGTATTCCCGGGAATGTTTCAGATTCCATCGGTTTGGCGTGGAAACGCCCACAGCAACACCCATTGAACGCCCCTTTCACACTGTTAATGTGTGAAAGGGGAACATATTCATAAGTCCATGGAAAGCCAGGTAAAGTGGCTTTACGTGGCCTTGCAAACATGCTGTGGTACATTGCACAACCGGAACGCGAAACAAGTGACGTCACACTGTTGCAAGAGTGCCGCTAGGGCCTCATAAATGAGACCCTTGGATAATAGAAGAACTCACACAATTCATCCTTGGCAATGTCAATGACGCCATGATACTCCTGCGATTGCAGCTAGGAGCACCAAGGAGACCACCACCCCCCCTGACATGCATCGCTCACCTGAATAACTGCTCGGTTCCCTTTGGGTGACGACTGGACCTGATCCTGTCTAAGCGCTGACCTCGGTAGACCAGAACTTCAGCAACAGGAGGCTGGAGACCAGGAACCGCAGAAAGCCATTGACTCTCCGGAGCTGTCTGTAACGTGGAAGAAGGTGAGATGCACAACCGGTCAACATTAAAATATGTTATCTGCCATCTGAGGATTCACATCCATGGGCTGCATGGACTCCACACTGGATGACCACGTCGCAGTGTAACCCATGTCACTGGGGGAGCATTCAGGGGAAGTGTTGGGATCCTGTCTCTGAGTGCAATCGTGCACCGTTGCTGCCGCATGCAGTGCATTCCGCCCCTCTTGTAGTACCTGCTCCAGATTGGGGATGGCTTGTACTTGTGGCTGGGACGCATGCTCCTCCTATGCTTCCCACTACGACTGGCTACGCAAATGCCAGCTTATTGCACAGACACTTCACTCCCTGTCCGCACCTCCTGGCGACCATAGATTCCAGCCAGGTCCAGACCTGTTCATTGCGTTAAACAATTGCATGTTACCATCTGAGACCACTTGCAGCCTTGCTGGGAAAATTATGGAGTATTTGATGCCCAACTCTCAGAGGCATCACTTAACCACTAGAAACGACCCCCTCTGCCTCTGCACCCCCATGGCGTAGTCAGGGAAGAAAAGTACTGTAGCGTTTCACCTCCCCCAGCTTGCATACCTCCCTCAGTACAGCGTCACGATCCCTGTTGGAGGCGGAAGAGAAAGGGTCTAGGACCTGTCCCTGGCGGCAGATGGCTCGCCGGCACTTGATGGGACAGCTCCAAAAAAAAGATTGGGGAGAGTGCAACTGCTGACAGTAGATGCGCAACCATGTCCCAGTACATCCCACTGTCTCAGCTCCTTCTGCTCTCTCGGGCAGACCCACCACCTGCACGTTGTTCTGCCGGGAGCAGCCCTCCGCATCCTGTACTCTTCTTTCTAGTTACTTCACACATGCCATTAGCTGCTGTACCTCCAACGTTGCATTCTGGGTGATAGGGTGGACTTGGACCAGTTCTTGTTCAATGTCGTGTACCTTGTCAGTCAGCTTGCGATGATCTGCAAGCTCCAGGGTGAAGTCGACTGTGATTTTGCCGATGCGGCCCTCAAGGGAAGTGCCCGTTTGTTCGAGGGAGGTACCTATTTTCTCCACAGCCGTGAGTACAGAGTCTAGTTTTGTATTCAGGGTGTCTACTGTCACCTGCCCTGGCGGCCAGCGACCCCCAGCTGCCCGGTCCATTGACACAGAGGAGCTGCCAGGTGTCGATGCAGTTGGAGATCCACCGGTGGCGGTTGTGCTCTGCGGAGTTGGTGTCTGTAAGCGTTGGTGGAGTGGTGGTGCTGAGGTAGTTGACAAGAAGTTCTTCTGTGGCCTTGATCCAGCTGCGACTGGGGGGCGATGATGGTGGTGGTAAATGGTGGGCGTGGTGAAGGCATGATGTATGCAATGATGGCTGGCCCAGGAGAGTTCGGTGGTGTGGCTATAGTTGAAATTCCCACTGGCGGAGAAGATGGGGTCAAGCGTGGGCCCGGCTATGTGGGTTGGTGCGGTGACTAGCTGCTTGGGTCCAAGGTTGGCAGTGTTTTGGTCACTGGGGTTTTCCAGGTGGAAGTTGAGGTCTCCGAGTAGGATGTAGTCAGTGGATGGCAGAACCCGGGGTTCGATGAGGCCTACGATGGCATCGGTGAAGGGGGGGGCATGGGCCGGGGGGCCTGTAGACGAGAGTGCCACGGAGGGTGGTGTTCGGGTTCGCCCGGATCTGGAAGTGGAGGTGTTCCATGGTTGCTGTTGGGTCATTAGAGTGCGTGGTCAGTCGGAGTGGGCTTTTGTAGACAATGGCAATGCCTCCTCCTGGGCTGTCAGGATGGACCTTCCGGGTGATTTTGTAGCCGTCAGGGATGGCGATGGTGATATCTGGTCCAGGCGGGAAACGTAGGAAAGAACACTGTAGGGGTGGGGCCACGGGGAATCACAGCGGCAAAGAGGGAGAGGGAGAGGAGAGTAAAAAAGGAACTGAAAAAAACACAGGAAAAACAAAGCCAAACAAAGCAAAGAAAAAAAAAGCCAAAGGTAGAAAAGCAACAAAGAGCAGAAGGAGGGACAGGAACAGCAGAAAAGAGGGACAGGAGGGCAGTCAAGCAGCAGAGCAGTGACGCTCTACCACTGGACCACCAGGGATGAGGCACAGGCAGGAGCCTGCGGGTGGTGGAGTGACTCGAACACCTGACCTCCGGGTCAGAGGAACCAGCAGCAGCAGATGGGGGCAGCAGCTACCAGACTGTGCAGCAAACTCACAGAGGGCGAGGAAAGGCAGCACCACCTGGTTGCCTCTTCCGATCTTACAGTGGCGACCAGATTCTGTGTTCCCCAGTTCCCCAGAGAGGAACGGCGGATCAAGTTGCATACCCTAGGGCCTGGCCCCGAACTGACCCCCGTGCCCCTGGCACCCTCTGCCCCCAATGCCCGATATCAGCAACTTGAGCCAGTTAGTGGAGTGCCCCACCAGTCTTGTGCGGTGTACTCGGCAATGTGCGTCCTCCGCAGCGCAGGGATTGCTCAGGGCACAGTGTGCGCCACCCACAGGTGCTAGGCCTGGGCCCGACACGACCCCCAGGCCTCCTCCACTCCCCATCCCACCTTCTCCTCACCTGGACATCGACACTGGGGCTCAATCCACTGCACTCTCCCCGAATATGTGACTCAGCCAGCAGGAGCATCAGCCAGGTGGGATTTCACAAGCCTGGGTACAGCAGTCACCGACAAGTCTGCTGGGGAACCTCCCGATGCAGGTGATGCAACAGGGCCCCCTTAGGCATGAAGTTGCAGCGCTCCCACCACACAAGTTGGGCACAGCTCTGGGGACTCACCCTCCACAGCATCCAGGCAGTGCCACATTCTCTGGCCTGTGGTGCAGAGAGGCGTGGCCCACCATTGGCAATCTCCTCCGTGCACCCCGGTGTAGTATTGGCGCGTGTTATGCAATGCAGACCTCCCTAAGTAAGTGCACAGGAGTGCCTCTACCAATCACAGCTCCAAGGGGTGCCAGGCAGTCTCCTCACATAGGCCAGCAATGTGTCTCCGTGCGAACTGCCAGACTTCGCCACCAGGTAAGGGTGATCGCCAATGCCTCAATTTCTACCACCATGACCCACAGTCTTCAGCCCGACACGGCCTCCATCCACCGTCAGGCCACAGTGACTCCACCGCACCGCCGCGTCCCACTCTGGGTCTCAGATCCAGGCCCAGCGAGGCCTTTGGGCCCCAGAGTCTGTCCGCGCTTCCAGGGATCGGCTGCCATGGTGTCGCAAAGATGGCGCTCTCAAAAGTGCTGAATCACTGGTTTTCCCCAACGATGTGCTTCTTTTTATGAATGAGTCACTGACTCTGCATTTCCTCTTCCCCTTGGACTCTGGCTGGTCATCCTTGCTATCGGGGGGCTTGGTGGGGTTGTTGACCTGTGCTGGACTTGGCTCTGGCTGATCCATTCAGCAGTCCATTGTTTTTATTTTCTAACATGAGTTTTTTTTGCCGCTAATTGGCCTTTTGTCACTTTTCTTTCACGAATGTAAAATTTTTATCGCCTTGACACTAGTGTTAGTGGCAGTTTTCACCACGGCTAGCTGACACTATTGCCATGTACCGACGTATTGTAAATACGTCGGTACCACAGCGATAGTTTTCGGAGATACGCAGCAGTAAGAAAATTGCCGCTAACTAACGCTAACGCTAGTTAGCGGCAGTTCTTGTAAATATACCCCTTATTTTGTCTTCCTAAAGATGAAGTAATTACATTTTAAAGGTTGAAAAACGTTTATTCATAATCAAGGCAATTCTAGTTTAAAACTGGTATTTCTGGTGTAAGGTTGTAGCAGTATTGTTGCAGAAGCAAGGAATTGGTCGTGTGCTTCATGGGCATTCACTCTAGAAAAAGTTTTTATTCTGAGCGTATAGTGTTCTATATTTATTAAAGCAGCAGTTGACCTTTTGACTTCAGTGGACCCCCACTTAATCAAGTGGACTCCCACTTTATCATTACTGGAACCCGGGGACACCCACTGAATCATTTTTGGAATCCAGAGACACTCCACTGAGTCATTATTGGAAGGAGTGAAACCTGGCTAAGCATTGTTGATGATTTGAACCACAAAACAATACAGCGGGTAGCATTCATTAAGCAAATAAACAGATTATGAAATATGTTATTTAATTTACAAACAAATATAAAAAAATGAGAAGTTTGGAGCATTTCTAAATTCAATTGAGGCCACTCATACTGTATTCTGTTTGATACATTTGCACTGCTCCTTCCAATCTGTCTGAGGGTGCTAACTAATTTTACCTCCAATTTCAAATTCCTTCATATTTACAGAACATTTAAAATGTTTTCATTTAACATTTTGCTACTTTATTAATATACACTTTATTAATCTGTTATTAATATTTCATTTTCTAAGCAGTCGTGGACTCATTGAGAAGGCTTCACTGACTAACAGGGGTCCCCGGACCACAGGTGAAAAACCGCTGTAAAAAACAACTTATCAGAATTATTGAAAATACTTGGAAGACACAGCAAAGATGTTCGGCATTTTATCATAAAAAAAGTTTGTGCAGGACATTTTCGGAATAGTCAAGCTTGGAAAGGACCAAAACAGAAGTAATTTAAATTATTGAAACAAAAAATAATTTTAGAACTGTCCGGAGTTCAAGGATCAGTGGGAAGAAATGTTAGACCTAATAAAGCATGTTGCTAACTTTTGATTTCCAGTGAATTTTAGAAATATCTTTTCAATGCATTTTCAGGTGTGCAATATAGAAAACCCTCCCAAGGATCTGTGGCCGCTATACATTGTAAAAACTCATCTTGAGGAATCAAATCTAAATTTGACATTGACCTGCCCAACACGATCACTGAGGAAATGGTCTCATAAGATTGATAGTGTGAAAGGCTTGTTATATTATTTTAAAATAATTTGGAGGGCATTATAAAAAGAATCATTAAAATGTTGTACCTCCTTTTAAGATGATGAAAGCGGCTGCTGCTGCTTGGAGTTATTTTTATTCTTAAACTTCTTATCTAAATTTGATTTACTGTCTTCTTATATTATATTCTATGCTATTGGAAATAAATAAAAATATAAGGAAAAATAACCGTAGACATCTGGTTTACTTAAAGACAGTCAAATGTTTGAACCAACGATAATCTAGCTAAGTGTCTTGAAACAGATTTAACTGCATTCATACTTTTTAATCAATATACAACAATGGCAATGCAAATACATTGTCATTTCAAGAAATGGAGAATGACTTGAATTTGAGTTTAGGTGACCACCTCACTCCAGGACATCATGGACACTGCCTCCAGTCCCCACATTTTCCCCTACAAATCATTGATTTCACGTGTGTGTCAAATTAGTTCAATGGAAGCAAAGCAAGCATACAACACCAAGAGGCCTATTTACAAGCTGGTTTGCGTCATGTTTGCACCACAAATGTGGTACATGCGCGACGCAAACCTTAAGTGAAATTTGTGAAGCCATGCAAGGCCACTTTGTGTGACCTTGAGTGTCTCCATAAATCTGGAGTAAACAGTGCTTAATTTGAGCCAGTGGTTTCTGGTGCTCAGCACCTGCACTTAATTGTAGGCATCGGCACTTAATTGTTGACTCTGTCAGGGGGGGCAGAGCTTGCCTGACTCAAAGATTACAGCTAGTTAGGGGAGCTCCCGAGACCACCACTAAAATCCAGCAGAATCCTGGTGCACAAAGCGACTTAAATGCACTATTTATGTCGCAGAGCAATAGTACAGGCAGACATAACCGAAACGCCCCAAGAAAAATAACTAGCAAGCCTAGCGGAGTGGCTGGAGGGGGCTGGGAAAACTGAGGCCTGCTGCCGGAGGCATGTGCACAGCCTCGGAATGTTGTGTGGTTCCTATAAAACCTATACAGGATCTGCACGTTTAGACAACATACACTGTAGGATTGGTGTCAGACTGATTCTAGACACCCCCACTGGGTATGTTGGCCTGTGTACCAGCTAGTTCACAGTGCCACTAGAAACTCCTCTTACCAAGGAGAGAATAGTTCTTGGCAACTATCGAGCATGACAACCCTGATCCCTCAGGACCGTTGAAACAGTGTACTACTTTTCACTCAGTCACTTGTGCTCACTTAGTCTCAGGAAGATACACAGAATAAACGGTATGAACGTTTTCCAATAGGTATTTATTGAACAGTCATTATTCTAGGGTAAAATAGGTGTGCTGAAACAATCATTAGACAGTAACAGATATAAATGATTAGAAGCACTAAGAAAGTAAAAGGATGGCAGATTTCTTCCATCCTGCTATAATCATAAATACAGGCAAGTATATAAAATACATATCAATAAAATGCGTACTCCTACGATGCTACCCTAACTAGACGTACCCAAGTGTACCTAGCATGTATGTAGGTGTTAAGCCAAGAATCCCTATAGGATAAAGGCAACCCCATTACCTGAAGTGAGAGACTGTGGGACCCCGTCTTGGTCTCGAGTTGGACACCCTGCCAGGGATGTTCAGACCACTGCGAGCTGGAGTGTCTGCATGCAAGAACCTCAGCTTCTCACGTCAGTGTGTTGGCATGGAAGTCGTGATCTCCTCTGACTATCTCAGCAAGATGTGATGTTTATATACCCGAAGGTATCCCCAGGGGTTCTACCTTGCTGTGCCACTGTTGGACTTAGGATGAAGTCGGGAATTAACCTTGTACATAGTTATTATGCAGGAGATGGTAGTCCTGCTGAGTTTCCAAGAATCCAAGGATCCTCATGCATAATGTATGAGGCTATTGTTCAGGGAAAATTCCACGTTCTGTAAGCAGTACTGTAACTAGGTAAAGGGTCAGTCCTAGCAGCCCGTTATGTATGTAGTGTAAGGACGAATATAGGTGAAAGGTTGGGATGTTACCCTGGCCTATATTGGGGTACCTAAATGGAATATAACAGGAATGGCGTAGAGAGGAGGTCCTGGGGTAGAGACAATGCTGGCACAGAGCTGATTTGATGCGGACCCCAGTGGATACAGCGAGAGCGGTGCGAGAGGCCAGCGGAGAGACAGACGATGGCCCATCGGCTCCCCCCGCTAGCGTAATCTGGCACGGTGGTGTGGCCTGGGGGACGCTGTGGGCGGTCGCGCCCCTGGGAGCAGTAGCAGACCTGGCAGGAGGCCAGAAAATCTTGAAAGCACGCGAGCCCTAGGAGGACCCCTGCGGGTCGCTGACTAAGTGGCTGCATATAATGTGAGGGATTGTGAAAAAGTAGTCCCAGAGTTGGGCCGCGACAATCTAGAAGCAAAGCAGCAACAAACAAGTAAACAATAGTAGCAACACGAGAAATAGTGCAAAGATAGACAACAATTGTGTGCTACGTGGCCCGAGCGGAGGGGGACTAACTGATAAGATGGGCTGCGCCCCCTGTAATTGAACTGTGGACCACGTTGTCACGAGGGGCGGCCAGGAACAGGCTGGGGACACAGACTGCATAGGCGCAGAGGGAGGAATAGAGCACCAATAGACAGTGAAAGCAATCAAGAGGAGCCGCTGCACGATTGCAAAATGGGGAAACCAGATAGACAACAGTCGAAGCTCCAATTCGGATTGTGCAAGACCCCTAAGTCTCGAGAAATGGGCGCCTCAGACCCTGAAGTAGTGTCCGATGAACCGGAGACCTTGGCCGAGGCAGACCAGAAACACATTCTGCGAATAATGCAGCAAGCCTCTCAAAAATCAATAGTAAAATTTACGCTTTCACCTTTTGCATGGACAGAATGCCAGAGCGGCTTAGGAAAGCTAGAGAGTTGGGAACCCTGCACCTTGAAGGAGCCGAGATATTCCTGTTGCCGGACTTCACCCTGCAGGTTCAGCAGGCGTGCCGCTTGTTCGTCCCGGCAAAAAAAGGCTGCATGAACTGAATCTGGAGTATAGCATGCAATACCCTGCGAAACTGAGAGTGAAACTGGAAGGCAAAGTGCACTACTTTACAGACCTCATGTCATTGATGCAGTTCATTAAACAAAGGGAGCGAGCAGGAAAAAGTCAGGGCTCCCCAGGAGGATCCCGTGGAGATGAGACGGAAGCGCAAGAGAATAAGGAACACTGATGTCTGAGACAGGGAAAACAGCGTGAATTCTGATTTAAAGACCCACTGTAGAGTCTATTGGAGGAAATATGGGAGCTAATTATCTAACTGTAGACTTGAACCACACACCCTTGCCTCCTGCGCTCCATTAGGGGAAGCGCAATTGTAAAGACCTCGCCGAAGCATCCAGAGTCGTCCTTTGGTAAGACCGCTCCGATGACTTCTATGGGTGAAGTGGTCCTGGGGTGTAGGAGCCTTGATTAAGTGCTCATATTGGAGGAAGGTAAATCAGGAGCTGAGGCTAGTAACTTGGATCGTTAGGGGCCTTAATGATTGCAGAAAGGTCAGAAAAGTGGTGGCATATCTCAAGAGACACAAAAGAGATATTGCAGTCCTACAGGAAACACACCTCAAACCAGATGACAGGGCACTGACACAGTGTAAGATGTTATGCTGCTGGCTACACATCACATGCTAGAGGGGTGCTTATTTGGGTGGGCCACAGCTCCGGGGTGCAGTTAACAGGGCTATACAAAGATCCTGGAGGTAGATGCATAATAGCGAAGTGCCGCAAGGATGACCTGGTCTTCTTAATGATAGGCATATAGTGGCCAAACTATGATGATCTCCAATTTTATCACTCAGTGGAGGCCAGATTGCACCAATGGGCAGACCTCCCTACTCTGGCCACCTCTCAGTACAATTAACATTAGAGTACAGAATGCGTTGAGTCCCGGCCTTTACTTGGAGGTTCCCACCGCACTCCTTGCTGGATACTGTCTTTAAGACGGAACTGACACAAGCTATAGAAGAATACTTTGCACAAAATATGGGAGTGGTCAACACATTTGCAATGGTATAGGAGGCCTTTGATGCCTGTATCCGAGGGATTACAATCACCAAGCATGCGAAGGTACTCCGATCAATAAGGGCAACGTTAGACACCTTAGAGAAAGAAATAGCCAAGATGAAGGGGGCGATACAGAAGGTAGAGGGACCTCTCTGCAGGGCTGACATAAAACAGAAATTAGCACAGTTCCAGGAGTTAGCGAATGACGAAATCAAGCATATCGGGAAATATGCTACTGCGTGCTCCTACGGAGAGCGAGATAGGCCGGGTGCGACATTGGCCGGTATACTCAGACCCTCGAGAACGTCAGATATGATCACAGACATAATAGATGACGGAGGTCGAACCCTACATACCCCAGAAGATAAAGATATAGTACAACAGTTCAGCAACTATTACAAAACGCTATACAGTTCGCAAATCACGACTGACAATGACGCACTGACCGAATACCTAACTCAAATAAAAATGCCCTGGCTGGTGCCGCAGCATAGGCAGTATTTGATGGCACCCCTGCAACTGGATGAAATCAGGACCGCATTGCAGAGCATGTGAGCGGGCAAAGCGCCGGGATCTGATGGGTTGACGGTGGCATTCTATAAGGAGTTTCAGAAGCTACTACTACCGCATCTCAAAACACTGTGGGGTATATTCACAAGAACCTGCGCTAAACATCTCCAAAAAATGTTAACGCAACTTTACACATCGCAGCCTATTGCGGGAAAATAACCCCGTGTTAACGTGGAATTCACAACACGGCGGTACCATGCGATAGTCTCCCGAAAACGCGGCCAATGTCCGCAATACAACCACCGCGACGGAGATAAAAACTCAAACACCAACACCAAAAAACATGCGATGATCCCATTAGCGAGGAGGAAAGCAGCGATAAGCAGCGCCAGGCCCGCGACACATATACGGCATGAGGGAATAAGCACAACAAAAGCAGGAAAAAGGAAGACAAACCAAACAGAAAACAGCGAAGCACAATGGAGGCAGTCGGAGCTAGCACACAACCCCACAAGTACCATTGGCAACAAAACAGTCTACATGGCAGGCCATCGTGGACAAGGTGAATGCAGCTGGAGAGCGGAGGAGGACAATGGCAGAAAACCAGAACAGCTGGAATGATGTGAAACGCACAAACAAGCAGAAACACGCTAACAACCAGAAGGCAGCAATGCACACTGGAGGTGAGAGTGCAGCGCCACACCAGGAGCTGGATAACATGGAGGAAATGGTGTCCACCACATCAGTCTGGAGATGGGGGCAGGAGTCGGGGCCCGAAAACTGCTCAAAATCAACAGACACAACAGCAACAGGGAGAGGGAGAGGAACGACCAGGGACTTGGGGGACGGGAGGAGATGGGCACAATGGCACACATGCACAATTAAGCACAGCACAACTGCAGACAAACCATGCCCAACAGGACCAACACCAACCAAGAGCACAAGTCACACAAGTCGGCAATACCACACCACTGAACAAGCACAGAAGTGAAAACCACACTGCCTGAAAGGGAGAAGGGTGAGCCAAATCAGAGCTGAAGGGACACCACACACACAATGCAGCACACACACATAGGAAGCAGAGCACCCCAACATCCAACACAATGTGGTACAAACACCAACATATGCACCCCCCAACACAGGACACAAGTGCACCCGCTTGTGGCCTGTAAATGGCCATACGCATCTAGCAAAGCACGACACAGGGACATGATAATGCACAAGTACCAACCCACAGCCCTGATGGGGTAGCAATGCATGTAAGGCAGGGACCCAGATAGGCCGTGACACACATATTGGCATACAAATAAACACTCAACACAGTTGGAGACAAGTGAACGTGCGGAAACTTTATCAACAATTGCGTGTCAGTACGGCCAAGGGAAGTGCCACGACATGCAGACCAATGCAGCAGCATGTATGAATCAGGAACGTCGGAAAGCGCCCATGTCCACCCCGGGGGAGTCCATCACCAACACAAGTCATTGCCAACCCGCGTTGGTTGTCTGCGCATGGATCAGGAGTCCAGGCCAATGCAGCCATGTCCACTGTCGTCTAGGGACATGTGACCAGATGCCCAACATGCAACCAGGTGTCGGGACACGTGCAATGGGTCACATGCAGTCCTGGCTGCAGGTACCTTGTCACTCGTCCATGAACGTGAGTGCAGCAGCGTAGGCCAACATTTCCAATGCGAGATCGTTGTCCACCACATCTGACATGTCGGTGACGTAACCCATCAGCTGTCCTGGACAGATGTGCTGACTCCAACCCCTGACCCCAATATGCACGAAAGCCCAATGGGGGAGCGGCTCAATGTGGTCACTGCACACGACGACTCGTGCAATCTCCCAGGTCCAGTTGCCAGCATGCATGCCAAACATCTAGGCATGCCATAAACGGGCATCACGGTGACACTCCTGGTCGTGGTCCAACAGGGGGCGCAAACACACGTCGAAATCCAGGTCAGCTACCGTAACGTTGGAGAGGCAGACATCCATGGACCACTCGAATATGCACGAGCGACAGTGCAATACAGGCTGAACGCAGGTGACGTTGGCAATGCGGAAGCTCAGCCTGTAATTGATCCGCAGCACTGCCAATGGCAGTGCCCCCAGCACATGCAGCAGACGTGCACGGTACAGGTCCACGTGACTGGAGTTGAGCATGTGTCGGGATGGTCTGCCATTGCGTCAGTGGCACTGCTTGAAGCGGCACTTTGATGACCTGCGCCAGTCCTGTGGATGAAACGCCTCAGCTCAGAGCAATGAGCAGTGTCTGTGTGCAACGGGTGCAGGCCTGGGGTGTGGTGGGAGTACGTGTGAAGGCCATTCACGCACGCTAACTACGACCAAGGACTTCTGCGTGTGGGCTGTGTACACGTTGGCCTCACGTCTGGCAGTGCGTAGTGTGGGAGTCGCCTGGAAATGCTATCGTATCTGTCAGGGGGTGCTGGGCACATGCAAGTCCCACCTAGGAGCTGCAGATGTGCTACCGCCCGATATTGCAGACAAAGAACCTTTCATCCCTACAGTAACTTCACCATCTGCATGCATACAGGAGATGTACAGAGGCCTATCGTTGGAGGGGGTTAGGGATGTCTGCGACCCAGGGAATCATGGATGACATGCCTAGCACGCGGCACATGAGCGGCATCACTGTGTCACGTTGCCTCACAGCTGTTCCTCCCTCCCACGAGCCCCACACATGTGTGCACTGCGCGGTTGTATCACGTGCACTCCTACGGCACACCATTGTCATGCCTGTCCGCGCATGTCCAGTGGCATGCCAACAACACCTGTAAGCTGGCCGTTGAGGGTGTGCGGCCACGTGAGTGTAGGCCAATGGACTGGACAGGGCGGACACAGGTGTACAGTCCATGGCTGGCTGTGACCGCACCTCGATTGGGGCTAGACACCTGACTCATGCAGCCGCAGGACTGATACACATAACACTTGGCATGCATGTGCCAAGACCCCGAGCGGGCTTGCGCTCCAACATTTCCCCGTACGTGCGGGCCCGCCCTCCCGGTGCATGCTCTATTGCAACCACGACTACTGTGGCCCTGGTGGCGACAACACCCCAACACAAGGACACACTTACCTCACTTCCTGTTCAAGGCCAGACCAGAGCCACGCCCTGATCCCCCTGCCGAATCAGCACACCCCTGCGCTGACCTGACGTATGCCGGACCAGCACACGCATGCAGGGGAGGGGCGGGCGAAGCTACATGTCCAAGGTCACAGCCACTGCTGAGGTGACATGGTATCCTCCGCTGAAGACAGCACACTGTGATGTTGCAGGGCTCCGGCCCATCATGCTGACATAATGACCACACGGACACACTTGCTTAGATGTTGGGAATGGCTACGGGCACGTGCGCCCGGCAACTTTTATTAGCAGGCTCACATGTCGAGTGACACCTGTGTTGGATGTGTGTGGGGTGTGTGTACACCAGCCGTCATGGAGTGCCTGGTGCAGTCAAAAAACGACAACAGTGTACATCGTAAAGGACACAACCATTCAACCGTAATGGATCCATGAGCTGAGCTGCACAGAGTTAGTGGCCCCGGATGCACAGCGTCCTGCACGGGCGAACCGCCACGGGCCGCTGACTTGCGGTGCACTGGGGCAGGGTCACGAAAGCAGAGCAGGTTCTCGTAGATGACTAGGGGTGTTGTCGCGGAGTGTCTCGGTGGACAGTGGAAGGTGTACCCCCAGGGCATGATGCAGAGGGCAGAACCACGCAGAAGCAGTCACCATGGTGGAGATGAGTGGAGCAGTCACATGTCGGGCACCAAGTCCGGACTGAACCGCATCTTCCTCTTACTCCTCTCCGCGCGTTCACTGGTATGGACTCTGACATTCATGAATCACGAATGGGTGCTGGATGTGGGGCGTACTGGACCACAGTGTAGGCCGGGGGCAGCGTTCAGCACGGGCCCACAGACACGTGTCGTTTGCTTGCGATGCATACCTTTGCTTCACTGATAGAAGGGAGTTTAGTGATATCACCCATGCAGTAAGCATGTGGTCACTGCCATTCATGACTCAGGACACAGTTCCACATGTGGGACCCACTGGACCGCTGTGTAGGCCTGTGCCCTCATCCACGTGGCGCCG
This sequence comes from Calotriton arnoldi, assembly GCA_963921515.1. Taxonomy (NCBI): domain Eukaryota; kingdom Metazoa; phylum Chordata; class Amphibia; order Caudata; family Salamandridae; genus Calotriton; species Calotriton arnoldi. The sequence continues at coordinate 629,883 of CAWUFW010003593.1, forward strand.
GCTTGCGTTGAACAGGGTTAGTGGCACCACGTGTCGCCGGCTTGCGTTGAACAGGGTTAGTGGCACCACGTGTCGCCGGCCTGCGATACAGAATTATGCTTCACTGATCGAAGGGAGTCTGGTGCTGTGGCCGCTGCCACGGACTTGGGGTCACTGCCATTCATGACTCAGTACACAGTTCCACATGTGGGCCCGACTGGGCCAAAGAGGACGCCGGTGGTGTATGTCAGTGAAAAAGGAGTACTGTGGCCCTGCGCCGTGGAGGCCAGCGATGGTCTGCGGAGGCTGCAAAGGTCGCAGGCCTGGGGCTTGGAGCTTGCACCGGCACGTGGTGGGCCCTCTTTGACACATGCCGGTGTCAACAGGTGAGCGGAGCCTCGTTGGTACGCTGGGGCAGGCATGATGGGTCTTGGGACCAGCGGCTCGGGGTGCAGAAGGTGCACAGGGCCGCAGGCCCCGCCGCGCTCGGCGCACGACTCGTGGCGAGCTGAGAGGCGCCACCCTGGCAGACGCGTTGTCCATTCCAAAAGAGAACCACGCCCAGTGCGACGGGCTTTTTATTCACACCCCTACGCAGGCCTGGCGTACGCAGGGCCAACCCACTCTGCCTGCGCATACAGGGGGGGACGTAACGTGCGACATTTCCGCGTTCTGCCCCACAGCCTGTGGGGACATGGTAGCGTCCACTGGCCACTACACTCCATGCACCAGCAGTTGATCTCCACATGGCCATTTCCGTGATTTGCACGCTGTGGTCTGTCCGGCACCTCCACGCCACACCTGGCATTGGGTAGGTTCACATTCCTTAGTCACTTGCCGCTCTCGCACATGCCTGCTCCATGCCTCTCCTCACATCCTGCTATTGTGTGTCTGTGGTGCCATGCCATGGCTGGGTTGTGGGCATGGCAAGGCCAAGTTCCCGACGGAGTCGTATTGTCGTGTCTGGTCGGTTGGCATGTTGTGTGGCATGTTGAATGTAGTTGTGCTGCGTGCCCATTGCCAGTGTCGTGAGTTGCATGACTGTGGGCTGGAGGTGTGTTCATTTTGGACTTACCAACGAGCACTGCATTGCCATGGGTGCCATCCTGGGAGCGATGGGTGATGATGGACTGTCAGGAGGTGTGAGTATAATGCACTATGCCTGGGGAGTTGGCCACGACATTGTTGATGGGTCCCGGGCGGTCCACTATTGCCTGCACATTCATGGGATGCGTGTGCTTTCTGTTGTGGTAGTTGTGTGCAGCGTCGGCAGGGGGCACAAGGGGTACATGTGTGCAGTTGATTGGCCCTGACACGTGAGGTAATCCAGTTAGGGCGTAGGGGCCTTGCTTGGTCTCCAGCTGCTCCTGCGCAGTGTGGGTGAAGTGGAGGGGCTGGGGTACCAGGCTGATGTTGGCATCCAGGACAGGTGTGATGACCTTGGATGGGGCTGGCTGTGTGACTCCTCCGAATCTGGCAGTTGTGAGTTGGCTGGTACCAGAGGCCGACATGTGCTGCGCAGCCGGCAGCTTTGTCTGCGGAGGGATGTTGGTTGTCCGCTGGGTTGGTACCGTCAGCAGGTGGGGGATGTGGGTCAGGATGCGGGGGTTGGTTGTCCTTTTGGGCCTGTGGTGGGCAATGTCCTCCTCTGGCGTTGGGTCTGGGCGGCAGGTGTGTTTCAGGTGGGTCCGCTGACTTTGTGTACGCTGCCTCTGTGGTGTTCCAGGGGGGAAGGGGCGGGACGGGTCCTGGGGGTGGTGGCGGGCCTGGGGTGGGTGGCGGTGGGTGTTGTGGCCCTCATGGGTCTCGGAGCTGCATGATCATTGTCTCCATGGCATCTGTGGCTCTTCAGATGTGACTCTGGGCTGGGCTCCCTTTCTACTGCAGGTAGTCGTCCTGCTTTACACCAGCAGAAGGCAGGTGTTAAATCCCTGCTGCTACCGCAGCTTATCGCGTGGTTTTGACTCGCATCGCAGATCTGGCAGTTCGTTGTGAAAGTGGTGTTGTGGTGTATTCGTGTGTTTTTGCACGGGAACGCCTACTCTGCATCTCATTAGGGTTAGTTGGTGGTGTCACCCGTGGAGGTAAATGTTGAGGCGGTTATCGCGGGAATACTTGCGTTGTCTGCAGTTTGCAACCGCTTGTGAATGGGGTGTTAAATCTGTCACCACTTTTGTTGCGTTAAGTTGGCGATAACTCGGAGATAAGTCTTTGTGAATATCCCCCTGTATGAGGAGATGGCGGAAGCAGGGACAATGCCCCCTACTTTAAGAGAAGCTGTGATAGTGACAATACTAAAGCCGGGAAAGCAGCCTGGACTATGCTCCTTATACAGGCCGCTTTCACTACTGAATGTAGACACCAAAAGTTATGCCAAAATTCTGGTCAACAGATTGGCACCACTGATGCATCCGACCGGAACAGGCGGGCTTTGTCCCGGGGCGAACTCTGACACATAACTTGAGGACGTTACTCAGAGTTAACAATGGGTGAACCCGGAGATAAGGGCTGCCACCGTGTTCCTAGATGCCGAGAAAGGCATTCAATTCAGTTGATTAGGGATTCATGTTTGCTGTGTTCCACAGGATAGGTGTGGGGGACCTTTTTATATAACTAGTCTCACTATTGTACACTGCTCCTACAGCCCGGGTGCGAGTGGGCAACATGGTGTCTGATGCCTTTGGAATCACCAGGGGAACCAGACAAGGGTGCCCGCTATCACCGCTGCTTTACACGATTGTGGCAAAACCACTGACCTGCGCGCTGCGAGCGTGCCACAGTCATAGGGGTCTGAGATTTCCCAGTTATAACATTATAATATTGGCGTACGCAGACGACACACTATTGTACATTTGTAACCCTGACACCAATCTCTCTCCTATGCTAGAAGAGGTGGTCCGATTTGGGGGCCATTCGGGTTTGCGTATTAACTGGGACAAGTCGATTAGTTTTCCACTTACCCCCGACACGGACTCTCCAAGTTCAGAGTACCCCTCAAAATGGACAAGCGACTTGGTACGGTATCTTGGTATTCGGGTTCACACAGACCCCCTCGGAAGTGCTCCTGGAGAACTATGGAGTTGCCACCCAGAGACTCAGTGAAGATGTAGACAGATGGATCAGACTCTCTCTGTCAGTAGTGGGACGGGTAGCATTAATAAAAATGATTATTCTGCAGAGATTCCTGTTCTTGTTTCAAAATATACTGATGCTATTACCCGGTACAATATTCCAGCATCTGCGCTCGCTTTTGATCAGATTGGTCTGGGTGGGACGACAGCCAAGATTGCGATGGGATTCACTTACCCTACCTTATGACCAAGGGGGGCCTCAACGCTCCTGACATGGAGATGTACTATAGAGCGGCCCAAAGTACATTCGCGCACTATTGTTTCCATGGTCCAACACCGATGCCACATTTATACCTGGAGAGGGACGCAGCCTCCCCAGTCACTCTACCACAGACACTTTTTCACAACCCAACACGATGACATGGGGTCTTCGACTCCCTAGCAGTCACGACACAGGCTTGGCACGCACTACTGAATAGGCAAGCAGGAGGATTGCTATACTACCCAGATATACCACTGCATTGGTGTTTGTGGTTCCCAATGGGCCAAGAAGGAGGGGCTAAGAAGGCACTCCATACTCTGGGGATCAGCACTGTGGGCGACTTCTTTATTAGTAGGAAGATGAGATGCTGGGACAACATCTAGGAAAGGACCCAACACACGAAAGGGTTGGCCAGATACCATTACCACCGCGCCAGACACACAATACAAGAACTATTAGTGGAACACATGATGGACCCACAACCTATGGACATATTAATTACCTTGATAAAGACAGACACACCCACCAAACTAATAACGAATTTTTACACCAGCCAGGAATGCTCAAAGTTAGACTAGATTGGCAGCGAGATTAGGGCAGTCCCCTCAATGACAAGGAGTGGCAATACTGCTGCAATAGGACCAAAACAATTTCCATGAATGGGAGGCATAACCTAATGCACTTTAAGTTTATACATAGAGCCTACTATACACCTGTAAGACAGTACCAATATGGGCTGTGGGAGGACTCAAAGTGTCAGAGATGTGTTGAGGACAATGCTGGGTTCATGCACACTGCCTGGTATTGCCCTGAGATTTACGAGTATGGGAAAAAATATTCCACATACTAGGGACCATAGTGAGTGCAGACTTTGAACCGGATCCAAGGATGGCACTGCTGGGACACGATCTGAGTGTGGCAAAGTCCATCAGACCATTTATAGCCATAGGCCTTTTATTAGCCAAGAGAAGCATAGCTATGAGATGGGCGAGAGGGCCGACACCCACAATTGCAGACTGGCACGCGATATGATTTATTGTACTACACAAACTGATGCATACAATGTGTTACTTCCTCCCAAAAACAGACCTAAAAGTTGCTGGGGCCCATATCAATCTTACTCTATTAGCAAAGAGACGGGAGATGAAACTGAGAATGCGGATTAGGCTAAATTGAATGCGTAATGTATTGTATATGAAAGTTTCCACAAACTGGAAGGCAGACTCATCCAGGAGTATGGGGTAATACTAACTGCATATAGATAAGAGTGCAATTGGGCACCCTAGAGAGGACTGCAAACATGTGTTTTTAGATGCTGCAGATTCTGATTTTTTTTTTAAACAAACTTTATTGAGTTTTACAAAGAGTTCATGCACAATCCATGCATCACAATTATCATTAACCAGGAGTTTTAGCTAACAAGTCCACTTGTGCTGTTAATTCAGAAGGAAGAACATTTAGATAGACTATGCTTCTCCCACCTTCCCCCGTAGTCGAACAACAGTATACAATTCTGTATTCAGTGATAGTGCATCCGTAAATACTTTGAACTCCAGAACTATATTCCCTCCCATAACTACGCCCTCCCTGACCTCCCACCAGGCGTGACACTTATAGGCATAATGCAAATTTGCGGTACGTGGTTGTTTCTAGTCGCTTTTTCTAAGCGCCCGCAACAGTACTCCGGGGATCATCTTTCGGTGAGTACAATGTTATGGTATGTCTTCCGTCTAACTCCACAGCTCTAACCTTTGGGCAGGGGTATATAGTCTAATCTGCTGCTACAGGGGGTTCTTCTATCGATTCCTCATCTCCACTATAATGCTGCAGATTCTGATGTACCATATGACGTACCTAACGGCAAAGATCCACCTGAGAACAATCTGCCAATCTCCTGTAATTGTAATGCACTGTGACAAACATGATAAATAATGACTGTAATGTCTGGTCAAGATGTAATGCTGCTGTTACTGATTCAATAAAAACAATGGGCCTGATTCACAGAACTAACTTACGTCAAAAACGTAAAGTTAGTACTTTTAGTATTCACAGAATACACTTACTTATTTTGGTATTCACAGAATGAACTTACTCATTTCGGTATTCACAGAAGTTAGTAGTCCTAACTTTAGGACTCCTAAATGCCTTCTGTGAATACCAAAAGTCTTAAAGTTAGGATTTTTCTCAGTTTAGGAGTAGTAAAGTTAGGAGTCCTAACTTTACTACTCCTAAACTGAGAAAAATCCTAACTTTAAGACTTTCGGTATTCACAGAAGGCATTTAGGAGTCCTATAGTTAGGAGTCCTAACTTTAGTTCTCCTAAACTGAGAAAAATCCTAACTTTAAGACTTTCGGTATTCACAGAAGGCATTTAGGAGTCCTAAAGTTAGGACTACTAACTTCTGTGAATACCGAAATGAGTAAGTTCATTCTGTGAATACCAAAATGAGTAAGTGTATTCTGTGAATACCAAAAAGTACTAACTTTACGTTTTTGATGTAAGTTAGTTCTGTGAATCAGGCCCAATAATAATAAAAGATTTGGCACTGGCACTTATGACTGCTACATGGTGGCGCTGTTTGTATAAATTATAGATGAGCAGAACAGCAATTGTTTATTCATTCAGTATGCACTAAAAACAACTAAAACCTGATGCCCAAGCTATTTTTATATCTTTGAGGGCCTGGAATAGGCTAAATTGACGCACTTGTAGCAGTGTGCTGGTTAGTAGTTGTGTTGGTACTGTCATTCGCAGCATTGGCAGTGGCAATGTGTGGTGCAAGCTGCAGAGGCCTCCTTCCTAGAGCCCCGGCACTTATTTTTTTGCAAATTAAGCACTGAGAGTAAAGCAACACAGTGCAAATCTCTGCGTTGCCTTACTCTGAGCAAGGGAGGCGTTACATGGGCTTTGCTTGGGTGTTCCCAAGTAACTCCCATGGTTTTGACACATTCTCAGATTTACCAGAATTGGTGTACCTGGGAATGCGCCAAAAAGATATGCCTTCCCAGGAGAGGCGTTACTTCCTCTTTCTATGTGTGCTGCAGACATAGAAAGAGGAATATACCTCTCAGGATTGCTTTTGTACAGGAATGTGCCCCTTCCTGCACAAAATCAATCCTGCTTGCAATGGAGGCACCCTTGCACCATGGTGCAAGGGTGCCAGCGTTGGCACTTAGCTGCCAAAAGGGCACCAGCATATGGTAAAAGGCAGGAATGAGACGCATTGGTTTATATGCAGGGCATTCCAGCCCTTTCCCTATCGCGCAGTGCAGAGCACCAAGGTGACTTACTGTGGTGCACTGCGTTACAAGTTCGTAAATAGGCCCCCTAGAATGCATTAGGATATTTGACAACGAAAGCCTGAACAAGAAGATTTGTCTGTAATGATCTGGAGGAAGGTGGTCAGTCAAATTTAAATTCTGCTTATTATTATATTGGAACAATTCAACGTTATTATCACTTTGGGCTGAAAGCGCCTTTCATTAACAGGATGAGGAAAAGAACGTAACACAACAGGAGTTCAGCAAAGGACATAGTGATGTATATTAGCTCAAAGCAACATTGTCTATATCTCACAATGGAGGCGCGCCCAAGCAGTGCAACTTTTAATGGGAAACAATCTCCTACAAGTAATGACAAAAGTTTGTAAATGCTGCTACTAACTGTTGCAGAAATGTGAATTTTCACTATTGTTTGCAATTACTTCAACTCAGTGGAGGAGGTAACAAAGACTGTGGGCATTCCATTAGTAACTGATTCCAATGCAGTTCTAGACTAGAATGAAAAAGCTAGGGACAGACTAGTCCCAGGGGAGTTTTTTGGTAAAAGGTATAGACATCCGTGGATTAAGGGACAAACAGAAGCTTGTCGATTACTGTTGTAGAAGGGGAGTCGGACATCTTCCCCTTTTGAATCATTGTTAAGGGGCCATGTAGTGAACTATGTCACAATACGTCTCAAAGCCCCAGCAAAGATCATCAAGCAAATCAACATTCTAGAACACTTATTTTTGATGATTGTGAGTGACGGGAACTAGATTAACAGAACGTAACAGAATGGCCCCTCGAATAGGAGCTAACCAGTGCTTAACCCTTTCGCTGCCAAGCCTTGCCCCCCCTGTGCTAAGCCATTTTTTGACTATTTGGGGTAGTTCGCACTTCGGCCCCTGTAACCTTTTGTCCACATAAGGTATCCACACCAAATTTGCGTCCTTTTCTTCCAACATCATGGGGATTTTAAAGGTTCCCAGGGTCCGTTGATTCCCAGGAGGGAACCCAGAAATTAGCCAAAATACAGCAACATTTTTTGGGGGCAAAATGGGAAAAAGGTGCTGCAGAAGAAAGCGTCTGGTTTTTCCCCTGCAAATGGTATCAACAAAGGGTTTGTAGTGCTGAAATCACCATCTCCCAGCTTTCAGGGACAGACAAACTTTTGTCAGGAAACCAATTTTTTTTACATGTTTTGGCATTTTACTGGGACATAGCCTATCTTTGCTACTTTTTGAGCTTTCAACCTCCTTTCAGTTACTGGTAGAAATGGGTATGAAAGCAATAATAGATCATGGAAAGCTATACATTTCTGAAAAGTGTACAAAATTCTGAATTCAGCAAGGGGTCATTTGTGTAGATCCTTTAAAGTTTTTTTTTATAGAAACTAACAGTTGAAAATAAACAAAAATTGAAAATGAGTTGTAAAAAACAGACATTTGTGCCAACGTTTTCACCTGTAACTTCTTCTAAGTATGACAGATGTTTGGAAGCAATATACCGTTACATCCACTGGACCCTTCTGGTTGTGGTGATGTATAGGACTTGTAGGTTCACCAAAAACCCAAGGAACCCAGAGCCAATAACTGAGCTGCGTCTTGCAATGGTTTTTCATTGTGTACCGGGTATATAGCAATTAATTTAGTAAAATATAAAGAGTGAAAAATAGGTATCAAGGACAACTATGTATTTCCGAAATGAGAACAAAATATAGAATTTTGAAGCAGTAGCTATTTGCACATCTCCGAAATTGTGGGTACCCATACTAGCATGTGAATTATAGGAAATTTTTCAAAGTGACTTCTTTTTTACACATTGTCTTACATTTGGAAGGCAGAAATGCATAGAAAGTCAATAGGTAATAACAGTTGCTCTACAATTCTGTGTTCCCCTAAGTCTCCCAATAAAAATGGTACCTCACTTGTGTGGGTAGGCCTAGTGCCCACGACAGGAAACGGCCCAAAATGCAACGTGGACACACCACATTTTTACAGTGAAAACTGACTCTTTTTTTTCAAAGAGCCTAGCTGTGGATTTTGAACCCTAGCTCTGCCGGCACCTAGGGAAACCTAGCAAACCTATACATTTTTTAAAATAGACACCCAGGGGAATCCATGGGGGCTGAGTTGTGTGGCTCTCACTGGGTTCAGTTACCCAGAATCACTTGCAAACCTCAAACTTTGTAAAAAAAAAAACACTTTTTCCTCACATTTCTGTGATGGAAAGTTCTGGAATCTGCGTGGATTCCCAAAATTCCACCCACCCCGCAGTTCCCAAAGTCTTCCAATAAAAATGGTACCTCACTTGTGTGGGTGGGCCTAGTGCCCGCGACAGCAAACAGGCCAAAATGCAATGTGGACACACCACATTTTTACAGTGAAAACTGACCCTTTTTTTCAAAGTGCCTAGCTGTGGATTTTGAACCCTAGCTCTGTCGGCACCTAGGGAAACCTAGCAAACCTATACATTTTTGAAAACTAGACACCCAGGGGAATTCAGGAGGGGGTGACTTGTGTGGCTCTCACCAGGTTCTGTTACCCAGAATCACTTGCAAACCTCAAAATGTGTCACAAAAAACACATTTTCCTCACATTTCTGTGATGGAAAGTTATGGAATCTATGTGGATCCACAAAATTCCACCCACCCCGCATTTCCCAAAGTCTTCCAATATAAATGGTACCTCACTTGTGTGGGTAGGCCTAGTGCCCATGACAGGAAACAGGCCAAAATGCAACATGGACAAACCACATTTTTACGGTGAAAACTGACCCTCTTTTTTCAAAGTGCCTAGCTGTGGATTTTTAACACTAGCTCTGCCGGTACCTATGGAAACCTAGCAAACTTATACATTTTTGAAAACTAGAGACCCAGGGAAATCCAGGAGGGGGTGACTTGTGTGACTCTCACTAGGTTCTGTTACCCAGAATCCCTTACAAACCTCAAACTTTGTCACAAAAAACCCATTTTCCTCACATTTCTGTGATGGAATGTTCTGGGATCTGCGTGGATCCACAAAATTCCACCTACCCCGCATTTCCCAAAGTCTTCTGATGAAAATGGTACTTCACTTGTGTGGGTAGGCCTAGTGCCCGCGACAGAAAACGGGCCAAAACGCAACATGGACACACCAAATTTTTACAGTGAAAACTGACCCTTTTTTTTCAAAGTGCCTAGCTGTGGATTTTGAACTCTAGCTCTGTCAGCACCTATGGAAACCTAGCAAACCTATACATTTCTGAAAACTAGACACCCAGGGAAATCCAAGAGGGGTTGACTTGTGTAGCTCTCACCAGGTTCTGTTACCCAGAATCCCCTGCAAACCTCAAACTTTGTCACAAAAAACCCATATTTTCCTCACATTTTCCACCGACCCCGCATTCTCCAAAGTCTCCCCATAAAAATGGTACCTCACTTGTTTGGGTGGGCCAAGTGCCCGAGACAGGCAAGAGACCAAAACCTATTGTGGAGACATCAAAATTACCTATCACAAAAAGAACTGGTTTTGCAAGGGGGGGGGGGGCACCTGGGTTTTTGGCCCCATGCTCGGTGTGCACGTGACGTATCATTTTAATCAGGAGAACAAGGGGAACGCTGGGTGGTAGGACATTTGTGCCGGCACAGTGATCCCACACAAAAATGACACCCGTGGGAGTCCAGGGAGGTGTGTCTTGCGCTGATCCCCCAACATTTTCCTACCCAGAATCCCTTGCAAACCTGAAATTTAGCTGAAAAATCACATTTTTCTCACATTTCTGTGTGGGAATGTTGTGGGATCACCGGGCTGACACAAATTTCCTACCACCCAGCGTTCCTCAAGGTCTCCCGATAAAAATGGTACCTCATCTCTGTGGGTGCGCCAAGCACCTGTGACAGGCAAAGGCCTAAAACTTATTGTGGAGACATCAAAATCAGAAAACTACCAGGTTTTGAAAGGGTAACTCATGCGTTTTTGGTCCTGGGCTCAGCGGCCATCTAGGGAACCCGACCAAACCCAGATATTTCTGAAAACTAGACACCCTGGGGAGTCCAGGTAGGTATGGCTTGCCTGGATCCCCCAACGTTTTCCTACCCAGAATCCCCTGTAAACCTCATATTTAGCTGGAAAAAATCACTTTTTCCACACATTTTTGTGTGGGATCACTGTGCCGGCACATATGTCCTACCACCCAGCGTTCCCCTTGGTCTCCTGAGTAAAATGATACCTCACTTGTGTCTTTGTCCAACGCAAAATCGGCTAAAAACAAATTTTTAAAAAAATGTAGCGCTTAGCATTCGCTGTGCTATACCGTTAATCCCTATGTTTTTGACCCTTCCTAGTCACAGGCCCTTGGCTCACCCACACAATTGAGGTATAATTTTACTCAGGAGAACAAGGGGCACGCTGGGTGGTAGGACATTTGTGCCGGCACGGTGATCCCACGCAAAAAGGTGTGGAAAAAGTGATTTTTTTCAGACAATTTTAGGTTTGCAGGAGATTCTGGGTAGGTAAACTTTGGGGGAGCCACGCAAGCCATAACTCCCTGTACTCCCCGGGGAGTCCAGTTTTCAGAAATGTCTGGGTTTGGTAGGTTTCCCTTGATGGCTGCCGAGCCTTGCCACAAAAACCCATGTGCCCCCCCTTGCAAAACCAGATCGTTTTGTGATAGTTAATTTTGATGTCTCCACAATACGTCTTGGGCCCTTGCCTGTCATGGATACTTGGCCCACCCACACGAGTGAGGTACCAGTTTTATCGGGAGACCTGGGGCAAAGCTGGGTGGTAAGAAATTTGTGTCAGCCCGGTGAGCCCACAACTTTTCCACACAGAAATCTGAGAAAAATGTGATTTGTTCAGCTAAATTTGAGGTTTGCAGGGGATTCTGGGTAGGAAAACGTTGGGGGATCCACACAAGCCATACCTCCCTGATCTCCCCCGGGTGGCTAGATTCCTAAGATGACTGGGTTTGGTAGGTTTCCCTAGATGGCCGCCGAGCGCGGGGCCAAAAACCCAGGTGAGCCCCTTTGCAAAAGCAGGTCGTTTTGTGATAGGTAATTTTGATGTCTCCACAATATGTTTTGGGTCCTTTCCTGCCGCGGGCACCTGGCCCACCCACACAAGTGAGGTACCATTTTTATTGGGAGACTTTGGAGAATGCGGAGTGGATGGAAGTTAATGGACCCACGCAGGTTCCAGAACTTTCCATCACAGAAATATGGGAAAAATGTGTTTTTGTTTTACAAAGTTTGAGGTTTGCAAGGGATTCTGGGTAACAGAACCTGGTGAAAGCCACACAAGTCACCCCATCCTAGATTCCCCTGGGTGTCTAGTTTTCAAAAATGTATAGGTTTGCTAGGTTTCCATAGGTGCTGGCAGAGCTAGGGTTCAAAATCTACAGCTAGGCACTTTGCAAAAAAATGGTCAGTTTTCACAGTAAAAATGTGGTGTGTCTACGTTGCGTTTTGGACCGTTTCCTGGTGCGGGCACTAGGCCTACCCACACAAGTGAGGTACCATTTTTATCAGGAGACTTTGGAGAATGCGAGGTGGGTGGAAGTTAGTGGACCCACGCAGATTCCAGAACTTTCCATCACAGAAAAGTGAGGAAAATGTGTTTTTTTTTTTTATAAAGTTTGAGGTTTGCAAGGGATTTTGGGTAACAGAACCTGGTGAGACGCACACAAGTCACCCCAACCTGGATTCCCCTTGGTATCTAGTTTTCAAAAATGCACAGGTTTGTTAGGTTTCCCTAGGTGCTGGCTGTGCTAGGGCCCAAAATCCACAGCTAGGCACATTGCGAAAAAAAAGTCAGTGCCTAGTGGGTTTTCTGCCGCCTTGTGGTGGGGGGGATATCGGGAGCTATTGCCTCAATATGGCCCCAAGGGGGGCAGAAAGACTGTGTCTTTTTTTGGGGGGGTGGGGGCATTGGTATGCCCATTCTGTGCAGCCCACATCTCTACATATAAAAAAAGCCAGCGTAATCCCTGGCGCCTAGTGGGCTCTCTGCCTCCATCTGCCTCCTGGGGGGGCAAAAAGTCTGTGGCATTTTTTTGGGAGGGGATGGGGGTATTGTCATGCCCATTCTGGGCAGCCCCCACCCCTGAACTTTGAAAAAATAATCCCTGGTGCCTAGTGGGCTTTCTGCCCCCCCGGGGACAGATCAGGGGCTATTGCCCCCATCTGCCTCCCGGGGGGGGGGGCAGAAAGACTGTGGCATTTTTTTTAGGGGGGACGGGGGTATTTGCATGCCCATTCTGGGCAGCCCCCTCCCCTGAAATTTAAGGGGAAAAAAATCCCTGGTGTCTACTGGGCTTTCTGCCCCCCCGGGGACAGATCAGGGGCTATTGCCCCCATCTGCCTCCTGGGGGGCAGAAAGACTTTGAGTTTTTTGGGGGAGAAGGGTGGGGGCATTGACCTAAAAAAAATAATCCCTAGTGTCTAGGGTGCTTCCCCCCCCCCAGGGGGCAGAAAGACTGGATATGCCACTTTTCTTGGGGGGAGCAAAGGTCCTTGCACAAGGGTCCCCTCCCCCCTCCCTGGGGCCTAGTCCTGCTTGGGGATCGCCCTCAGGATCCACTAGGAAAGGGTACCATTGGAAAGGGGAGATCCTCCCCTTTCCAACGATACCTCTCCCATGTAATCGGGTGCTCGGGGGGGCTGAGATAGCCTCACAAGCACCGAAACAATGAAACTGAAACTAAGTTTCAGTTTCATTTTTAATGTAATGACGTCAGCGCGCCATGCACGTGATCGTCATCACATTGAAGGAAAGAAAAGGCTTCGGGAGGTTGGGGAAGCTCTTCCCCATCTCCCGAGGCAAAAATAAGAAAAAGGAAATCCCTCTGCTGTCTGCAGCAGAGGGATTTTGTGCGCTGGTGCACATGACGGAATGGTTCTCTCATAAGCACAGGAGCACTGGTGCTCATGACGGAACCATTCCGTCATGAGCACCGAAGAGGTTAATTTGAGCCAGTGGTTGCTGGTGGAGGGGCACCGGACTGGCACTTATTAGGGGGCCTATTTACAAGCTGGTTTGCATTGCGTTTGCACCACGCAACGTGGTACATGTGCGATGCAAACCTTAACTGCGATTTATTAAGCCACACAAGGCCACTTTGTGTGGCCCTGAGTGGCTCCATAAATCTGGAATAAAGCAACACAGCGCAAATCGCTGCATTGCCTTACTCTGCAAAAGGGAGGCATTCCATGGGCGCTGCATGGGTGTTCCCACGCAACTCTCATGGTTTTTGAGGCATTCCAAGATTTACCAGAACTGGTAAACCTGGGAATGCACCAAGAAGATACGCCTTCCCAGGAGAGGCTTAACTAGGAGAAATATCTTTATTTCTCCTCATTACTTCCTCTTTCAATGTGTGACCCTTTCTGCACAAAAACAATCCTGCATGCAATGGAGGCCTCCTTGCACCATGGTGCAAGGGTACTTGAATTGGCACTAGGCTGCCAAAAGGGATCCATTGCAGGGGAAAATACGGGAATGCACTGTATTGACTTAAATATGGCACATTCCTGCCCTTTCCCTGTCATAACACAGCAAGCTGACTTGCTGCGCTGCACTGCATGACAAGTTCGTAAATAGGCACCCCCCACATTTACTGAGTGCAAGAGAGGAAAAAACACACAGATCAGAAAGAAGAAGGAAGAAAATGATGGCTTAACCATCACAAACAGAAACCAGGACCCCGCAAGAGTGATAAAAAGAGGAGGGAATGTCTAGTAGTGGACTAAAGACTACCAGCCATTGGGGCAGATTTACAAGTTCTGGCGCATCCCTGCAAATCAGCAGGGATGCGCCAGAATAGATGCGACACGCAGTTCTCTCCTTGCGCCACCACGGATGTGCCGCATCTACAATGCGGCACACCGTGGCGCAAGGATAAGCCGATGCGTGTCGCATCCTGTGGCGTAAGGGCGACGCATTGCTGGAGTCGTGTCGCAAGCTCGACGCGGCTCCAGCAATGCACAGGGGCCGCCCATACCTAACGTGGTGCGTCACTCCTTACGCCTGCTTCAAGCAGGCGTAAGGGTTTGACGAAGCAGCGTCGTAAAAGTGACTCAGTGAAATCTTGTAGATTTCACTGCGTCACTTTTACGAGGCTTTCCTGCGACGGAACGCCAACCCTGCGACGGAACGCCCACATGAAACCTAACGCAGGTTTCATGTGGCGCAGGGCTTTACAACGTGACGCATCTCCCTAGATGCGTCACGTTGTAAATAAAGCGCAACGTGGCGCATGGTTTACGCCGCCGCTGCGTCACAGGAGTGACGCAACGGCGGCGCAAATGTGTCGCAAGGGGCTTGTAAATCTGCCCCCTAGTATTTATTGCGCCAACGTTGTACTGACCGCCGGCTTCTGAGCACAGTTTAGGCACCGGCACTGTCTATTTCACAAATTAAGCACTGGAGCAGAGCTAACCCATGCTTTTTGTATTTTTCTAATGCACAACCACTCTTATTTCATTGGTAACGTCCCTAGGTTATTCATGATTTCCATTATTCTGTTTTACTGTTGACTGTGCCAAGTCCTGAAACATTAAGAGAGTGTACCTCCTTACAATTATTAATCTGTTACTCCGCATTTATTTCCTTTTCTCTCCGTTTGATCAGTAACGTTCCATTGTCTTGCCTCCTCTGCTTCTGCTATTAGGAACAAAGATGCCAATTCAGCCGGTGCTGCCTTTTGTCTTCCTCTTACCGATGGCAGGAGCCCCTCTTCCCTGCGTGCTATGAGTTTATCAAACTTACTAACAGCAATTTCTGTGGTGCTTTTAGATCCGAATATTATTGAGCTTGGCGTTGTTTTTTTTTTTTTTAGATATGCAACCGCAAAGAAACTTAATAAACAGAAAGCAAATTTAAAAGATGATCTTCTTGTGTCTGGAGAACAGCTGATCCATGGGACTCCAGTGCAAATATATTTGAAGTTATTTTCATTAGATTAAGACACATAATGCACATAGCAGGTTTCTGAATCCAATCCACTCAGCTGTCTGGGATGAGTCAAGTACACCAGATCAATTATTTTCCCTGATGTCTGGAATGGCTAAATATATTGGATTGCGAATCAACAACGCTTGTACAGTTTTTTTCCGTTTACTGGAAGATTAAATTCGATTATTCACATAATGTGCCACTCGTCGTGCATGGAGATTTAAAAAATTGAAATATATTTTTGGGACAGATTCAATGTTAGGAATGCAAAACATTTGAGAGGATAATAGCCAAACAATGTCTCTTATTAACAGCAAACACAAGGTCTTGCACCTAGTATCTTTCTTCATTTTGTGTACACTAAGCCTTATAAATTCTCACTGCACATCGTAAATGCAGATACTGTTGGGTGTGGTATATAATGGTACAGTACAACTGCATCAGCCCCAGTTCTGCACACAGTGTTAATACGGCATCTTTTCTCCCCTTACGAGGTACAAAACCTAAGAATGGTGCAATATTTCCCGCACACAAATTCTGCCAGGCTTTACCTGGCAAAATCATTAATGAAAACCCTTGGTTGTGATAATTACCACAAAACTCAGAATCCCGATTCATGAGCAAGTTCCCCAGTGGCGTAGCAAGGGGGAGGGGGGTGGTCTTCCAGAGGTGGCTCGAGTTTTGGGGGCAGCGTCCGGCACCCCCGGTCGCTTTTACCTGTGGCCGTCGAGGAGCAGCGGCCGTAGGAATCGCCAGCGCCCCCCGCTCTTAGAATCGGCCAACGCGGGTGGCAAACTCACGGACAGCCACGGGCTGCCTAAGGCCTAGCTACTCCTCTGAAGCTCCCCCTGGTCCTCAAATTGGGATTTCTGCAGGGATTTTAATGAGCCCTTTTCAGGGTCGGACTGGGACCAAAATAGGCCCCTCGGTATAACAGATGTAATGTCAAAGTGCCCCGGGGGCAAGCAAAGCAGGCACAAACACCCATTGCATCCTCGAGGCATTTCCGTAATACAGCCCCAGAGGCGCTGGGAGGCCAATTAAGTAAAATCCCAAGATGGTGTTGAGTAAACTCTTGATCACAGATGTGATGAAACCAGGTGCGGCCCGTGGTAGGAGTGCCGGTCGGGCGGTGACGTGGGGCGGGGGGGGGGCTGGGTGGGCGCTGCCAAATGCGATGCAGTGCGCGCAACGAAATTCGTTTTATTTATTTAAATGTTCACTTACCTGTATTCGGCCTTAATCCGTAGTTTACTACCCCCACCCTGCCCCTTCCCCGCCCCACGTCACCGCCCGACCGGCACTCCTACCACGGGCCGCGCCTGGATGAAACATTAGTTGAGAGAAAACAGTTTTCTCTCTTGATTTTCTCTGGTTATGAACAGTGTTTCGGAAGCTTAAATTAGAGTACATTCACACTATCTTCCTCAGCCATATGAGAATAAAATCTGATATTCTGAGTAAAATATGTAATTCTAACAGCAGCAGCCTATTGTTTGATTCCCCAGTTTTCTACTGTAGCTTCACCACAGTGCTCTAACAAACAACTTAAGCACTAACTGTCTGTATTTATGATGGAAGTGTGGCACACCTGAACGGCATCTTGATAGAATCAAAGCTGTAAAACGAAATGCATTTCTTCTAGTCAGACCCTCCAGGATATTACGGCATGGATTAGGAAATTTGCAGCATAAAAATAGAATTTTTTTTAGCAGACTATTGCATTTTTTGCAGAATTATGTAGGCACCTTATTTTAGTGACATTTCATAGTTATCTCCTAATAAAATGGGAATATGCATAAAAAAACATGGTGTATGCCCTCCTAATCACACAGCATGTTGTTTGTCACCTAGGCTCTAATCTCATCCTGCGAGATTTAATGACAAAGTATTAACCTTGGATGTCAGAAAGAGATACCCATCTACTTGCTGAATTGCACAGCGTGAAACTGAAAAATCAGGGATCAATCCTGGTTTCTTGTTTGGCCAAAAACTGTGTGATCTTAGGCAAATGCTTTATTCCGCTGAGCCTTTTCTTGTTCATTACCAGGTATGAAAGCACCTTCAAATATGTGTGTTCAGTATGTGAGCTGTACACAAAAACCTCTCTTGTGTTTGCTGTAATAATCTCTAATACTGCTCCACCTTCTTGCGTAACCAAATTATGTGATTTTAAGCAAATACTTTTTCACTAAACCTCATTTATATTAATTACAGATATGAGAACACCTTCAAACATGTGAGTTCAGGATGTGCACTATACCAAAACCTCTCTTGTATATGGATTGACTGATTATAATGTGGTCCTCTCTGTAATAACAATATAGATCCCATGTAGTGGGCACATAACAACTGACTAGTCTCTTGGTTCACTGATGGTGTCATTGTTAGGTGGCTGATGGTTCAGAAATGTTTCCAGAAACTACCACTTTTGATAAATGTTACTCAAGGCAGTAAAATAATTGAATGCACTAACGTGAGAAAACATCACAATATTAAAGAAATACAGTTTTTTAAATTTCTTAAAATGTTTATCATTAGGTCAAACCAGAACCTTGATTGGCCTCAATCTGTTTGTTCTCTGGTCCCCCATCTATAAGCAGTAGTGCTACAGAGCAATTACTTCTCGTTTGTAGAGAAGGAAAGAAAGGTAAATGCCTTGGAAATAAACAAGCACTGCTGTTTTGTTTATAGAAAGTACCATTACAGAGCATTTACTTTTCATTCCTGACTAATGCAAAGTAAATGTTCTATAACAGTACTCATGTTAAATAAATCAGCACTGTTGATGACTTTACATGTAATGCTACTGCATTTTTCAGATGTGTGTGTGCAATTGTTGCTGACAATGGTGTTTTTCCAAACATAGGTGACTCTTCACCTGGCAGTCTTCCTTTTGACATTGCCAGTAGGGCACCCACCACGGACAATAATATTTTCCTTGGGGACCGGATGTCTGCAAGCAAGCTGAGAGTCACACACGTTCATGCTAGGCAGGCAGGCAAATGCTAGGACATATTTCAGCAAGGAATTCACTGACTGCCAGGATTCGATCCACACAGCTTTTCTAGGGACAGATCTTAGGTGGAGGATGCCTGCCTATTCCTTCTGAAAGTGAAACTTTCTGTGCGGCTGGCTCGGCAACAAGTAGAAGCCAAGTTTACATTGCTGTTTTTAGGTCTGGGAGTCCATAAAACTATAAATAAATCAGGGAAGCAACACTTTGCACTAAAAATGCGATTCACAAAATCACAAAAAGCTGGGAGGTGTTGTCTAGTAATGAATTAAATGAGGGGGTTCATATCTTCATAGAAATTATGGTGGGTGCTCTAAAAAAAGCTAAAATAAGGAAACATTTTCTATAAATTCTCAAATATCTTCCTCATCAATGCCAGGAAAAAATGTCTGGTATGCTGAGTAAAATATGTACTTCTAATACCCACAGCAGCCTGTCAGCTTCACCACAGGGTTCTATTGAGCAACTAGAGCTCTGACAATCTGTATTTATCTCAAAAGTGCGGCACACTTGAAAGCCAGCTGGATGAAATCAAAGCTTTAAAACTGAATGCATTTCCAACAGAGAAGACTACAGTAAAAGAACAAAATTAGGGGTCTCCTTTTGTCAAAGAAATTATGATTAGTGCTCTAAAAAGCTAAAATAAGGACACATGTTCTATGGGCTCTCAAATACTTTCCTCATCCATGTCTGTAAAACATTCTGACTTGTAGAGTGAAACATGTACTTACAACATCAGCAGCAGTCCTTTAGTTTCCTCCCTAGTAATCAATACAATGTCACTACAAAGTTCTAATGAACAACTAGAACTCTAACATTTTGCATTCGAAACAAAAGTGAGCCAGTGCTGGACACCATTTTGTTGATAGGAGATGCTGAATTTAAAGCCTTTCCGAAGGAGCAGGCTCAAGTAAATGAGCATTGAGATGTTAATGCAGGTAGGAAACCTGTGAGTTAAAAAATTAAGGAAAGGCATAACTCTTGAGATTTGTTGTAGCGTAATTATGTGAAATTACTGCCAGAATCTACGAGATTTCACAGAATTCTGTGAGGAGCGTAACCCAGCATTTAGTGCTATTCTCCTAATGCAAAATACACCCTCATGTCCAAATAATAAGACAATAGCGCTAAATGCACCAGAACACAAACAGCAGCAGGCAGCAGCAGCTTCAGCTCACTTTAATAATAATAATAATAATAGTAATAATGATGATAATAGTAAACAAGTTTATTGTGTGGTTACTTAAAACCATTACAATTAACAATGTCATGTGTAAATGTTACAAATTTCGAGCCAGATGGCTTTCGATTTATTTTTACATTTAACAAAGTGCCATTACAAACAGTAGTCACCTTGCTAGATTACTCATAATTACGCAAACAGGAATAATCATTTAATTTTCAGTAATTTCGCATCAAAAGTGTAATGCAAAATTACTGAAATTACTACGAATACTCTGGCATAATTAAAATTTCACCCAGGCTAACTAAAAGTGTGAGGGGAGGTATGTTTTTTTTTAGTAATTTGAAGCATAATGTATTTTTAAAGGGGCTGAAAACAGTTAAAGAGAGAGAAATCTGCATAAGTACAGCATCTCCTTTTCACATCTGTTTATGCAGCCTACACATTTTCTTGGTGCTTGACATCTCCTTAGTTTTCAAATAATAACATTTTGTCATTTTGATTGAATATATATAGTCAATCAAAACGACATAAAAATAAGATATATATATATATCTATATACATATAGCTATTATTTGTTCAAATACCAACTTTTTTCCAATGTCACTGCAGACCCTACAAATATCATTATTCCACAACTACTGCATCAAATAAATGTAATACTACTAGTGACTGCACATTTCATTTGCATTAGCAGTGTTTCTTCCTTCATGTCTTTGCATCACGTGCTTTGCTGGACATCACATAAGGTGAGCTCAGTATGGCGCCCAGTTTGCATGGAAAAATGCCGGTGCCTCAGCCGAAACGTGTCACAATGGCCAACATTTCTAGAATAAACCGAGTGGATTAAGCAATGGCATCCTGTGCTGTGTCAGAGCCTGTTTTTATAAATGAACAGGTCGTGGATGGAATGTATTTACGAGCGGTTGACATTGTATCAGACACGCCCCTTCCTTCAGGTGCCCCGCGACAGCCAAAGCTTTGGAAAGGATGTATGGAGTTATACACCGCGTAGCCCCCCGAGCTGTTATTGACGTTCACACCAAGCTGCCTGTGGCCAGAGCGTCGGAAGGCGCCCGGGACTGTAGGTGAAGAGTGCAGCGGTAATTGGAGCTATCGGGAGAGCGGCTTACAGCATACAGCTGAGTAGACAGGATTGCCAGCATCTCTGAATTTTTTTCCTGTATTTTGGCGACCAATATGGAAAGAACGGGAGGATTTGTGACATTAGACAGAGTGCACTGTCACTGTGCCATGATAAGAAGTATACATGTTTTGTCCTGCCCGAGCACGATTTGGAATATTTATGGAGAAATGGTAATTTTAAGTTCAGAGGCAAGGGGTGGAAACAGCTATGTATTGTGAGGTTTATTTCGCATTGCATTTTTACTTGGCACCTGGAAACACAGGGTCACTAAAGAAGGAGTGAAATAGCCCCCTGATGAACTTACTCCGGCGCCGCACAAAGCACTTTGCGATAATCAGTCATCTTTCAATCTATACACACCCCCATGATTTATTTTAAGGAATTGGAGATTCTCTAAATAGACATTGAACAAATTAAATGTGCTTTTGAATAGTTGGGCAGCACTTGAAGGGGAGAAAGAAGGTTTCCCAACTAGACATGAGTTATAGTTAATGTAGTTTGGCGAGTGAGGTGACAAGACTGTTTTCAGAGGCACGCAACTTGTATTAATTTGAAGGTGGTGCATAAACTATAACTTTATAATTTGTTATGTTTGTTTATTTTAAGTTGGGTTTGTATAGAAAGAAAACATAATGTGTTTCTAACTATAAATTATCCTTAACCTTTGTTTTTTTCATTGTATGTTAATGGCTTTTACTTTTTAATAAAAATGTGTTTCGACTCTCGGTGTGGAGTATCATTCATTGGAGTGTGGTAAAGTGAAGTGTAGTACAGTAAAAGATAGTGTTGTAGACGCTAGTATCGTTGAGTGGCATATTGTAGAGTCTAATAGAGTAGAGTCAAGTAGAGTGGAGTGACATAGCTCTCACTGGAGTAAAGTGTTATACAGTGGAGAGGCGTGATGTGGCGTAGTGGAGCATCACAGAGTAGAGCGGCGTGTTGTACAGTGTAGTGGTGTGTCAAAAAGTAGAGTTGAGTATTTTAGGTGGACTGTCATCAACTCGAGTGTCATAAAATGGAGTGGAGTGCCCTTGAGTAGAGTGTCGTAGAGTGGCACAGAGTGTAGAATGAGTGGGTGTATGAGTGTCTGAATGGATGATTTAGTGAGTGCGTGACTGACTGTATAAGTGAGTAATTAAACATGTCTTTGTGAATGCATGGGTGAATGACTAAGCTGTGTGACTGTTTGTATCAGTCTGTCAGTTGGTGCGTAAGTGGCTGCATGGGTTGGTGAGTAGGTACATGAGTGTCTATATGAGTTATTGATTAGTAGTCTGAGTACCTGTATAGGTGCCTGAGTGTCTGTGTGGGTGGGTGAGGGGGAGTGTGACTCCATGCATGGATTTATGAGTGGGTGAATCCCTGGGTGTATGGGTTCATGAGTGCATCTGTGAGGGACTGTATGGGTGAGTGAGTGTGCATATGGCTGTGTCTGTGAGTGAATGGATGTCTCAGTGGTATGTGTGTGAGTAACTGCATATGTGTAAGGCAGTATATGTGAGTGTTGGAGTATATAAGTGACTGTATGTGAGAGTGAGTGATTGTGAGAGTGGCTGTATGGATGAGTGTGTGCTTGTGTCAGTGATTGTATAAGAAAGTAAGTATGTCTTAGTATCTGTATGAATAAGTGAGGAGGTGTGTGTATAACTGTATAGGTGAGTAAATGGCAGTGTGATTGATTCTTTGCATGACTGAGTAGCTGTGTTTGTAACTCTATAGGTGAGTGGGGGTGTGTGAGTGTCTGTATAAGTGTATGAGTGCATATGATAGTGGCTGTGTTGATGAGTGACTGCATGTATGAGTGACTGTATGGGTGAGTGAGTGGTTGTGTGTGTAGACCTAGGAATCAGTGAGTGGGTATGTAGTTACTGATATTGGTGTGTCTATGGTTTTGAGAATGGCAGTCTGTAATTTAGAGTGGGTGTATCAAAGGTTATATCAGGGTGTGAGGAGGTGCATCAGATTATCACGTGGATGATGTAATCAGTGATGTCATCAGTGATGTCATTTGAGATGTCAGTGATGTCATCAGTGATGTCACTGACCATGTCATGAGTGATCTAATATGTGATGTCATCAGCAGTGCATTGTGGGGGCGAGAGTTATAGTTAGCTCAACTAACTCTTTTTTTTTAGTTTTCAAACCTTTATTCTCATTAAGAGATTAGTAGGTTTGTTTTTATTCTTTTATTCAAATTAGTCAATAAAATCAAGTAAGTTTACAGAAATCTCATAAAAAGGTTTTGTTGGAACAAATCGCCAAAATAATACATCAAGCATGTTCCATAAAGGAATAAAACCCTATTCTAAAGAACAGGACTGGAATTTCAAAGTTAGTAGAACTCATGATCAGTTCAAGTTCTAAAGGAAAGAGTGAGATTAAAGGAGCATAAAGCTCAAAGCCAAATTAAAGCAGCAGAACTTCCCATAAAGAGTAGTTCATGAAACTCAGCAGTCTCAGTCATACGAGCAAATAATCATGCAGTAGCAATCTATAGAAATAAAGCATCATCATAAAGTAAGGATGAGCGGAATGTGCAGTAGCCACAACCATCCGTCTAGGATAAGGGAATAGGACAAAATCATCAAAGCCTCAGTAGTATTGATAGCATTAATAGCAATGCATCTTACTAGGAACACACACTAATATAAAATACATGAAAACATGTTGCAGACATTGTAGCAGACTTTTTCCTCTGTGGACCAATCATATGGCTGACTCGTCTGTGAGCAGTGTCCGCTCTTCCTTTCCCACAAAAAAAGTCATGCTGCTTGCAAAGCTTTACCACAAATTTAGCTACAAATATTCTTGCATATTTTTTTTTTTTAAACCTTTATTAACAATTCAACAGTACCAAATTACAATTTTGCATCACATAAGAGCTTCATACACGTTAGGCCATTTGCGAAGCCCGGCCGCGATACCGAAAACCAATCAGACAGAGGCATTTTTGTCTTGTACAACACGGACATAGCACCTTCAAGACAATACATAGCTGCATACTGTGGTGGTCGCACCGCGAGGAAAAGAGCAGGCCCGGCCCAGGAGGAGTAGGGATAGGGAAGGAAAAGACTACTGACCAACACCGGCGGCCGCCGTGGGCGGAGTGCCGGCGGGGAGCGCGGGAGAGGCAGTCCGGCACGGGTGTGACTGGGTGTGAAGGTATGTTATTAGGGGGCCCCATATGTCAGGTGGGCGAGATCTAGCAGGCATGAGGTCCCAGAATTCAGAAAGTAGTGTCTGACATCTCGATGCATCCTCGAGCCAGTGGGCGAACTTAGGCGCCGGCCTACGTCCCCAGCACATGGACACCCTACGCCGCGCGAGGACAAGCAGCATTGCGACCAGTCGGCGAGAGGCATCCGGGCAAAACTTAACAAAGCCCAGCAGGCACAGCGGAGGGTCGGGCCGGACAAGTGTTGAGGTGATCTCGGAGAGGGCAGCACAGACCTCACTCCAGAACTCCGACACCTTTGGGCACAACCAAGCAAGATGAGAAAAATCTGCGGCAGGGGCCGAGCAACGCAGGCACCTGTCGGTAGGAATGAGACCCAATTTATGTAGCTGGACAGGGGTGCGGTATAGTCTGTGCAAGTATTTAAAGTGTATAAGACGTAGGTGATAGTTGGGAGATAGTTTCTTCGTCTGATTACAGCAATAGAGCCAGTCGGCTTGGGGAATGTCCATGCCGAGATCCTCGCCCCACGCCACCCGGGCGCGATCAGAGGAGATGGAGGAAGTCGACAGAGTAAGGGCATACAGTTTGGTCACCAGTTTCCGGGGGGTGGGGGTGGAATATATAAAGTCCAGAGTGGACATCGAAGGTGGAGGCTGGGGGTACGTGGGATGTAACTCCCTACAGATAGCCCGCAGCTGATAAAAGAGCAATGTGTCCATGGGGCCAGAGGTAGTAGGGAGAGAATAAAAGGCGTCACCGGGGTAGAGATCCGCCAATGTTTCCAGCCCCAAGCGGGCGGCATGTTTAGACATGCCAGATGGTTGGAGGGGAGGAAAGGCAGGGTGTCGTACAATCGGCATAGTATTAGCCGATAACATCGGGGCGTTAGACATAAGACGCAGTCCCAACCAGGCCCAGCGCAGGGCCTCGACCGTGTCCACTTCAGCCCGCGGGCGACCGGCCGGGGCAAATAGGGCAGTGTTCAGCGGCCAAGGAGCAGCAAGGTCAGCTTCTACTGCGACGTGCGGCTGGTAAGGGGTGGGGTGAACCCAGAAATGTAAAAAGCTAGCCTGGGCACTCAAGGCATAGAGTTTAAAATTGGGGGCGCCCATGCCTCCAACCGACATGGGGAGAGTAAGGATATCGTATGCAATCCTGGGTTGTTTGCCAGCCCAGACAAGAGATATAATCAGGGAGCGGATCTTACGAAAAAAATGGGTAGTGAGTGGTATGGGGATGTTCAAAAAGAGATAAAGAAATTTCGGAAGGACCACCATCTTGGCAATGGCGATACGACCAGCCAGAGATAGGGGGAGCCGGTTCCATTGAGGTATTTTGGACTCAAGCCAGTCCACAGCACGTCCAAAATTGGTCATCCAAGTCCCTGCTCAACCAAATACCCAGATAGTGGGTGGGGCCGGAGGCCCATACAAAAGGAAAGTCTGGGGTGAAAGGCTTGGTGGCATCCGTAAGAGGGAATAGCACTGATTTGATGAGGGCTAAGGTTTTCTTGAGGGTGGCGGACATACAATGTCATATCATCCGCATACATGGAGACCAAGAGCGAACGGAACGAGAAACCAATGCCCCTCTGAGTGTGGTGTTGCCGGAGTCTGGCCGCGAGAGGCTCCATCGCAATAGCGAAGAGCATAGGGGAGAGCGGACACCCCTGTCGGGTACCGCGTCCAATCGGAATGGAATCCGAGAGTTGTCCGTTTATCCGAAGGCGGGCAGAGGGGCGAGTGTATAGGAGTAGAATCTTACGAATAAAAATGTTGCTGAAGCCGAGGCGCGGTAGAAGATAGAATAAAAAGGGCCACTCTAGGGTGTCAAATGCCTTAGTGGCATCAAGAAGAGCAGCCACTGCAGGGAGGCTAGGATTGATCTGATGAAGGACAGAAAAAATGGTCCAGAGGTTATGGGACGTGGCGCGGCCCGGAATGAAACCGGACTGGTCAGGAAGGGCGATGGTAGGCATGAGGAGAAGAAGACGGGAGGCTATCAACTTTGCGAAAATTTTATTATCCATATTAATTAAAGAGAGGGGGCGATAAGAGTCGCGGCAATCAGAAGGTTTGTCTGGCTTTAGAAGAAGCGTTATCATTGCTTCGCGAAGCGATGGCGGGAGGAGGCCATTATCAAAGGAATCATTATACATGGCGGCCAGATGCGGCACCAGGAGCAGAGCAAAGGTCTTGTAGAACGAAGCGGGGAGGCCGTCTAAGCCAGGGGCCTTATCGCTAGGCAAACTATTAATGGACGCGAGTATTTCTTCTTTAGAGAAGGGCTCATCTAGAAATTCACGATGGTAGTTTTCGAGCCAGACAAGTGAGATGGTGTCAAAATATTGATTGAAGTGCTCGTGCGAAGGAGTGGAGCCCGCAGAATAGAGTTGCGTGTAATAAGCTGTGAAGCGCGTCTTAATCTCCTCAGGGGAGGTGGTTCTAGTAGGACCACCGTCACGAAGCGCCGCGACATAAGATGCGGCTCGGGGAGGACGAAGGAGGTTGGCCAATGTCTTACCAGGCCGATCGCCCTCGCCGAAGCGGCGAGCCCGGGCCTCTCTGCCAAGGAAGGAGAGTTCCCTGTCGGCCTCCACAGCGAACTCCGAATGTTTTTTGCGTAGGCGTGCTAGAGTCTCAGGGCTAGGATGAATTACATGAGCAGAATCCAGCGCCTTGATCTCCGATTCTAGTTTATCTAAAGTGATGCGGATGGAACGAAGGACTCCAGATTGTTTAGAGATGCACTCGCCGCGAATCACAGCCTTGAAGCCCTCCCATAAAGTGGACGGCAAGTCCACCGAGCCAACATTTATGTCAAAGTAGTTAGAGATTGCAGTTTGAATCTCGTCACAGAAGACGGAGTCGCGGAGGGCATTCGGAGGGAGGCGCCAAGCGAAGGCCCGCGGTGGAGAGTGAGGAAGGCGAAAACTAAGCTGGACTGGTGCGTGGTCAGAAAGAGTGCGCGCCATATTGGTGATGGAAGTTAGCCAGGCGAGGACGTCAGGAGAGGCAATCCAAAGATCAATACGAGACCAGCAGCCCCGGGCACCGGTGACGCAAGTTCCCTCGCGGGTCTCGGGCCACATGTGACGCCATGCGTCATACAGTGAGTTATCAGCAAGTATGGACTGAAGAAGGGCCGTGGAGCGTGGGTGGGAGGAATAGGGGCCAGAGCGATCCAGAGCCGCGGAAAGCGTGACATTAAAATCCCCTCCCCAAAGAAGTGCCGCTGGGCCAAAAGACGAGATAAGGTGCCACACATGAGTAAAGAAGTCAGGGTCATCCGCGTTAGGGCCGTAAACAGCCGCTATCGTCAAGGGTTGGGACAGTAGGGAGCCATGCAGAATAACGTATCGTCCTTCAGGGTCAGTGAGTACCTGAGTGGTATGCCATGGGAGCCCACTGCGTATCAAAATGGACACCCCCCGGGAATAGTTGGAGTAAAAAGAGGAGTGCATTTCCCCCCAATATCGAGACTGGAGTCTAGCAGAGGTCGCGGGCAGCAGGTGGGTTTCTTGTAAAAGGCATATGTCCACTTTGTGTCAGAGTAGGTGGGAGTGGATAAGCCGGGCCTTACGGTGGTCATTTAGACCGCGGATATTCCAGGTCCAACATATGGTGTCAGTCATACTGTGTAGCTACAGGGAAAAGTGGAGCGCAGTTCAGTGAGCACCTCCAGGGCCAAAGGCCAATGATAGTAACTAGGCAAGCATACTTGGAGATATAATGGACGAAGCCATCGCATAGGGCCTGGGATGGAGCCAGCAAATGCCTGCAAGTGGGAATGAAAGAGCAATTGTGTGCAGAAGCAGCGCAATAAGCAAGCGTAGCAGTGATAAGATGCATACAATAAAGAAACAGAGATTACGAACATGAAAACAATAACTCGTCCAAAGGGGACGAGGCAACCCCGAACACCCCCACCCCATCCCAAGCAAACCCACCACACAAAAGGAGTGTGGAAACATGACAATTGCTAGACGGGAACAAAAGATCGACAGTCAACCCCAAGAGCGCCTCAAAAGGAGGACACATCAACCCAAAACCCACCCCCCCTCCACCCACACCAACCCCCCAAACAGGTCGAGCAACCTCCCGCACCCACCCCAGGGGACCACAACTAGGAGGGGAAAAAGCAATAACAGAGGTGGGAATCATCCCGCGGGGGCATGGCAGCGCCCAGCGAACACCCCTGCCAGAAAAGGCAGGGTGGCCAAGCCAAAACTATCAGCAAACTAAAAAAGAACATCGCAAAATATTAAAGGAATAGCCAGGAAGCCCAATCAGTAACTACAGCTGTAAATAACAAACAACTAATCGAGCCAGGGCATCAAGAAGCACAAGTTCAACATAGTGTTATGTAGTCATGTAGATAAAGTCACAAAGCCTAGAGCAATGTACAAGTGCCTTTCAATCATTGTCGCTCAGGTTAACTTCAGCGGGGTCCTGCGAACCAGCCGGGGCGGCGCGATGGGAGCGATCCAGCTGCTTAGCAAAGGCGAGGGCTCCCCTCAGATCCAGGAATACCAGGGTTTAGAACCCTTGCCTGACCCACAACTTGGCCGGATAGGCTAAAGAGTATGAAACTTCATGCTTTTGCAAGATGCGCATTACAGGCAGAAATTCGCGGCGGGCAGCCTGCACAGCCATGGTGTAGTCGGGGTAGAAAGACAGTGTGTTACCCTGATGCCGGATCTCACCCCTCTCCCTGGCAGCCTTGAGGATTGCGTCACGGTCCCGGAAGTTCAGTATTTTTGCAATAATCGGACGAGCAGGTAGGCCAGGGGCAGGTCGAGGGCCGAGAGAGCAATGTGCTCTCTCCACGATGAAGACCTGGGAAAGCGCGTCCCCAAACAGCTCTCTCAGCAGCTGCTCCACGTAGTCTTCCATCTTCGCTATGTTGGTGGACTCAGGCACCCCGGTGATGCGGAGATTGCTCCTGCGAGAGCGGGCCTCCAAATCTTCATTCTTGGAGTGGATTAGTTCGAGGATTTTATCCATTTGGAGTAACTTTTGGCGATCCTGGGTGGCGGAATCCTCAACATCGGACACTCGTGACTCGACGTGGAGCAGGCGATTATCATGGGAGTCCACCCTGGTCTTAACCACATCTAGGCGGGAGGTCAACTGTTCAAGCTGGGTGGCGATCCCGGACACCGCCGACTTAACCTCCAACATTATGGCTTTAAGATCATCTTCACGCGCGGCGGTCATTTCCGCGGGTGCAAAAGAAACAATTGATGGACGGAATGCTGGACAATGCAAACATTCACCCCCAGTCACAAGGATCTGGGTTAAATCCATCATTCTTTTGCTCACCACACCACCCCAGTTTGGACCGCGGGGGCAAGCTGGTCACCTCCGTCGACAGTGGCGCCCTCCTGGCGAGTCTGTCTTCGTTGTTCGAATGTAAGTCGGGGCTGCTTAGGGTCAGCCTTACCCATGACTACAGCAGGACGGAGGGATCGTCAAAGAAGTACCCATCAGGAGGAGAGCAGACGGAGTCCAGCACTGGAGTAGGGCGGTCCAGGAATCACCGCAACAGGAGAAAGGGCCGGGAGAGGAAACCAGCAACCAAGGCCCACACTCCACTCGGGTGGTCGAGGAGTAGGATGCGGTCAAAGAGGACAGGTGCAGCGGGGATATGAGGGGGGCGAACAGCACCAACCCACGAGGCCAATGCACAGCAGGCACGGTGACTGGGCCATGTGCGTAAAGGTGAAGGCCGTGTAACAGAACCACTAGCCCCCAGCCGCGCCGCAGTGACCCTCACAGATAGGCCGCGCAGTCCAGGATCCGGGCTCCAGGCATAGTGTAGAATGAAGGTGGAGGCCAGGCAATGTGAGGTTGGCGCCTATGGGTGAAGTGGCACGAAGGTCTTATGGTGAGAGGAGCAGGCCGGAGTGGCAGGCTTAGGCGGGAGTCACGGCAGCCCGAGGCCCGCAAAGAAACAAGGAGCCAGAATAATGAAGGCCTCCTATCGGGCTGAGGATGCCCGGGCCGTGAGCTGAAGCAGCGGAGGCAGAGCTGCCGCGCCGGTGGTGCAGAGAGGAACTGCAGCAGTAGAGGTGGCCCACAGCGATGCACACCAGTAAGCCCCAGCAGCAACAGAGGAGTCAGGGCACCCAACCGGAGACACAGGCTGCCGCCAAACAGCACCGGAGATGAGTTGGGGATGAGGCAAGCAGCAGGCCAGACGGGGCAAGGTGTCGCCGCCCCCAGTCGTGGGCCCCCACAGCAGGTCCCAATGGGCAGCTGTCGGACACCCAGGCGGGAGAGAGGAAGCGAGGGCAGCCAGTGGAATAGCGGCAGAGAGCGGAGCCAGCCGAGAGCGCGGAGTGCGCTGACGGGGGACGCCGGCCGCAGCGGGGAGACGTGGGGGAAGCGCCGACCGCCCCGCCCGGCCCAAGGAATCAGAGGCCGACTATCCCACCGGGCGCCCCTACAGGGATGTGCCAGGCCGGACGGTACAGCGAGCGCGCTCCCAAGCCCGCCACGGGTCGCCCTCCCAGCCGCGAAACTCACCGGCTGAGTGTCAAAGCCGCAGCGTGATGAGGCGGGAGTCCAGCCCTCCGGCAGTGGTGCAGAGCAGGCGATGCAGGCCGGGCCCAGCCGTACACGCAGGACCCAGGGCCCGGAACTCCGGAGGCACCGCAACCAAGCCCGGCCAGGCCGCAGGGCCCCGAGAAATGGCTCAAAGAGTGCCCCGGAATGAGGTGAGCAGCAATGTGAGGGTTCCAGGCAGCAGTTAGCGGGAGGTCTGCAGGATGATGGCGGATTAAAGGCTTAGCCGGCAGAGCCCACTCAAGGTGCGGCCATCTTGCAGCCGGCTAAGCCACGCCCCAGCTCAACTAACACTAACGGCCGAATTTCTCTGGTTTTGTGCGAGTGAAATGTCCAACTAAGTATAACATCCCTGAAACCTGTGTTTTTTTCAGTGAATATCAAAGGTTTTTTAAATGCTAATTACTAACTATAACGTCCCTGAAACCTATGGTTTTTTCTGTGAATTTCAAAGGTTTTTTAAATGCTAATTTCTAACTATAACGTCCCTGAAACCTATGGTTTTTTCAGTGAATTTCAAGGTTTTTTAAATGCTAATTTCTAACTATGCCTACATAGGTAGAACATGTACAGAAAGACGAAGAAAGTCGCAGAAAGAAGCAAGAGAAGTGCAGAAAGAGGGAAGAGAAGTGCAGGAAGAGGAAGAAAGGTGTAGAAAGAAGCAAGAAAAATGCAGAAAGAGGCAAGAGAAGTCCAGAAAGAGGAAGAAAGGTGGAGAAAGTAGCAAGAGAAGTGATGAAAGAAGCAATAGAGGTGCAGAAAAAAGGCTACTTCGACTATACCTTACCACAGACTCATACAAAATAGCCTAATCACTAATCCTTCTCCCAGGATGTCTTAAACCTCACTTTTCTCTTGAAGGTTCACTATTAATCGAGTGCTCAGAAGGTTACGCCTACCAAATATAAAACAGCAATCCTAAGCATATCACTGTTGTAAGTCTGACCAATTTTGTGAAGGTATGCATGCGTGTCTCTGCTTTTACCTAGTGACATGTTACATAAAAATAAACATACAAATACTTGAATACCTGTGTTTCAAACAGCATTCTCTGTAAATTTGTGTACAAAAAGGTGTATGTATTTGTTTATGCTCATACTACAGGGCACATAGGTATTCAATAGTTAAATTTGTGGGGCTCTATAACACCTATATAAGAGGCAAGAGAGGTGCAGGAAAAGGGAAGAAGGGTGCAGAAAGAGGCAACAGAGGTACAGAAAGAGGCAAGAGGGGTGCAGAAAGAGGCAAGAGAAGTGCAGAAAGAAGCAAAAGAGGTGCAGAAAGAAGAAAGAGGGGTGCAGAAAGAGGCAAGAGAGGTGCAGAAAGAGGGAATAGAGGTGCACAAAGAGCAAAGAAGGGTGCAGAGAGATACAAGAGGGTTGCAGAAAAAAGCAAGAGAGGTGCAGAAAGAAGCAAGAGAAGTGCAGAAAGAAGCAACAGAGGTACAGAAAGAGGCAAGAGGGGTGCAGAAAGAGGAAAGAGAAGTGCAAAAAGAAGCAACAGAGGTGCAGAAGTAGGCAAGAGAACTGCAGAAAGAGGCAAGAGAGTTGCAGAAACAGGCAACAGAGGTGCTGAAAAAGGGAACAGGGGTGCACAAATAGGCAAGAGAGGTACAGAAAGAGCCAAGAGAGTTCCAGAAACAGGCAAAAGAGGTGCAGAAAGTAGCAAGCGCAGTGCAGAAAGAACCAACAGAGGTGCAGAAAGAGGCAAGAGGGGTGCAGAAAGAGGCAAGAGAAGTGCAGAAAGAAGCAAAAGAGGTGTAGAAAGAAGAAACAGGGGTGCAGAAAGAGGTAAGAGAGGTGCAGAAAGAGGGAAGAGAGGTGCACAAAGAGCAAAGAAGGGTGCAGAAAGAGGCAATAGGGGTGCAGAAAAAAGCAAGAGAGGTACAGAAAGAAGCAAGAGAAGTGCAGAAAGAAGCAACAGAGGTGCAGAGAGAGGCAAGAGGGGTGCAGAAAGAGGAAAGAGAAGTGCAAAAAAGCAACAGAGGTGCAGAAGGAGGCAAGAGAACTGCAGAAAGAGGCAAGAGAGTTGCAGAAACAGGCAACAGAGATGCAGAAAAAGGGAACAGGTGTGCTCAAAGAGGCAAGAGAGGTGCAGAAAGAGCCAAGAGACTTCCAGAAACAGGCAAAAGAGGTGCAGAATGAAGCAAGAGCAATGCAGAAAGAACCAACAGAGGTGCAGAAAGAGGCAAGAGGGGTGCAGAAAGAGGCAAGAGAAGTGCAGAAAGAAGCAAAAGAGGTGCAGAAAGAAGAAAAAGGGGTGCAGAAAAAGGCAAGAGAGGTGCAGAAAGAGGGAAGAGAGGTACAGAAAGAGCAAAGAAGGGTGCAGAAAGAGGTAAGAGGGGTGCAGAAAAAAGCAAGAGAGGGGCAGAAAGAAGCAAGAGAAGTGCAGAAAGAAGCAACAGAGGTGCAGAAAGAGGAAATAGGGGGACAGAAAGAGGAAAGAGAAGTGCAGAAGGAAGCAACAGAGGTGCAGAAAGAGGCAAGAAAAGTGCAGAAAGAGGCAAGAGAGTTGCAGAAGCAGGTGAAAGAGGTGTAGAAAGAGGAAACAGGGGTGCAGACAGAGGCAAGAGAGGTGCAGACAAAGGGAAGAGGGGTGCAGAAAGAGGCAAGAGGGGTACTGAAATGTGCAAGAGAGGTGCAGACAGAAGCAAGAGCAGGGCAGAAAGCACAAACAGAGGTGGAGAAAGAGGCAAGAGGGGTGCAAAAAGAGGCAAGATAAGTGCAGAAAGAAGCAAAAGAGGTGCAGAAAGAAGCAAGAGGGGTGCAGAAAGAGGCAAGAGAGGAGCAGAAAGAGGCAAGAGAGGTGCACAAAGAGGCACAAGGGGTGCAGAAATTTGCAAGAGAGGTGCAGAAAGAAGCAAGAGAGGTGCGGAAAGAAGCAAGAGAAGTGCAGAAAGAAGCAACAGAGGTGCAAAAAGAGGCAAGAGGAGTGCAGAAAGAGGCAAGAAAATTGCAGAAATAAGCAACAGAGGTGCAGAAAGAGGCAAGAGAAGTGCAGAAAGAGGCAAGAGAGTCACAGAAACAGCCAAAAGAGGTGCAGAAAGAAGGAAGAGCAGTGCAGAAAGAAGCAACAGAGGTGCAGAAAGAGGCAAGAGGGGTGCAGAAAGAAGCAAGAGAGGTGCAGAAAGAAGCAAAAGAAGTGCTGAGAGAAGAAAGAGAAGTGCAGAAAGAAGCAACAGAGGTGCAGAAAGAGGCAAGAGGGTTGCAGAAAGAGGCATGAGAAGTGCAGCAAGATGCTAGTTAGTTGCTAGCTAGGGGTATAAAAAATCTGTGTAATTTGATTTTGCATAATTGCACAAAATTACACGTAATTACATAAAAGGCAAAAATGGCATTTGGCGATGTAATTTAGCGCGAAATGTCTTTGGACGTGAGTATACATTTAACTCTGAAAAAAACAGTGCAAACCTCCCCCACCCCCCCCCCCACCACAAACAACAGTAGCTTGTGTTACGTTGTTCGCGTAGTTTCTGTGTGTTTGCGGTAAATTAGTACCACAAACAATGCATAATTTTGCCATGTGGCATTGCTAGAACTGGGGTCTCTAGTTGGCTGAGGTAGGTACCTTAGTCCAAATAGGGACCCTTGCTTCTAGTCAGGGTAAGGAGGGACACACGCTTAGATAACCCCTGCTCACCCCCTGGTAGCTTGGCACGAGCAGCCAGGCTTATCTCCAAGGCAATGTGTAAAGTATTTGCAACCACACTCCCAGTAACACAGTGATAACACCACAAATGGACACCACACTGGTTTCATAAAAATAGCGGTATCTTTATAAAAGGAATACGATGAGACCAAACGATAGAAATCCAACATATGCGTATTCGTAATATTTCGCTTTGCCGGTTATTAGGCCAGCAATCACTTGTAGGTTCTTGCGGTATTAATGAGCAATTCACGATCTCTAATGCAGTCCTAATGCAATGCTATGCAGTTCGTAATGCAGATCGTAATGTAGTAATAAGACAGTCCTTAATGCAAGAATCAGGCAGTTCGTAATGCAAGAATAATGCGGTTCGTAATGCAAGAATCAGGCAGTTCGTAATGCAAGAATAATGCGGTTCGTAATGCAAGAATCTTGCAGTTCATAATGCAAGAATAATGCGGTTCGTAATGCAAGAATCAGGCAGTTCGTAATGCAAGAATAATGCGGTTTGTAATGCAAGAATCAGGCAGTTCGTAATGCAAGAATAATGCGGTTAGCCAAACTGCGCAGTCAACTCGGGCACCACTAGGCCCCAACAACAGAGACAACGGTCGTAAGCTTAAAGGGGAGGCCCCGGTACTGCTGGGCAGGTACGGGCTGCTCGGGGACTCAGCGCGTCTAACGCAGTGCAGCGGGAGAGAGCTCGGAGCACTCCTGTACTCCTCCTGCATGCCTCCCCAGGCCACACACGCTTGCGGCTCCCGATCGGAGTCCAAGCCTTACCTGGGGGGGTGCGCTGCCTCGCTCTCTCTCTCCACTCGTCGGACGTCCTGCTGGGCAATCCCGATCACGTTGCAGCTCTGTTGCGAGGTGACGCTGTAGCCAGACGGGTTACGGCGCTGCCTTCTCCTTCGTTGACGATCTTGGGCAGATTCCTTTCAACGAACAATGATCACGATCCCTTTCACCTTGTAGCTTCCTTAGCTTCAAGAAATCCTTTAGCACGTTGCGGCTCGGGCCGGCGGCGGCGATCTTTACTCACAGCCTCAGTTACGATGGTGGCTCGGGCCACAAACAGCAATGCAGCAGCGTGGACGATGTTTCACGCTGCGGGGGCAATGCGGTCACGGGGCACCTCGTAAACAGCACCACGGATCACACAGCAGTCTCAGGCATGCAAAAAGCACACGCACACAGCGTCGCTGAGACACGGTCCTTAGTTTCAAGTAAGCCTTTAGCACGTTGCGGCTCGGGCCGGCGGCGGCGATCTTTACTCACAGCCTCAGTTACGATGACGGCTCGGGCCACAAACAGCAATGCAGCAGCGTGGACGATGTTTCACGCTGCGGGGACAATGCGGTCACGGGGCACCTCATAAACAGCACCACGGACCACACAGCAGTCTCAGGCGTGCAAGAAGCACATGCACACAGCGTCGCTGAGACACACTTGGAAACTTTTATGTTCCTGAGTTTCCACAACAGGGGACCAGCTCTCCTCGGGCCCTTGGAGACAAGTTACTTCAGGACACAGCACACAGCAAAGTCCTCTCAAGCAGGGGGACCCAGCACACAGCAAAGTCCCTTGTCCTCTCCTCAGTCAAATCAGCAAACTGCAGGCCAGCCCCAGAACACACAGCAAGGGCAGTCCTTCTCTTCAGTCTCTTCAGCTGTTCTTCTTTGGCAGAGGTTCCTCTTGATCACGAAGTAGTTTCAATCCTTTTTCAGTATGGATTTCAGTCTTGAGTTCAGGGGTTTCAGCTCTTACATTTATACCCCTACATGCCTTTGAAGTCTTTGTGTTCAGGGGGCTCTGACCCCGGTCCAAACCAGACCTGGGTGTCTTCCTGCCAGTGCACACCCTCTTCCTTTGATAGTCAGGTTCTGGGGCCCAGACGCTCAGCAGGAGGTGGAGTTATCCTCTGGGGGCAGCAACACAGCCCTCTTCACATCCAGGGGGCTACTCCCCCCCACATCAAATGCAGGCCAGCCTGTTGCTGTCTCACCTCCTCCTCCCTGGGGTCAGGACACTTCCCAGACCCTGTCACATCCAAACCCAGACAGGCAATACACAACCAGGCAGAGACACACAGGATGGTTTAAGACAAGAAACCAGCCACTTCTAAAAGCGTGGTTTCTAAACACACAATTCAAAAACCATCTTCA
The DNA here is from genome assembly GCA_963921515.1 of Calotriton arnoldi. Taxonomy (NCBI): domain Eukaryota; kingdom Metazoa; phylum Chordata; class Amphibia; order Caudata; family Salamandridae; genus Calotriton; species Calotriton arnoldi. Next base: position 666,296 of record CAWUFW010003593.1, read on the forward strand.
CAATAAGATGTGTTATTAAATTCTGAGTTCAGGCACACTAAACTCCATCTCTCCATCTTATGCCTATGGGAAGATATGCTGGAAACATGGGACTCAGCATTCCCCATTCTGTCCTATGGGCAAGATGGCCTTGCAACAGTGAAAAACTAATTTGGCAGTATTTCACTGTCAGGACATGGTACACACCTCAGTACATGTCCTACCTTTCACATACACTGCACCCTGACCAGGGGGGTACCTTGGGCCTACTATAGGGTTGTCTGATGTGCATAAAAAGGGAAGGTAAGACCTGGCAAGTGGGTGCACTTGCCAGGACAACAAGGCAGTTAACTAACTGTGCGCAGGCACTGCAGTGGCAGGCCTGAGATCTCTTCTTAGGGCTACTTGTGTGGGTGGCACAATTAGTGCTGCAGGCCCACTAGTAGCATTTGCATTACCAGCCCTGGCACACATAGTGCACTTTACTAGGGACTTTACTAGTAAGGCAAACATACCAATTATGGACAACCAATTACCATAACACTTTATACAGGGAGCACTTGCACTTTGACACTGATCAGCAGTGGCAAAGTGCCCAAAGCATCTAAGTCGGCAACATAATGTCAGAAAAAGGTCTAGGAGGAAGGCAAAAAGTTTAAGGAACTTTAGCCAAAAAGGGCCTAGTCCAACAGGCATAATGGTATGATTTCAGGAATTTTGTGTAACAAGAGTAACTCAAAATTATTCGAATTATTCTGACTTAATGGAGATTTCGCCTGGGCCTTGTGGCTACATCAAAATAGATGGTGCTGAGAAGTTGGATTCGTAACAGTTCTAAGCTGCTATTCCTTAACCCCCTTTTGGTGAGCAGCACATAAATCAGACCTGCTATGCCCTGTTTGATTTGCAAGTTCCTAGTTTTTCAAAATGTGAGTATCAAACGAATAGAGCGCAAATTAGCCCTAAGTGTATTGCACTACAAAAAATCAGAAAAATGAAAAAGTCTATGGCTGATTGGGTCACTGTGCCACAGGTCAGCTGCAGCTTGTATCTGAGTATGGTCTTCCTTAGAAGGAATACTGGCAGATGGCAGGGCATTAGTACAGTGCCCTAGAGTAAAGAGTTATCATAGAAAGCCCAGTCCACCATGGTATCAGAAACAACAGTGGTGCTTTAATGCTCACAGCATTGTATCAGTATGAAAACAGTAATACTATGTGCATGGGAAAGTATTCTGCCATAAGTGAAATAGGCTGGCTAATCTCTGTGCCTGCGTAGATATATACCATTAGAGCAGTGTGCTTTAAGGACTTTGATTATGTGCCCCTGCTTCAGAAAAAGGGCATAAGTTAGTCTCATGTTTGTGTTGGGGAAGACAACCCCACTTCCAGAAGAGTTTAGCCTTCAGTAAACTTGAGACTGGAATGTACAAGGGCAGTTTCACACCTCCTTGGCAGAGTCTGCCTTTTGAATGATCTCGCGAGCAGTAGTGCGGCTAACCTCAAGCATGAAAACATAGCACATAGGATAAGTGTTAGGGGTTTCAGAATCACAGGTTCTAAATTAGAATGAGAGAGAGGGATTTTTTTTGTACTTCCCCCCAAATGGTGCAGAAGAAAGTTTGGTGAATGATTTCTTGTTCCTAATGTAGAAAAGTCTTTTGTAAGCTGTGCCCTGTATAAACTATACCTCCCGTATTTATTCACATGGATAGATCCAGAAAAGAACAGGTTGCTCAATACCTCACACGGAGAGAGGATCTTTACTTGCATGGACTCTACTCACAGCTAATTTAACATTGTGCCCATCACTCTTGGCAAACTTCCTTCACTCAGCCTACCCTTGCTTTGCCAGGGATGCATAGGACACTGGAAAAACTACAGCACCTTCTTCCCCCCTTTAATGACTAGCAAACTATACAGAAGTCCATCAACTGAGATGGGGTGGTGGGACCAGCGAATACCCATTTGGAAGATTCAGTTTCACATCCACCCCATGAGCTCAAAAGGGTTTCCTGGCCTGAAGTTGGTGCACTATGGAAGTCTGCTGGGATGTAATATATTCATTTACAAGAAGTATATTTTGACCACATGTCAAGTAGTCTCGTTTTGATAAAGGGGCACGGCTGATGCTGGTGGTTGCTTGACTTTAGCCCTTGCAGCAGTTCAGGAAGGCCTGTTTCTGGCAGTTTGTGAGGAATTTATTTTATTTATAAAGTTTTATTTACAAGTGATACGAACTAAGTCACAGTAAGAAACATGAGAATGGCCACATACTTAGAAAGTGACAAACTGTGTAAAGTAGCAACTTGAGGAAGCAACTTCCATAGGATAAATCAATAAGTAAAATATACATGGTTCAGCAGACGAACAAAAGACATGGGAGAAGATCAAGAGTCAAAATAGTGCATAGAAATTTGATCGTAAGTAGAGAATTCACTTTTTTGTTGAATTATATGCTGATCAGTGTGTTTTTTGTCATTGTTACTGCAGGGCATTGACTCTGTTGGTGTCTTGCCTGGAGTAGGTGCACGCTCACCATGAGGGTGGAGGCTTCTGAAAGGAGTTTGCCTAGAGGTGGCGGACAAAATGAGAATAAGGGGGCATATTAGCAAGGGCTTTATCGCTTTAGCAGCACTTTTTGCCGCTAAAGCGGCGATTTTTTTATCGCCCTATCAGCAAGCTGTCGCTAACAGGTGTTAGCGACAGCTTTCTTGCGATAGCGGCCCGTTTTCCCATCGCCTTGCAGTCCAGCGATAATTATCGCTAATGACATGCAAGGTAGGCGTTCCCAACTAAAAGCGACTGAAAACAGTCGCTAACACAACTTCCCCCTATTAGCAACGCAGGCGAAGCGATAAAAAAATTCGCGCTAAGCGCGAATATCGCTAGAATTTAACACCTTCTAAAAACATGACTTACCTGTTTGTTGTATGGGAGGTGGATTGTCAGGCTAAGTCCCCCATGGCGTTAATGCATGAATATCGCTGGATTTCCAGCGATATTCACACATTTCGCCGCTATCGCTGGATATTTTATCGCATTGGAGATAAACGTTGCTAATAGCATGTTATCTCCGCGATAAAATCCAGCGATACGCGGTGATAAAAAAAACGCGCTAAGCGCGGTTTGCAATAATTATCGCAAGTTGTTGCTAATATCCCCCACGTTTCTAAAAACTCTGACCTGGGTTCTGCCATCACACTGTCTGATGATTGGAGGAAACAATGAAATAAAGCTTTCTCAGAGCCTTCTTTTGGGCAAGACATCCTTTTATCAGATCGCATAAGTATTTTAAAAGGTTAACTGGGAGGCAGAAGTAAGTGGGATGCCACATTAAGAAGGGTTGGATCCTGATGGGAATGCATAGCAAAAAATGGTTTGGGCCTTGGTATTAAGGACTTTGACCTGAGTGCTGACGTCACTGGGTCAGGTAATGGGGGTGAAAAATGCAGCAAATTTCTTTTAGGCCCTTTGGGCCTGAACTTTATTCTCAGATTGCTCATGTACTTTAAAGGTTACCTGGGTGCTTATATCAGGGCACACATTTTAGGGTGAGACAGGAGCCTGGCTGCTCACATTGACCACAGGCGAGTTTGGCCCTGTGGGTCCATTCTTAGGGCCTTTGAGATCCTGTTGAAGCTCTGTATGTTCGGGCTGCTTAGTACTGGTTGCCTGAAGTTCATCCCACATGGTTGTCTCAGTGGGGAGAAGTTCTTTCACACTGATGGTGTTAAACATGTCGTGGGGGGGGGCATTGAGCTGTTTATACTCCCTCTATTTTTTTTTTGCAGCTCAATATCTGCCATTAGTTTGTGGGAGGCCTAATGGTAGGTGAATCATGGCCAGCCTGTGGCAGGGTGGGCCCGTGGTTGGCAACGATACTACTGCTTAACTTGGCATCTCACATCAAAAACTTTATACAATTGACAAACGGGCAGATTCTCAGAATCTGCCCCGCTGCGACCAGTATTTTTGCATTTGGGATGCATCATCCCAAATGCAGAAATCGCAATTTAAGGAATCGCAAAATTGCTATTCTTTAAATTGCAATTGCATTTAAGGAATCACAAATTGAGATTCCTTAAATGCAATGCATTAAAGTTAAAAATTCGCGATTTCGCTAATAGGGGAGCAAATTACCATGAAGTTAAACTGCATGGTAATTTGCAAAACTTTGAAAAATGCACTAAAGTTAATTTTTCAAACTTCCATTTACACACACACATGCCCTTGGGGCATGTGTGTGTGCAAGATGTACTCATATGCAGATTTCAGGGGTGCAACAGGGTGTCCTATTGACACCCTGGCACCCTTGAAATAGCTCCCGCTATTAGCCATTCTTTAATAGCGAATCGCTAATAGTGAATATCTTTCCATTCATTCCTATGGGCCTCCTGGCCCATAGGAATGAATGGGTAGGTATTCCTTAATTGCGACTCGCAATTTGCGAGTAGCAATTAAGGAATGTTTAGGAATCGCTATTTATTGAGCGATTTCTACATGCATAGGCAATTGCGATTCCTTAATAGCGATTCCTTAATAATCGCTATTAAGGAATCGCAATTGCCTAGCTTGATGCATGTGCCCCTATATGTTTAAACGTTGCGGGAATGTTTGAGATTTAATTATTGACAGGGGCCAGAGGATAGGCGCATACGTGGCTGTTTCTGACCCTCTAAGTATCTGTTTGCTCCATCTTATGACCCCTGGGGGTGAGAGAGGTGAGGTCGGCACCAGGGGACCAAGTTATGGCTCGGTTGCCAAGACTAATCTCACTGAAGTGTGCAAGGGGTCCTTCAGGAGTTATTTCTGGCATGGTTATTTAGATTTACACCTGAGCGGGCCTTGCTCCTCCCTCAAGCTGGTTAGTCGAGATTTTGGGGGGCCTTCACAATCTCGTGCAGGGCCAGAATTGATTTGGAGGTGCAAGGAGGATGTGAAGAGGAGCCAGACAATGACATTACAAAAGTAATGAGGATTGGCGCTGGTTAAGAACTGCATATGCCTAGCAGTCTCTGTAAGGAACATTCCAAAATGGCATCATTGCTAAATACGTACGTTGTGACATTATTTGTGGGTGCGTTTTAGTCCACTGTATAATGTGCAAAATAATATGGCATCAGATATTTAACCTCAAAGTTGTTGTCTCAGTTCCTTCTGTTGATTGTCCTTGCTCAGAGTCCCCTCCTATGCATAATGGTTCACCCCAAGTATGAACACCACTAATAGGAGCGGGCCATGTGGCAAAGGAGGGGTAGTATGGTAATGGCTGGTGTGAGGGTAAGGGCTTCTCCTTTTGGTCAAGAGGGTACAGCCCAGCGAAAAGGTGGCTTTCTGGGGGAGGGCTAAGGTGGGCAGAGGCGGTCACCTGTATAATGTGGGGCAAGGGTTAGGCAACCTCTCTTAATTTTGACCCACTGCCTCCTTCCTGCCTGCCCTCGCCTCAGGTGCTATTCAGCCGGGAGCAACAGGGAACTGTGTGATATTCGGAAAGAGGAAAGCGCGACATATATCTATTTTGCACTTTCCCAATTTCATATCTTCTTTTCCAAGCACAGTTTCTGATGAATTGAACGAGATCTCCAGAAAATGAAAAATCTATCTCTCACGTGCCCTGGACTGGATCAGAAGAGAAATGGACAAAGACAGCTGGCAGCTACAGCTCGCACAAGCCTCACAGTCCATATCAGTTTAGACGCTGATTCCTTGTGACCCCCACCCACCCCCGGCAGACCTTGTTTCCTCGAGATTAGCTGCTAGTGCGCGCACTAGAGCTATCTGCCCCTCAGGCATTTAGCACCTTGTCTGTGGGAAGTGAGAAGAGGCTGCTAGAAGAGGGGTTGGGCCGATGGTGGAGGGAGTAGAGATTGCAGCAAAGGCAACCATGCAGGTGTTCCGCCCCCACTCCTGTCATTCCAGGCATTCTCACATTAATGACAGAAAGTAGTGCATGTACCCTCGGACCTCAGCTATCTTTCTATGTGTCTATGCCTCTCTATGCATCCACTCACCCACCTATTTCTCAATCTATCTTGATTTTCTCTAAGTATCGAATCTGCATTAATAACTAAATAAAATGCAGAAAAAAATAAAGTACACATAACTGTATTTAAAAAATCATCCACCCCCACTCATGTGGTTTGTGCGGTTGGAGACAGACCATGTTAATATGCCCATATGCAAATGCAACCATTCAAACACGCTCTCTCAGGCGGGGGTCGCCGTGTTCCTTGACGCATGCGCTAGTGCTACTAATGGCGGCGTTAATGAAGAGATGATCGTTAAATACAGGCGTGGAAATACCATGTAGGCTGAGGAACCGACCGCTCCTCTGATTTCCACCCGAACCCAACAGAGGAGCGTGCCCTTCACATCGCCTTCTAGTTCCTTGAGGGGCCCGTGTAGGCGACGAGGCGCTGGGGCCTCTTCTTGGCCAGGGTTGAGTCCCTGCCGCTGCTCGACGAGAGGGGCCAAGGCAGGAAGCAGATTTTAGTTCCTATTAAAAAACGACTCTGGAAGGGTTTCAGAACAGCAAAACCTCCAGCTTGGACAGCTGTAAAATCATGTAGACAAGTCGTCATAGAACTTCTGGGAGAGGAGGGGTGGGGGAGGGGTCGAGGCGTCCGTATTAAATACACAAGTCAGCAAAGGCGACCACTGAGAGGTGGGGAGTGGTGTGTGGAGGGGAGACAGGGCTACACTCATACATGGTTAGGGTTGTGGTGAACAGACAGAAAGTAGGGGAGAGTTGGACCCCTACACAGGACCGGGTCGGTTAGGCGGGATTTGAGGTATTATTCATGTGTAGAATGAGCACTTACTCAGCAACACGCTCTCTGTCTGTTTTCCACTGAAAATCCACAAGCTGTCTCTCACACACTCTCATCACCTCTCTTCAAAACACACTTCCATTCTGACACATAGACACTATCACAAGCAGACACCCTCTCTGTTTCACACACACAGGCTCTCCCAAGCCACCATCTCTTTCTCAAAGTCACTATCGGTTTCAGTTACACTATTTCACACACCAAGTCCCTATCTCACACACACAGTTATAACTTTGTGTCTGTCACACACACTTACACTCTCTCTATCACGAATAGACTCTGTTGTTCACTCTTACATTCTTACTGTCTCTTTTTCTGTCTCTCACACACTGCCTCTCTCACAATCTATCTCTCACCCACATGGCCAGCCTCTGTTCCTTCAGACACACACGCTCCGATAGTGTCAGATTCACACACAAGCGCACACGCCCAGGCTCGCTTTACAGCGGCCATGGCAGCCAATACACTGGGCCGCCGTCTGCTGAAGAGGCGGAGCCTGCGCGCCCAGGGGTGGGTGACAATCAAGGCATCAACTTCAAATTGTATCTGAAAGATCAGCCCGGGACCTGGGGGCAGCACATCAGTTGGAGCTCAATAGTTGATCAGATCACATCTGAGGGATTTAGGATCTCAGCGGAGTCGGCAATCACAGCGCACTGTATCATATCTTGGCGCACCTTGTGCTCTGCGCACCCCTCCCACAGATCACGCTCTCGGACTAGAGGACTTAGGAGGAGAGGGGTGCTGCCTGCCTGCCCTGCACATTAATAACAAAGCTCAGGGGAGGTGGCGGTCCCCGGGGCTGCGGGGGCCCCCGTGGCCCCCCGCCTCATAATTATACATTGCCCCAGGGACTTGGCCCGCCAGGGGGCTTATTAAAATGAAGCACGGGAGCCCGCACCCAGCGCAAATCCCGCTGTATTTTTTTTTAGAAAAATGCTTTTTTTGGCCCTGGCAAGCCTAGGGGGTCCGGGTGTTTCTACCCTGCCCCCATTCCTTCATTTTTAACCTTTTTCTACCTTTTTCTTGTGACTCGGTTCAACATTTTGGTTTGGAATGTTGACAGCCAATCAAAATTAAACTCGTGCTCAGGAGAGTTCGCGAACCCTCGTCGGCCCTCAGATATTGATATTTTTATTTTTTTAATTTCTCAGGCACTACTGAACGGATTTACACCATTTTGAAAAAAACACGCTTTCTGGACCAAGAGCTACCTTTTTGCCACATTTGGTGTAATTCCGTTCAGCAGTTCGGGCTGTAGCCGTGTCTAAAGTTCCTATGAAAATAAACATGGAGAAAACGTGTTTTAGGACCCCCCTTTTTTCTCGGCCCCCGTTTGATGAATCACCCCAAAACGTTCAAGACAGGAGCTGACCTGAGTGAACCATTAGTTTTGAAAATTTCGCGAACATTCATCAAACGGCGCTAAAGATATTGGCAAAAGAAAAAACGCTTTTTGAATAGAAACGAGGTCCTAACTATAACTACCTACTGGCGACCGCCAGGAGGTAATATATATATATATATTGACCAAGACCCCGAGAGAGGTCGAAACGCGTCTTTTGTTGCCATCCACGAATAAACTTGACTTACTTGAGCAAATTGGAGTGGCTCGTCTTTCCCCGCTGCAGCGTGATTGTGGGGATTCTTCGGTGCAGTATATTAAATATATATATATATATATATATATATATATATATATATATATATATATATATATATATATATATAGATATAGATATAGATATCGATATATATATATAGATATATATAGATATATATAGATATATATATATATATATATATATATATATATATATATATATATATATATATATACAAACAAAGAGATGAATCAAGGTACTTTACTGCTAGCCCAATGAATGGTAATAACTTGGAAAGAAATAATGTGATATAATGATTTAAGGTAATTTACCAGAATTCATCAGAAATGTTTCAAATACAACTGAAAATGAAACATATAATATAACAATGTTAGGGGCCCATTACGATACCCGGCGTAAAAAAATCCGCCAGGCATGGAAGCGGCAAAAATCCGCCCGCACACACCGTCTGAACACCGACCACGCCATTACGATTACACAAACCGAAAACCGCCATCGGCGGAAAAATCACACAAGATACCGCCCGCCATCGTCCGAGTCGGAGTCAAACCGCCCGCCACGGACGGAAACACGCACGACAACACAAAACCGCCCGCCCTCACGGCCGACACACCGCACGTGAGATTACAATCGCACCGCCATGAGCGCGGGAAAACTACAAATATACCGCCCGCCAGCGCAAACAACGCCGATGAGAATCGACACGGCAGAAGCCATGGCGCCCACGTCCCTGCACAGAAACCATCCGCTGACAAAACCAATCGCACACAACATGGCCAACAAGTCCACACAGCAAGGCACGCACAAATACACAAGCACAGTACACATCCCGAAAACACCCCCTGGACAAACAAAAACTACAAAGGCCAGAACACCAGACACAACACACCTGAAAACAACAGACCATGAGGACACACCCACATAGGTAAGTACAAAAGCAGCACTCCCACAGACCACAACCCCTTGCAACATTGCAAACTAGAGAGGAGAGGAGAGGACACAGTGACACAGCAAGGACAGCAGCACACCACAGAAACGCACACATCACAACCACCACCACCACCACCACCACCAAACACCGGCACCACAAACCCCCTGCACATTACACAACACACACCGCACCAGCACCACAAACACCATGGCACCACAAAGAATGCCCAAGTTCACGCCCATGGAGCTGACGGTCATGGTCGACGAGATTATCAAGGTGCACCCACAAATCTATGGGAACCTGGTCCAGCACACACCACTAGCCACCAGAAACAGAATGTGGAACCGGATCGTAGACCAGGTCAATGCAGTCGGGACCCTGCCCAGGAACAGAGTTGAAATCAACAAACGGTGGAATGACGTCAAGAGCCTGGTCAAGAAGAAGGAGAACAAGAACAGAGAGCTGGCTGCCGTCACTGGCGGAGGGAATCCCGCGCTCTTCAAGACCTTCAAAGCGTGGGAGGAGAAGGTGCGAGTCATTATACATCCGGAGATCCTCGCCGGATTAGCAGGGGAGTGGAGGCTGGTAAGTACAAACTAATGTATACCAGCACACCGCTATGTACTCACATGCACTACCACCATGCCACAGCTCCCAGGGACAAACACCCCCATGTCCAGCACACAATACACAACACATCACACACACATGCAACAGACACCACCACACACAGCCCAAACCGAACAACTGTAAGATACGTGGGGACATGTGTACACTCAGCCAGCCACGTAACCACCAACAGGTCCCCAAGTATGCCAGAAGCGCCACAACGAGCACCCACCACACCCATGTGTCCGCCATAGCTGCACTAACCGACAAGTAACAGGTAAGTGGCAGGAACACAAAGTGCAGTGGGTGGGAGGGTGGACAGCCCAAGTACAACACACACCAGGCCCCTAGTCCCACAGCACAGCAAGGAGGAGCATCCCCCACACCCCACAGCCACGTGTCAGCCACCGCAGTGCACACCGACAGCCGAAAGGTAGACATCACGGTCCACAACAATCGGTGTCAGTGGGTGTCCAGCCACCACCACGACCCACAACACTCCCCCACCCCCACAGACCTGCAACATGGAGCACCCCCGCTTAGAACCATGTGGCATCCAGTACAGTGCACGCCCGAACAACCTGCAGGTGGGAAACTGGACAGGGCTGGATTACTGGAGGCATGAGGACCGTAACACGACCAACACATGGGACATGTCACGTAGCAGACGAACACGCAGCACCGCCCACCGTCACGAACAAGTGAACAATGTGCACACGGACATGAACCACAGACTCACACCTCACATGACCCATCACAGACACAGCAACACCCAAGGAGCCACGTCTGCATGCACAAGCCACACTGAATATAGTACCACACGGCAGCCACTGTGCAACTCATCACACACAACCGAAACACCATTGAAGTCCTGTCCATGTAGCCCCTACTGCCTGTCAACCACACACCCCACAACTACGCCTATGTAAGACAAACAACACTAGACGCAACAGAGCGGAACAACATAAATGCACACGAACACCACTGAACCCATCAAACACACAGACACACCATGCACATACAACATACCATCCATCCCATCCGTCAGCCCCAGTCTCATGAAAGGCATGTCATCCGCACAGCTGCCACACATACAGCAGTCACGCTAAGATACATGCCCATGACCAACCATGTGCCAGAAGTCAATGAAGCGCACGCCACACTGTGAGCAACAACACACAACATGGGCCACACCCCCCCGAGCACTGCAGTGATGCACATGGCACAGGGCAGCACGCACACCAAGGAGATGGGACAACTGCAATACGTTGGCTGGCACACAACCAACACTCACTCATAACGATGCGTCCAATGCCATGTCCAGTAATCACAACAGACAGCAAATATGCAGGCCATGTCAGGCATGCACACACCTCAGACCATGCACTGTCATGCTGCCACAACACATGTCACGTTCGGCACCCATGGCTCACAGCATGTACCCCAAAAGCATATTCCCTCCCAAATGCGAATCTGGGGCATGGCCCCCATGTTGCCATATGCGTTCCTAAGCGTTCCATTTGAACCCCAAAAGCATATTCCCTCCCAAATGCGAATCTGGGGCATGGCCCCCATGTTGCCATATGCGTTCCTAAGCGTTCCATTTGAACCCCAAAAGCATATTCCCTCCCAAATGCGAATCTGGGGCATGGCCCCCATGTTGCCATATGCGTTCCTAAGCGTCCCATTTGAACCCCAAAAGCAAAGTACAAACCAGACCCAGGATGGGCCAGGAGCCCGCATACACCAGAGTCACAATAAGTAGGGGCACAGCAACACACCCATCGGCATGGCCAATCCGTCCCATGCCACATGTGCACAGCACACAGTCCCATTGCCAAGCACACACAACTACAAATGGTACAGCCACACACACGCCTCCGGGAAACCCATGTACGAGATTGCACGAACTGTTAATGTCAGACGACAAATACATACTTCGCAAGGTGCAACACAATAACAAATCTCATTCTCTCCACAGGTGACGAACTGCTGGATGCTGGGGATGGAGCCAGCAGCCAGCACAGCCAGCCTACAAGCCCCCAACGAGGACACACGGATGTGGAGGATCTGTCCTCCTCTTCGGACACGGACCACCAAGCAGGCCCATCTGGTGTGGCAGGGCCCAGCCGCTCCCCAGGACCCCTCCTACCCACCAACTCATCATCCAGGGCTGCTGAACATTCCCAGCCCCCTGCTGCCACTGTCGTTGCGGCCACACCCACGGACATTGCGGCCACACCCACGGTCATTGCGGCCACACCCACGGTCATTGCGGCCACTACCACTGCCGCAACCGCCACCATCGCCGCACCGACCACCACCGCCGCCACCACCACCACGTCTTCGCTGGCACCAGCCCCAGCGCAGGTGGTGGCCCGGCCGACTGGATCCACCCTGGGAGCCACAGCGAGGACCGTGGTGAGCAATGTGGCTAGTGGGCAGGCCGGTGGCAGCAGTACCGGTAGGAGGAGCAGGGTCAGGGAAACGCAAGTCTCCCTGGGAGCCATGCCCTGCCTCAAATGGCCAGAGTCCTTGGGGCCTATGAAGAGGCCCAAGGACAATGGGCCAGGTCTGCTTCAGACACGCGGGAGGTGCTGGGGGTGCTGAGGTCCATGGACGCCCGTATGGGCCAACTCGTGGACCTCATGGGCCAGCTGGTGGTGGCGGTGAGGTCACAGCCAGGGACAGCAGCTCCACCTCCGCCACCACCTGCCGGGGCGCAGGGTCGAGCAGCAGTGTCCAGTTCCCCTGCGTCCTCAGCCAGTGAGCACACCTCACCCCCACCAGCAGGTCGCCACCACACACCCCCTCCCAAACGTGGAAGGGGCCGTCCGAAGTACAAACAGATCTCCCGGGAGGACTACGCACGCTCCAGACGCAAGTGAGGCAGCCAGCCAGCCTTCCTTGACCACCCACTGCATTGACTTGGACTACGATCCCACTCCACACAGCCATCTGGATGGCATGTGTCTGTTGGACCATGGACATGGAACCAGTGGGTACACCCTGAGCATCACGCAGCCATGACCGACAGCTCATTGTCACTGCACGCACCACTTTTGTCATCACCTTACACACAATCACATGTCACAGTTTGAAATAAATGCACCTCTTACACAAACTGCTGTTTGTGCCCTGTGTTTTATTTGTACGGAATACAACGGCCACCTTGGGCGGAAAGGCACCTGATGCGTGGCATGGCAATGGAACCGGAGGGCCTGTAGGGACCTAGGGGTGGGAGACAGAACAGGAGCACATTCAATGAGTGTGTCACACACCCATCACACAGTACATGTCAACAACTACAAGCAATGTACACACATCGCACAGAGCAATAGGGCACAATGCCACAGCCACCAACAGTGGCATACTACCCTGGCCATGGAGCGTTGACACACAGCACGCAGTGAACAAACGGCCACCCTGACACAGCACACACACACCTGCACAGATACAGCCACATCAGCCGTCGTACATGGACACTCACCGTCAAGTGAAGTAGCGGGCGATGAGCTGCTGCCGCACATTACCAGCTTCCTCCTCTCCGCTGTCCTCCTCACTCGAGCTGTCCTGGTCTGCGGGCTGGGGCCCTGGTTGATCTCCGTCATCCACGATGAGGGGGATCTGCTTCCGAATGGCCAGATTGTGCAGCATGCAGCACGCCACCACTATCTGGCACACCTTCTGTGGGGAGTACGCCAGCGCACCCTCGGTGCGGTCCAGGCACCTGAACCTGGACTTGAGGAGGCCAAAGGTACGCTCGACCACACGTCTGGTCCTCCCATGTGCCTCATTGTAGCGATCGTCTGCTGGGGTGCGAGGATTCCTCAATGGACTGAGCAGCCATGCCCCATTCGGGTACGCAGAGTCACCTGGGTGTGAGGGACACAGAGAACCGTTGCTATTCCAACTGGACAGGGGACAGCATCGCACAACCAGCACGCTACACCACTCCACATACTCACCGACAATACAGCCACGATCCTGTTGCAGATTGGACATCAGTCGTGGCAAGATGCTGTTGCGCATTATGTGTGCGTCATGGGCCGAGCCTGGGAACTTTGCACACACGTTGGTGATCACCATGTCCGCAAGGCACACCACTTGCACATTCAGGGAGTGCGTGTGCTTCCTGTTGCGGTACAGGTGCTCAGTGGCCTGTGGTGGAACAAGGCCAACATGTGTGCAGTCAATGGCTCCAACGACGTGTGGGATTCTGCCAAGGGCATAGAATGCACCCTTCACTGCCGCCAATTCACGAGCCCTGGGGAAGCGGATGTACCTGTTTCGGTACAGCATCATGGCTGCCAGTACATCCCTCAGCACCTTGCTGAACATGGGCTGGGACATCCCTCCTCCACTGCCCACTGTGTGCTGGAATGACCCAGTGGCGAAGAAATGCATGGCGGCCATCACCTTAGCCGTGGGGGTGACAGCTGTCGGATACACCCTGCGGGGACGGAGATGGGGTTCCAACATGGCACACAGTCGATGCAGGGTTGGCCTGTCCAGCCGAAACTTCCTAATGACCTCTGTATCGTCCATGTCCGCCAGCAATTGGTATGGGCGGTCAATGTTCGGTCTCCGCCTAGGGAATATGGCAGTGGACACATGTCAAAGCAACACAACACATAGCAATTTCGCATACACATCACTGACATGACTGAGCAGGCACATGAGCCACAGCCCAGCTGTCAAGCTGGGACGGCACGGCCACACTACACTTACACAGGTCTCCCAACAATGGCAATGGCTAGTGATACAAACCACTGCCATGTGCATGCACATGGGGATCTAGGCCCCAATGACTTGCGGGGCGTGCTGATGGGGACTGACTGCATATTCGTCAAGCGGCAACGCCACGGCAACATGAATGTCTGCTGAGCATGGAACTGCTTCCGAGGCTGGATGAGTATGGCACACGACGACGACGATGTGGGCACAGGCTGAGCGGCCAAAACAAGTGGGACCTGTGGCACGAGGGGATATGAGACAGTAGTAGGTGTCAGCACTGCACCCTATGTACAGCACTGTACGGATCACACCTCCCGAAACATTGACAGGTGTCCACATTGACAGCCCCATGCCAAGACGGCTGTGTGCTTGCAGTCACACGTCACAGGTGAGAGGTTACATTGCACGTGCCAGGTGGCAGACGTACATAGTGGGAGCTGGCATGTGTGTGCATGTGTCTCCTGTTCAGGATCCACCAGATGGGCGCTGACTCTGTACTGAGCATTGGACACAGCATGTTCCGTGGAAGGCTTGTGTGTGTGGGATGGTGGCACTGGATGTGCCTCCGTTGGGTGGGGGCCATGCACAGGGCGGGTACGTCGATGATTGCGCATTGTTGGTCACGGTGGGTGCACCCACTAAGATGTGTTGCCCTGTGTTCAATTCCTATGTCCGCATGATGATGGACTGTAGATGTGGGCAGACTACACATTGGTCGATGTGCTGTCTATATGCATGTGCCTTCACACCAGGCACAGCTGCCCCTGCACATGTGACCCCTGCTGGACTCGCTGCTGGGTCTGTGGAGCTGATGCACCTTCTGTGCGTGGGGCGGACAGCTCTCCTCACTTCCCACATTGCGCATGTCATGACTTTGCCGCAGGTGACATGGATCATGGAGGGCCCACATGTACGCGTGGGTAGGCTACACATGATTGTTCACTGGTCGCCACCCCCAGTCAGTGTTTCGAATGGGAAGGTTGTCGTGCTGGTGGTATATTCGATGTGGCGGATGGGCGGGCCTAGGTGCGGGCTTACATTCCGGACATGGGGGGTAGTTGGATTGGCGACTAGTTGCAGTACACACGGGACACGTCTCTTCCTTTCCACATCTGGGTCATCCCTTGTACTCACTGATAGTGATACAGTCATCTTCGCCCCAGCCCTCATGTCCTCCCCTCGCTCCCCCAATATGCATGTGCACCTGCGAGGCTAGCGCTTGCACAGGCAGCCTCAAGCTCGCACCAGAGAGGGCAAGGAGTGTATGTGTGGGTCCAGTTGCACAAGTGGGCTGTCTCAGGGTATGATGTGTTACGGGACGCCGTCCACCTGCGTGGTGCCCCAAATGGAGACCCGGCCTGCATGGACTATGCATCACAGTCTTCGCCTTCCGGATCCGCCACCTGCGACACCCAGTGGCTGTGGCTGCCCTTGCGGCCAGGCCGCGTCCGTCTGTGACTGATGGCCCACACATTCACTCTTTGGCCTCTCTGGGGAGGGCTCGGGGGTGGTGGCGCACGCGCTTGCACTTAGTCGCAATGGCATGTGGCGTGGTTGGTATGATGGGCAATGGATGGGATGGTGCGAGCCACCTCCCGTGACGTCAGTGCTGCTCGTGCTGTGGTGCGTCCCCCTACACTTCCATCTGACTTGTGCCATGCTAGACGTTGAGGTTCTATTGCCTGCGTGATATGACCAGGAGGAGCGCGAGGAGACCTCTCACACACCATGCTCCACTGCCATCCCGTGCCCTGTATCGCCTGTGCGGATTGACTATGTTGGGGTTACACCTGGTCGACTGGGGCTGTGTGTGCCTTGTCAAGGGGCATGGCGGGCGCATAACAGGATCCAGCTTGTCCACAGAGGGTGGGCTGAGGTGCGCCTGGTACCGCTTTGTACGTGTGCCCGGCTGCTGTGCACACACGTGTTCACTCCCCCCGACAGGTGTCCTCTCACAATGCCCAGGGAAGCGGTGGTGTACTGTTCATGACCCCTCCCAACACGGCGTGCTCCAACTTGGCATGTGCGCATCTACCCGTCACACCCACCCACCTGAGCACTGCGTCCATACGACTTCACACGACACATGTGTGTCTTCCACAGTTGTGCTACTCATTTGCGTTGACATCCAATACCAGTGGACTACATGGTCATGTCACGACTGCCGTGTACTTCACATACTCTCATCCTCTCTCATTCGTACTTGTGAAATGAGTCAGCGGAGACAGTTTTGGTTTCAAACATTATATTGAGTCTTCTGTCCTCTGTGATGCAGTATAGTGGACACTACTGGCAGCGGAATACATGTTGAGGATATACTGAGCATGATTGCAAATGGGATAGGGTGTGGGGTTACATGTGATTGGCTGTTGCATGTGGGATGTGGGCTTCAGAGTTACATCTGCTTGGCCAAGGCTGTGCTAATGTACATTTACGTATAGCTGCGGAGCTGCGGACTTTGACACAGACGGTATACATGTAGCCTACCAGACCGCTTGGCATCATGGGCACAGTCCATCTCAGTTCCATGTGACAGGTTTGCTGCGGTTGTTCCTCATGCACGCGTGCATGTGAGATGACATCAGGGCATGTGCTTGCGTGCATGCAGCGGCGTGCCACTTGTTGTTGCAATGTGGTGGTTACTGGACATGTCACAGTCACTGGGGTCGTGTTGTTGTTGTATGCACTTGTCGTCCATGCAAAGGTCCTGGTATGGGATTCCCGGGGCGGGGGTGGGAGGGGTGCAGCACCCACAGACTCCAGGCGACCTATTCATGTCCACTGAGCGGTGTGTGTGTCCATGGGCGCTGGATCCATGTCGTGTCCTGGTTGTTCGTGCAGTTCCGTCCATGTGGGTGCGATGCACAGACCCCATGCCACTGCCTCCCACGATGCATGCGGTGTTCCTGGATGTGATGGGGAACAGTGTGCATGTCCCGGTCACATCCGATGTCATGGCGATGTCGTTGATGGTGTGGTTACAGTTGCCGGTCGTTTGGTATGGCTGTTGTGGTGGTGACTGGCCAGTCCGTGCGGAAGCTAAGCATGGGTGCGGGGTTGGACATCATAGGTCAATCGGGGAACCTGCGTTGTGGTCCGACGAATTTACAGGTTGTCAGGTATGCGATGCCGTCCAGCAGGGCTTCCATGTCATTGGTGGTGTACATGTTTGCCAGCCAATGTAGCGGATGGTGGCTGTCAAGGTGTTGTTCGTAAGTTGTCCCTTGGAGGACCATGATGGGGCATGCTGGGTGACATTCGATGTAGCTGTTCTCGATGATCCGTCGTGTGGAGGCACAGTGGTCCCATTTCAGTGCGGGTGCGATGTTGGCCACATACGCCATGCCCCCATAGGCAGAGCAGGCCCTGTCGTGTGCGTCCAGAGGGAGGAGTAGTGGTAGCAGGTCCGCCTTTAGACATGCCGGGTTGGAGAGGCACATCTCCACGGGATGCTGGTAGGGACACCTCCGACAGTAGAAGACGGGCATGACGCAGCTGAACAATGTGATGCGGTAAGTCAGTCGGTAACTTACGTTCAGCAGGGACAGGAGATCGCATCCCAATGTATGTATCAGGTTGGTTTTGTACAGCTTGAGCTGTCCGGCGTAGTTGGGTAGGTGTGTTGCGGTTGCCATTTCGCAGCGGTGCGTTGTGGTGGCGTGCTCCGGCTGTGTGTGCAGTCTGCAATGTGCACGCTCCGAGGTTGCTGTGAGCTCTGTGTAGTCGTAGGGAGACAGGACTTGTGTTCTGTTGGCTTGTGCGGAGGACACGGGCCCTCATCCCACATGCTTCTCAGACAGTTCAAGGTCAGTGATGTGTGACTCCTTCCAATTAACTTGCATGTGGCCGACATGGGGGAGTGTATTCTTTTTCTTCCCCGTCCGTTGTGTGCTTCTGTGATATGCGCTATCTGCCCTGTGGTCGGTCTCCTCGGCATGCCTGTGTTGGTCTTTTCTTGGACAATGGCTGTATTCACCGGCTTCTTTCGTAGGGCTGTGGTTTCGGAGTTGGAATGGAAGGTCATTCAGTGCTGTCTGCTCTCCCTTGTGTGGGCGGCAGGCTGCCTTTCCGCTCTGCGTTGGGCCTTGTGTGTGTATGTTATTCTTGGGCCACCTGTTGTCGGTCCCCGGGCTCTTTGGTGTTCCGTTTTATATGTCTTGTTCATATGTGCAGGGTGGTATGGGTGTTTCAGTGTGGTACTGGCGTTCCTCTTCCCGAAGGGGCCCTGCTTCTCCTAGTTGGTGTTGCCGCCGCTGTGTGCTACGCCATGTTTGTTACACTGGGGTGTGTCCTGCTGTTGCGTGACTTCACTGACATGTGTGCGTCGGTTGTGTGGCGTTGGGTGTTGTCCGTGAATTGGGCGTTGGGGACATGTCTGTGGCAGGCCTGTCACGTGTCATGTGCGTTCGGGGTGGGGCTGATGTGTGTGCTGCTTGGTTGTGTCCCTGTGTCTGTGTGCGACGCATGCATGGCGCTGCGGTTGGCCTCTGCGTTGTGCGCATGTGTGGCGGCGTCATCGCCGCTTTGGGGCCGTGACGGGGTCGTTGGTTCCTAGTCCCAGGTGGTGTGTACACATGTGTTACGCGATGTTACGATTTGGCCTGTGTGTCATATGTGGATGCAATGGTGGATGTGTAGTGTACACGCGCTGGTGGGGGGTTGTCCGCTTTTTCCGCCCTTGCACTGTGTGCGCTGTTTGCGTGCACTTGTTGTGTGTGTGCCTACCTGCGTCTCCGCGGTACGTTGCGTCCTTGGTGGTGCATCAGCAAGAGCATGGGGAGGGCCTGCAGTGCTGGATTCATGCTCGGGGAGCCGCTTCTTCGTTGTCCGTGCTCGGCGTCCGTGTTACCGCTTCGGTTTGTCGTACGGTGTCTCTTAGCCGTGGGAGCCGTTTGTTTGCGGCATCGTAATTTATACGCCGGGCGGGACGTGATTTCGTCGGGCGGTGTGTGTCAATTGTGCTGCACCGCTACGTGTACGGACGCACTTTGATGGCGGACGGTGTTGCTGGCTTGCCGGCGGTGTTTGGCCTACTTTTCGCATCGTAATTGGGCGGGCGTGTGGACTGCTGCGTGCCGGCGGTAACTGGTGGTTTTTGCATCCGCCAGCACGGCGGTTGTGCTTCCGCCCGCCATCGTAATGACCCCCATAGTGTGGTATTTTAATAAGATTGATTAATATGATTTTTTTAAATTTATAATATGTATTAAACATTTTAATACATTTGTAATTTTATTTTTTTAAATGTATACATATAATTTTTATATTTAAATATTTATATTTTTGTTATTTATTATAGTTATTTAAATATTTTATGTATTTGAAGTGAAATACTCTATCTCAACTGTTGCACAGACTGAAGTGGGAATCGTAAATTGTGCCCCTCCACAATCCAACACTTTCCCTACTGTTGCACTGACTGGAGTGGGAATAGTAACTTTTACCCCTCCTGAGTCAAACACTTTCCCTACTGTTGCACTGACTGGAGTAGGAATAGTAATTCTTACCCCTCCTGAGTCCAATGCTTTCTCTAATGTTGCGCACACTGGAGTGGGAATAGTAAATGTTACCCCTCCGCAACCCAACACTTTCCCTACTGTTGCAGCGACTAGAGTGGGAATAGTAAATTCGACCCCTCCGCAATCCAATACCTTCTCTACTGACTGGAGAGGGAATAGTGATTTTTCCCCTCCTGAGTCCTACACTTTCCCTACTGTTGCATAGACTGGAGAGGGAATAGTAAGATTTCACCCCTCTGCAATCTAACTTTCACTGATTGGAGTAGGAATAGTAATGTGTACCGCTCCTAACTCCAACGCTTTCCCTACTGTTGGACAGACAGGAGTGGGAATAGTAAATGTTACCGCTCCGCAATCTAATGCTTTCCCTACTGTTGCAATGACTGGAGCGGGAATAGTAAATGTAACCCCTCCTGAGTTAAACACTTTCCCTACTGTTGCACAGTCTGGAGTGGGAATAGTGATTTGTACTTGTCCTGAGTCCAATGCTTTTCTAGTATTATACTAGATTGGAGTGGGAATAGTATTTGAATTTTCCTACATTTTTTTTATTTTTGTTTATATTTTTACATTTATATTATTATGATGATTCTGTGTATTATAAGTTATATTATTTTTAATAAGTAATGTTTGCAATTTGAAAGAGATTTTTAGGAAAATGTAATTTTTTATATTGCTTACTTTTTATGTGTAATTAAATTGGTATGTTTTTAAATATTTCCCAGTTATGAGTTACAATTAATATATATATTATATATATTCATTGTTAAGTTTGAAAAATGGACTAAATTATAATATAAATTAAAATTATTATTTTTATAATAGTTTTAAATTACATATGTGTAAATAAATACACACATGAGTTTTTAAAATAAATAAGTAAAACATTTTTTTTAATTATTTAAATATATTTAAATTATAGATGCTGTTTTAATGTGATTTGTAAGAGTATTTTAAATGTTTTAAATGTTTTAATGTATTTATAATTATGCACTTTAATGGTCGTTGACTGAATAAAGCAAATATATATATATATATACACATATATATATATATATATATTCACTGAAAAAACCATAGGTTTCAGGCCTGTTATAGTTAGGGTTTAGCATTTAAAAAACCTTTGAAATTCACTGAAAAAACCATAGGTTTTAGGGAAAGTTATAGTTAGTTGGACATTGCACTCGTACAAAACCCGTGAAATTACCCCGTTATAGTTAGTTCAGCTAACTATAACTCGCGCCCCCGCAATGCACTGCTGATGACGTCACATATTACATCACTCATAACATGGTCAGTGACATCACTGATGACATCACTGACATCATCCAGTGACTGTGTGTTTCTGTAAAGTTTAAATATGTTTAATATATATAGGGAAAGGCGTATTGAAGAATGAGTGGGTGTATAAGCGTCTGAATGGATGATTTAGTAGGTGCGTGACTGAGTCTATAAGTGAGTGATTAAATGTATCTTACTGGATGCATGGGTGAGTGACTAAACTGTGTGAATGTCTGTATCCGTCTGTCTGTTGTTGTGTAAGCAGCTGCATGGGTTTCTGACTAGCTAAATGAGTGTCTATATGGGTTATGGATTGGTTCTCTGAGTATCTATATGGGTGCCTCAGTGTTTGTGTGGGTGGGGTGTGTGTGACTCTGTGCATAGATGTGTGAGTGGGTGATTCACTGGGTGCATGGTTTCAACAGTGCGTCTGTGATGGACTGTATGGGTGGGTGAGTGTGTGTATGGGTATGTTAGTGATTGAATGTATATCTCAGTGGTACATGTGTGAGTAACTACATATGTGAAAGGCAGTATATATGTGTGTTGGAGTATATAAATGGCTATAAGTGAGAGTGTGTGATTGTGAGAGTGGCTATATGGATGAGTGTGTGCTTGCATCAGTGATTGCATAGGAGCGTAAGAATGTGCTAGTATTTTTATGAATAAGTGAGCTGGTGTGTATAACTGTATAGGTGAGTAAATTGGAGTGTGATTAATTATTTGCATGACTGACTAGGTGTATGAGTACCTCTATGGATGAGTTGCGTTGTGTGAGTGTTTATGTAGGTGTATGAGTGCATATGATAGTCCTGTACTGAGTGACTGTAAGTATGAGTGACTGTACGGGTGAGTGAGTAGATGTGTGTGTGTAGACCTAAGAATCAGTGAGTGGGTATGTACTTATTGGTATTGGAGTGTGTATGGTTTTGAGAATGGCAGTCTGTAATTTAGAGTGGGTGTATCAAAAGTTATATTAGGGTGTGAGAAGATGCATTAAATTCTCACATGGATGATGTCATCAGTGATGTCATTTGAGATGTCATCAGTGATGTCATCAGTGATGTCACTGACCATGTCATGAGTGATGTAATATGTGACGTCATCAGCAGTGCATTGCGGGGCGCGAGTTATAGTTAGCTGAACTAACTATAACGGGGGAATTTCACGGGTTTTGTACGAGTGCAATGTCCAACTAACTATAACTTTCCCTAAAACCTATGGTTTTTTCAGTGAATTTCAAAGGTTTTTTAAATGCTAAACCCTAACTATAACATGTCTGAAACCTATGGTTTTTTTCAGTGAATTTCAAAGGTTTTTAAAATGCTAATTCCTAACTATAACAAGCCTGAAACCTATGGTTTTTTCAGTGAATTTCAAAGGATTTTTAAAAGCTAATTCCTAACTATAACATGTCTGAAACCTATGGTTTTTTTCAGTGAATTTCAAAGGTTTTGTAAATGACAATTTTTAAATGTATTAATTGTTATATTTATTTTTTTTATACTGATTTACTACATTTTTTTAAACTATTTATTTTTAGATATTTTATTTTTTAAATTACATTGTAAATACATCATACATTACATTACAAAATATACTTTCTCAGAATGAATTACTTTAGTTTAAATACTTTGCAAATAGGCAATAGACTTTTAAGTACAGTAGTTACAGTTGTTGCAATGGGCAACACAATTTCAAACACAATGCAACATTGAGCTAAATGTGAATTTCTAGCTAAATGCAATTAGTTACTTTATGGATTACTTTTCTAACCACAGGACTGGATCCTAGATTCAGTCCTGGGACATCTCCTGTAAACAGTTGAGTAAAAGCGTTTTGGTTACAGTAGTGATTTTTAAGGAATATTATTGTATTTTAAAAGTTGACACTTAGAAACTTTTTCACATAGAATCACCAATGTTATCCTATGGGAGGAAATTCACTTAGCAGGTAAGTAGTGTTATCGTTACTTTTTCTTACTCAGTGGTGGATCCTGGATCCAGCACTGGTGCATCTCCTGTAAACAGTTGAAAGAATGCTTTTAAGTCATACAGGCGATTTTTAAGGAATATTTGTAGTTTGTGAAAATCAACACTTTGAAACTTTTCTGCTGAAAACCAGACAATGGATTCCTACGGAAGGAAATATAAGTTACTGGTAAGTACGGTTAAAATTACTTTTCAGGATCAGTACTGGGCTGAAAGATGCAGCACTGAGGTCTCTCCTGATAACAGGTGAGTAAATCGGAATTCGTATTTCGGCTGATTTTAGAGGAATATTATAAAGTTCCAAAACTCCACACTTAGAAGAATTTCCAAGTGAAACCAGTCAATGATATCCTATGGAAGGAAATTCAAGTTACTGGTAAGTACGGTTAAAATTACTTTTCAGGATCAGTACTGGGCTGAAAGATGCAGCACTGAGGTCTCTCCTGATAACAGGTGAGTAAATCGGAATTCGTATTTCGGCTGATTTTAGAGGAATATTATAAAGTTCCAAAACTCCACACTTAGAAGAATTTCCAAGTGAAACCAGTCAATGATATCCTATGGAAGGAAATTCAAGTTACTGGTAAGTACGGTTAAAATTACTTTTCAGGATCAGTACTGGGCTGAAAGATGCAGGACTGAGGTCTCTCCTGATAACAGGTGAGTAAATCGGAATTCGTAGTTCGGCTGATTTTAGAGGAATATTTGCATAATGGTGAAGGGAGGGGCGGGGCCTGAGGTGACATCTGTGCAAACGCGCCCCGTGGCGCGTTTTAAGTTGGGGGATTAAGTCCCCTTGAATCATGAGGGTCCCTGGGGTCCAACTAGCCCACCCTGTACCTCCAGTATGCGCCAGGGAGCTGCGTTGCACAGAGGTGTTCAGAGGCCACGCCCCTTTTGCACCTCTCTGCAACGCAGCTCTGTGGCGCTTTCTGGACATACCTGGTGGGCTAGTTCGCCCCCAGGGACCCTCAGGATTGAAGGGGATTTCATTCCCCATCTTAAAATGCGCCACGGGGCCTGTTTGCACACATGTCACCTGAAGCCCCGCCCCCTCCCTTCACCACTGTGCAAACGTGCCCCGTGGCGCGTTTTAAGTTGAGGGATTAAGTCCCATTGAATACTGAGGGTCCCTGAGTCCAACTAGCCCACCATGTACCTCCAAAGCGCCACAGAGCTGCGTTGCAGAGAGGTGTAAAAGGGGCGTGGCCTCTGTACACCTCTCTGCAACGCAGCCCCCTTGCGCATACCGGAGGTTCCCGGTGGGCTAGTTGGCCCCCAGGGACCCCCAGTATTCAAGGGGAATTACTTCCCCTTCTTAAAACGCACCAGGGGGCGCGTTTGCAGACTGCTGCAGGGAGGGTGCGGGGCCTCGGCACATGCCGGTCTTTTTTTTTTTTTTGCTTTTTTCTGACCAGGGGGTCCTTGTGGGACCCCCTGAGCAGACCTAGGGGGTCAGGGTGTTTCTACCCTGCCCCCTTTGTGCGTTTTGCGCACTTGTTTCTTGTGTTTTTTTTTTTAATCAGTGGGATCCGCGCATCCCGCCGATTTTGAAAAAAAAAATGCTTTTTTCTGCCCAGGGGGTCCTTGTGGGACCCCCTGAGCAGACCTAGGGGGTCAGGGTGTTTCTACCCTGCCCCCTTTGTGCATTTTGCGCACTTGTTTCTTGTGCTTTTTTTTGTTTTTAATCGGCGGGATCCACGCACCCTAAGCGCATCCCGCCGTTTTTAAAACACTGAGGGATCAGTAAAGAACATCCAAGGGGCAATCAAGCAGTTTCATCATCCACTGAAGCAGAATCATGCCTAATACAATTAAAACATGTCATTACTCACTGCATAGGAGAGCCTTAGAAAGGCAGTGCTGTGGGAGGACTGCAGCCCATTCCTGCATGGACCAAAATGCACAATGATGTGCATTTCATTCTGTGCAGGAACAGGGGGTGCATACACCATGTGCCCCCCTGCACGCACCCCCATTCACAGAGGCAACAGGGGGACCTCAGTTTCCTCACTACCACCTTTTCATGGCGGGCTAACTGCCATGAAAAGGGTCACAGTGAGGAAACTCGTAATATGCTTGGCAGTGCCACAGGGGCACCACCAGCATATTACAGCCTCAAACCGCTGCGCCACTGCTGCAGGATTAGGGATCCCCGGCTGTTGCAGCAGTCCTGTGGCAGTACCACTGCCGTAAATGTGATAAGGCAGGTGGACCGCTAGTCTGGCGGTCCAGGAATCGCCACCACGGGTTTGGCGGTCCCAAGGACCGCCAAACTCACAATTAGGCCCTAACTGTTATGGTAGAGATCTTCTGGCACTAGACTGCTAACCAGTCACATCTGTCTTTACCCCTTCCCATACACCACAAGCAGATAAGCAATTGCTTTTTCAGGTAAGTCAATTTGTTATCTGTGTTTTTGAGGTGACACCAGTCTACTGGATTTTCTATTGGCAACAATGTGTGTGCCTGTACATATCAGGACTGAATCCAGTAATATTCTGTTGCACAATGTATTCCAATAATGTATGTAAATTATTCACCTACAATAGTAATGCACAGTATTATGGTAGTCCGTAACCCTTCTGGAGTGGCAGGTTAGTGATTCATTAGTGATCTCAATGAATGCTGCTGTAAGTGCATGGGTGTAGAGAAAGTCTAGGGAAAGGCACAGTGATTGAGAGATACACCACTTCAAAACCCTGCTGCTGCTTGTGGTGGTGGGTTCCAGGACCCTCAGGCTAGCAGCCACAATCCAGACCTGCAGGAACATACAGCACACTACACATTACCTACCATGTACGCCTTCCTCATCACCCTTCTTACAGGTGAGTACTTTGGGGCCGATTCCGATTTTGGCCGGAAGGGCACCGAACGATGGCCAGAGCCCTTCCGACCGAATCGGAATGTGCCGGCCGGATTCCTTTCCGACCGAGCCATTCCGATGGGCTCGGTCGGAAAGGAATCCGACTCGGATTTCCGGATGGCTTCCGACGGGCTCGGAGAGCCCGTCCGCCGTCCGGAAATCCTTCAGTACTCCCCCGGCCGCCTCTTCACGACCGAGGGAGTATGATGGCAGTTTTTCACTGCCTTTTCGTGCCGGTCTTTCCGGCACGAAAAGGCAGTAGGAAACTGTCTTTGGGGGCCCCCATGGGTGAGAGGCTGCCGAATGGCGGCCTGGGGGCACCTATGGTGCCCCTCTGTTGATCCCTGCACCCGGTGGCAGGCACCTTGGGGTGCCGGCCACAGGGTGCAGGGATGAACTGCACCCCTGCTTTTCACAATGCAAGCGTGCATCCCGCTCGGAATGCATGCTCCCATTGTGAAGTATACGAATGCGACCGAACAGGGTTCGGTCGCATCGTACTTGCAGGGCCGTAACCGACGACAGCAGGTCGGTCGCTTACGGCTCCTGACCGATGTCGGACGGACCTGAGTCCGTCCAACATCGGAATCGGCCCCTAAGTGTGATGTTGACAGAATTCACCCCTCTATATCAAAAATGTATTGTCCCCATCCAAGAAGGCCCAACAGGAAATGTTGTTAATGCGATGCATAAAGGACAATCACACATCCTGTTTTTCCTTTTTGTGATGGCCTCCTTACAGATTCAATTAAACAACAGAAGAGTGCTGCCAAACACTTGGGGGCCGATTCCGATCCCGGCCGGTAGGGCTCCGAATTGGATTCGGCTTTACCGGATCCGATTCGGAGGCCTTTTTTCTGACCGATTCGTACAGTCGTCCCAGCGAGCAAGTACGAAGCGAGCGCACGCAAAATCGCCGACCGACTCGTTCCCGGGTCCGAACCGCGCCGACCGCCTCGTACAGACACGGCTCGCACCACGCAATGGAGACGTTTCCCGACCGAGCAAGTATGATGCGCGCTTCGAACAGCCCGACCGACTCGTAGCGTCCGGCTCCAAAGAGCTGTCGGAGCCGGACTTCGGGGGTCCGTGTCGGACCCCCCTGCACACGTAGCCGCACGAGTCGCACACAGGGGGGACCCAAGGATCCCCCCTAAACATGCATGTATGGTGCGAGTCGCACCGACGCGTACCACTGTAGGGGGCCTCCCTGTTCGCGACGTACCCATTCAGTCAATGGGAGCCCGTGTACGCGTTGTACGACCGGCTCCCATTGACTTCAATGGGAGTCCGACCGAATCGAGTCGGGCAGCATACGGCCGCATCGTACTCGCTTGGTCGGACTGCGGGAGTCTGGCTCGGTCGGAAATCTCTCCGGATCCGGCTCGGTCGGGGAGATTTCCGGCCCGAATCGGAATCGGCCCCTTGATCTGGAGAGAGACAAAATTTGGACTCAATGTTCCTTTACCAACTGCAATTCAACCAGTGTGGTCTACCTTATTACGTGCCCATGCGGTTTAAGGTATGTGGGTATGACCACACGCAAAATAAAACAACGGGTGTGCGAACACCGTAGTAACATCCGGTGTAAGAAGAGTACTACTAGATTGACGGAACATTTTCTGCTGTCGAATCATACCACCAACGACCTGTGGTGGACCATCATTGAACAAGTCAAATCAGGAAATAAGACGTCAAAGCTGCTATTCGAGAAAGAACAGTGGTGGGTTTACCGCCTTGCCTCTCACGTGCATGGACTTAATGATGATATCCCGTGGGGCACTGTATTACGACGCTGAAGCCTTTAAAACAATTTTCCTGTCTCTATACAACTGCCATACTCTTGTTTAGACATATGCTTATTAGCCCCTTTGACCATTCATACGCATACACAGCAGATCACATTAGCAGTAGCACTATGCTATGGGCATTGCTTTTTTCCTTTTACCGACATATTTTAAGGGACTCTAGTTTGTCCTTTTTCTTATTGAGCCTCAGTTTTTTTCAGGTCAATGTGGGTTTTCGGCAATGACCTTTAGACAAGATTAGGGTTATTTTTCATCACATTATGTTGCATGGACCTAGACTACACACAAATAGAGGGTCCTACAATTTATAAATCCGTTCTTTATTC
Source organism: Calotriton arnoldi (assembly GCA_963921515.1). Taxonomy (NCBI): domain Eukaryota; kingdom Metazoa; phylum Chordata; class Amphibia; order Caudata; family Salamandridae; genus Calotriton; species Calotriton arnoldi. The sequence continues at coordinate 694,800 of CAWUFW010003593.1, forward strand.
AATACTGGTCCCAATTAAGTTTCCTCATTTATAATGGTGCTAAAATGTGGGTCCTGCAACTCATGAATCCAGCTCTTCACTTATTAAAAAACTCTAACAAACGTGTCTCAATAAAGTTTTTTCATTGTAAATGGTGCTTAAATCTCTTGCAGGACAGCGCACTAATCTTCTGAGCACCTGACTTGTGGTAAAGCACTCATGCACACTAACACGTCATCGGTTGAGAAACATCACTTCCGAGTGGTGTAGAGTTAACGCTCTAGCTTTTTAAGCGGCGCGTCTAGTGGCAAAAACAGTCGCGCACGTCCACACGTCATCGCGCATTACGGCTTCCCGGGCTTTGGCTTTCTTTTTAAACTCCCCGGTTGGACACCGCATTATCTTCAGGGTCCTCCGGATGGGTGTATGCAGGTGCCATATGGGCGCTGGGCTTTGACGAAGTAGGTAGCGGTCCTTTATCTTTAGAGGACTATAGCCATTTCGCATACAATATAATGGTTAACTGAAATTGTATTTCTGACATTGCAGAGTGTGACTATAAGTCTCTGCCCCCCACCAGGACCCATGTTGTGAATTTACAATTGTTTAATAGTAAGTTCCTTTTTTGCTCCGTATATTAAGTCTGCCTTTCTTTCACGGGTATTAGGAGCCTCACATCTGCTCATACCCCCATAGTTTTCAGACTTGTTCACTCCATTTTTTATTTTTTTTTATTTATTTACCGGCATTTTCCGAGTTGGTATGTTGCAAAACGCATGCCGTTTGATATGAACTTTACGATGCTAAAGACTGCCTGGTGATTCACTGGGTCCCGTGGTTAGCGCAAAAATATAAGTGCTAATTTATTCACTTACACTAATAAGTACTACAGTCTACTAGCGACTAGCCTATGACTGCACTATGAAGAGCACTCAGCATCGGTATGAGTATTATCACCACTATCACCTTAAGATGAATTCAAGCACTTAAGTGACCACGCTTCCTGGGATTTGTTGACTTGTGTTGTCTTTTTGTATGTTTTTTTCAGATTCACATGTCCTTCAGAAACTCTGAAGAAACAGTCATAACCGTGAGTTAATTCGGTGTTGTCACACCACAGGTTAGGGTGCGCCTTAGCGTGCGCATACCGCCGTGGTGTCTTGGTCCTGAAGAATACCTCGCCAACAGCAATAGGAGGCAGAAACATGTTGACCATACACTCCCTTTTTTTGTATACTAGGATGTCTCTGGTCAATTTAACCAGTTTGTAAACATCCGCCACACTTGTTTTTACTTGTGCCTGGCTTTCCAACAAATAAAATATTTTTGGTTGAAACTGAGGCATTTTTAAAACCACATTTTCACTCACATTCACATTAAACACAAAAAAAAACGCTCCGCTGTAAACAGGCGTTGTAGCACACCAGAGAGGCACGCGGCCCCTCTGGTGGGAACCCAATGATGAAGCATGTCACCAACTAGGTTGGTGAGTGAGGGTTCTTTTTGAATATAAGAGTGATTTCTCTTGCTGGCTCTTCTTCTGTTTGGCAGCACTCTTCTGTGGGACCCCTCTTTACAGCCATGCACAGTGTGGCAGGCACCATGGGGTGCCCACCACAGGGTGCATGGTTTTCCGCGATCACCCCTTTCTTCAATGGGAGTCTGTGTTGTCGGTCGGAACACCGGCTTCCATGGAAGTCAATGGGAGTCCGACCGAACGGTGTTCAGAACCATTGTAATCGGTCAGTTGGACTCCCCGAACCCGAGTCAGTCAGAAAGGATTCCGACAAGGAGTAGGTCGGAATGCTTTCCATTCAACATCGTAATGAGGCCCATAGAAATGTTTCAGGAGCTTTTTCTTCGATGTCGCCCGACCCTCCACAGTAGGGCAGATTCGTCGCGGGTTTGCCGGCTTGACTTGCTGCGAGGCCCCGGTCAAATATTGGAACTCTTGAGCTCTGGGGCTTTCAACAGGACAAACCTGAAATCCTGTCCAGGTCACGGTTGTAGGTAGTCGGCTTGACTTTCAACGTCAGTCAGTCACCTCATGGAGCTTTTTCACAAAAGTTCTCCAAACTTCAGGAGGTACTTTCTGAAGATATCCTTGTAGGTTCCAAGTATCTAAAACACCAATACAAAGGGCTGGAATCTCCTAGATTGTCTCTGGGATGTCTGGATTCTAATTCCCACAATGCACCTGGTCAAATCCTTAAAAGTCCACTGGATGCACTCCAGGATGGGGACTCTTGGTGAAGATGATGCAGGTGGGCTCTGTAAACCTGCAGCTTGCAGGGAGGCTTCGCCTTAGTCCTTCTTGAAGCAAGGTGCAGTCCCCAGTGCTGTAGTACCAGATTGTGCAGCAGGCGCAGTCAGTCAGAGTGCAGGCCTTTGGGTGCAAATCTAGATTCCAGCATGGCAGTCCTTCTTGTCCTTGTAGTTTCAGGCAGCAGATCTGAGAGACTATGCAGCTCTCACATATTTAGTCAGTGTTCTGAGATGACAAGCCAGGGGGCACCTCTGTCCAATGAGATGCTGGTTGCCACCCAAAGCATGACAACTTCCTACAAAGTGTGGCATCGTCTTGTCCCACAAAGCACTGCAGTTCCAAAATCCAACATGGATGATTTCTCTCCAGAGGAGTAAGAGCAGGCTAAACCAACTCACAGTGTGGCTCATTTCCATTAGCTCTCCTCCTCCTGACCTCTGCAAATTTCTGTCCTAAGCCTGCAATATGCCTGGGGCACAGGGTGTAGGGGTAGGTACGCCTGGCATTCCTTACTGATCTACTCTCTCTTTGAGCTCAGTTTGATTTACCCAGCACCCTCTGCAGGACCCATCCTCCTCAGCTCCAGAGCACTCTCTGTCAGATAACCTCTGCTCCGGCCCCTTATCACTTAATTAAAGCAGCCTGGCAAAGCATGTTAAGGCTGACCAATCAGCAGAGACCAGTAGAAGGCTGGATTTTGGCTTTCAGAAGAGAAAGTTCTATAACTTCTCTGCTGTACTAATTATGATAAATTTAACAGTGACAAGTTGCTGACTTTAGCAATACCAATATTTTAAGTCCTTGAATGATATTTAACTCCTTTCCTAGCAATAGTGATACATAAATAAAATATCGTAATGCCTATGGAGCTAAGTATCTAGAATGGGGAACAATGAAATGGGTAGTTTATTCCTCACCAGGACATATAACGCATCTTTCATAGGGTCCCTGCTTATAGTTACATTGCCCCCCACCCCTGGAACACCTAGGAGACAACTTGGGGGTGCATAATATGTCAGAATAAGGTTGATTATCACTTTTTAAATGTTAACATTTTTACAATTTTTTTGAATGGTGGTACGGGCACTTTTAAAATTCCCATACCACCAAAGTTGAATTTACACACAATTTATTATTAAAGATAGTCTGCAAAGTCAGGCTGCCTTTTAAATTACAGCAGGCACTCAGCAATGCACACATGCAAGAGCAGGAAATCTGTTGGGCCTTTAAACATCCATGCCCTATTATAAACTGGGGCTTATAGGTACTTTGAAGCCCCTAGCCGTATTATATACTATGTACTTATAAGGTCTATCCATACCAATTCTGAGAATGTACTTTTTTTAAATTAATTCTTTTTGTTAAAGGTTGTTCAGTCATACAGCAGTTAGGCAAGGGTATCTTTGATTCATGTATAGTGACAATTAACAATGTAACATATTTGGCGTGTATCGAAGCCGATATTGAATCTCACATATTTTCCTCACATCATTCCCTAACACGCTCTTCAATCCCACCCTTACTGAGTTCTCTCATGGGGGAGACACATATGCCACCTCTATGTGCATTCCACTTTCCCCATTTTTGGTCCCATTTTTGCAGACATCCTCTGTTCTTAAACACGTTTTTCTCACCGATTATACATCTATCTATATCTTTTTCCCATCCCTCCAGGGTAGGCATCTCTCTTGTCCCCCACTTCTGAGCTATGTTCTGCTTGGCGAGAGTCATTCCTAGAGAAACCCAAGATTGCTCCGCAGAGGTCAGATCAGTGGCTTCCCATATGTTGAGCAAACATAGTTTGGGTGTTGGGTGAATCTCCTTTTCACACACGATTTGCATCTGGAAAGTTATAGCCTCCCAGAATGGTTTGGTAACTGGGCATTCCCAGAGGGCATGATAAAATGTGCCCTCCCTCGTATAGAGCCTAAGGCACCCAGAGTCCTCACTCTTCCCCATTTTAGTCAGTGTACCACCAGAGAGATAGATTCTGTGCAGGATTTTAAGCTGAATCAGTCTGTATTTCAGTATAATGGCTACCTCCCAGTGCTTCCTGCCAGTCTTTATCTTCTAAATCTCTAATGTCTCTTTGCCAGCGCTCTCGGAGTCACAAGAGTGTGTCTGGTAGGTTATTACTTTTTGATACGTCATTGAGATTGCCGTGTGATTCATAGGTTCTGATAGGAGTCTATCTTCCAGTGGGGATGCTTCTGGCAAGACTTCCCCCCACGGAACGACGGTTGTCATATTTGAAGGTATCTGAATACTTCCTGGTTTACCATTTTTTACTCTGCTTGTAACTCTGAGAATGGGATTGCGCTCCTCTTTTTCAGAGGTCTCCTACAGTCGAGATGCCAATGGCATCCCATTTATCGAATTCTGGGTGGCTTCTTAATTTGCCCAACTGTTCTGCTTCCCACAGGGGCATTGCCTGCATCACTTTCTAGTGCCAGCCTAGTTTTTTAGTTGCCTGATGTCATATTGCAATTGTTTGGGTCATTGGGCCCGTTAGTTTTTGGTGTTTGGGGTTTGTGTATAGGGCTCTTTTGTGGTCACCAAGAACCATGAGTAGCCTATCCATCTAATATGCTGGCTAGTCAGGAGGATGATAGACCCAGTGATTGAAAACCACCAGTTGAGTTGCCCAATAGTATAATCTGATGTTGGGCAGTGCGATCCCGACATGTACCAGCGTCTCATTAGTTTATGTGTAGCTATACGTGGGGGTTTTCCGTCCCATAACAAAGTTATCACTACACTCTCGATATTGATGAAATATGTTTTGGGGGCTTTACATGGGGTATTTAGCAGTATATATAAGAAATGTGGCAATGCCAGCATTTTAAACAGTGCTGCGCGACCCAGTAGAGACAAAGGCAATGTCCACCAATGTCGCACATCCTTTTGTAAGCGGGTCAGCGGACCCAGGAGGCTGTTTGTATAGAAGAGGGTTGTGTCTGGTGTAGTAAAGATCCCCAAGTATCGAAAACCTTCTTTCACTACTGTTGCTTCGTAATCGGATGGTAACGTTGGTGGTGGACCATACAGAGTATATGGTGTGGATTTGGACTAATTGATGGTAAAGCCAGAATATTTGCCATAGTTGGTAAATATATGGAGAATTCTGTTAATAGAATTAGGCGGTGACGCTACATATAATAGTATATCATCTGAGTACAAAGATATCTTATCTTCGTAGTCTTCCGCCCATCTTAACTCTTTGAATCAGCGGGTCACGTCTCACCCAGGTCGCTAGAGGCTCTAGCATCAAGGCGATAATTAGCAGTGACAGAGGGCAGTCTGAAGTATGGTAATTCACTATCACCTGTGCCAATGGGTCAGCGTATAACAGCTTGCCCCATTTCAGGAATTTAGGGCCAAATCCCATTTGTTCCAGGACAGCAAAAAAAATATGGCCATTCTATATTATCGAATGCCATATGCACATCAAGCAACAGTATTACTGCGTTTTCTCTGATTGTTCCCATTCTAGTTTAGGGCCGTACTTCGCCCGGGCATAAAGCCTGATTGATCCGGGTGTACTATTTTTGTAATGATGGGAATCAGTTGTGCGGCTAGTAGTTTTGCTAGGATCTTAGCCTCTGCATTGAGCAATGAAATGAGCTGGTAAATGCGGCAGATCCCTGTCGGTTTACCTTGCTTGTGTATGACGACTATCGAGGCAAGCCTTTGGTCGCGCTGCAAGATTCCCTTCTGCCTGCTCTCTAAATACATGTCGCAGAGATAAGGTGCTATCCACATAGCGATTAGTTAAACAAATTCTGTTGGGAATCCATTTGGCCCCATTGCCTTCCCTGATTGTACACTTCGTACTGTGGAGAGCAGCTCCTCCTCTGTGGGGTCTCCCTCCAATGAGTCCCGGTCTTTGGGGGATAGGGTCAACAGTGGGATGTTTACTAATAGTTCTCTGGAGTCGTCTATTGTGGCCTTGGTCATGGGTGTGTATAGACATGCAAAATGAGTTGCAAAGGCCTGCGCTATCTCTTGGTGTCTCTCAGGGTCTCACCCTCATCTATTCTCAGTTCCCGCACCCAACGGTGGGCCTGTTTGCGTTTTTCAAGCCACGCCAGGAGTTTGCCTGCCCTGTCTCCCATTTCGTATATTTTGTGTTGTATTGCCCTGTGTTTAGCCCTGGTTTTCTCAGTCACCAGTAGTTTGTAATCGAGCTGCTTAATGTCTAGGGAATGCTTGGACAATTCGTCTAGGGTGTCTATGGCCTGTGCCTCACCTTCGAGTATCGCCTTCGCCAATGCTTCTATTCTTTCTCTCTGCTCTCTCCCGTGGCCCATTGTGAGTGAGAGCGCTTGGCCCTTTAATACTTGTTTAAATGCTTCCCAAAGTATTTGTGGTGATTTGACAGAACTAAAGTTTTCTTTGAAGTATGTGTCTGTGTATTGTGCGATTTCCTTCCTAATGTGGTGGACTTTCAGGTACCATGGGTTTAGAGTGAGAGTTGTACGTTTAGTGGGTGAGTCCAAGACAAACCTGGCCCAAATCGGGGAGTGATCGGAAATACCCTTAGCCAGAGATCGAGCCTCTCTGAAGTTGCGTACATCGTCCGTTAGCATGAGTATGTAATCTATACGTGACAGGCTGTTATGGGCCCCAGAGTGAAATGTGTATTGTAGCGCTTGGGTGTTAAGGTATGGCTATACATCCAATCGGCCCAATGCGGAGAGAAAGTCAGCTAATAGTGAGCTATCTCGTGAGTGTCTTCGAGGGGGACGCCGGTCCATTTGGTCATGCAATGTCATGTTCAGGTCTCCTCCCAACACAGAGCTCCAGTTGGGAGGTCTAGGATGATTCTACTTAGATGAGCTAGGGCCGTTTTCTGAAGTGTTGGGGGAATATAGGCCAACCGTAGGTTTACAGGTTTCCCATCCCATGATCACATTACTGCCGCAAATCTTGCCTGTGTGCCGACCCAGGTCTTCTGTACTATGAAGGGGAAGTTTTTGGGAATCAGTATACCCTTCCCCCTTGAGCCTGAAGTGAACCCAGCATGTGCAATTAGTTTGTAACCCCATCTATCCAGGGCATTGCAGGTGTTGCCCAACAAGTGTGTTTCCTGTAATAATACTACGTCCGGTGTTTGACGTTTTATAAATTGCAGCACTATCCCTCGTTTGAGTTTGTCTCCCATTTACATTCCAGGTTAGAAGTCGGAGTGCAGCCTCCACCTTGTTATCTATCATGGGCAATATGGTATCTGTCTGTGTTCAGTCTCAGGCCCCTGCAGCCTAAAGCTCTGATAGTGGGCACAGTGTGCCTTTCTCCTATCCTTCTGTTGTGGGTATTGTCTCAGTGCGAGGCCTCATTTATATGTTTGCGTTTCGTGGAAAGCATAAATGTGTGGATGTAGTCCCTTCTCCTACTGACTTGCTGACTGAAAGGTAACTAATCTAAAAACTTCCCCTTCTAACTTGAACTAACTCATCCCCCCACCCTGCCTCCCTGCATGAGAGTGTGTGAACTGTCCACCTCCCCAACATTGCAGAGTGCCTCTCGCCCTCCCCTAAAAATTCAAGGGTTCGTGGTCACACCAGTCCCACTCCTTCCCCCACATACAACGATCTAGTATACTATACAAATTATGTATTATCGGTCAAGTTGTTTAACATTTGTTCTCAGCAGTTCCTTGTCCCTCTTACCTTCAGCTGTGGAGACGTCAGCTCTAGGACCTGTTAGATATACTATAACCTTCATCGGAATCAAACTATTCAATGTGATTGTTCTTTGCGCTATCAGGCTGTCTGGGCACACTCTGTTCAACAGTCCCTCACCTCTGCTGTCTCAGTGTTCATTGTGGGTTTTGTCCGTTTCGTCCTCCATGGAGTTTGCGCCTCTTGGGTTGGTTTGTGCTTGTCTCTGGTGGCTCCACGTTTGTTTCAAGCGCATTCCAGTAGGTGTACGGTTTCCTACTTGTCACCACCCATCTAGCCATTCCCATGCTTCTTTGGGGTTTGTGAAGAACCAGGCTTTGCCTAAGTTTCTCCGTTTCGCTGGGAACACGGCATATTTGAGTTCTTTTTCTCTTAGAGTTCGCTTGACTTACAAGAAGCTTCGTCTTTGTACTTTTAACGTGAAGTCAAGGAAGAATGTTATATTGCTGTTTTCGTAGGTGAATGGTGGCGTACTGCAGGCAGTTTGTAAAATGACATCTCTGTCCCGGAAGTTAAAGACTCAAGTGAGTATTAGTCTGGGGGGGGTGGCAGGTTTTGGCCTCCCTCCTGGAACTCTGTGGGCTCTTTCAATGGAAAAATAGTTTGAGAGGCCTCGTGGTTGCAGGTGTTTCATGATTACATCTTCTATGAAGCGATCCGGAGCGGGTCCTTCTGCGCATTCAGGCACACCTAAGATTTGTACATTATTCCGTCGTGCCCTGCCTTCTTAGTCATCCAATTGAGCTTCCAGGAGTTCACTTTTGGTTTGTAGGTCGCTTACTTGCTGTTTTAGACGGGCTGTGTTGGTTGAAAGGGAGTGAGTTGTGCCTTCAACTTCTTTGACTCTGGCGTCCATGTTGCTCAGATCAGCTCTGACCTAGAAGACTTCTGTAGTGACCGAGTCTAGTCACGACTCCAATGAAGTATGCACATTGTTTATTGCCGTCATGATAGCGTGAAGGGTAAGGTCAGTTTGAGCCTGTGATTGGGTTGCATCCATTACGTTTCCTTGTGTTTCTATCCCCTTTTGCCATGTGTATTTGTCCAGTTTAGTCTGGAGTGCAGCGCATCCACTTTTCCCACCCGTTTCTCAGAGTTGGTGGTTTTTTTTGCGGTTATTCGGAATCCACCAGGTTATCCCTGCTGCCTGCTCTGGGGCTATATGCCCTGTCTGGCCTGTTTGGTTTCCCAGGCGCGACTCCATCTCTTTTGACTCGGGTTTCACACTTTGAGGCGGACACAACTTAAGTCTCAGGTGTCGAGGTAAATTATATGCTTCTCAACTTCTTGTTGTGTTGTGTTGAGGGAGTTTGGGGTCATTCCTGCTGGTCTGCCTCCAAAGCGGCTTTGTCACTCTCTTTATAGGCCCGGGTTACAGCCTCTTTCTGGTGTGGTTTGTATGATCTGTAGGCCTCTCTTATTCTCTCCTGCCCACTCTGGGGCATCACCGCCTGTGAGGCCGGGAGTCTTGCAGTGCCCAGGCAGGGCCCGCCGGGAGTCCTCCCTCCCTTCTCTCCGAGCAGTTATCAGCGGGTTGGTAGCAGCCACCCACTTTGTGTATCGGGGCCTACCAGGATGGCTCTCATCTCTTTGGCACCCCACTCACCTCTGTCTATTTTCGGTGCAGTGTGAGGATTGATAAGCCACAGTGTGATGTCTCCACCGGGCCGCAGCGCAGCACTCCCCCAGCAAGTGCAACTGCTGGGCCAGGTGTTCTCAGCCTCTGAGCTGTTAGCGCGCCCTCGGCACCCGGCAGCCGCTTTGTCATCAATCGGCGCCACTTAAGTACTTCAGTGCTGCAGTGGCTTACCTCCACCAGGCTGTTTATCAGGTTGCAATCTTCTTGCCGCTGGTCTCGGACACCTGTATTGTAGCCATGCTGATGTGGGATTCTCTCCCCCGGTTGCTTGATTTCAGACGCTTTTTGCTGTTTTCCCATCAATCAGGGGCCGCCCACTCACTGTTAGTGCGCTAGTCAGGGGATCGCCATCTTTCCATCTCGCTTCTGGTGCAGGCTCTGATCCGACGGAGCCGTTTTCTGAGCTGAAACCCTCCTTGAAGGTACCGGATTGGGAGCACTATGGTTCGCTGATGAACGTCAGTATGTTTGTTGAATTTTGGTTCAAATTAGTTAGCAGATGATGCATATTACGGGTGTGGGACGCCGGAGCCACGTTAATGTTCGGCCATTTTTGTCGGCTGATAGCCACGCCCCGAGAATTTACTTTTAAAGACAGGCTGCAAGGCATTGCCTTTAAACGGACAGCAGACACACAGCAGTGCACGCATGCAAGTGCAGGAAATCTGCTGGGCCTCTAAACCTCCATGCCCTATTAAATACTAGGGACTTTTAGGTAGATTGCACCACCTGGCCCTGTTATCTACTAGGGACATATAGGGTCTGTCATTGCCAATTGTATGTGTACCTTATTACATGTACCTTTTAAACATAGCAGTGGCCAGTTTGTTCTGGTTAGCAGAGTCCGAGTCAGAGTCAGTTACCACCAGTATCATTCAGCAAAAAATGGGGGTGAACAAGGCAAAAGGATGACTTTCTAACAAGCAGTTGAAGCGGCATTTATGTCACGGGAGGGTCAACCTACTCCTAATCTTTTAATGCCTTCTCCTTAACCAGATCTGGATTCAGATTCTGAGAATGAGAATAAGAGGGGAAAATATGTCAGAGGGTCCGAGTTGATGGAGGTGCTGACTAATTTATGGAACAATCTATCATTCCCTGCTGTGGTATCCCAGTTTCAGAGAAAAGAACCTCAAGCTTTGCCACTCCACAAAGCAGGTTGAAGACTTTTATCTAGGGACTGGGCAGATGTGAATTCCAGGTTTTCCCGTTTTCTTGGAAAGAATATCCACTTCAAGTTTTCCAAGATGAATTTCCCTCCAATGTCAAAGTTGATTCCTTAATGGCTGGGTTGACTTTGAGTGGTACTATTATCTCAGAGGATGCTGCCCCATCTTACCAGGTGGAGAAAAATGTGGACAGTTTTGCTGTGAAGACGGCATACTCCGCATTTAATTTCGCTATCAGAGCCTCTCCTGAGTCATATGCCTTTCTCTGGCTCAAAGCTTTTTGGTCCCTAGTTGGAGGACTTCTCAAAAAATCAGTTGAGGATCATACGTTTCTTACTCCTATAAATCCTCCAAATAGAGGTAGAGCTTTTGGGTACAAGAGAGCTTTTGGCCATCCTTCTAAATCTAAGGGGAATCAGCCCTTTCAGGGGAGGTGACAGGGCCGTGGCACTCCCTCCTCCGATAAGACCCAGCAACAACCTTCTGTGTCTTCAGTCCTCCAGTTATACCTAAGGCGTGACTATGTGAAAGTGGGACGATGAATCAAAGATTTTTCTCTGTCTGGGAAAAGGATCTTTCTGATGTTGGTTCTCTCTAGTGAGAGACAGATACAAAATAGAGCTTTCTTCCTGTCCTCTGGATGTTTTCATTCCCGCTCCCACTCCTAGCAATCCTCCTAAAGTTCAAGGTCTCACACAGGAAATGTCCAGCCTCTTGCAGGAAGGTGCTATCAGTCTAGTTCCTGAGCTGGAGAAAGGACTCAGGAGTTATTCCCTCATGCTCCTAGTACAGAAGAGCACCCAGGAGTTTCACCCGGTACTGGATCGCAAGACTGTCAATCTGTTCATTCCACATCAAAAGTTCAAGATGGTGAGTTTGTAACAGATATTACATCTCATTTCCTCTGACTCCTTCTTGGTATCCATTGATCTTCAGGATGTTTACTTTCATATTCCCATGCATACTCTTTCACAGTGGTATTTGAGGATTTTTGCTATGGGTCAGCGCTTTCAACTCTGTGATCTCTCTTTCAGCCTTGCTGCTGCTCTGAGGGTTTTTACAAACACTTTGGCTCCTTGGTGGGCATCCTTTATTCTCTGGGGTTCCTGGTTTTCCCCTACTTGGATGATTGATTAATATCTGCCTCATCTTTTCTCAAGGGTCAAAAAGCAGTCCAAGTGTTCCGCTCCTGCCTAGAGTATCATTGGTTCATTCAGAACATCGGCAAGTCTCATCTCCTTTCATCTCAGAAGCTCCAGTTCATCGAGGCCTTCTTCAATAGACAGAAATGGAGGGTCTAGTGGCCTCTTCAGCGCCAGCAGAAGTTGATGGATCATCTCAGGTCATTGCTGCAAATTCAGAGTGGACTAACACCAGTTCTTGGGGTTGAGGATCAACCCTGGAACAACACTCAGCCCAAGAACTTTGGTCAGCAGAGGAGTTTCCCATGACATTGAATTGGAAGGAACTCGCAGCGATCTTCAGAGCTCTGTTGACTTTCTCTCCATTGACCAAGAACAAAGCAGTACAGATACGAATGGGCAGTAAAGTGTCCAGGGCCTATCTGAATCAGATCAGATAAGATTCGGGCTTGGGCAGAGGAGCATTTGTTGAGCCTAACAGCAATGTATCTTCCGGGGAGGGAGAATGGGCGCTCAGATCAGTTGAGTTGCACTGTTCCCTCCTCGATTTCGATGTCCCTCAATCCTGAGATATTTTGAGAAATTGTGCTAAGGTTTGGGCTGCCATGGCTGGATCTTTTTGCCTCCCTGCAGGATGCTTGTGGTGCTCTGTTTTGCTATCTCCTGTCCTGGCAGAAAGCATGGAGGATAGATGCAATGAGTTTTGGTTGCCCCCCCAGTGCCTCCTTTTAATTTACCTCTGGTTTTGATTAGCCTCCATTTGAGCATCTTTATTCAGTATTTCTGGAATGTTTTACCCTGAAAGGTCTTTTTCCTGGTACCCATTACCTCTGGACAGAGATTGGAGGAGATTGGGACTTTACTCTATCATCCCCCTTTTAAGAATTTTTGAGGGCAAGGTGGTTCTTCGTCCTGATCCTGCCTTTTTACCTAAGGTGTTAACTCCTTTCCACATGTTTCACGACTTATCAGCCTTTTATTCTGTTACCTCTACGGATGAGGAAATTCATCTTCATTGTCCGGATTTGCCAAGAGCAATTTTGAACCTTGAGAGAACTGCTTCTTTTCGGAAGATAATTACTAATGGGTTGGCTAACAGGGGCCATCATCCAACTAGTTTGACTTTGTCTCAATGGATTAGGACTGTTATTACCTCGGCCTACCAGAAGTCAGAGCTTTCTACCTCCAGGAGTGCAGGTGCTTCATTGAAAGATATTTGTACAGCAGCCAATTGGTCTTTCCCACATACCTTCATATCTCATTATAGATTGAAAATGGGTGAATTTTTTTCTTCAGATTTTGGTTTAGCTGTGCTGTCTGTAGTACACTGATTGTGTTGATTTCTTAGTTTGTTTTCAGAATAATAAAGAGCTTCTGCATCATACGTAGGTCTGGCAAACATTTTTCACAGTAGCTTAGGTATATGCTCACCTATAAGGACTGTGATGTGGAAGATGGACGATGTCGGTAATGACTCAGTTACTTACCGGTAATCATCATTTACTCTGAGTCATAGTCTTCATTGTCACAGTCCTTAGTTCCCGCCCTCCCTCCCTTGGGAAGGTGGGGGCAATAGATGGAGTTGTTTTTGTAACTTGATATTTCAGGATGTGGGATTGTCCTGGCTCCTCCTTTATGCATCACATGACAAGCATTTACTGTTGAGCCATCTTGGATGGGGGAAAGATTTTTTTTATATATAGGGGTGAATTCTGTGGACATCACACAAAGTGCTCACCTGTAAGGACTGTGACAAGGAAAAATATTACTCAGAGTAATGAAGATTACCGGTAAGTAACTGAGTCATTTGCTTGTTCTCACAGGACTGGACTTAGCATCTACACTTGTGTGTGTGTGTGTGTATATATATATGTGTATATATATATATATATATATATATACATATATTACCTACTGGCGGTCGCCAGTAGGTAGTTATAGTTAGGAACTATTTTCCATAGGAAATTCGCAACATTCTATTTCCAATAACTTTGGCGTCGGTTGACGAATGTTCGCGAAATTTTCTAAACTCGTGGGGCGCTCCGGTCCGCTCCTATCCTGAAAGTTTCGGGGTGATTCGGCAAGCGGGGCCGAGAAAAAGGGGGTCCCAAAACGTGTTTTCCCCATGCAATTTTCCATAGGAAACTTTAGACACGGCTACAGCCTGAACTGCTGAACGGAATTACACCAAATTTGGCAAAGAGGTAGTTCTTGGTTCAGAAAGAACCCTTTTGTTAAATGGTGTAAATCCGTTCAGTAGTTGCTGAGAAAATCAAAAGTAAAAACACATATATATCTATGGCCACGGAGGATCCGCGCACCCTCCCGATCACGAGCTGTATGTTAATTGGCTGTCAACACTCCAAACCAGGAAGTGTTGGCAGCCATCTTGTGCCTCGGTAGAACCGAGGCACAAGAAATCAGAGAAACAAGTGCGCAAAACGCAAAAAGGGGGCAGGGTAGAAACACCCTGACCCCCTAGGCCTGCTTAGGGGGTCCCACAAGGACCCCCAGGGCCAAAAAAAGCATATTTTTTTTTTTTAAATCGGTGAGATTCGCGCACCCAGCGCGAATTTCGGCCGAAAATTTAAAAAAACAAAGCGCGAACTCCCGCGCTTCGTATTCAAAAAGCCCCTGGGTGGGCCAAGTCCCGGGGGCACTGAAAAAATGTGTGGGGAGGCCCCAATCCCCCCAACACTGCCCCGGGGACCGCCACCTCCCCGGGGCTTGATTTATGAGTTGCGGGGGGGCAAGCAGTCCCCCCACAGCCCCGGGGACGGCCACCCCCCGGGGCTAATTTTTAAGTGGGGGGCCTCCAGGCCCCCCAAGCCCTGGGGACCGCCACCCGGGGCTTTCATTAATTATTTGCGGGGCACACGGCCCCCGCAGCCCCGGGACCGCCACCCCCGGGGCTTCTTTTAAAAAATAAATCCTGTGTGGGGGGCTCTAGCCCCCACACGCCCGGGACCGCAACCTCCCGGGCACTAAAAATGCTAATTTGGGGGTCCGGAACGGACCCCTGAGCCCCGGGGACCACCACCTCCCCGGGGCTTTTAATTGGATGGGAGGGGGGCCTGTCATTGCAAACTTGCTTTGCTTCATTGAAGCGAGAGCAGGGAAACCTGCTCTCGCTTCAATGAAGCAAAGCAGATTGCTTTTCCACATGGGGAGCTGCATGTCAGCAGCTCCCCATGTGGAAAAGCAATGCCGGCTCCCGCAGGACGCGGGGAGCCGGCGGGACCGTGGAGGCATTGGGGCTCCCCCCACGGTCCCCAACGAGAGGCCAGGCCCTGGGGGATGGGGTCCCCGGGGCTAGAAGTGGCTCCGGGAGGGAGCCACGCGGCCCCCTCCCCAAAAGTAAAAAATCAAATTAAAAAATTTAAATAAATAAAGGCCGGCCCCGGGGGATGGGGTCCCTGGGGCCAGTAGAGGCTCTCAGGAGGGGGGCCACGCAGCCCCTCCATAAAAAATATATATATTTGGCCATGCCCGGGGATGGGGTCCCCGGGGCCGGAATTGGCCACGGGAGGGTGGCGCACGCGGCCCCTTTCCGTTTTTAAATTAAGAAGGGGTCAGGCCCTGGGGGATGGGGTCCCCAGGGCCCAAAAAGTAAAAGAAGGGGGCCACACAGCCCCCTTCCAAAAATAAAATTTAAAAAAACAAGCGATCGTGCCGGAGGCTCCCGCCCTCCCAGCAACACTCTGCAAACGCGCGCCTGTGGCGCGTTTTAAGTCGGGAAATGAATTCCCCTTCAATACTGGGGGTCCTAGCTCAGCCCACCAGGTACCTCCAGTAAGCGCCACAGGGCTGCGCTGCAGAGAGGTGGTCCAGGCCACGCCCTCTTTTACACCTCTCTGCAACGCAGCTCTGTGGCGCATACTGGAGGTTCCGGTGGGCTAGTTGGCCCGTAGATCCTCAGGATTCAAGGGACTTTATCCCCAATCCTAAAACGCGCTACGGGCGCTTGCACAAATGTCACCTCAGGCCCCGCCCCTCCCTTCACCATTGTGCAAATATTCCTCTAAAATCTGCCGAACTACGAATTCCGATTTACTCACCTGTTATCAGGAGAGACCTCAGTGCTGCATCTTTCAGCCCAGTACTGGTCCTGAAAAGTAATGTTAACCGTACTTACCAGTAACTTGAATTTCCTTCCATAGGATATCATTGCCTGCTTTTTGCTGAAAAAGTTTCTAAGTGTTGATTTTTGAAACATACAAATATTCCTCTAAAATCAGCCGAAATACGAATTCCGATTTACTCACCTGTTATAAGGAGAGACCTCAGTGCTGTATCTTTCAGCCCAGTACTGGTCCTGAAAAGTAATTTTAACCGTACTTACCAGTAACTTAAATTTCCTTCCATAGGCTAACATTGACTGGTTTCACTTGGAAATTCTTCTAAGTGTGGAGTTTTGGAACTTTAAAATATTCCTCTAAAATCAGCCGAAATACGAATTCCGATTTACTCACCTGTTATCAGGAGAGACCTCAGTGCTGTATCTTTCAGCCCAGTACTGGTCCTGAAAAGTAATTTTAACCGTACTTACCAGTAACTTGAATTTCCTTCCATAGGCTAACATTGACTGGTTTCACTTGGAAATTCTTCTAAGTGTGGAGTTTTGGAACTTTAAATTATTCCTCTAAAATCAGCCGAAATACGAATTCCGATTTACTCACCTGTTATCAGGAGAGACCTCAGTGCTGCATCTTTCAGCCCAGTACTGATCCTTAAAAGTAATTTTAACCGTACTTACCAGTAACTTGAATTCTCCTTCCATAGGATATCATTGCCTGCTTTTTGCTGAAAAAGTTTGTGTTGATTTTTGAAACATACAAATATTCCTCTAAAATCAGCCGAAATCCGAATTCTGATTTACTCACCTGTTATCAGGAGAGACCTCAGTGCTGCATCTTTCAGCCCAGTACTGGTCCTGAAAAGTAATTTTAACCGTACTTACCGGTAACTTGAATTTCCTTCATAGGCTAACATTGACTGGTTTCACTTGGAAATTCTTCTAAGTGTGGAGTTTTGGAACTTTATAATATTCCTCTAAAATCAACCAAAGTACGAATTCCAATTTACTCACCTGTTATCAGGAGGAGAACCCAGTGCTGCATCTTTTAGCCCAGCACTGACCCTGAAAAGTAATTTTAACCGTACTTAGCAGTAACTTATATTTTCTTCCATAGGAATCCATTGTGTGGTTTTCAGCAGAAAAGTTTCAAAGTGTCGATTTTCACAAACTACAAATATTCCTAAAAATCGCCTGTATGACTTAAACGCATTCTTTCAACTGTTTACAGGAGATGCACCAGTGCTGGATCCAGGATCCAACACTGAGTAAGAAAAAGTAACGATAACAGTTTTTACCTTCTAAGTGAATTTCCTTCCATAGGATAACATTGGTGATTCTATGAGAATAAGTTTCTAAGGGGCACATTACGATACCCGGCGTAAAAAAATCCGCCAGGCATGGAAGCGGCAAAAATCCGCCCGCACACACCGCCTGAACACCGACCACGCCATTATGAGTACACAAACCGAAAACCGCCATCGGCGAAAAATCACACAAAATACCGCCCGCCAACGTCCGAGTCGGAGTCAAACCGCCCGCCACGGACGGAAACACGCACGACAACACAAAACCGCCCGCCCACACGGCCGACACACCGCACGTGAAATTACGATCGCACCGCCATGAGCGCGGAAAAACAACAAAAATACCGCCCGCCAGCGCAAACAACGCCGATGAGAATCGACACGGCAGAAGCCATGGCGCCCACGTACCTGCACAGAAACCATCCGCACACAAAACCAATAGCACACAACATGGCCAACAAGTCCACACAGCAAGGCACGCACAAATACACAAGCACAGTACACATCCCGAAAACACCTCCCGGACAAACAAAAAATACAAAGGCCAGAACCCCAGACACAACACACCTGAAAACAACAGACCATGAGGACACACCCACATAGGTGAGTACAAAAGCAGCACTCCCACAGACCACAACCCCTTGCTACATTGCAAACCAGAGAGGAGAGGAGAGGACACAGTGACACAGCAAGGACAGCAGCACACCACAGAAACGCACACATCACAACCACCACCACCAAACACCACCACCACCAAACACCACCACCACAAACCCCTGCACATTACACAACACACACCGCACCAGCACCACAAACACCATGGCACCACAAAGGATGCCCAAGTTCACGCCCATGGAGCTGACGGTCATGGTCGACGAGATCATCAAGGTGTACCCACAAATCTATGGGAACATGGTCCAGCACACACCACTAGCCACCAGAAACAGAATGTGGACCCGGATCGTAGACCAGGTCAATGCAGTCGGGACCCTGCCCAGGAACAGAGGTGAAATAAACAAACGTTGGAATGACGTAAAGAGCCTGGTCAAGAAGAAGGAGGGCAAAAACAGAGAGCTGGCTGCCGTCACTGGCGGAGGGAATCCCGCGCTCTTTAAGACCTTCAAAGCGTGGGAGGAGAAGGTGCGAGTCGTAATCCATCCGGAGATCCTCGCCGGATTAGCAGGGGGAGTGGAGGCTGGTAAGTACAAACTAATGTATACCAGCACACCGCTATGTACTCACATGCGCAACTACCATGCCACAGCTCCCAGGGACAAACACCCCCATGTCCAGCACACAATACACAACACATCACACACACATGCAACAGACACTACCACACACAGCCCAAACCGAACAACTGTAAGATGCGTGGGGACATGTGTACACTAAGCCAGCCACGTAACCACCAACAGGTCCCCAAATATGCCAGAAGCGCCACAACGAGCACCCACCACACCCATGTGTCCGCCACAGCTGCACCAACTGACAAGTAACAGGTAAGTGGCAGGAACACAAAGTGCAGTGGGTCGGAGGGGGACAGCTGAAGTACAACACCCACCAGGCCCCCACTCCCACAGACCAGCAAGGTGGAGCACTCCCCACACCCATGTGTCAGGCACAGCTGCACCAACCGACAAGTAACAGGTAAGTGGCAGGAACACAAAGTGCAGTGGGTGGGACGGTGGACAGCCCAAGTACAACACACACCAGGCCCCAGTCCCACAGCACAGCAAGGAGGAGCATCCCCACACCCCACACCCACGTGTCAGCCACCGCAGTGCACAACGACAGCCGAAAGGCAGACATCACGGTCCACAGCAATCGGTGTCAGTGGGTGTACAGCCACCCCACGACCCACTACACCCCCCACCCCCACAGACCTGCAACATGGAGCACCCCCGCTAAGAGCCATGTGGCATCCAGTACAGTGCACGCACGAACAACTTGCAGGTGGGAAACTGGACAGGGCTGGATTACTGGAGGCATGAGGACCATAACACCACCAACACATGGGACATGTCACGTAGCACACGAACACGCAGCACCGCCCACCGTCACGAACAAGTGAACAATGTGCACACGGACATGAACAGCAGACTCACACCCCACATGACCCATCACAGACATAGCAACACCCAAGGAGCCACGTCTGCATGCACAAGCCACACTGAACATAGTCCCACACGGCAGCCACTGTGCAACTCATCACACACAACCGAAACACCATTGAAGTCCTGTCCATGTAGCCCCTACTGCCTGTCAACCACACACCCCACAACTACGCCTATGTAAGACAAACAACACTAGACGCAACAGAGCGGAACAACAGAAATGCACACGAACACCACTGAACCCATCAAACACACAGACACACCATGCACATACAACATACCATCCATCCCATCCGTCAGCCCCAGTCTCATGAAAGGCATGTCATCCGCACAGCTGCCACACATACAGCAGTCACGCTAAGACACATGCCCATGACCAACCATGTGCCAGAAGTCAATTAAGCGCACGACACACTGTGAGCAACAACACACAACATGGGCCACACCCCCCGAGCACTGCAGTGATGCACATGGCACAGGGCAGCACGCACACCAAGGAGATGGGACAACTGCAATACGTTGGCTGGCACACAACTATCACTCACTCATAACGATGCGTCCAATGCCATGTCCAGTAACCACAACAGACAGCAAATATGCAGGGCATGTCAGGCATGCACACACCTCAGACCATGCACTGTCATGCTGCCACAACACATGTCACGTTCGGCACCCATGGCTCACAGCATGTACCCCAAAAGCATATACCCTCCCAAATGCGAATCTGGGGCATGGCCCCCATGTTGCCATATGCGTTCCTAAGCGTTCCATTTGAACCCCAAAAGCAAAGTACAAACCAGACCCAGGATGGGCCAGGAGCCCGCATACACCAGAGTCACAATGAGTAGGGGCAAAGCAACACACCCATCGGCATGGCCAATCCGTCCCATGCCACATGTGCACAGCACACAGTCCCATTGCCTAGCACACACACCTACAGATGCCACAGCCACACACTCGCCTCCGGGAAACCCATGTACGAGATTGCACGAACTGCCAATGTCAGACGACTAATACATACTTCGCCAGGTGCAACACAATAACAAATCTCATTCTCTCCACAGGTGACGAACTGCTGGATGCTGGGGATGGAGACAGCAGCCAGCACAGCCAGCCTACAAGCCCCCAACGAGGACACACGGATCTGGAGGATCTGTCCACCTCTTCGGACACGGACCACCAAGCTGGCCCATCTGGCGTGGCAGGGCCCAGCCGCTCCCCAGGACCCCTCCTACCCACCAACCCATCATCCAGGGATGCTGAACAGTCCCAGTCCCCTGCTGCCACTGTCGTTGCGGCCACACCCACGGTCATTGCGGCCACTACCACTGCCGCAACCGCCACCATCGCCGCACCGACCACCACCGCCTCCACCACCACCACGTCTTCGCTGGCACCAGCCCCAGCGCAGGTGGTGGCCCGGCCGACTGGATCCACCCTGGGAGCCACAGCGAGGACCGTGGTGAGCAATGTGGCTAGTGGGCAGGCCGGTGGCAGCAGGACTGGTAGGAGGAGCAGGGTCAGGGAAACGCCAGCCTCCCCTGGGAGCCATGCCCTGCCTCAAATGGCCAGAGTCCTTGGGGCCTATGAAGAGGCCCAAGGACAATGGGCCAGGTCTGCTACTGACACGCGGGAGGTGCTGGGGGTGCTGAGGTCCATGGACGCCCATATGGGCCAATTCGTGTCCCGTATGGACCAACTCGTGGACCTCATGGGCCAGCTGGTGGTGGCGGTGGGGTCACAGGCAAGGCCAGCAACACCACCTCCGCCACCACCTGCTAGGGCGCAGGCTCGGGCAGCAGTGTCCACTTCCCTGCGTCCACAGCCAGTGAGCACACCTCACCCACCACCAGCAGGTCGCCACCACACACCCCCTCCCAAACGTGGAAGGGGCCGTCCGAAGAGGAAACAGATCTCCCGGGAGGACTTCGCACGCTCCAGTCGCAAGTGAGGCAGCCAGCCAGCCTTCCGCCAGCCTTCCTTGACCAGCCACTGCATTGACTTGCTCTACGATCCCACTCCACACAGCCATCTGGATGGCATGTGTGTGTTGGACTATGGACATAGAACCAGTGGGTACACCCTGATCATCACGCAGCCATGACCGACAGCTCATTGTCACTGCACGCACCACTTTTGTCATCACCTTACACACAATCACATGTCACAGTTTGTAATAAATGCACCTTTTTCACTAACTGCTGTTTGTGCCCTGTGTCTTTATTGTACGGAATACAACGGCCACCTTGGGCGGAAAGGCACCTGATGCGTGGCATGGAAATGGAATCCGGAGGGCCTGTAGGGACCTAGGGGTGGGAGACAGAACAGGAGCACATTCAATGAGTGTGTCACACACCCATCACACAGTACATGTCAACAACTACAAGCAATGTACACACATCGCACAGAGCAATAGGGCACAATGCCACAGTCACCAACAGTGGCATACTACCCTGGCCATGGAGCGTTGACACACTGCACGCAGTGAACATACGGCCACCCTGACACAGCACACACACACCTGCATAGATACAGACACATCATCCGTCGTACATGGACACTCACCGTCAAGTGAAGTAGCGGGCGATGAGCTGCTGGCGCACATTCCCAGCTTCCTCCTCTCCGCTGTCCACCTCACTCGAGCTGTCCTGGTCTGCGGGCTGGGGCCCTGGTTGATCTCCGTCATCCACAATGAGGGGGATCTGCTTCCGAATGGCCAGATTGTGCAGCATGCAGCACGCCACCACTATCTGGCACACCTTCTCTGGGGAGTACGCCAGTGCACTCCCGGTGCGGTCCAGGCACCTGAACCTGGACTTGAGGAGGCCAAAGGTACGCTCGACCACACGTCTGGTCCTCCCATGTGCCTCATTGTATCGATCGTCTGCTGGGGTGCGAGGATTCCTCAATGGACTGAGCAGCCATGCCCCATTCGGATACGCAGAGTCACCTGGGTGTGAGGGACACAGAGAACCGTTGCTATTCCAACTGGACAGGGGACAGCATCGCACAACCAGCACGCTACACCACTCCACATACTCACCGACAATACAGCCACGATCCTGTTGCAGATTGGCCATCAGTCGTGGCAAGATGCTGTTGCGCATTATGTGTGCGTCATGGGCCGAGCCTGGAAACTTTGCACACACGTGGGTGATCACCATGTCCGCAAGGCACACCACTTGCACATTCAGGGAGTGCGTGTGCTTCCTGTTGCGGTACAGGTGCTCAGTGGCCTGTGGTGGAACAAGGCCAACATGAGTGCAGTCAATGGCTCCCACGACGTGTGGGATTCTGCCAAGGGCATAGAATGCACCCTTCACTGCCGCCAATTCACGAGCCCTGGGGAATCTGATGTACCTGTTCCGGTACAGCATCATGGCTGCCAGTACATCCCTCAGCACCTTGCTGAACATGGGCTGGGACATCCCTCCTCCACTGCCCACTGTGTGCTGGAATGACCCAGTGGCGAAGAAATGCATGGCGGCCATCACCTTAGCCGTGGGGGTGACAGCAGTCGGATACACCCTGCGGGGACGGAGATGGGGCTCTAACATGGCACACAGTCGATGCAGAGTTGGCCTGTCCAGCCGAAACTTCCTGATTACCTCTGTATCGTCCATGTCCGCCAGCAATTGGTATGGGCGGTCAATGTTCGGTCTCCGCCTGGGTTAAATGGCAGAGGACACATGTCAAAGCAACACGGCACATAGTAATTTCGCATACACATCACTGACATGACTGAGCAAGCACATGGGCCACAGCCCAGCTGTCAAGCTGGGACGGCACGGCCACAATACACTTACACAGGTCTCCCAACAATGGCAATGGCAAGTGAGACATACCACTGCCATGTGCATGCACATGGGGATCTAGGCCCCAATGACTTGCGGGGCGTGCTGATGGGGACTGACTGCATATTCGTCAAGCGGCAACGCCACGGCAACATGAGTGTCTGCTGAGCATGGTACTGCTTCCGAGGCTGGATGAGTATGGCACACGACGACGACGATGTGGGCACGGGCTGAGCGGCCAATACAAGTGGGACCTGTGGCACGAGGGGATATGAGACAGTAGTAGGTGTCAGCACTGCACCCTATGTACAGCACTGTACGGATCACAGCTCCCGAAACATTGACTGGTGTCCACATTGACAGCCCCATGCCAAGACGGCTGTGTGCTTGCAGTCACACGTCACAGGTGAGAGGTTACATTGCACGTGCCAGGTGGCAGTCGTACATAGTGGGAGCTGGCATGTGTGTGCATGTGTCTCCTGTTCAGGATCCACCAGATGGGCGCTGACTCTGTACTGACCATTGGACACAGCATGTTCCGTGGAAGGCTTGTGTGTGTGGGATGGTGGCACTGGATGTGCCTCCGTTGGGTGGGGGGCCATGCACAGGGCGGGTACGTCGATGATTGCGCATTGTTGGTCACGGTGGGTGCACCAGCTAAGATGTGTTGCCCTGTGTTCAATTCCTATGTCCGCATGATGATGGACTGTGGATGTGGGCAGACTACACATTGGTCGATGTGCTGTCTATATGCATGTGCCTTCACACCAGGCACAGCTGCCCCTGCACATGTGACCCCTGCTGGACTCGCTGCTGGGTCTGTGGAGCTGATGCACCTTCTGCGCGTGGGGCGGACAGCTCTCCTCACTTCCCTCATTGCGCATGTCATGTCTTTGCCGCAGGTGACATGGATCATGGAGGGCCCACATGTACGCGTGGGTAGGCTACACATGATTGTTCACTGGTCGCCACCCCCAGTCAGTGTTTCGAATGGGAAGGTAGTCGTGCTGGTGGTATGTTCGATGTGGCGGATGGGCGGGCCTAGGTGCGGGCTTACATTCCGGACATGGGGGTAGTTGGATTGGCGACTAGTTGCAGTACACACGGGACACGTCTCTTCCTTTCCACATCTGGGTCATCCCTTGTACTAACTGACAGTGATACAGTCATCTTCGCCCCAGCCCTCATGTCCTCCCCTCGCCCCCCAATATGCATGCTCACCTGCGAGGCTAGCGCTTGCACAGGCAGCCCCAAGCTCGCACCAGAGAGGGCAAGGAGTGTATGTGTGGGTCGAGTTGCACGAGTGGGCTGTCTCAGGGTATGATGTGTGGCGGGACGCCGTCCACCTGCGTGGTGCCCCAAATGGAGACCCGGCCTGCATGGACTATGCATCACAGTCTTCGCCTTCCGGATCCGCCACCTGCGACACCCAGTGGCTGTGGCTGCCCTTGCGGCCATGCCGCGTCCGTCTGTGGCTGATGGCCCACACATTCACTCTTTGGCCTCTCTGGGGAGGGCTCAGGGGTGGTGGCGCACGCGCTTGCACTTAGTCGCAATGGCATGTGGCGTGGTTGGTATGATGGGCAATGGATGGGATGGTGCGAGCCACCTCCCGTGACGTCAGTGCTGCTCGTGCTGTGGTGCGTCCCCCTACACTTCCATTTGACTTTTTGCCATGCTGGACGTTGAGGTTCTATTGCCTGCGTGATATGACCAGGAGGAGCGCGAGGAGACCTCTCACACACCATGCTCCACTGCCATCCCGTGCCCTGTATCGCCTGTGCGGATTGACTATGTTGGGGTTACACCTGGTCGACTGGGGCTGTGTGTGCCTTGTCAAGGGGCATGGCGGGCGCACAACAGGATCCAGCTTGTCCACAGAGGGTGGGCTGAGGTGCGCCTGGTACCGCTTTGTACGTGTGCCCGGCTGCTGTGCACACACGTGTTCACTCCCCCGACAGGTGTCCTCTCACAATGCCCAGGGTAGCGGTGGTGTACTGTTCATGAGCCCTCCCAACACGGCGTGCTCCAACTTGGCATGTGCGCATCTACCCGTCGCACCCACCCACCTGAG
The DNA here is from genome assembly GCA_963921515.1 of Calotriton arnoldi. Classification (NCBI taxonomy): domain Eukaryota; kingdom Metazoa; phylum Chordata; class Amphibia; order Caudata; family Salamandridae; genus Calotriton; species Calotriton arnoldi. The sequence continues at coordinate 720,043 of CAWUFW010003593.1, forward strand.
CACTGCGTCCATACGACTTCACACGACACATGTGTGTCATCCACAGTAGTGCTACTCATTTGCGTTGACATCCAATACCAGTGGACTACATGGTCATGTCACGACTGCCGTGTACTTCACATACTCTCATCCTCTCTCATTCGTACTTGTGAAATGAGTCAGCGGAGACAGTTCTGGTTTCAAACATTATATTGAGTCTTCTGTCCTCTGTGATGCAGTATAGTGGACACTACTGGCAGCGGAATACATGTTGAGGATATACTGAGCATGATTACAAATGGGATAGGGTGTGGGGTTACATCTGCTTGGCCAAGGCTGTGCTAATGTACATTTACGTATAGCTGCGGAGCTGCGGACTTTGACACAGACGGTATACATGTAGCCTACCAGACCGCTCGGCATCATGGGCACAGTCCATCTCAGTTCCATGTGACAGGTTTGCTGCGGTTGTTCCTCATGCACGCGTGCATGTGAGATGACATCAGGGCATGTGCTTGCGTGCATGCAGCGGCGTGCCACTTGTTGTTGCACTGTGGTGGTTACTGGACATGTCACAGTCACTGGGGTCGTGTTGTTGTTGTATGCACTTGTCGTCCATGCAAAGGTCCTGGTATGGGATTCCCGGGGCGGGGGTGGGAGGGGTGCAGCACCCACAGACTCCAGGCGACCTATTCATGTCCACTGAGCGGTGTGTGTGTCCATGTGCGCTGGATCCATGTCGTGTCCTGGTTGTTCGTGCAGTTCCGTCCATGTGGGTGCGATGCACAGAGCCCATGCCACTGCCTCCCACGATGCATGCGGTGTTCCTGGATGTGATGGGGAACAGTGTGCATGTCCCGGTCATATCCGATGTCATGGCGATGTCGTTGATGGTGTGGTTACAGTTGCCGGTCGTTTGGTATGGCTGTTGTGGTGGTGACTGGCCAGTCCGTGCGGAAGCTGAGCATGGGTGCGGGGTTGGACTTCATAGGTCACTCGGGGAACCTGCGTTGTGGTCCGACGTATTTACAGGTTGACAGGTATGCGATGCCGTCCAGCAGGGCTTCCATGTCATTGGTGGTGTACATGTTTGCCAGCCAATGAAGCGGATGGTGGCTGTCAAGGTGTTGTTCGTAGGTTGTCCCTTGGAGGACCATGATGGGGCATGCTGGGTGACATTCGATGTAGCTGTTCTCGATGATCCGTCGTGTGGAGGCACAGTGGTTCCATTTCAGTGCGCGTGCGATGTTGGCCACATACGCCATGCCCCCATAGGCAGAGCAGGCCCTGTCGTGTGCGTCCAGAGGGAGGAGTAGTGGTAGCAGGTCCGCCTTCAGACATGCCGGGTTGGAGAGGCATATCTCGACTGGATGCTGGTAGGGACACCTCCGACAGTAGAAGACGGGCATGACGCAGCTGAACAATGTGATGCGGTAAGTCAGTCGGTAACTTACGTTCAGCAGGGACAGGAGATCGCATCCCAATGTATGTATCATGCTGGTTTGGTACAGCTTGAGCTCTTCGGCGTAGTTGGGTAGGTGTGTTGCGGTTGCCATTTCGCAGCGGTTCGTAGAGGTGGCGTGCTCCGGCTGTGTGTGCAGTCTGCAATGTGCACGCTCCGGGGTTGCTGTGAGCTCTGTGTAGTCGTGGGGAGACAGGACTTGTGTTCTGTTGGCTTGTTTGGAGGACACGGGCCCTCTTCCCACATGCTTCTCAGACAGTTCAAGGTCGGTGCTGTGTGACTCCTTCCAATTAACTTGCATGTGGCCGACATGGGGAGTGTTTTCTTCTTTCTTCCCCGTCCGTTGTGTGCTTCTGTGATATGCGCTATCTGCCGTGTGGTCGGTCTCCTCGGCATGCCTGTGTTGGTCTATTCTTGGACAATGGCTGTATTCACCGGCTTCTGTCGTAGGGCTGTGGTTTCGGTGTTGGAATGGAAGGTCATTCAGTGCTGTCTGCTCTCCCTTGTGTGGGCGGCAGGCTGCCTTTCCGCTCTGCGTTGGGCCTTGTGTGTGGATGTAATTCTTGGGCCACCTGTTGTCGGTCCCCGGGTTCTTTGGTGTTCCGTTTCATGTGTCTTGTTCATATGTGCAGGGTGGTATGGGTTTTTCAGTGTGGTACTGGCGTTCCTCTTCCCGAAGGAGCCCTGCTTCTCCCTAGTTGGTGTTGCCGCCGCTGTGTGCTTCGCCATGTTTGTTACACTGGGGTGTGTCCTGCTGTTGCGTGACTTCACTGACATGTGTGCGTCGTTTGTGTGGCGTTGGGTGTTGTCCGTGAATTGGGCGTTGGGGACATGTCTGTGGCCGGCCTGTCACGTGTCATGTGCGTTTGGGGTGGGGCTGGTGTGTGTGCTGCTTGGTTGTGTCCCTGTGTCTGTGTGCGACGCATGCATGGCGCTGCGGTTGGCCTCTGCGTTGTGCGCATGTGTGGCGGCGTCATCGGCGCTTTGGGGCCGTGACGGGGTGGTTGGTTCCTAGTCCCAGGTGGTGTGTACACATGTGTTCCGCGATGTTAGGATTTGGCCTGTGTGTCATATGTGGATGCAATGGTGGATGTGTAGTGTGCACGCGCTGGTAGGGGGTTGTCCGCTTTTTCCACCCTTGCACTGTGTGCGCTGTTTGCGTGCACTTGTTGTGTGTGTGCCTACCTGCGTCTCCGCGGTACGTTGCGTCCTTGGTGGTGCATCAGCAGAAGCATGGGAAGGGCCTGCAGTGCTGGATTCATGCCCGGGGTGCCGCTTCTTCGTTGTCCGTGCTCTGCGTCCGTGTTTCCGCCTCTCTTTCACGTGCGGTGTCTCTTTGCCGTGGGAGCCGTTTGTTTGCGGCATCGTAATTTATGCGCCGGGCGGGACGTGTTTCGTCCGGACGGTGTGTGTCAGTTGTACTGCGCCGCTACGTGTGCGGGCGCACTTTGATGGCGGACGGTGTTGCTGGCTTGCCGGCGGTGTTTGGCCTGCTTTTCGCATCGTAATTGGGCGGGCGTGTGGACTGCTGCGTGCTGGCGGTAACTGGTGGTTTTTGCATCCGCCAGCACGGCGGTAGTGCTTCCGCCCGCCATCGTAATGGGCCCCTAAGTGTCAACTTTTAAAGTACAATAATATTCCTTAAAAATCACGACTGAAACCAAAACGCTTTTACTCAACTGTTTACAGGAGATGTTCCAGGACTGAATCTAGGATCCAGTCCTGTGGTTAGAAAAGTAATCCATAAAGTAACTAATTGCATTTAACTAGAAATTCACATTGAGCTGAATGTTGCATTGTGTTTGAAAATGTGTTGCCCATTGCAACAACTGTAACTACTGTACTTAAAAGTCTATTGCCTATGTGCAAAGTATTTAAACTAAAGTAATTCATTCTGAGAAAGTATTTTTTGTAATGTAATGTATAATGTAATTACAATGTAATTTAAAAAATAAAATCTGTAAAAAAAAATTGTTTCTGAAAATGTAATAAATCAGTATGAAAAAATTTATATAACAATTAATACATTTAAAAATTGTCATTTACAAAACCTTTGAAATTCACTGAAAAAACCGTAGGTTTCAGACATGTTATAGTTACAAATTAGCATTTAAAAAACCTTTGAAATTCACTGAAAAAACCATAGGTTTCAGGGACGTTATAGTTACAAATTAGCATTTACAAAACCTTTGAAATTCACTGAAAAAACCATAGGTTTTAGGGACAGTTATAGTTAGTTGGACATTGCACTCGTACAAAACCCGTGAAATTCCCCGTTATAGTTAGTCCAGCTAACTATAACTCGCGCCCCGCAATGCACTGCTGATGACGTCACATATTACATCACTCATGACATGGTCAGTGACATCACTGATGACATCACTGATGACATCTCAAATGACATCACTGATGACATCATCCACGTGATAATTTCATGCATCTTCTCACACCCTAATATAACCTTTGATACACCCACTCTAAATTACAGACTGCCATTCGCAAAACCATAGACACTCCAACACCAATAACTACATACCCACTCACTGATTCTTAGGTCTACGCACACATCCACTCACTCACCCGTACAGTCACTCATACTTACGGTCACTCAGTACAGGACTATCATATGCACTCATACTCCTATATAGACACTCAAACACCGCCACTCATCCATAGAGGTACTCACACACCTAGTCAGTCATGCAAATAATTTAACACACTACCATTTACTCACCTATACAGTTATACACACACCAGCTCACTTACTCATACAAATACTAGCACATTCTTACGCTCTTATACAATCACTGATACAAGCACACACTCATCCATACAGCCACTATCACAATCACTCACTCTCGCTTATAGCTATTTATATACTCCAACACACATATATACTGCCTTTCACATATGTAGTTACTCACACATGTACCACTGGGACATACATTCACTCACTAACACACTCTTACACACACTTACCCACCCATACAGTCTATCACAGATGCACTCTTGAAACCATCCACCCAGTGAATCACCCACTCACACATCTATGCAGAGAGTCGCACACACCCCTCCCACACAAACACTCAGGCACCCATACAGATACTCACACAAGCATTCAATAACTCATATAGACACTCATGTAGCTATTCACAAACACATGCAGCCACTTACACAGCAACAGACAGACGGATACAGACATTCACCCAGTTTAGTCACTAACCCATGCATTCAGTAAGATACGTTAAATCACTCACTTATACAGTCAGTCACGCACCTACTAAATCATCCATACAGACACTTACACACCCACTCTTTCTTCAATACGTCTTTTCCTTTATATATTAAAAATATTTAAACTTTACAGAAACACACAGTCACTGGATGATGTCATCAGTGATGTCATTTGAGATGTCATCAGTGATGTCATCAGTGATGTCACTGACCATGTCATGAGTGATGTAATATGTGACGTCATCAGCAGTGCATTGCGGGGGCGCGAGTTATAGTTAGCTGGACTAACTATAACGAGGGAATTTCACGGGTTTTGTACGAGTGCAATGTCCAACTAACTATAACTGTCCCTAAAACCTATGGTTTTTTCAGTGAATTTCAAAGGTTTTGTAAATGCTAATTTGTAACTATAACGTCCCTGAAACCTATGGTTTTTTCAGTGAATTTCAAAGGTTTTTTAAATGCTAATTTGTAACTATAACATGTCTGAAACCTACGGTTTTTCAGTGAATATATATATATATATATATATAACCCTTTCTGAGGCTGGCACATCAATGTCATGGATGCAGGACACAGTGTTATATAGGTGACTGGTGGCAGACTACATCTATTCCCAACTTAATTTCAAGAATAATAAACAGGGTCCACAAATTGTCCACATAGTCAGGGGTTTCCAGATATAGTCTTTTGTTTTTGTGATGGAAGAGGAGTTGATTATCAGTTGTATTTCACACTTTCATGGATGGGTTGCAAATTTCCTTGTCACAGTTGTTAATCACTCTCTTACTGCATGTCCTGGTTTCCAGTGCCTGAGGAGTCTGATGACATTTGTGCAACAAGGGTATGGAAGTCCCACTGTCATACTTGTGACTCTTTTCTCAGTGGAGTTTCTCCTCTGTTAGCAGTCTCAGGGCTGTCCACTGGTTGTTTTAGCTTTTGAAAAGAGATACATTGCAGGTAACACTTTCTTAGCCTTGCAATATGGTTAGTGTAGAGCTTTTGGACTCTGCAAGGGGTGCTTTAAAACATTGTCCAGGATTTGCCCCAGGGTGTCCTCTTCAAATCAACATAACGCACTTGACCTGAAGGTCTACTGGTTGGTATCACCATATTGTAGTTCTTCTCTTGATGCTGTTGGCTTCCTGAGATGTCAGGAGTGGTTGGGTACCATTGTGGTGCCACAAGCATTGTGTCTCTGAATAAGAGAAATGCGGGAGCCCACTAAGGGCCTGATCTATTGGCTTCAGATTCAGGCACTCTTTCAAGACTCTTTGCATTATGTGTAAATACCGAGGTGTGCTAGCTCTAATATATTTAGGAGAGAAAACCCAAACACATAAAAGATCTAGGCTGTCCTTTCTAGCCTGCTCTCCTAATGTATATTTGACCTGTATCAGAGGCAGTAATAGGTTGTCCATAGAGTGTCTGCTCTGTGGAATGCTTTACCGGTGCCATCTAATTATGTAATGATTTATTATAATTAGTAAAATAGTTATTGTGAGAATGTGGAATATTAGCTGGGGTGGATGGTACTCCACAACAGTAATAACATTGCTATCCTTGTAAGGTTGAGTCAAGCCTTCAGTAATTTAAACCGGAACTCAACCCCTGGTAGATGTAGCACAGAGCCCACTGGCTTAACTTAAGAAAATGTGTAAAGCATTTAAATATACCAAAACAGTTAAAAAGTCAAAAACACAACACAATAAAAATCCCACTCAAATTTATACAAATAGAGAATAATTTATTGAACAACATTACACCACAACCACAAAAATCCAATAAGGGGAACCGGAGATTTGAATTTTTAAAGTCTTAAATGAAAATAACACCAAAAAGCGTTAATCACCAACCGTGGTCATTGGGTTGAGCTTGAGTGGTACATAGGCGTGATTTAAGGCCAACCATGATGGAGTGCAGGTTGGATACAGAAACCAGATTTGTCCCAGTCATACATTTTACCTTCTGACTTAGGGTCTGTGAGGAAACTGAGCTATTGGTTGTGCAGGATGTGAGGCATGTGCAAGCAACAGGTCTACAATTACCACCTCACTTGGAACCAAGCACCCTATAGTAGTGCTTGAGTCTTTCAGGGTAGCCAAGCAGATCAATCTAAGTCCTACTCAGGGGAGGTGGTGTGGGGTAGTAATCACGATTCGCTGGCATGCAATACTAACACTCAATAAATGCTTGTCCAGTCAGTGCTTTTTCTTTAGAAAAGGAAAAGCACAATTATTACACACACACTACCTAATACTATGCATTCATTTACAATTATACATAAGGGTGTTGGAGATACATATACTTTACATCTGACACCTAAAGGGTCATGACCCCAAAAATCACAGCACCCCCTTCCTATACCATATAGCACATAACCATAAAGATGCTTGTCCCCTTAAAACAAGCAGGCCTAGTGGCTTTATCAGTGTGACCACAGAGATCAAAATCTCATGCTATAATGCATCTCTCTAACACTGGCTCCAGTAAGAACAATTTATCTGCAATCTTAATAAACATTGCAGCCATGTGCATCAATTATAATAGGTAAAGCATTGCAGCCTTTCTTGAAAAATCAATACTATCAGTAATAACAACGCATTTAAATAAAACGCTGTACAGCAACAATACATGAGTCTGTGTCTTTCTTTAAGCAACTTATGCCACAAACATGTAGCCATAACACCAACCAACAGAGGTCGCTACACACCCAGGCTGTATAGCAAAAGTTCCAGCTTTGGGAATTTTCAAACTTAGACTGAAAAACTTTCTTTGGGGGGTAACTGCTGCACTCCTGCAGCCCCCAACACTCTCTTTTTGCCATCCTGGGACCACCACATCAAGGAAAAGCGTCTGGGTGAGAATCACCCCGCAAGGCTTATGAGGGTGCTCTGGCGAGGGAGTGTGCATAGAAAATGAGTGGCTCTAGCTGTGGCTTGTCTTGTCATGGCACTGGGCTTCTGCCCCATGTTCTTCTTTCGTTTTTGCTAATCATAATTGGGGAGCCTGTCCCCACTCAGGCACTCTGACTTGTGTTTACTTTAGGGACAGCACTGGGAGCCCACCCCCAGCTACCCCACTGGATCCCTGCCCGGCCAGCATCCATGTTTGCCAGTGCGGAAGCCAGCAACTGACTTCCCCCCCTGCCCGCTCCATGTGACCAGATTGTTCCTGTTGCAGTGGCTGCCCCGCTCCCCTTGGACATGGTGAACGGGGCAGTGGCTGCCCTGCTTCTCCTGGACACAGGCATGGGGAGCAAGGCCACTGCCATTGGGGGCACGAAGATGGAGTACATGGCCCCTTACTTCTTTTCTTGGGGGCGTGATGGCGCTTCCCCTCCTGTGGGGTCCTTTCTTCTTTCCTGAGGGGGAGGGCATGATGGCGCTCCCCTTCTTTCTTGGTGAGGGCCCAGAGATGGGGTCCCTGGCCTTCCTTTAGCATAAAACAGCCCAGGGGTTAGGGGTTGGGATCCCTGGGCCTCAAGAACTCTGGGGAAGGGGCCCCATGTAGGCCCCTTTCCAAGCTCATTAATGTTTAATGCTGCTCATGTTGACACCGGGTCCTGGCTCACCCTGGGGGCTTCTGAAGGGCGGTGCAGCCTAGCTCCAAGCGCTCTGTTTTCTCAGCTGGGGGAGGGTGAAAAGTCTAATCCTTTCCCTGTTCATATCTCAGTTTGCTCCTGGTGGTGATCTCTAGTCACCTGGAGCCTTTTCTACCAGACTCCTGGCCTCTAAGGTGGGACACTTTGGAGGGAGCTGGTTCCACTGGATCCCTGCACTAACCTTTCTCCTTTGTCTTGTCCTCTGGTGCTCCTCTGCTCTTGGTTTGGGGCAGAAGTCCAGTTCTTCCCCCAACTGGTCCTTAGGGGATATAAAGAGACCAGCTTCCATGGTCCTGGACAGACCCTCTAGTCCTAGGATACACTGTAGTCAGAAACCTTAGTCCATTAGGGGGCTTGTCCTTCCAGTTGTCCATGGTACTGCTGCTGTCCCGTTCCAGTGCCCAACTTCAACAAGAACCCTCTCTCACTTGTTCAACAGTTTTTAAATATGGGTGGAAGGTTCTAGAAGCCAGGCACCCCTGACCAATCCTATGGTGCCACATCTCCTCTCCACATCTATCCAACACTCCTGCACAGCATGCTGGGACAATTTAAGATGGCACCATCAAGAAGTCATTGTTCACATCTTCTCTGGGGTCTCAGCTCCGCCCCTCACTGACATCGCAACCAGGTCCTTTCCCATGAAACTTCAAATAGGACCCCCCTCCTGTGTTATCTCCAGAGATCTTGGTTGCTCCTTTGTTCAGTGGGCCTGGGCTGTCCCAACCCTGGTACAGTGTGACATCTAATTAACAGATGCAGATTCTCTTCCCCACCATTTCCTCCTCTGTAGCTGAGTAAAGCACTTTTAATTACTCCTTTTGTGTGGGCAGGCCTTTGTTCCCTTTGCTGGCCCAACAGAGTGAAAAATGTCCTGGACTCTGATTCTGAGCCAAAGAAATACGAAAATTCCGGATGACCCATATGGTGTACTTTTATCTGCTTGGGATTTACATAATCAATCTTGACACACATGTTTCACGCAAGTTGGATATCTTGTAAGCCAAAGGGAAGCATACTCTAAGTCAGATTTCCTACATATGTATAGTAAAGTGTCACTGCAGACAAAATAGTAAACCATACTGACTTTCCTATGAGTGTCCAGTAATATTATAGGCCCTACCCAAGTCAATATCTAATCCTGCAGAGTCCCCTCTGTGCCAGGCCACCTGTGCACAGTTACTGGGTTGTGCATGATGGTAGTCTTACATGCTCAGCCCTTACTTGTGTTCACACGAGTATGCACACAGATATGCAAAAGTGTTTATATGTAAACGGCCAAATGCCCCTTACCCTTGCTGCTTCAAAGTGACTACCCTGTCACACGCAGCAGCCTTATCTTTAAAAGGCAGACACTGGCGGAAAACATTCACAGTCCATTTACCATATGATTACTGTGGGTGAGACATCATTTGTGACATTTACCCCAGGTAAAAAGTCCAAAATCACGGGATCCAAATGGCTAATATCAATCCAGGTGGATTAAATTGGAAAAAAAAACATTTCTGTACAGGCTGTGAAATGGAAGTCAAAAATCCTGAGCTGGCCATGGCAGAAGGTTAAAGCCGAGAAGGGCTCCACTAGGCCGGGTAGGCATCGGACAAGATTCCAATGAAGCAGCTTTCTTTAGCCAGGACAGCTCTGAGCTGGGAAAATTCAAAGAAAGGTCTCTCACGATCCAGATACTTTGGGGCCTTCATCTGCTGAAGATTTTTACCTTTGGACTTAGTCACTTGTTTGGAACTTGGATTCCTCTAGCGCGGTAGGCGGAAAGCTGTAGCCAAACAGGGCTCCATGAGGCCAGATATCCACTTCGCAACATTCCCGCTGAAACTGATTTATTGCTGTGGAAAAGCTCAGAGCCGGAACTACCTAAATCTTTGGCTCAGATTGACTTGGCAGACTTGTCACAGTCCTCTTGAAGTCTTTGGAGCCAAAAAGTTTCTAAGTCCCAGGTTTCTCAGTGTGTCAACAGGAGAACACTTTGACACAGTCAAGGGTCTCAGGACCTCAGGAACAGTACTTGGGGGTCAGGACTCACTCCAGTAGAAGCCACAAGCAGGGTCCAGAACAGTTCAAATTGGAACTAGTTAGCTGGGCTCTTCAGGAAAAGGTCTTCTACCAGATTGCTGTGTTTTTGTAGGTTAACAGGAGGTCAGCCAACTGACCCCTGGAGTCCACTTCTTTATCCTTCGTACAAGTGGAAGCATGTCAAGCCTTTTAAGATCTCCTCACAGATTTCAACAGCAGGGACACTCCCTTTTTCTGTCTTTTACAGGTCCAATTGTCTTCTGAAGAGGGTGCAGAGAGATACATTCACATCTGGCACTTGTCCATGGGTGGTGATGACTCTTGGCACCTCCCTAACCAAAGGGGAAAGGGTCCCAGGGGTAACCCTACCCAGTTTTGAAGCAGATACTGTGTGCCCTACTGCAAAAATTCCAAACTGACCCTCCCCACACTAATCCAACATGGTAGGACCTTTCTTCCCCTGAGCAGAGCTCCTGTGCCCACCCTAGAGGTGTGGCCAGGCCAAAATGAGCAACCCTTTCTCTGTGGTGAATCAAAATTGATTCTGGGGACAGCTGCTATCCCAGTATTATTGGTGCCTGGTTCACTATAGGGACAAATGCGGGGACAGGCACCAGGTGTTAGCTACACCTGCCTGTGACAGGGTAGTCCCTTTGAAGTAAACGATGTTCCTGGACACAGCCCAGATGGTCATTCTGTCAGAGGAACAGAGCACCTCCCCACACTCAAGGACTTTGTCTCAGCTCTGGGATCAAGTTCATATCTCATCAAATGGGCTATTCAGCTCCTGGGTGACACATGGAAGCTCATGCAAATGGTTTCTAGAGGCTTTGGGCTGGTAAAATGTGACTTTTTAAAAGTACCTTTTGTAAAATATATGGTACAAATCTGACTTTTCCAGTAACTGGACTTGCAATAAATATTTTTTTAAAGTTCAAGAATTAACTTTGTAGCTGGTCCGTATTTAATTTTACTAGTATATACTATCCGTGGGCAATGAACTCTGCTCCGCTAGCGGAGGTTGCGGAGATTTGCTAACTACGCATTACATTGAAAACACGGAATTCATGCAAAAACTTCGAATCCGCCACGTAGCGGAGTTTGCTACTGCACCCACAACCCTTTGATAAAACAACTTTACCTTTACATGCTAAAAAGCATAAACCAATTCACAAAAGTGAGCTTTGAAAAATATCAGGCATTGAGAGAAGTGATGATTTTGGGGTCCCCCCTAACCTAGGGGGAGGACCAAGCAGATGCCTTGAACACAAAGAGCATATCATGCTGAACGATTCGGTGGTGGTCCCATCCTCCTAGGACCACCCCAAGGAAAGTTATGGGCAAAAATACAATGCCAACCAAAGGCCCAGCAAAGCATTATGGGGCGAGATTCTAGAGTGCAGTGAATATTATAGTATTAGCTCTCAGCTGAGCCGGGAGAGCCGCTGCCGCTTGAGGAATGTTTTGATATTGGATACTAAAATATTAACTGCACTCTAGAATCTCGTCACTGACTAGTCTTAGCCAGCCTGCCACCACCAGACATATTTATTACCTCATGGGGTGAGCACCAGCGCTCTCAGAGGCCAGGACAGAGCCTGCTCTGGCCAGCGGTGCTTCACACCTCCTCCGGGCGGGAGGGCCTGCCAAGGAGGGAAGCTTCAAAGGTGATACCGCCTTTGAAATGCAACCCAGACATCTCCAGATAGTGGAGGATGTCAACCCCCCTTTCCTGCTCCCCCTTTGGCAGGAGGACAGGTGGGAAAATTAGTAGGATTTGGAGGTGTGCCCACATTCAACCAGCACCACCCCTAAGGTGGGACAGGTGATGTAGACACTACTTTTCCAATTCCTCCATCTTGTGATGGTAGCAAATCAACCTATCAGGGCTATGGTAGTGTCCCTTCCCACAGGAAGTGATCATTTAGAGGGTGTAGACAGCCTATAGGTAGGTAGCCTATTGGCTACTACCTGTTACCCCCTTTAATGCCCCTAAATTGTATAATTAGGTGGCATTCCCGGACCCTGAACTTAGACTCGACGGACGTAAGAAGAGCAATGGACAAAGAAGAGCTGCTGGCTCGAGAACCAAACCCCTGCTGCAGAAAATTGGCACCAAACCCTGCCTGCTGCTTTCAGGACTCAACAATTGTTGAGCACCTCCAGCCGTCGACCAATTGCAGAGAACCTCCATTGGAGTAGAGAAGCTACTACCCTGTAGTCTGCAGGCACCAAACCATGAAGTCCTGTTTTACGAACTGCTGCTCCCCGGCGACTCTGATGCAGCACCCAAGCCAAAAGAGGTACATGAGCTCCAGAGCGTCAAATCTGTCCCACCACCAAGTGAGAGAGCACCAGGACTTACCGGAGACGTTCAGTGCCCATTCCCTGGGTACCAGACCCCATACACTGAAGAAAGAGAAGTAAGAGTCCTATACGGATTCCATATACCCAGAATGCAGACACACATTGAGGAACTTTGAGACCCCTGAGACCCACTCTATGAGTGGCCCAACTGTCCCTGAATTGTCCCTGCAACCTGCCATCCCTTGACCGCAAGGACCATCTCGGCACACAACGCTTGGCTGCCCTATCTGCTCCGCACCCAGCCCGCCCGGCCTGGCTATCGACAAACCAGCTGTGCTCTCGTGGTCCTGAGGCCCTTGCAACCTTTTCCCTTGAGTCAGACGCCCCGGACTTACCTGTAAGTCCCTCTGGGCAGGGTGTTTTCAGGTGGCCCCCTTCTTCGTAGAGCGCTGACTACCAACAATCTCAGCACCCTGCTTCCAGTCAAATACGGGATGCTCCTGATCTTCTCCTACTGGAACATTGGATCTGGCCCTGCTACCTACCTAAACCCAGAAGGTGAGCCTCGAGAACCCACTATGTGATTTTATATGCCGTTTCCTATTTTCTCCTATTTACTTCTATTGTGTGTAATTGCGCACAAGAGTGATTTATTTCGTGAACTTTGAAAATTCATAACTTAAAAAGTACTAAGAACGAAGTTCTTGGTCTGAAAAATTATATAAAAAGCAATGTCATTTTTACAAATTGGTCTCGTATTTATTCTTGAGTGTGTGGCTCATTTATTGTCTTTGTGAGCACAATAAATGCTTAGCACTACCCTCAGAGAAGCCTGACTACTCACCCACACTACCACAAAAAGAGCATTGGTATTATCCACTTTTGCCTCTGTATACCAGTAAGGGATCCGTGGACTCTCTGCACAGTGTAGTTTGTTTTATGACACTATATAGAGAGCCAGCCTCCTACACGTATTCTTTGTAATAATTTGAGTCACACTATAAATTGAATAAGCAGAGTCAGCCAGAGATGATTTCATTTAAAGAATTAAGAATGGAATATTTAGAAGACAATATTTATTAGCTCAGTTCTGTAAATGTGATTGGAATAATATTGTACCACTGATATCATAGTTCAATACAGTGTCAGAATCATTTCCAAAGCTTTAAGGTTTAGTAGTCAGGTACGCACGTGGACTAGAAGTGGGCAAAGGACCCATAATTCTAGTGAGAATTATGGATTTTATGCGTATTACATGCAGGTGTCTTTCCTCATGCATATAAGGAACTTTCCAATGCTTTTTGTTACGAGATCCCTGCTTTCATCATCTGTTAGTGAGTATAAACTAGGGGTGGGCGTAACTGGTGTAATTCTCTCTAGCCTAATTACTCCTAATTATCACAAAATTACTTGCAATTATGCGTAATTGTGTGAGAAGCATAATCCAGCATTTAGATCTATTTTCCCAGTGAAAAATGTACCATTGTGCCCATCTTTGCTATAAGAAAATTGCTCTAAATGCTAAAGGACACGAACAGCAATTGCCAGCAGCAGCTCACTCTCTCTTGGTTTGTTGTCCCTGTGCTGCTTAGGGTTTTAAGTCCAAATTACTCTTAATTATTCAAACTGCCATAGTCGCGTAATTTCGCATCACAAGCTTAAAGGGTAATTATTGAAATTACTCCAGTGCAATTGAAATTTATCTCGGGCCTAGCATAAATTATTTTTCATACGCTTTGCCCACAACTACCCATAGTCCTAGTTCTCTGCTGCATGATAAAGGTCGCAAGGACACTGCACACATCCGGTTTCACATTTCTCACACACCATTTATACTCAAGCCTACTCACCCACGAGAGAACGCTATACTGCCGGCATAATCGTAAGGAAAAAGAAAATTACACGCAGTAAAATAGTCTAATAATCACGATTTACAAGATAACTGCATAATAAAAAATACGCATGCAATTATATAGAATTAGATCATATATTTGTGGGTAATTGATTACAAAATCCAACCAGGAAGTGCTCAAATTCCTTTTTAGGTCAAGCCCTGAGCCAGCGAGCAAGCGCTGCTCTGGGGTTGATCTGTGGTAGTAGAGTACGGGAGAGAAGCCACGCCCACTCCCCGCCCACTTTTTCATTGGTTTGTGTCTTTGTCCTTTCTAAATGCTGCCTTCCGATTGGTTTATAGGCTGTTAGTCCCTCCTTATGACGGCCATGTCGTCATTTGTAACCTTCCATGGCTACTGTCCCCTTTACTTCAAGTGTTAAGCGGTATGTGTTATTTAGATTGTGAGCACTTTTTTCTTTAATGAGGTTCTCTTACTGCCTATGCCTTCTTGCCCCCCCCGCACTCCCGTTGTTCGTGCCTTCTCGCCCCCCTGCCCGCCCGCACTCCTGTTTGCAATGCAATAGGTCTCGGATGGAGGTGCGCGTGTGTCCTGTGCAGAGCTGCGCACATCACTGGGACTAGACTTAAAGATATCACCAGATATTTATTTTCATTTTACAGATTCCTGTTTCTCTTACATAGAAAACATTTTCCTTTGTTGCAAAGATTTACATTATGTAGAGTCTGTGAAACACCAGAGCATATTAAAAGGGTAATCACTCATTAATTTTTAAGGATGGTGCATTTTGTGAGGGTCTTAGGGTTTCTCAGTGCTTCAACAAGTGATACATATTACTACAAGCCATCTCAACTGAACAGATTTAATCAGAGTGGGGCAAGTTAAAGGCTGAAGCTACCCTGTCCGAATTTTAACCGAGTAACTGACCGCACATCTCTGCAGCAGTTGCGCAAATCCACTGAGCTTTCTTGCCAGCAAGAATGGAAAGCAAACACCAGACCCTGCACACTTTAGAACATGCATGTCAACAGTATCTCTCTCTCACACATACACAACTTTGAAATCGAACTGCTTCCCCCATCCCAGACCCCCGACACCTACTACCTGCAAGCAGTTTTAAAAAAATTGACTCCGAGGGTGGCCTACTGAAGTGGAGCATGAGAGAGTAACTGCTAGCTTGTCTCGTCCAGGTCAGTGGCTGTATGTTGGCCTGTGACGGCACGGATAGAGACGAACACACACATGTATGATCACTTATACATGTGTCTTGGGGTCCCTTTATGTCTGTTGTGCCTCAGCTCATCGCCTCTTGAGTCTCCCTGGCCACACAACACTCTCAACACACAGATTCCAACTGTACATGATGGTAGCCAAGTATAGTGTGACCAGCCATGTAACCTGCCCTTATGGCCTTCGGCCATGTCTGGCTCATATGTGCATAATTACTTTTCTTTAATGCAGTTTTATATAGCGCAAACTTGTCCCTATGGCATTAAAGCGCTTTACATGCGAAGCAGACGTTTTATACAAAAGCGTACTTTGATGGCACAGGGAAATTAAGTGATTTCCCAGAATCACAGGTTGTTGAGCCGTCGCCGGGATTTAACCTCCCCATGCCATTAAGACAAACAAGCATCTGCAATACAATAGATCTCGCATTTATGCGAGTTTGAGCTACTGGCAGTGTAAATGACAATGCCTTTTATTTATGTTTTGGTTTTAAAAACATAAATAAAAGGCATTGCCAATTACAATGCCAATAGCTAAAACTCTCGCAAATGAGGACGGGAAGCAGGAAGAAGACGAGCGGGAGCCCACCCCGCGTCGCCGTCACACCCCACGTCACCGTTGGAGAGCCAAAACAGGAAGAGGACGAGCGGGAGCCCACCCCGCGCCACCGGCTCACCCTGCATCCCGGCTAGGCGTCCGAGCGGCAGGGAGGAGCAGCAGGTTGCCGCCGACACCGGCAGGGCTGCTGAAGTGAGCGACAGACGCGGTGAGCAGGTGAGGGGGGCGCCTACGCCAGGTTGGGGCACACTCACTGCACGTAGGAGCTGGTTTGCCGGAGAGGGGTGGCGGAGGACACCAGGAACAGCGCACCTCACCGCCGGCACTTACCAAAGGACGCCAGAGACGCGGGAGGTCTCCGCCTGGGCGCCGGGAGGGAGGCGGGCGTGCTACTGTGAAGCGCGCACCGGCGGCAGCTGCTGAACCCGCCCGGGAGCCCATGACAAAGAGGCGTTTGGGAGCGCGCTCTTCTATGGACCGGGTGTTGCTGCAGATAACCAGCGGCAGCACCCCGCTTTGGAGTACAGTTACAAGGCGCTAGAAGGCACTCCCCTACCAGCAGCAGCTCTCCCAGGATAGTAGGTCCAGTTTGGTGCATCAGACGGCGGCAGCACCCCGCAAGGAATGGCGAAAAGGGGGAGCAATGGGCAGCAGCAGGAGGACCTGAATGAGCTGCTAAGAAAGATCCGGGCAGCATCGGAGGTACACGGGAGCGACTGGCTGCAGCCTCACCTGCTGCACGACGCCGGCGAGGGTCCAAGCAACCAGCAGGGCAGCAGCAGTGCACCGACAGCCAAGAGAAGGAGGAGGGCACCGGCAAAGCTCGCGGAGGCAGCGGCGCCCAGGAAGGCTCCCCAGAAAAGGGCCCAGCCACCTGTAGCCAACACGGCGGCGGCAAGGGCAAGCCAGGGGACAGGGGACACGACAGCAAGTGGTGAGCATATCAGCGCGATTGTACAAGAATGCTTCAGGACTATGGCGCCGCTTTTGCTACAGGGCTTAGGCATACAGGGCGCAGGGGCAACAGGGGCGCAGGCTGAGGGGTGGCAGGGGCCCACTCAAGGGGGGGATACGACAGTAAACCAGGGGGAGGAAAATACCTCGGGGCTGCCATGTCACCTGCTAGCCCCAGGCCTGGCGCGCCGGCACCGCATGGGGGAGCAGGCCTCAGCAGGGGAAGGATAGACATAGGGTCCCCCACGGTGGCGTGGGGAGCGCAACCCAGCACCCACACCTGCAGCGGCAGTAGCGGTACCTGAGGAATATACACGGCCGTCACCGGGGCCCGCGTCATTGACTACCAGGGCCACAGGGTTAGCAAGTCTCATACCACTAGCAGTCAAGGAGAGAATTTGGAGGAAGGAATTCATCGACATTTTCTCATTACTAGAGATACAGTTAGAAGGACTTGACCTGACAACCTGTGATAAAAAAGAGGAAGATAGGAGGGAAAGGAGGAAGGAGCGTAAGGAGAGGAACTTTGACAATTGGTTAGACGCATTTCGAATAATGGCTTGTATAATAGTCGAGAAATTCCCGCGCTGCGCAGCCGACCTGTGGCTTTATGAAGCCAGCATCCACAACGCACAGAGGCAATTCCCGGGAGACGCGTGTCTAGCATACGATAAGGGGTTCAGGCTGAAAATGCAGACCCACCCGGAAATGGAGTGGAATGAGGAGGATGTCTCAGGTTTTATTCACAAAATGATGGTAGCGAGGGAGGAGAAGACATGGGTAGGAAGGAACGAGCAGTCCTTTCGGGGGTCATCTCACAGGGGGAAAGGGAGGCCTTTTCATAGACCCAAACAATTCAGCGCAGGGAAAGGAACACAGAACAGCGGGCCACCGGCAATATGCTGGAAGTTCGAGGCCAACGAATGCACTTACGGGGCAGCATGTAAATTCAAGCACATATGCTCATCATGTGGAGGAGGGCACCCGGCGGCAGGATGCAGGCGCAGGAAAGAACAAAAAGGAGACAAGAAAGAGAGACAGAAGTAGTGAGTCAGACACTGGGGGCACCAAGGGGACAGCAGGACACCAAACTTACAGGCTAGCATGGTCCCCCATTGACACGCACAAACTGCGCAGGCTAGCCAACGGATACCACGACCAGTCAGACGCCGAGACATTGGTCCATGGCTTTGAAGAGGGTTTCCCCATCCCATTCAGTGGCCCCCTACCCTCAGGCAGTGGGAAGAACCTAAAATCCGCATTACAGCACCCGGGAGTAGTGGCTAAGAAAATAGAGAAGGAGAAACTATTGGGTAGAATAGAAGGACCCCTCCCCGCCTGGATGGGCAAGGATCTGGTGATCTCTCCGTTAGGGGTGGTCCCAAAAAAGAGCAGGGCCAATACCGATTAATCCACCACTTATCATTCCCAGACGGTACGTCAGTAAACGATGGGATTAGCGCAGAGGTCTGCTCAGTAAGTTATGCCACAATAGACAATGCCATAGATCTGGTTAGGGCAACTGGCCGTGGGACCCTCATGGCAAAGGCAGACATTGAGTCCGCTTTCCGCCTACTCCCAGTCCACCCCTCAAGCTTTCACTTGTTGGGTTTCCAGTGGGATGGGAAACTCTATTTCGACAAAGCGATGCCAATGGGGTGCTCAGTATCATGCACATACTTTGAGAAGTTTAGCACCTTCATTGAATGGGCACTGCACGACAGGCACCCGGCAGGCGGAAGCTCCACTACTTAGACGACTTCCTTTTCACAGGCCCGGCGGCATCAGCGGAGTGCAGCGACACTCTAAGGGCATTCATGGGATTGGCGGAGGAGCTAGGGATCCCCCTTTCAGGGGAAAAAACAGAGGGTCCGGCGACAAAAATCACATTCCTAGGAATAGAGCTAGATTCCGTCGCCGGGACATCCAGGCTCCCTCCAGAGAAGGTGGAGGATTTTAGGCAAGACATTAGGAGCCTCTGCGGGCACGAGAAGGCAACACTGAGGGACCTCCAAAGGTTAATAGGCAAGCTTAACTTTGCAACCAGGGTAATCCCAGCAGGTAGGGTATTCACCAGACGATTGACCCAATTGACCCGCGGGCTCACACAGAAGCATCACCACGTCAGACTCGGGGCGGAGGTCAGGAAAGACCTGGTGATGTGGGATACTTTTCTAGCAGACTTTAATGGCTTACTGATCTGGAGGGAAGGTTGGGTAACTAATAAACAGATCGAGCTATACACAGACGCATCTGGCAGCACGGGGTTTGGGGCGATCCTAGGAAGCAAATGGTGCGCAGGGCAATGGCCCGACAGCTGGCACAGACTGGGTATAACCAACAATATTACCTTTCTAGAATTATTCCCGATCATAGTGGCATTGACGATCTGGGGGAAGGAATTGCAGAACATGAAACTAACTCTATGGTCAGACAACAAGGGCGTAGTACAGGCCATTAACAGGGGGTCTGCTAGGTGCCCAGACACTCTGCGACTAATGCGCCGACTGGTTACATTACAGCTGGAAGGCAACATAGACCTACGAGCACGCCACGTCCCAGGGGTGGAGAACGAAGTGGCAGACGCCCTGTCCAGAGCCAGAATGGACAGGTTCAGGGAGCTGGCACCGGGGGCAGCGCAGGACATGACCCCTTTCCCGAGACAACTGTGGGACCTGGCGGGGTAGACCTGTCGGAGCTGGTCCACCTTGCACTTGCCCCGGAAGCAGCCAGGAGATACAGGAAGTACGTGGGGACAGTAATGAGGGTAGGGGCATCCAGTCTCTGAGAGACGGGGGGCCACACGCAGGGCAACCGAACAATTCATTCAGTGGGCATTTAATGGCAAGAAGTCCAGGTCATGGGCGCAGGCCCACCTGGCCGCCGTGGCATACTACGCAAAATTAGAGACAGGGCAGGACCCAGTTGCATCCCCTTACATCAAAGCGGCAATGAAAGGGTGGAGACGAAAAGAGGGCACAAAGAAGGACACCAGGCGCCTGATAGACTTCAAGAAACTTTGTTTGTTGTTGGGGACACTAGGGGACATAACAACGGACAGCTTCGAGTGCCTCCTGTTTAGGGCCGCATTCGCCACCGCCTTCTTCGGGGCTTTCCGCCTCAGCGAGCTAGTAGCCCCCTCAAGGGTGGGCCCAGCAGAACACTGTTTACAAGCAGGCGACGTAACCCCCAGAGCAAAGGGAGTGGAGATTCGATTAAGGCGGTCGAAAACTGACCAAGCCGGAAAAGGGGTACTGGTAAGGCTACAATGCATTGAGGATCACACCTGCTGCGCGGTGTGCTGCCTGCTCGCTTTCATGGTGGTGCGGCCGGCCGGAGGGGGTCCCCTGTTCAAACACAGGGACGGAACGCAACTGAGCAAGTTCCAATTTACAGCAATATTGCGCCTCGCAATAAGCAGGGCAGGGCTGCCCACGAGGGGCTTTGGGTCCCATTCATTTCGGATAGGGGCTGCCACGACAGCCGCGCAGCATGGGATGACCGAGGCCAGAATACAGGCAGTAGGGAGATGGCGGTCAAGGGCATACAAGACTTACGTGAGGCCACAGATGCTATGACCCACAGGACAGTCCAGGGGGAACAAATGAGGACTCCCGGCCCCAGGACAAACTGAGAGTGACTGTCTGTTTTCATTACCTTGACAGGAAGGAGACCGCGCCTGGTGTGGGGGGTGGGGCACTCATTTATAACGCAGATGGAAGCCTGGTGGCGGCGTGGGGGCCACTTGATGGGAAAACGGCCAGTGGGCACCTGCATACAGTGGTTTGGCCAACCGGGGATGAGATGGGAACAGCTGCTGGCAACCCTCAGAGACTTGCAGGCAGAAGCGGCGTGGCATCCGGATGTTTTGATCATACACCTAGGGGGGAACGATTTGGCCAGACTCGGGAGGAAAGCACTCCTCCACGACATCCAGAAAGATCTCACGGAGGCGGCTAGGGCCTTCGGGAGCACCGCCATTATCTGGTCTGAGCTGATCAGCAGAAACGAATGGCGCGGGGCAGAATCTCAGAAAGCAGTCGAGAACTCCCGTAAGAAGCTCAACCTCACAGTGAGCAAATTCTGCAGAACAAATGGCCTGGAAACGGTCAGACACGGGCTCATCCACACGGGTCGCCCGGAATTTTATGCCAAAGATGGGGTGCACCTATCTGAGGAAGGCATGGGAGTGTTTTGGAGCAACCTTTGGGGCGCCATGGCCTTAGCAGGTTGCAAATGAAGTAGCGCAGGACGTAGTTGGGGGAGCCGTGGGGAGACGGAAGCCTCCCAGACGGCGTGGCGAAGAACTACGCTGATAACGGTTGGTACGGAGGCACACCGGAGGGCGGTGTGCCAGAATAGGTCCACTCTCCTTGGGATGCCTCACGGCTGGGTGAGTCGGCCTAAGGGCGGTGTGTAGGACCACTCACTTTGGGATGCCTCACGGCTGGGTGAGTTGGCCTACCAAAGAGGGGGTAGCAAACGGAGACGGCGCTCGCAGCCCAGCCCCCGCCGGACGGCAGGGCACAACAAGAGTCGGACAAGGTAGCGAGTTGTGGCCTAACTCCGGGACAGAAGCTACTCCCTCCCCGCGCAAAAACAAAACCAAGAAAACGACCCAGAAGGGCCAAGAGACAATACCAAGGAAGTTTGTTATAACATAATATGCAAAATATGCAAAGTATATACATGTTTCCTTGTATTCCTAATAAACTGCGGCCAACAAATGACCACCACAAGACAAGCGTGTACGTTGGCTTTTTCATGAGGAGGAATACAGTAGGGGGAATGTTGCATATATGTGGGAGTGGGGCGGAGTGCGCGGGTTATACACAAAGTCGGCATAATAGCAGTACTGAAGACATGAAGTTTGAATGATATAGATCGAGTGGGGCGCTTGCATAGGAAAAGGAATGAGACTGCTGTTATCGCCAGGTAGGAGCTGTGGAATGAAGGAAAAATAAATTTGTCACCGAATAAAAACAGCCACTTTAAATGTAGATAGCTCAATTTACTCGTGCTTGCTGTCTGCGCAGTAATGTGATTTTGTTGTGTTTGCTGTGACAGAACTTCAATAGCTCGTCAATGAAGCTTTGAACTACTGCATTGATGTGGGAAGAACTCATATTATGGAGACATTATTGACCAATGCAAGCTGTGCACTTGTTTATGAAGTATTGGAAGTTAGGGTACAGTAGGAAAGACATGCGGAGTTTGCAGTAAAGAACCATGACCATCTCATAAAATTTGTAATACTAGACACAAATCCTTAAATAGTTTAGGTGGCTGTTGGTGTTGGGTACCTGCACTCATTTTTGATACCCGGGACTTAATTTTTTCCTTCAGGTTCTGACCATGATTAAGAGACAAAAAAGAGAGAAAGAAGCAGGAAGAGAAACAGAGGAAAAAGAAACAAAAGAAGAAAGCAGAAAAGAACTTGCAAAAGAAGATACGATACAGGCAGTGTAAGGGTGGCAAAAGAAAGGTATGAAGTAGTTTCAAGACTAGAAAGCTGGTTTCGGGTTCTAAAGGAAAACTGTGTGACGTTATCCTCATTTTTTTTATTTTTTACAAGTGACGCACGGCTTAAATTACTTGTGTTCAGTACATTTTAAGGTAAGTAAAAGTGAAAATATTTATGTACCTCAGAATCGTATTCCCAAAGTTGATTGCCTCTCATATGGTGGCACTTCAGCATGATCACAGGCCCATTGAGCCTGGAAACATCCAAGCATAAATCATCAGTGCGAATTTCCTTGTCAGCAGTATAGGAAAATACCTGCAAAAAGAAATTGTGATAGATGTAGAAAGTCAACAAAAACACAATGAACTCATTACCGCAAAATAGTTCTCACAATTCCTTTCAATGCGCTGTTCATTAATGAGCGAGTTACGAATCATGCATGTGAATGTAACATTTGCTTTATGTGTCTTAAGACAGAACACATGATTGAAGGCTAACTTCATCAGTATAGGTGTAATATACACAATTGGGGCAAATATCTGGGACTGTGATTTTAAGAGACTCTTTGGGGAAGATTTAACAAGACCACGTGCCATTTCAAAGTGGTGCAAAGGCTTGAAAGGGTATATGCTTTCTAGAAAAAACTTTTTTTGCCCTGGAAAAGTGCCATTTTCTAAAGTACAAAGAGCGCTTTGAGCCACTTTGCATCAAGGTGGCGTTACAAGGGTAGTACTTCAGCTTTCTAGCAAAAGCACTCATGTTTTTACGCAAAGCCCTATCCAGTAAAATTGCCAGACCAGGCGCAAAGTGGGAGGATTATGGCCCCAATTTAAATATTGGCAGGAGGCCCATTTCTTCACCAGAGTGAAGGAGTGAATTACTCTGTCGCCCTGACAGGGGTGCTGCCCGCCAAATTTGTCCGCTGACCTAGCGGGCATTTCTAGCATTGGCAGGAGATGCCAACATAGCAGTCTCTCTCAATGCATTGTAAGTTTGACAGGTGGCTCCATCAGCATCGCAGAGACGTACGGCATACTCACAATGTTCATTTATTTTCAAAAAGAAAATCCCAAAGTGGGATTTTCTTTTTGAAAATATAAAAACACAATGCCCCCTTTGCCACAGGAGTTTCTTCCCATCGCAAAAGGGGCATTGAGAGCACTTTTCAGTGCCCTTCACCGCCAGGTTTTTCCTGGCACTGAGGGGCAATGAAAATCTGCTGTATGTCCGCCCATCTAAATTTGGTGGGCGCACATATAGCTAAACCTCAGATGGCCCTTACTCCATTGGAGAGGTTTGACCATGGCAGAGATGGAGTAGTCTCTGCGGACGTCAAACCTACGGTCCAACCAATTCTAAATCAGGTGTGCAGACCTTAATGTTGGCGGGGAGAGAACTCCGTCACCATTGCAAAAGAGTTCCGTCTCCACCAACATTTAAATCAGGCTCAATACTTCTTTTCTCCAAACAGTTCACACATTAGATGTGTGCTGCATTGTACAGCATACATCCAATGTGTGAAATGTTTGAAAAAAATATCTAGGCATTAGCATTTTGTAGTGTGCGGTATATACTTCCAGTACGAAACCTATTCTAGGCTTCACACACCTTTGCCCCATGCTGCAGAAGTGTGTGCCTGGCACTAAATATTTTGTAAATATGGCTCTGTGCTGCTTTCGCCCCCTTGTGCAATGCAGTGCAGCTGCTTTGGTTGCTGTGCTGCATTGTAGATGTTTTAGATAATCTTCCCCTTTTTAGCATAAGTGCATATATTAACAATAAAAATAAAAGCATTTCAATTTCAATGCCCCGAAGGCCTTTGGATATAAGACAATTCTTTTGACAGAGTTACATTGTAAAAGGCATTTTTATACATTTATCTAGAAGTATTCAATATATATACATTTTGAGAAATGGACATCATTATAAGCCACAGGAAAAGCAAATTGTTTGTTAAGTTAATGTGAACCTTAATGTAATAAAAATGCATCTTTTACATGATCACCCCGAAGATTTAGGACTGATGCTGCTGTTTTTATTTATCTCAGAAGGTGCACTGAGGCCTGCTAAATGGACCTCAGTGCTATGACCCTTCAAATGTGTATGTTTGATTGGCTCACCCATAACTACACAAGTTAACCTACTTATATTTCCCTCGTATAGGGTCTGTAAGCTAAAGTGTCTCTCTTGGACTGCAGCATTCAATGTACCACCACAAGTGTGATGTAGCAAAGTGTGTCTACCAGCCACAACTGGTGGATGGCAGAGCAGATTTAAACTGCTAACTCGACATTGCCATTTAAAGGAGTGGCAAAGCACAAACCTTCTCTTTTAATATTTTCCACTCACCACCAATGTTCCCTCTAATTATTTTCCTCTGAGTGCGACCGTGCAATATCTCTGTGCGCTGCATCCAAGGCATTGTGCACTAAGCATGCGAGCACAAGCAGTATATCAATCTGTGGCAATCACCACTCAGAACTTTCTTTTACACTGAGAATGAAAACAAGTGCATTTCACACATATAGCTCTATTTAACAGGGTCTTGAGACAGTTTTGCAATAGGGATATATACCATCATGACATGAATTGTTTACTCTAGTCTGGTTTTGCAAAACGTTTTTGTTGGTTAAGGTGGTGTGCCCTCATCAATCAAAAATAAAAGACTGGTTGAAAGCAAAAATATTTCTTGGTCTGCAAAAAGCACACATTACTAGTTCATGGCACGAAAAGAACTACTTTTGTGTGGCTGTACTCCTTCTTAAAGGGCAGCATGTTTTAACTTACAGTGAAGTCAGCCAATAGCTGAAGAGGACTGACTCGTTGCCCCGTGATACATGCTCGAATGGGTGGAAGAAAAATTGGAATGACACAAGAACAGACTAATGGGGGACGTGTGTCTAAAAAGCCCTATAACTATGTAACGCACATAATTTTAGTAAACGTAATCTAAAAAGTGAATTGATCTGCTGTTGGCTGCTAGCCTCTTTGCTAATGCATTTTTGTTATGTTTTTGTACATTTTTAGCTTCCATTCCAGAGGTCTGTTCTGAACCAGAATGGTTTGTTGGTTGGGGTGGGTGGGTGGGGGCTACAGAGAAGACAGAGAGAGCGAGAGAGAGTATATGGCTTGAAACTGTGTATGTGAAGCAAGACTTTAGGAGAAGGTGAGTGAAGAGAGTGTGTGAGAGAATGTTTGTCAGTGTCTATAAATCCAATGGAAATAGAGTAATGGCACATTGCGCGCTGTAGAAAAGCTGAACAACAATACCCGGGGCCACTGGAATTATGCAGCAGAAGAAAGCACCAAATTATGCAGCAGGGTTGACTAAATCATACAGCAAGAATAGGCAAATTGTGTGGCATAACCCAGCACATTGTTTCATATTGGTATTTCATTATTTTATCATTTTTTATACACGATAAGCCTGTCTTTGTAATGATTTCACCTCATTAGTACCAGTTTACAAACGAAAATACAGAAATAAGTTACTGAAAGATGACCAGCTAAACTCTGTGAAGGTCCTTCTATGCATGCAAACATATTTCACAACGTTTTTAGTAACCTTTGATTCGTTTGAGCTAGAAGCAATGTTTTGGCGGGTTAAAATCTGCAGATTATGGTTTATGTGGCAAATCCGTAATTATACAAAAAAAGAGCAGTGGCAGCAGGATTGCATAATTCCAGTGGCTCTGACAACCCCTTATATTGTGATGTTGCATTGTGCCATGTGCTTGTGGAAGACCATTGATGGAGCAGGAAAAATAAAATTTTTAACCCCTAACAAATTTTATAATTAATTAAATAAAATGTTCGTTTAAATGTATTAATCAACACTGTATGTGTGGGAATGGTAATATGCCAATGTGTGTGCTAAATAATCTATTAATAAATGTCTGTGTGTCTAATCATAACGTAAAAATAAATGCTTACTAATAAAAATAAATGCATGTTATTGTGCTTCATAGAAATAAAACGTGTTGTTGCAAAAACAAATAGTGATGGTAAGTAAGGAACAGCTTAAATGTTGCTTTCTGCTAGGTAACAACTAATTGGGGTACGTAGACGGGAGGGAAACGAAAGGGATATTTTTCTCTATTTTAATTATGTTTTATTTGCCTCAAATTAGTGCTTCTAAAGTATAACCGAGTGGCGATATAAAATGGCCGCCAGTGGGAAGATGTGCGCAGGCGCAAGGGGACACGTGGTACGGGATGAGATTGAAGAAATCTGGAACCTCGTGATGTCTCTGAGAGGCTAGGATGCAAGAAATGGTCAAGGCTGGTGTGACCTAATTGAACTGATAGTGTGCCATGATGATCAGCGGAGAGCCCGTGAGAAACAAGTCTAAGAGAAAGGACAATGACTGCGGAGTTCTCGAATGTGTCGAAAGAAGTTACAAATGAACTGATCGAATCGGATGGAAATGTTTAAGCGTATGGGAAAGGAAATGATCCAAGGACCCTTGAATCCAAGAGAACTTGATTAAAGAATGAATAAGCTGACATGCATGGACCAATGAAAGAAAAGCGTGATATTAATGTTGCAACAGTTAGTTAGCAAAGTTAGAATTAGGGTATAAGAGGGCCTACTCTTAGTGGGAGGGGGTCAGTTCCAGGCAGTTCGAGAGTCGTGGTTGCAGTCACAGTCAGGAGAGGAGTTGAAGAGTCGTGTTGGTGGCTTCCAGTGCTGGGTGGTCCTGATCGATCCCTTATTGAGCGGGAGATGCTGAAAGACTGTTAGAGGAGACGGGTTGCAGGTAGCTGATGCTGACGAGCTGAAGTTGCTGTTGCTGTCTTAATTTTACAGTTGAGTATGAGAATCAGGCTATTTCTAATTCCTAACTTAGGTTAGAAATCATTAGGCTAAATTAGGAAGCTAGGCAGGTAATTAGGGTTTTGGCTTCATGACAAAAATTTCCTTTCTGCAATAAATTGATTATGTTTAATAAAATTGTGAATTTAAGATTGAATAATTGAATAAAGTATTAAAAATTCTTTCCATGCTTTTAAAATTATATAAAATTTAAGATTCTTTAAACTCAAAATGACTCAGTGGTTATTTTCCTAAATGATTGTGACATGAGAAATTGTTTATTGTGATTCAGCTGGTCTTAATCACTATGAACTAATTTCTTAAATGAATGATTCATCGACAAACAATGAGCAGGGATATCTTAAGAAATAACTAAAAGAAAGTGACTAATTAAGGTAACAAGATATCTTGGCTCTTCCAGCGGTACATAAAAGGTGTTCTTCATTTAGTTCTCATGCTTCTCCTAGGAGTACAGAATTTCACAAAGGTGTAAAGGAAATCCAGGAGTGTGTGTGTGTGTTAGACGATGTTTATGGGCCCCATCGTCATGTGGATATGAGAAATATAGTTTGCCCCTGGATGACCTATAAGTAACCTAGGAGGAGAATAGTTTTTATTGTACGCGCTGCAACAGATTTCTTGGTAGCAGAGTTATGGTTTTCTATAGATTAGTTTAGTGATTATTTGTTATTGATTATTGATTATTTTTGATGACTAACAATATATGTTGAGTCACGTTATGTTATATGTAAGTTTTCACGCTTCTGGGATGTAGGAAGTGGAACACGTGTGACAAGAGAAGTCACATGGAATTTGGTACATGGTCTGAATTCATTTTTTTGATTATAACGCAGGTTGTGTTATGTTAGGGATTTCTGTGTGAAAAGTGGGTAATTGAAATAGCAAATCACGTTTACTTGTGAAACTTTGGCCTTAATTCTCAGGAGCCTAGTCTCCACGTGTGTCTTATCCCCAGAGAAACGAGTAAATTGTTTGTTTGAAAGAAGGGTAAGGTAGAGGGAAGTGCTACTTTATCGGCGAAAGTAAATAATTCTGTGGTAGGGTAGAGGTAAGCGCTGCCTACTGGAAAAACAGGATTCTTGTGTAAAAGGACAAAGCTGTCACTTTGTTTAGCGAATCAGACTATGGAATTGTTTATTTGTTGTAATTAACGAAGAAAACAGTAAAAAGAAAAATTGCCGATAAATTTTGTAAAGGAGGGGTAAAGAGTAGAAGTGACGTGGAAAAGTGCCGCGCTAGGATTGGATAGTGCGTTAGACACGTGAACACAGAGCAGGAGTGACGTAGAAAAGTGCCGCGCTAGGATTGGTTGGTTCGCGGACGGTGGGAATTGTTCTGATTGGTACGTTAGTGTGAATCGCGCTGTAATTGGACGAAGTTCCGTACACAGAAACAGCGTTAGAGTAAAGAGAAAACAAATAGAAAACATGCCGTATTACGAGTATGAAAGGGAGAGAACGTCATGGACGACGAAATTGAAGAATTTCTTTAAGAAAGACAAAAAGGTTGTGACTAGAGAGGGACAAGTAATTCCTCCGCCGAAATCAGCAGCTTCACATATGATGCTGAAATATGGATATCATACGTGCATATGGTTGGACAATTGGGTAAAATATACAAAGAATGATGGAGCATTGGCTTTTCCTGAAAATGGTTCTTTTAATGTAGCGGTTTTACGGAATCTAAGAGAGAAAATGTTTAAATTGGAACCTAGACCTAGACCGACACAGTTTGAGGCTTTAACAGAATGGGAAGATGAGATGTACGAGCGAGAAAGGTTCAGAGGAATGAAAGGTTATGAGTTTGTACCCGGAAGATTGTGGGGAATGAATCATGAGGACAGAATAAAACGATGGAGATGTGCTAACATGACAGGAGGTTTGTTTCCAGCTTTTACAGTTGAGGAAGGGACTAAGAAAAACGGACTGAGAAAAAGAAACATATAGAGAGAGAAAAGTATATGCATGAGAGCGAAACGGATGACGAATTGCTGGAAGATATTTTAAATAGAAATCCACCTCCGTATCAGCAGAGTTCTACAGTGGTGACACCAAATGCGCCACCAATAGAGACTATGCGAAATAAAAGTCCGGAAAAGAGAAATGAGGTAAATAGGTCACAAGAACAAATGAGAACTTCTCAAAATGAGGGAATAGAAAGCGACAATGCAAGTGAATTGGCAAGAACAACAAAAGAACTAACTGAGAAAATTAGAGAATTAACGAAAAATATGGAAGCAGTTACTGTGCCTGTAACAATAGGTCCAGTAATACCAGTTTTTGAGAATCAGAAAATTGATGAGCGATCCTTGGTGATTCCCTTGAGTTCACAATTTCAGAGAGAAAAGGAAAGAATGGAAACAAGTCCAGGTACAAGTAATTTGGCTAGTGCTTACAGACCAAGTCCACCTGAAAATTTAACAGTAAATGAGTGTAATGGTAGGAAAATACCTATGGTAACTGAATCTGCAACAGTAACACCTGAAAAGAGTGGAAATTGGACAGAAATAAATAGTACTCCCATAGGTCCGACTCCTGATGAGTTAAATGAGTGGATAAAAGCCTTTAAAATAAAAGAAACGGAAGAAAACCATTAGATGTGATCAGATTAAAAATTGACATGGAAGAATTAATACTAGGAACGATTGGTACTGAAAAGATAAAAAATTATCAGGATGATGAAATAATGTTTCTGTGTAAAAGTATAACATGGAGGGCAAAGAATTTACATGACAAACTAGAAGAAGTGGCTAGTGAGATTGGAATAGATTTTGCAAAAGTAAAAACATTGCAGAAACCATACAGAGTGGATTTTTGTGAAAAAGATATTGAAAATTTGAATACAGCAGGAAGGCTGACACAGATAAAAGAGTTGATTGTTTTGTTGAGAAAATGGGGTGATGTGGACAGATGGAAGGTTAGATGGACAAAGAAGAATGAGAAAAGTATAGACAAAGGTTCATTGGCTTTTATGGTAACAGAAAAAGAACCTGTTGTTAAAGAATACCCTATGAGAGAAACTCCAGGTGGTAGTTACGTGCATGTTCCATGGACTAGGCAGGACATCCTGTCATTTACAAATGACTTTCCAAAATTAAGAGAGAAGCCAGTTGAATGGTACCGACAGGTAGAAAGGTTTGTAAAGGTCTCAAAAGTGTTGTGGATAGATTTGGATGGATTGTTTGACATAGTGGTACCAACGGATCTGTGGTCAGAATGTAAGATTACAGTTGACTGGCCAACTACAGAATATCCAAGAGATCCTAAGACAGGAGCTCCAGGACCAGATGTGATGAAGAAATACGACAAAGTGATTACCTTTTTGAAGAATAAGATTCCTCCCAAAGAGACAGATTGGGTTAAGATTGATAGAACTACACAGGAAAGTAAGGAGTCTGTACATGCATATTATGAACGTTTGTTATTGGTTTTCAAGCAGTATAGCGGTTATGAGGAATTGAGTGAAAAGGACATGAGTCATTTTGTATACCGATTTGTGTTTGGCCTGAAACAAGAAATAAGCGATATGATTAAACAACATATGATAAACTGGCAAAATGGAAGTGTAGATGAGGTGCTGAGGTATGCTAAGTATTGTAGTGATGAAATAGAAAGTAAACAGCGTAAATTGAAAGAAAAGGCGATGTGGGCACAAGTGAAAGTGGCAGAGAAACAAGAAGCCCAATTGGACAATAATAATGGAAACGAATCAGGACAGAATAAGATGCGACCAAACATAGGTAAAGGAAAAGGACAGGTGAGTCTAGAAGAGGCAAAGAAGAAATGGCCATGTCATAATTGCGGAAAATTAGGGCATTGGAGGAATGAGTGTAAGTTCCCACCTAAACCTAATCCGGAACATCAATCATTAACTCCACAGGTGCAGAATGAGGTAGTTGTTCAACAAAGTCAGGTGCCACAACCACCACTTCCCAACATTGTTAACCAGCAAAGATACAGTACAGAAACAGGATTCTACGGAGGAGAGCAGGTAACACAGTTGCCGCGAGCAGCTAACATTTCTCAGTATTGGTTGCGTCAGAGTGAGGATGACCCGGATGAAAGTTTCTGACGGTGCGCAGGAGAGGGGAAAGAGTGCGTGCTTGGCGCAACTCTAGAGGTAGATCAGTCTGGTCCCTTTGTGGATGGAGAAGTGAATGGTGCAAACGTAACATTCCTTGTCGATACTGGAGCTACCCGTTCTACTGTTAGGTCAGTGGAAATTCCGAACCTTCCTCTCTCAGGTGAATACATCCAAGTGGTAGGAGTAGCCAATCAGCAGATTAAAACCCCACTTACTGAATTGGTAGAAGTAAAAATTGGTTCTTTTAGCAAAATGCATAAATTTGTAGTGTGCGATTGTAGTCCTGTAAATCTTTTAGGTCGTGACCTTTTGTGTAAAATGAATTGCACAATTTATTGTACACCAGATGGAATAGGTTTTCAGACTTCAGATGAAGATGTTTTGTACAAAGTAACTTTGATGAATCAAGAACCTGAAACGAATGGTTTGTTTCCTGCATTTGATGCAGAAAAACTTCCAGAAGAACTAAAAAGTGCTGTAAAAGAAAGTGTGTGGGATTTTACAGGAGAAGACATTGGGTTAATGAGAGAAGTTGATCCTGTAAAAGTGACAGTGAAAGAAGGGATAATTTATCCAAACACGCCACAGTACAAATTAACTCCAGAAATAATTGAAGGAATAACTCCTGTGATAAATAAGATGATTGAACAAGGAATTCTGAAAGAAATCATGAGCAGTCCATGTAATTCACCTATTATGGGACTGAAAAAGCCAAATGGAACATATAGAATAGTACAGGATTTGAGAAAGATAAACAAAATAGTTGTACCATGTTGTCCAATAGTGCCAAACCCTGCAGTGATTCTATATCAAATTCCGCATGAAGCTGAGTGGTACACTGTGATAGATTTGTGTCACGCATTTTTCTCTATTCCTTTGCATCCAGATAGCCAGCCATTATTTGCATTCCGTTTTGGAGAGCGTATTTTGGCATGGTGCCGAATTCCACAGGGGTATACAGAAAGCCCCTCAATTTTTAATCAGATTCTAAAGAAATCTCTGGAAGATTTGAAGATGCCTGAAAAATCAGTGATGGTGCAGTATATCGATGACCTATTGGTGGCATCGAAAACCAAAGAAGCATGTGTAAGTGACACAATTGCTTTGCTGAACCATTTGGAGAAAAGAGGACATAAAGTGTCTCCTTCAAAATTACAGTTTTGTCAGAAAGAAGTCCAGTATTTAGGACATAAAATTGAGAAAGGAGTGCGGAAAATAGCGACAGAAAGAGTAAGAATGATTCAAGGAATGAGAGCACCAATGACTCAAAGAGAGGTAAGAATGTTTTTGGGAATGGTTGGATATTGTCGACAATGGATAAGTGGATTTTCTTTGATTGCAAAACCCTTACAAAAATTGACAAAGAAAGATGTAAAAGACCCTTTTGAGTTAAACAAAGAAGAAATGAAATCTTTCAAAGAATTGAAAAAGAAGCTGTGTGAGGCCCCTGCATTAGGCATGCCTGATTATGAGAAGGATTTTGAGTTATACTGCAGTGAAAGAGATGGATGTGCATTTTCAGTACTGGTACAAAAACACGGGACCATGAAGAGGCCTATCGCTTACTTCTCAGCTGTTTTAGATCCTATAGCAAAAGCATTGCCTGGGTGTCTGAAAGCAGTTGCTGCTACTTGTGTAAGTCTGGAACAAAGTGAAGGTATAGTGATGGGGTATCCACTGAGAGTGTATGTTCCCCATTCAGTAGAAATTCTTTTGACAAGAACAAAAACACAGTACATGACACATAGTCGGCTGACTAAGTACGAAAAAGTCATCTTGAGTGCTGAAAATGTGACCATAGATAGATGCATAAATGTAAATCCTTCTACATCATTGCCAGATGAAGAGAGTATAATTGAACAAGACGAAGTAGATCATGATTGTCTGAATGTGCTGGAATATTGCACAAAACCAAGAGCTGACATAAAAGATGAACCGTTAAAGGAATCGGATTATGTCATGTTTGTAGATGGTTCATGTTTACGCACAAAAGAAGGAGTGTTAAGCGCAGCTTACGCAGTATGCACAGTGGCAACTGTGATGGAAGCGTCTTGTCTGAAAGGAGTTAGGTCTGCCCAAGTTGCGGAACTAATTGCTTTGATTCAAGCATGTAAATTGGGGAAAAATGTACGAATCACGATTGTGACCGATAGCCAATATGGTTTCGGCATCGTACATGATTTTGGTCAGATTTGGTCACAAAGAGGATTTTTGACATCTGCAGGAACACCTATCAGAAATGGAGAGTATGTTAAAAAACTGCTTGAGGCGATACAGTTGCCTAAACAAATAGCTGTAGTGAAGTGCAAGGCGCATAAGAAAAACGAAGATTACATAGCGGTCGGCAATAATTATGCTGATGAGATCGCTAGATATTGTGCGGAAAACATGGCGTCCCTGAACAAAAATAGAGAAAGGGAGCATGTCTCTTGTCCTTTGCTTTTCACTAATACTGTTGAAACATGGGATGAAGTAAGGCAGTTACAAGAAACAGCAAGAGATGAGGAAAAAGATTACTGGATAAAAGCAGGATGTAGAAGACAGGAAAATAATGGTGTGTGGGTATACAGAGATGAAAGACCAGTTATGCCTGATAGCATGATTGCAGACATGGCACGGATGTACCATGGACAAGCTCATATTGGGAGAGATGCAATGATCAGACTTTTTAGACAGACCTGGTATAACCCAAAATTCAGAGCCATTGCTGAAAGTCTTTGTCAAAGATGTCTTATTTGTCAACAGTTTAACCCAGGAAGAAAAACCGTAGTGAGTCTAGGCACAATAGGACGAGAAGGAGGTCCATTCACAAGAATACAGATGGACTTTATTGAGATGCCCCCTAGTAATAGATTAAGATATGTTCTAGTGGTCGTCTGTTTGTTCTCTCGTTGGGTGGAGGCATACCCCACAAGAAGGAATGATGGAACAACAGTGGCAAAACTTATGCTGCGAGAGTTCATTCCAAGGTATGGTTTTCCAGTCACGGTTGAGACAGATAGAGGAACACATTTCCAAAATGAGTTGATCCAATTGATTTGTGAAGCTCTGAGTATTAAACAAAAATTGCATTGTGCTTACAGACCAGAGGCTTCTGGGGTAGTAGAGCAGATTAATGGAACAATTAAAAACAGGTTAGGAAAAATGTGTCAAGCTACAGGACTCAAATGGCCGGATGCACTGCCTCTTGTTCTGATGACCATCAGAAGCATCCCAGAAAAGAAAACGGGACTCAGTCCTCATGAGATGATCATGGGACGAGCAATGAGACAAGCACACGTACCTGTCAACAAGTTATTAACTATAACTGATGATCTAGTACTGGATTATTGCAAGGGACTGGCTGATGTGGTGCATTCTGTGTTTCATCAGGTTGGACCGGATGCGACCACTCTTGAAAGAAAACCAGCCCACGACTTGAATCCAGGAGACTGGGTCCGCATAAAAGTCCACAAGAGAAGAAACTGTCTAGTACCACGTTGGGATGAGCCAAGACAGGTAATCCTAGTGACAACGACTGCTGTCAAGTGTGCAGGAGTGAAGAACTGGGTTCATGCCAGCCACACAATCAGAATTCCAGAACCTACAGATCGACATGTGAGTCGGCGTCTGGAAGTGTGGGATAAAAGTTTAACGGCTGGGACAACCAAGATAAAAGAAAGGGTGCCAGAACTTGAAGATCGACCTGAAAGTCGACATCTGGAAACCCCAACGGAAAACACCTCTAGAGAAGAAGAGGAACAAGAAGAAGAAGAAGAAGAAAGAAATTCAGAAGTTCCAGAACTTGAAGATCGACCTGTAAGTCGACATCTGGAAATATCTGACACAACTTCAGGATCTGATGATTCAGCTGCAAACTGGGAAGAATTCCGAAAGAGAACTTGGGGTTATAAACCAATTAGAGAAGAAACTGAGCAAGAAATTGAGTTAGATGAACAACCAAGTACAAGTTATGGTGGAAATCCTTCAGAAACAATATTAATAGATGAAGTAGGGAAAGAAGTACACAAAAAGTTAGAAAATCGAGAAGAACCCCGAGGAGTAATAGGGATAGATAGAGAAACAGGAGAACAGGGAAATTTAGAAACAGAAAAGGAGAAAAACACCAAATCGGAAGAACCCCGAGGAGGGACAGAAAAAAGGGAAAACAAAAAGGAGAAGACAGATCCACCAGTAGGAGATGACGAGATTATAAGTTTCAAAATAAGAGACAATAGTGAGACAGTTGAAACAGAAACAGAAGAAAGTGGAGGAGAGGAAAAAGCAAAGACTGAATCAAGAAAAAGAAATTGGAAATCAGAAAGAGAAGAAAGAGAAGGTGAAGCCAAAAGGCCAAGAAAAGGAGATAATTGGCCCAACAGCTATGTAAGAAA
This sequence comes from Calotriton arnoldi, assembly GCA_963921515.1. NCBI lineage: Eukaryota > Metazoa > Chordata > Amphibia > Caudata > Salamandridae > Calotriton > Calotriton arnoldi. Next base: position 756,011 of record CAWUFW010003593.1, read on the forward strand.
ATTGAGATATAGAATAATAAGAGCGGAAGACGAAGATGCTGAACAAGTAAATGAAGTAACAAGTCAAAAGGGACAAGAAAAACCCAGTGGAAAAAGATTACAAAAGTCCAAAAGGACAAAGAAAGTGAATTCAAAATTTAAGTCACCTGAGTGGCTGTATATTGCACTAACTGATTACAAAGAAGAAGAAGAAAACACTCACGGAAACCAGAGACTGAGAAGTCGGATGGGAAAAGGTGAGATGCAACAAAACTGAAGTGAAGACTTATAGTGCTTCTGCCGGACGTGACAAATTTACTGGATGTGACAAATCACCGGATGTGACAACGAAAGAATTCTGGAGAGAATTAAAGAAAGTACCAAGCAAAGACTTTTTGAAAGCAGAGTGGCATCTAAGTCATTTCTGAGGTGTAGTGACACAATTTTCTGAAACTTAACAAATAGAAAAAGAAAAATGGAAAATAATAGGGATAGAAGAGATAAATGTGAATTTATAAAGAGATGGTGCAAAATGTGCTGCTTTTGCACAGGATTATTAATGACCATATGGATAGTTTTAGCAATCACAATTCCTATTAGTGTAGCTGTGATAGAAACAAAGAATGATACTAAACCAGAAAAAGAAACTAATATTAAAGAACCAGTTATTTTAAGAAGTAGTGCAGAGTTGCACAAGGATAGGTCAGTAACAGATTTCTCAAAGAATGTTTTTACAAAGTTGTTGTATGAGTACGTAAAAACAATGGACGTAAGAGATTGTTATGTTTGTATGCAGTTGCCTGCATCAGTATCCGAAGGTGTGACTTATCATCACCTACCTTTGACTTATGGAATAACATGTAGTGTAATAGCAAGTTTATTTTATAAAACAGGTAGATTAGAATCTTATTATACTGATATAGATAAGATTTTTGCAAACATTCCAGTAGTACCAGAACTTAACAAAGTAAAACCAGCAAAAGTTTTAGGAGAATTCTTTTTAGAACATAGAAAATTAACGTTAGAAGAAATAGTTAGTAACAACCTTACCTGTGAGTTAAAGAAAGAAGAAAAAGTATTTTTAGAAATGGTTGAAGAAAGAAGAATGAAGTTTCAGAAAGAAGCAATAAAAGAGGAAGGAAAACGCTTATGGACGTTTGAGGAAGGAAATTATGAAGGGAAAAAGATAAATGCAGCAATGACTTTAGACTGGCCGCAAACAGGAAAGTTGTGCATTAGGAGAAATAAGACAGTCTATGACAATTACTTTGTAGGTTCCAGTATCTGCCATGACAATTATCAAATTCTGGGAGGTTGGGGATTCAAAGGTGGAAAGGACCCAATATTTCCAGGTATCTATTATATTTGTGGGAATAGAGCTTATTACAGGTTACCGGACCATTGGTATGGAACTTGCTATGTAGGCCTGGTCTTTCCAAAAAATTTTCACATGGACAGAGAAGAAAAGGGAACATACAAGATGATTAATAGATTTACACGTAGAAAGAGGGAAAGTTTTTCAGAAATTGTAGGTGATATTTTTGGAGCATTGATACCAGCAGTGGGAATATCTTTGAATGCATTTAAAATTCGGAAGTTATCCACAGTAGTAGATCGTTTATCTACAGATACTGCGGGAGGGTTCTTAATGGTAAATACCGAAATGGTTGCCATGAGAGCTATGGTGATGCAAAATCGGCTTGCCCTTGATATTCTTTTGGCAAAAGAGGGTGGAGTCTGTGGAATGTTGAAAGTCCAACATTGTTGTACTTACATTCCTGATAACAGTGAAAATATACAGAAGTATATTACAAATATTACAAGTTTGCACAAAGAACTAGTTCCACTGGAGGTTGAAAGTGTTTTGGGAAAACTGGGTAGAGGGTTTTCCTCAGTAGCGAATTGGTTAACTAGGATGAGTAGACTAGTGATAGGGAAAGTTATAATAGTAGCAACTATAGTAATATTATTAGCCATGATGTTGAAAATAGTAATAACATGTATAAAGAGAAAAGTAAGACAGAATAAGATAAGAAGAAATAATAGAATAATGAGAGAAAGAGAGAGAGAAATGGGTGAAATTGAGTTGGAGAAAATGAAAGAAAGCATGTATAAAGAGACTAAAAGGCAAGATGAAGAAGAAACAGATGTATAAATAACAGAAAGCAAAGGATGAAAGACATGCTGCCTGAAAAGAAGTATGACTTGAGTTTTATGTGGTGATTTAAAAATCACCAAAGGGGGATTGATGGAGCAGGAAAAATAAAAATTTTAACCCCTAACAAATTTTATAATTAATTAAATAAAATGTTCGCTTAAATGTATTAATCAACACTGTATGTGTGGGAATGGTAATATGCCAATGTGTGTGCTAAATAATCTATTAATAAATGTCTGTGTGTCTAATTATAACGTAAAAATAAATGCGTACTAATAAAAATAAATGCATGTTATTGTGCTTCATAGAAATAAAACGTGTTGTTGCAAAAACAAATAGTGATGGTAAGTAAGGAACAGCTTAAATGTTGCTTTCTGCTAGGTAACAACTAATTGGGGTACGTAGACGGGAGGGAAACGAAAGGGATATTTTTCTCTATTTTAATTATGTTTTATTTGCCTCAAATTAGTGCTTCTAAAGTATAACCGAGTGGCGATATAAAATGGCCGCCAGTGGGAAGATGTGCGCAGGCGCAAGGGGACACGTGGTACGGGATGAGATTGAAGAAATCTGGAACCTCGTGATGTCTCTGAGAGGCTAGGATGCAAGAAATGGTCAAGGCTGGTGTGACCTAATTGAACTGATAGTGTGCCATGATGATCAGCGGAGAGCCCGTGAGAAACAAGTCTAAGAGAAAGGACAATGACTGCGGAGTTCTCGAATGTGTCGAAAGAAGTTACAAATGAACTGATCGAATCGGATGGAAATGTTTAAGCGTATGGGAAAGGAAATGATCCAAGGACCCTTGAATCCAAGAGAACTTGATTAAAGAATGAATAAGCTGACATGCATGGACCAATGAAAGAAAAGCGTGATATTAATGTTGCAACAGTTAGTTAGCAAAGTTAGAATTAGGGTATAAGAGGGCCTACTCTTAGTGGGAGGGGGTCAGTTCCAGGCAGTTCGAGAGTCGTGGTTGCAGTCACAGTCAGGAGAGGAGTTGAAGAGTCGTGTTGGTGGCTTCCAGTGCTGGGTGGTCCTGATCGATCCCTTATTGAGCGGGAGATGCTGAAAGACTGTTAGAGGAGACGGGTTGCAGGTAGCTGATGCTGACGAGCTGAAGTTGCTGTTGCTGTCTTAATTTTACAGTTGAGTATGAGAATCAGGCTATTTCTAATTCCTAACTTAGGTTAGAAATCATTAGGCTAAATTAGGAAGCTAGGCAGGTAATTAGGGTTTTGGCTTCATGACAAAAATTTCCTTTCTGCAATAAATTGATTATGTTTAATAAAATTGTGAATTTAAGATTGAATAATTGAATAAAGTATTAAAAATTCTTTCCATGCTTTTAAAATTATATAAAATTTAAGATTCTTTAAACTCAAAATGACTCAGTGGTTATTTTCCTAAATGATTGTGACATGAGAAATTGTTTATTGTGATTCAGCTGGTCTTAATCACTATGAACTAATTTCTTAAATGAATGATTCATCGACAAACAATGAGCAGGGATATCTTAAGAAATAACTAAAAGAAAGTGACTAATTAAGGTAACAAGATATCTTGGCTCTTCCAGCGGTACATAAAAGGTGTTCTCCATTTAGTTCTCATGCTTCTCCTAGGAGTACAGAATTTCACAAAGGTGTAAAGGAAATCCAGGAGTGTGTGTGTGTGTGTTAGACGATGTTTATGGGCCCCATCGTCATGTGGATATGAGAAATATAGTTTGCCCCTGGATGACCTATAAGTAACCTAGGAGGAGAATAGTTTTTATTGTACGCGCTGCAACACCATCCAGCACAGTTTTAGCCTAGTGATTCTTGTGTTACCTAAGAGTGTGCTAAAGGAAGAGAGGGAATCCGGCAGAAGTAGAGCAGTTGAAGACAATGCTAAAAATCTTACAGGACAGCAGCATGTTTCATAGTTTCTGTGGCAAAGTAGAGTGCCTGACAAGGACGGTGATGGGACAGAAATGATAGTGAAAACTTGGAAAATCTATACCACCTCTACTCCACGTTTACTTGGCAAACTTTATAGGCCAATAAACAGCGCACATTCTCATTGAGAGTATTTGGACATGCTTTCATATGTGATCAAGAATAAACAGGATACTCAGAGAAAACTTATTTGAGCAGCATCGAACAATGTGGTCAAACATGGATTGATCCTAGATTTCACAGTTGCACACTGTGCATTTCAGCCACCAGCTTTACTTTTGGACACTTTTACTTAGTGCCAACCTAGGGCAGATTTAACCAGCGCTCGCACTTAAGCTAAAGTTGATGTCCTTATGTGCTCTTTTCTCACAAAAAGGGATTTACAGCAGAAAGACATTAGTAATGTGTAAATTGGCAAGATTCCCTTGAAAAACTGGTTTGAAAAAGGCCTACTAAAGAGTTTAATTGAGAACCCTTGGATATCTCGGCACTGGCCAGTGGCTCACATGAACGCATAGAGTCATGATTCCTGGAGACTGCAATCAGGGGCTTACTGAGTGCTTAAAAACAAGCAGGTATTCTAGTTTGTGATGACTCAATGTATCACAACATGGTTTTTCATTAAAAGAATGAAAGAATATAGGAACATTTGTATGCTACCCTGAACACTCTGGTAAGAGCTCTTCTCTATGCTGCAAATGGTGGTGGGTTATTTAAAGCAGGGACAAATGGACAACACTGAAAAACAGGTAGCAACACCAGTAAATACAGGGTTAACAGAAGGGATGCAAAATGGTCACCACATTTAGAAATGATATGCTGACAGACGCTGCCTGAAATTAGTAACTCTGTAGTAAAGTTAATTGAACACAGGGGCAGCTTTAGTGCTGGTGGCGCCCGGTGCTACAATCTTTTTGGTGCCCCCTTGCTGACCTCCCTCTCCTTAAATCCCTCACTTCTGCCCTGCAGCAGTGTCCCTCATATCGCAAAATCCCCTCTCAGACATAAATTTCATTTTTTATAGATCTACTCATTGTTCACTCACACTCAGATGTGTGATCTACATGGTACAAGTCAGGCGCACGTTCTTTGCAGCAGGCACATTAACCCTTTGCGCTACTTTAGGATGAGCTGAAGCTGCAACTAGACAACACTCTGCTCTCTCCATCAGGAGCTTAATCACCAGAGTTATCGTGACATTTTTATTGTTGCCTGAAGACTGCTGGACACGCGAGGAAATCTGCAGCACTTGGCACATGCAGTGAAAGGTGCGACTGCACCAACACTGGCCCTGATCGAACACACACAGCAACAGAGCAACGCCATAAAAAAATCACAGGAATCCATCATGTGTTGTCATGTGAAACAAAGAAAACATAAAAAAGCAGCATTAAAGCAGTAGTGAGCTTCTGAAAATTGTAATATTTATCAACTTCTCTATGCTGGGCCGAGACCTGTACATGAACCCTTGAACCGGACTGCCAGTCTGATTGTAAAACACAGCAATTTCATTATTTTTAACAACCTCTGCCAGCTGCTGTTCAGTACCTAAATGTATGGGGGTACCTGGGAGAGAGAGAGAAAGAACATGGCCTGCACTGTGTGGACCAGACTAGTCTAACACAAGGCATTTGTAAAGTGCACATTCTAAAATTAAAAAAGCATTCTAAAAGTGCAAAGCAGCTCCGATTCTCCAATGTGAACATCTGTAGTGTGACAATGACTTACAAATCATCATCAAACAATACATAATTGTTTACTGTAACATGCACGAGCACGCGCATGCTACAAACCGTGCAGACTCACTGAAATTAAAATAAACATTTCCGGTGAATCCATGCAGGCGCCACGGCCCTCTGACATGAAAAGTGAAAACGACATGTATAACTACTCCCTGCTCCCAGCTTTGTTAAGGCATTCCACAGGACAATGGCAAGACTAAACTCAAAGTCCATAACTGCTGCTCCACCCTTCGTTATAAATGAGCACTGCACCGCCAAATAAAAGGCACTCACAGTTTAAAGGTGAACAGTCTCAATCTTGCATGAAGCAGTGATGTGAACTTGAAGGCTTTGAGAAAGTGTGCGTGGGCTGAGGAAAGGCACTGTGCGTGCGCATGTGCACACACGCAGGTTACAGGGAACAGTGGTCACCACTGAGGCAGGCATACTGAGCCCTAAATGCAGGGTCCATTATATCAAAAAGTTGGACATGTGTTTCTGAATTTTACATGACCTGACAGTAAAGACCCAGCATTGTCGTTTTTACTGTGGAAAGGCTAGTAGTCCCATTAGCAAGTACAGAGTTACACTCTGACCACTCAGCAGTATTAATGTCTGAATGAGACTACTAAATATGATACTTCAATTTATCAAAATAATCATTGCATTAAACCCAACATGATGCTCAAGTCGAATTTATTTCAACTACTGCACATGTGCTGAGGGGCCTACCCCTGTATCCTCTGAAATCTCTGCCTGCCGCTCGATAGTCCTGCTTTGGGTGTCCTGTTTTTTGTATTCTCTATGGGATAGGTTCCCTCCACCAACCGCTGCCAGGGTTCTTTCTGTCTTTATTTTATTTCTTTATTACAAGTTATATTAGGTATTACTGCACATATTTCTCCTTTGCAGGAACGGCCCTGTATACCGTACAGTTATTAAGCGCTCAGCAATAAAGCTACTGAGGGGAGCATATGGGCACCCAAGTAGACCGCTGTGACATAACACATTGATAATTAGCCTGCCGCTGATGCATTGCAAATTGCAAGGTTAACATGTAATGTGATATCAGTGCAGTGTTGTGTAGTGTAGTTCCTATTTCCCTAATAGGCTCAGCGCATTGGAATAATATACCCTATAGGCTTGACTTAGGACCGAGGTCGGTATGTCCCTATCGAGTATATTAAACTTAATAACTTTGTGCCAGCTAGCTCAGAGGCCACTAGAAACTCCTTGAAAACAAGAAGGGGGTCGTTTCTGGCAACCGAATAAACATGACTACTTTTGTTTCCCTTTAGAATCAGAACACTTCTCAGAATCGTGGAAACAAAAGATAACAGGTTCACTCAGCTAATCGTGCACGCTTAGTTTCCTCAGAGTTACACAGAAAGAATAGACGGGTGTTTCAATAAAAAGGTTTTATTGAACAGTCTTGTTTCTCGTGTAAGAGATATGTACTGTTATGATCATAAGATAGTATGCAAGATATATAATGTACAGCGTAAGCAGTAGAAAGAAATAATACTGCGCTAGCATTATCTTTTAGCATATATTCACGTACATAAATAACATGAGCTAAAAATGCGAGTACTCATACGATGCGTCTCTAAGCTAGTTCTACCCCAGTGTACCTAACCTAACCTAGCTGTAGGGAAAGGTAAGAAGTAGGTGGAGTATTCTCTAGTATGGTATACTAAGAGTATGTTAAGTCTAGTATGCCAAGAGTCCCTCTAGGTTCTAGTCAGCTCCATACCTTGAGAATGAGAGAGGTGGGAATCTCTTTCCGGATCTGGAACTCTAACACCCCGCGAAGGGAGTCAGAACACTGGAAGCTGGATTCTCTGCGAGCAGGGATGACAGCGTCTCTTCTCAGTGCATCAGGCCGGGATAAGGGCTCCTCTGAAGTCGAGGTCTCCTCTAACTTGCTTGGGCAAGGGAAGGTATATTTATACCTGGTAGGTACTTTGGAATGTTAGCATTGACGTGAAGTCGGACAGAGGAAGACGTCAGGAATGAACCCTTAAGGTATAGCGGTTCATGCATAATAGATGAGTTCTTAGAGAAATCAATAATCCTGTGCTAGGGGAACTCCCAAGAGCTTAAGGGTCTGGTTTCTAAGAACTCGTTGTGACGTTAGGGTGGACGGATGTCGGTGACCATGCCTGTATTTGGAGTGCACGGCTAATGCCTAAATAAGGACTGGGATTCTATGCCTATATAAGGGCAATGCGAATTGTGCCTATATAAGGACATGTTTCAGGAAAACCTATATACGGACACCTAAAGCGGAATACAACACCCACTCCACTTTCGAATGAACGATAATACTAAATGCTAAACATGAATTTGAGTACCACATATTGCTAAAAACATTTCTAAAAGCATATTAAAAGAAGTTTAAAAATAAACTGTTGAATGCAATAGGTACTGTACATTTTAAAGCATTTTTTTCATTCTAAGCATATATTGGAAATAAATGCAACATGAATGAATAAACAGTAATATATACATATGACAAAATGATTGATAAGTATTTCAAAAATCAAAGCCATTGCATATCATGGTATTAAATGAAATTTTAGACAAATAAGGTGACAATGTGTCCCTGGAAGTTTTTCAAAGAAGTCCGTTTTATAAGAATAGTTCTACTGTAAGCAGATTGATTTGCCATGTAGTTTCAAAAAAAGTTAAATTTTGGGAAGAGTTCCAAGTTCTTGAAAATATGAAGGCCAAATTCATTGCGTCCCTGGTACACTGTGAGCCGAATCAAAGTCAGTGTATGGGTCTGGTGTAAACATGAAATCATCTATTTCCGTAGACAAAATATCGTCAACCGATGTTGGTGACATTTGGAACACCTCGTGTAGGAGATTAACTGCACAGAGATGTGAAGCATCGCCCTCAGCATAAGATGCCGCAGCAATGTTCACGTCCGTTGTTACCCGTGTGCCTGTTGATCCATCTCGTACCTCAGCAGCAGCAGGAAGCGTCTGTGAGATCTCAATGAATGCCGTCATCAGGATTGGTAGCCTCTGGGGACAACACAGAGCATGGGCCGTTATCGGGTCCAGCAGAGTATCGATATCCATTGGCATGACTGATGGAAGTGTTAGACAGGTGTCTAGCACGCATTCTTCACCGCAAAGCAGGCAGCGTAGAACAGGTAAGATGCAATCTTGCCAGATTGGTCTGAATGACAGGAACCAAGTTGTATTAAGTTCCCGTAGACGAGGTATGCCCAAAAGTTGCACTATGCGCTCACGGCACTTCCGTTCTAGGAGAGCTTTCTCCACATCGCTCAGAGTGATGTCGGTTGATAGGCTTGCCATAGCATAATAGTAGGAATAGAAATAGGATTCCTGCAACAAGTGCTAGAATTAATGGCACACCACCAAACACCGAATGTGCGAAGTTTGGGATGATTCCGAGGACTGCTTGAAAAGGTGCTAACAGTCCCGACCAGATGGTCTTCAATACATGTACAATTCCGCTCCTATTAGACATGTTAAAGATACGTCCCATCATTGCTACAAAATGTATAGGGCAGTTTGTACGAATTAAAGCCTGTATCTCAGCCGAAGTCCTTGCAATTTGTAAATCATAGATTTCTTTGGCCGAGGTCAGAGGCACAGTTTGTTGTATAAGCATGGCTTTCATTCTGCTTAAAGTATCAAATCGTATAAAAGAAACATTCAATGAAGGCCATAAAGGCGACTCCCTGACTGTCTATTGGGGGGAACAATACATCATACAGCAAGTGACCCTGGAGTCTACCGTTACTGGATATGGGATGCCTGGCAACATACCACAGCAACTCTGATCATTCAACATGAGGTAACTCCCATTAGAAAGTTGGCCAAACGTTGGATTAATCACAGCAGCTGGTGTACCTTGCTGGTGGCAAGACAAATTTGCCACAGAACCATTACAAGCCCCGTGTAAAGAAATGTCTTGACATATGAGTGAACCGCTTAGTGCATTTTCACAGTGTGTACCGCTAAGAAACACTTCACGATCCCCACTCCAACATCTGTATTCGTAAGGTAAATCCCAGGATGTCTTAATGTATTCTTTACCCAACCTTTCATATTTGCCCGCTTGCATTTGTTTGAGGCAATACTGAAACTGAAAAGTAGTGACAGGCAGAGTGATTTTGCCATGAATAAGCCATTCTGTAGCTGGTTTTTCTGCCACAGTGAATGGTAATTTCTCCAGTTTTTCAATGCTCAGCACTGTATACTTTGCTCCCCTTTGTGCCAGTTCGATCTGTTTATCAGTCAGATTGTATTCTGCAAACAGAGCCGACGTGTTGATAAAACGCCAAGGCACATAGCCCGCATGCAAAGATTGCAGCGTCCAGCCTAATAACATAATAGAACGTAACTGAGATTGGCCTTGTTGTAACATGGCTAAATCTTGTTCCAGTATGTCATGAGCAGAGGATACAATGTTGTCCAATGAATAAATTCTGGATGACAAAGTTGTTAACCCATTGTCGACCACAGAGAGAGTTTTCTCTAAGTTAATACGATCAAGTTCACGTATTCGTTCTGCGGCCTCTACCTGTGAAACCTTCCATGCTTCATTATAAGCAGCATAGATGCCGGCATATATGAAACATTTTTGATGCGGTTTTCTTGGTCCTAGCAAGAATTCCCTAAGGGATGCGTCTTCTTTAAGTAAAGATAAGTGTTGTTTCACATCCTCAAGTGTAGATTTTTGTAGCCAGTTGAGGCACAATTTTCCTACACTGTATGTTGTTACTACCCCCAGATGTTGTCTTTGGACGTATCGTGGGTCTGACCTATGAATATAAGGCCCTGTGTTTTATTCAGGAATCTTTCTTGACAGATGTTTGTGTCTGTGGGCCAGATCAACCATTTTCTCCAATCAGGATTTGTTCTGTTGATTTGTAGTATTGAGTCAACTGTAACCGCTGCCTGTGTATTGTTATTACTGGCAGGTGTTGGTACAGAAGGTGTTTTCATGTCTTTGATCTTGGCTAAACCAAGGCAAGACGTTTGTTGCACAGTGTCATTCAAAAACATAATTTGCTGAGGGATGATACATGCTCTAAACAAAGCTTCTATCCCCTGCACATGCCAATCTTTAGAACCCCAGACAGATTTTGTGTCTATTGTGTCTTTCCACAAGTCGAATCCATGTCTAGACAGTTGGGCAATAAATGCTGCAGAGTAAATCTGTTTTGTACTTGTTAAAATAATTTTCTGTCCTGTTTTGTTTACATTTTTATAGTAAAATGTTTCCGGATCAGATGTATTGTACCCTGAAAAATAGGGAAACTTTTTAGCAAACGTTTTTGAACTACCTTTTGGTGGTGTAGGACAATGCTCCCATTGGTTAAGCATAAACACATTTCTAGGTGTTGCAGATTTATGCAAAAAATTATGACCATAGTGGTTATAGCAATACAGCTGTTCATAGTCTGATGAACCCTCTAAATATTCATTGTTAGAAAATGCAGCAGACCTTTCTAGATCAAACATCATATCATTTACAGTCTCAAAGTCCCAATCATCAGAATAGGTACTGGACGAAATAAAATCACTTAATGAAATTTTAAATAAATGTGGAATGATCAAAAGTTCCGTAGGACCGAAGATATCGAAATCAGTTTTGTCCCACACTATACCATCCTGTATAGGAACGGCTGTGATGTTCACTGCTGACAAGTCTCTTGCTTCACGATGGGATGATTTGTGTGGTTTCAAAAGTAAGTTCACATTTTTACTTTCAATGCCCAAACGGATGTATCTGCCATTTATAAGCACGCTGATAGTCATAACCAAAGCTAGCCAAAGCAGAAAGAAAAATATTCCAGAAATAATCCATAGTTCAATCCATGGTGAAACCAGATTAGTCTTTTTCAGAAAATGAAAAAAGTCTTGTACTTGCTGTTTGAAAGTTTTTGATGCTGGCGTCGTTTCAGGCTCACTAGGATCCTCAGAAAACGTATCAAAGTTAATGAAATAGCCAGAAGCAGTTCTGTCAATTGTTGGAATTGCATCAGGATTTGTCGAAATCGCTGGAACCAGTTGATCACTTGTTACATTGGTGTAGACAGGTGTATTTGGACAAACTGTTACTTGAGTTTCAAGAGGGATGAGTTCCATAGCATTGTTTCTTAGTCCTTCATCTGTTACTGCTGAATGCTCGATGGTTATCAGTCTTTCAGTCTGAACCTCTTGGATAGTAGCGAGAGGAGTGCGTCTGCTACTAGGTCGGAGTCCACGAGGCCTACTATTTAGTATTGGCCACATACTGTGGTTTGATGAGGTCGATTGACACAAATCTTTTCTCCTTTTTTCCAGCAAGGGACGGCAGAAGTACTGTTCTTGTTCCTTGAACGGCTAGGACAGGTACTGGTTGTCTGTAAGAAGGTCCGAATTCCTTCTTGTCCGCAATCTTCTCTCTGACTAGATCCCCAACTTTTGGGATCCAGACAGGCCTTGCTGGGACTGCCGCTTTTTCCCCAGTGGTGGTTGGCTTCAGGAATACGTTGCTTTGTTTCAATCTTAGTTCATTTAGATCCTGTAAAACAGCCAAACGATCTTTGATATCAAAGGGTTTATTTTCCACCACTGTGACTTTACATTCGAGATCAGGAACCCACATTCTTGTCCCAAATAGGACCTCATATGGAGTGACCCTCCTAGAGAACTTCTTGGCAAATTATTTAATGAGCGTCGGACCCCATAAAGATGTTTGACCCACCCATCACCCGAACCTAATACTCTAGCTGTTATAGATTGCTTTATGTCCCGGTTTTTCCTTTCCACAACAGAATTTCCCTCAGGATGAAACGGAGAGGAGTACCGCAATGCAACACCCAAACTGGCCATGGCTTCTTTGTAAGCCCGAGAGCTAAACCCAGGGCCCTGGTCAGAATGTAGCGTGCCTATTGCGTATGTGCCGATAAAGACTCGCAAATCTTTTATAACAGTTCGAGCGTCAGCCGAGCGCTGAGGCCATATCCATAGGAACCTTGACTTAGTATGTGTGGGATTGCATTTGTCCAGAAGGACGCCTGCGCGTAGATAGTCTAATGCTGTCTAACAGTGGTGTCTGTACTGGGCAGGCTACCTCGTAGCATGGTTTCTGGTGGTGATCAGCATCACGCTGTACCTTACAGTCTATGCAGTCATTGATGAAGATGTGAATCTGTGTATTCATTCCAGGCCACCAGTACATCTCTTTTAACGTCAATATTGTTTTAGAGATCCCTTGATGTGACAGACCCTCCCCCAGATGTGCTTCATAAATCAAAGCTGCTCTACGTTCCTTGTTTGGAATTACCCTATCCCCCACTCCAGGGATTCGAGCAAAAGGAACGTTGTTCGCATCAATTACATAAGAGTACTTGAGTGGAAACTTTTTTGGTAACGCTGCACCACTGCCTTTGCTTGAAGCATTGACAGCCAACAATATCTCACTGTCTATTCTCGTTTTTGAACGAGTGATCGCAGCTACGGAAGCCATGTGAACAGCCCCCTTTGTGGCTTCGTCAGCCAATGAATTCCCTGCAACGTGAACGCCATCACGTTGATGACTCAGTGTATGTATCACATGAGCCTTTGGTAGTTCGTTTTTTAACTGAACTACTTGTTCCCAAAGCGTTTTATGCTTTATTGTGCCACCCTTTGCATCTTTGAACCCATTTTCAAGCCAATTTTGTATATATTCATTATACGACTGAACACAGTAAAAGGAATCGCACACTATCAGTGTGGGGAATTCGCGATCTGTACTTTCAAGTGCCAGTTTGAATGCTTGTAGTTCAGCTCGCTGAGCTGTACAATCTCCTAGAGATTGAGTTTTAGTGACCATTGGTCTGAAGTTACCATCTTGCATGGGACCTTTAACGATTGCGCATGCTGCACTGTAAGCTTGCTTACTCCCTGTAGCGGGTTGTGCGGATCCGTCAGTATAAATTATGAATTCGTACTGATCGAGAGGCAGAATTTCACTGGGCAGAGGACATTCATGTTCATATTGCAGGAACGCTTGTGTTTTTAAATCAGGATCAAAAACATATTCAACATCTGTTGCATCAAGAGAGTTAACCCATTGTATCCATCTAGGATGTAAAGCTTTTACATTTGGAATGCCCGCTTTTGTGACCGCTTCTAAGGCTGGTACTGGGGTTACGACAATAATGCATTTCCCTTGAGCTAGGGCTCTTTCTTTTGCTACAGCGGTTTGAACTGCTGTCAGTATTTTTTCAGTTGAAGTGTAGCGCATTTCTGCTTGTGTACACAAATGAGATTTGTATGCTTTTGGTACTTTTTCACCCTCATTAAATGTTAAGTAGGTGAATCCGCATTGACCCGAAATTATTCGGATCACTAAGTTGCGTTGACTTACGCGTGTTTGTAATTGATTTGTTGCTAACATGTTAGCTTGGAGTGAACGCAAGATTTCTGGGTGTTCTTGTGTCCAATTTTTGATTGAAAAATCAGGTTTGATTAATGCGTAGAGAGGTTTAACCCTTTCTGCGTAATTTAGAATGTACGTTCTTCCAAAATTTAGGAAACCCAGGATGGATTGTAACTTTTTCAGCGTTTTTGGAGGTTGGAGCAGCGCACACTTTTCTAAAAAGTTAGCTGCTAAGCTCTTGCCTTCACTTGAAAGCTCATATCCTAGAAAAAGGACATTGAGATGGGCAATTCTGGATTTTTTAAAGTTGAATTTATAGCCCTCAGAGGCGAAGCCCAATATAATGGTATTCACCCTGTTCAAGTGTTTGTTTAGGTCATCGTCTGTCAGGTAGATGTCATCGACATATGACAATGCCTCATTATCATAAATTTGTAGTAACTCTGTTACCCTCGCTGAGAATAACCCCGGGCTGTTTTTGAACCCTTGTGGGAGTCGACAAAATTGACGCTGGGTCCCCATTATTGAGAAAGCTGTTAAGTACCTGCTTTCAGGTGCTATGTTTTGACAAAAGAAACCATTTGAGATGTCTAATGTGGTTTTATATTTTTTGCGCACAATGTTATTCATTAATGCTATACTATGTGCATTTTGCACTGCAAATGTTTTAGAACAAGTGTTTAAGTGTCTGTAATACAAAACTAGACGATATATATGGTCTGGTTTGGATACAGGAAACAAAGGATTGTTCATTGAGGAGGTGCATGTTTCAATCACTCCTTGGTATTCAAGTTGATCTAAGATCTCCCTGACCTGCTTTTTAGCTTCTTGCTTTATTGGGTACTGTCTTTGTGCAGTGGGTTCATTTTTAGATGTATTTTATGGTGAGATGAGTTCTCATCCCATCCTACATGATTTTTATATAATGCTGGGGCCTGGGCTACTGCCCATTTCCTGGCATAAGTATATTTAAGGTGAATTGGAATATGGTTGGAGAAGGCAGGCATAATAATGTCCTCACCATGTGGGCACTCCCTGACAAATTGTGGTGGCCAGTCTTTTTCTGCTAGAAGTATATCATAGCCCCTTGAAAGTTTTTCCCAAAAGAGTGTTTTCACCTTTCTTGGTATGTCTCCCTCCATTCGGAGTGTTATTTCATATAACCTATGTGGAGTACTAACCCTGGTGTCTACAGTTTCTACTGTGATGTACTCATTCAAGTCCACTATCTCCAGAAGTTCCTTCAGGTTCTGGCGAGCTATTGTGACTTCTGCCGCACTGTCCAGCATTGTCTGAGCCCATTCTCCATTCTTGAGTTGTGTTCTCAGTATCCTCGGCATGTCTGATCTTCAGACCTGCTACCTTCTTTTTGAGAATTGAGGTTTTGATTTATTTTTCTGAACGTGTTTGTCGTCTTTGGATTTCACGCGTTCTTCTCTATGTTCTGACCGTCCTCTTCTTTCCGATGTCTGCGACGATATCTGAAAGGTACGAGAGGAACGTGTATCAGTATCTTGATACCTGTCAGGTTTTCTTAAATTATCCCTATTCCTGAGGTTATACCTCCTTTCAGAGGGCTCCTTTTGAGGAGACCTACCTCGGGATTGAGAACGCTTCTCGTTTGAATTTTGTTTATTAGTTTCCCACTTCTTTTTAGAAGATGTAGGAGTTTGTTTAATAGAGTCCTTTTCAGGATTCTCAGATAGTTTTGGCTTCAATGGTCTTCCACCCAAACTATTTCTGCCTAATTCTGCATATGATTGTTCTATTATTCTGGGTAGTTCTGTTTGATGTTCTGTTACATCAAATTCCCTTAATCGTTGGCGGATCGCCACTGATGCTGCCTCCCCTTTAATATTAGATAATATTATTATTGAGACCTGGTCGAAATTTTTCAGTAATTTCATACCTAAATTTAGAGCAGGCTCTGCCCCGTATTCATTTTGAATTTGTTTCAGGACATCAGGTATTACTGCAATTGATGGAACACCATGGGGTCGATTCCGATCCCGGTCGGAGGCGCACCTAATACCGATTCGCACATACGTCCGAACGAGCAAGTACGATGCGCACAACTGCCCAAATCCCGACCCAGTCGTACTCACCCAATACAGGTCCTGTTCTCCGACCGAGGCGGATCCGGAAACGCAGAATCGAGTCGTACGGAAGCCAAAATGCAGCCCCGTCCGGCCGGACAAGTACGATGCGCTTTCCGTACGCGCCAAACCCGTCGCTACGCACGGCACGTCAAAGCATCCGGGAGAGGCGCACATAAGCTCTGATTCGCGCCACAAGACGATCCACGGCTACGAGACGAACACGCCAGCGACGAGAACGAGGCGAAGCAAAGAGAAAGACGAAGGAGACGAACCAACCATGAATCCCATCGTGCCGATCCTACCAATATTCTACATCTATTACCGGAACAGGCACGGACGCGTACAGCGCAGAAGGTAAGTCAGACACCAACCACAAAAACAAACTACACGTACCCGACATATCACACACACACAGAGGGATGCAGAAATTACTTACACCAGCAACAGCAGCACCATAGGGGCGGGATGGCCATCACCAATGCCACATATACACATAGGGGCCTGGATGCCCACCACCACTACCACCCCTACTCAGGGGTGCCAGATGCCTACCACTACTACCACCTCTACCCATGGGGGCTGGATGCCTGTCACTACTACCACCTCTACCCATGGGGGCTGGATGCCCACCACCACTACTACCCCTACTCAGGGGGTGCCAGATGCCTGTCACTACTACCACCTCTACCCATGGGGGGCTGGATGCCCACCACCACTACCACCCCTACTCAGGGGTGCCAGATGCCTACCACTACTACCACCTCTACCCATGGGGGCTGGATGCCTGTCACTACTACCACATCTACCCATGGGGGCTGGATGCCCACCACCACTACCACCCCTACTCAGGGGGTGCCAGATGCCTGTCACTACTACCACCTCTACCCATGGGGGGCTGGATGCCCACCACCACTACCACCCCTACTCAGGGGGTGCCAGATGCCTGTCACTACTACCATCTCTACCCCTGGGGGGCTGGATGCCCACCACCACTACCACCCCTACTCAGGGGGTGCCAGATGCCTGTCACTACTACCACCTCTAACCATGGGGGGCTGGATGCCCACCACCACTACCACCTCTACCCATGGGGGGCTGGATGCCCACCACCACTACCACCCCCACTCAGGGGGTGCCAGATGCCTACCACTACTACCACCTCTACCCATGGGCGGCTGGATGCCCACCACCACTACCACCCCTACTCAGGGGGTGCCAGATGCCTGTCACTACTACCACCTCTACCCCTGGGTGGCTGGATGCCCACCACCACTACCACCCCTACTCAGGGGGTGCCAGATGCCTACCACTACTACCACCTCTACCCATGGGGGGCTGGATGCCCACCACCACTACCACCCCCACTCAGGGGGTGCCAGATGCCTACCACTACTACCACCTCTACCCATGGGGGCTGGATGCCCACCACCACTACCACCCCTACTCAGGGGTGCCAGATGCCTGTCACTACTACCACCTCTACCCATGGGGGCTGGATGCCCACCACCACTACCACCCCTACTCAGGGGGTGCCAGATGCCTGTCACTACTACCACCTCTACCCCTGGGGGCTGGATGCCCACCACCACTACCACCCCTACTCAGGGGGTGCCAGATGCCTGTCACTACTATCACCTCTACCCATGGGGGCTGGATGCCCACCACCACTACCACCCCTACTCAGGGGTGCCAGATGCCTACCACTACTACCACCTCTACCCATGGGGGCTGGATGCCTGTCACTACTACCACCTCTACCCATGGGGGCTGGAGGCCCACCACCACTACCACCCCTACTCAGGGGGTGCCAGATGCCTGTCACTACTACCACCTCTACCCATGGGGGCTGGATGCCCACCACCACTACCACCCCTACTCAGGGGGTGCCAGATGCCTGTCACTACTACCACCTCTACCCCAGGGGGGCTGGATGCCCACCACCACTACCACCCCTACTCAGGGGGTGCCAGATGCCTGTCACTACTACCACCTCTACCCATGGGGGGCTGGATGCCCACCACCACTACCACCTCTACCCATGGGGGGCTGGATGCCCACCACCACTACCAACCCCACTCAGGGGGTGCCAGATGCCTACCACTACTACCACCTCTACCCATGGGGGCTGGATGCCCACCACCACTACCACCCCTACTCAGGGGTGCCAGATGCCTGTCACTACTACCACCTCTACCCCTGGGGGCTGGATGCCCACCACCACTACCACCCCTACTCAGGGGTGCCAGATGCCTGTCACTACTACCACCTCTACCCATGGGGGGCTGGATGCCCACCACCACTACCACCCCTACTCAGGGGTGCCAGATGCCTACCACTACTACCACCTCTACCCATGGGGGCTGGATGCCCACCACCACTACCACCCCCACTCAGGGGTGCCAGATGCCTATCACTACTACCACCTCTACCCATGGGGGGCTGGATGCCCACCACCACTACCACCCCTACTCAGGGGGTGCCAGATGCCTTTCACTACTACCACCTCTACCCCTGGGGGGCTGGATGCCCACCACCACTACCACCCCTACTCAGGGGGTGCCAGATGCCTGTCACTACTACCACCTCTACCCATGGGGGGCAGGATGCCTGTCACTACTACCACCTCTACCCATGGGGGGCTGGATGCCCACCACCACTACCACCCCTACTCAGGGGGTGCCAGATGCCTGTCACTACTACCACCTCTACCCATGGGGGCTGGATGCCCACCACCACTACCACCCCTACTCAGGGGTGCCAGATGCCTGTCACTACTACCACCTCTACCCATGGGGGGCAGGATGCCTGTCACTACTACCACCTCTACCCATGGGGGGCTGGATGCCCACCACCAACAACACCCCCACTCACAGGATGGCCAATGCATGACACAACAAGCACACACCAACATAAGGAATGCAACAAAAAGACATCCCCCCAACACCATGACAAGCGTGTGTAGACTGTGTCAAATGCCTACAACACTGAACATGACTTTGAACATACAATGTGACCCCCTATCACATGTGTCACACATAAATGTGTGTGGCACCCACAATGCAAGAAGACCATGACCACTGTGGCAATGGGGTCTAAGCCCCCATCATCACAGTGACCAAAAGGTAAGTGTGGGGTCCATAGCTGAAGCAAATTTTGCACATTGTGGCAATGGGGTCTAAGCCCCCATCATCACAGTGACCAAAAGGTAAGTGTGGGGTCCATAGCTGAAGCACCTTTTGAACATTGTGGCAATGGGGTCTAAGCCCCCATCATCACAGTGACCAAAAGGTAAGTGTTGACATAGAAAAAGCTGCAACTGCCAAACTGCATGGATGATTCCTGGTCACAGAACAACAAACACATCAGTGGCAAAGTAGTGCCTGTGTCCCATAGCAACATAGATTGGGTGAGGCAAACAGTGCAGTGCAAATAAGACATACCTTTGGCCATGTGCAGACAAACATCACCCATGGGGGCTGACACTGTCAACATCCATCAATGACACAATGACAGAAGTGACCATCATAATGCAGACCCACATATTCGCACCAATGGGCACACAAATGTAGATACCCTGTGGAGACTGTAGATGTGAGGTGAACAAATAACATACCATGGCAGCAATGGGACACACAAACAATGATCATTGTGCTGACTGATGACCTAGGAGTCCCAGGGACAGCAGGTCAAACCCACCAAACAACATACAGCCAATAGCACACTAAAGATATGCCAATGCAGTGGTGCAGATGCACAAACAGGCAGACCCACACTGCACAACAAACACAACAGGTGAGGGGGTGCCAGTGTCCCCAGGCAACCACACAACACATGATGAGGCCTGAATACCAATTACACAGATGCACATACAGTGCCACACAAAAGTAACTCATGGATCCAAATCCCCTATGTGGGCAATCAGGCATTGTTAGATGAGAGGGAGCACAAATTACACATGTCACACAAGCATGTAGGAACTGCAACTAACACAGCAAGAGACAGACCCACCACAGCACTACCCCCAGGGACCCCATATTGTGCTGACACTAGCCTGCATGATAATCCCACTGTGATGACAATGTCAGATGTCGTTCACACTGTGAAACCCAGCCATGTGTCCTGAGCAACTAACTACCATCACACCTACACAAGCTCCAACCAATCAGCACGGCCTGCCAGCCAAGGCCAATATGGAGGTAGGGGTCTGGCCGTGCAACAACTCACTTTTGCACACACTCAACACCACACACCCTGATCTCCACCAATGTGCAGCAGTGAAGCTCACATGGACTGGTGACATTGCACATGCACCCATGACAATACCAGGGGTGGTGGTGGGAACCAAGGTGCAGAAACCCATCACACATGGCCAGTCAACAAGACTTGTCAATGTCTGACACACAGCACAGTATGCTGTACATGGGCATGATGTGAAATCCACCACAATCAATGGGATCCTGGCCATAGTCACACACCAATGAAGAAGCCAAGGTGACACACGAAGAACACACGTACACAACTACCAACATTGCAGCTCTGACCCTGAGGAGTGGCAGCAGTCACACACACAACGTGTCACAATCACTGTAAGCTAACACAAACTGTAAATCACATTACTCGTGTAAACAACAAGTGCCAAGGGGAATCCTGAATGTGTCCCATCTGCGTTTGCCCACATCCCCAGCACTGACAACAAAGACAACCTGGGATGACAACCTCATGAACATTAGTTTGCCATGCACCCACATCACAGAGAAACCAGGTCCAAGATGCTGGATGAACACAGAACAACTCAGCAAGCATCACAAACAGGAACATCCCTAGGGACACAGCCTGTGTAGGAAAAGGGAAGGGAACACGCACAGACATGCTTACACAACACAGGCCCACGCAATGTCACCAGATTACACACTGCCATGAGGGCACAACACTCCTGTGGAAGGTCCGCTGTGCCAAACCTTGTCTGTGCACGACCCAAACATGTCAGCAGAACACTCCGTCAGTGAGTCAACAACCACAACACACAGAAGGCTCTGCTCACATCAGCCTGGGTACGGGGGTGTCACGTCAGTCATCTGCACACACACCAAACACGTGTCAAGCAAGTTGCACTGTATGCACAGATGAGTCCTTCGACATTGATGTGCAAAACTGCATGTCCAGTGGAGCTGGGCACACAGTCAGGGAAATAGGAACATTGAACAGTGCTAAGCCCACCAGATGTGCATCAGTGTAAGACAAAGATGTTCATTTACAAATGCAAAAAGGACATCCCTGTGTCAAATGCTGAACATTACACCCTCAGACTGTAGCAAAGGATGCCATAGATCCAGAATACAACAGGACACATATCCCATGGACCACATGGAGTCCATCACTGCAACACTTCATCGTCCTGATGTGAACACTATTACAACTGCAAATGCAGGATGCTACTCATCCACATCATGTACATCAAAAGAAAACCCAAAAGTAAACAAAAAGAGGCTTTATTCAGCAAATGTCAGGGTAAAAACGGAAGTCCAAAAGAAACTAAGGCCAATGGCCAGTCCAAAATAACAGTACCAACGGGGTGAGAAGTGACAACTGGTCACACATTGCTTGCCTGCACTGGTACGGTTGGGGGACATCCCCCTTGGAGGGGCATACAAGGGGCAGGCCAGGCACCGCAGGGACAGGATCAGGGGATGGCAGAGTGAGGCAGTGAAGGGGTGGTGGGTGCAGGAGTGTCACCGGCAACTGCAGTGGAGGTGTCTGACTCAGGGGGGTCCGGCACCACCGTGGTACACAAGTCAGTTGGTGTGGGTGCCGCAACCACTGCAGTGGGCTTGACTGATGTAGTGGACTGGGTACCCACTGCAGTGCCCGAGTCAGACGTGGTGGTTGTGGACTCCACTGCAGTGCATGACTCCAAGGAAGTGGAAGGGTGGGCAGATGAGGTGGGCAGGACAGAGGGGGGGACCTGGTCACAACAACAGTGCCACTAACAGGCAGAGCGTCTGGGTTGGGGGTGGAAGAGCAAGTGGCAGGGGGAGGGCCTAAGCAGTCTGGGGATGCGGTATCGGTGTGTGGGGGAACCTGGGGCAGGGTGTGGCGGGGGAACCTGTGCAGTGGTGGCCTGGGGGATGGAGGAGAGAGACTGGGCGCTGGAGCTGCGTGGTGGTGGTGGTGGGGTCTTGCTCTTCCTGCTCCGGGGGACTTCCGAATGGGCTCCTGTGTCTGCCTGCACCTGGGGGAGGGTGTCCGGGGGCGAGGGCACTCCTCTCTGTGTGGGTGGACTTCCTCTTCCCCTGGTGTGCTGGGTCAGCAGGAATGGTGGGGAAGAGGCCGAGGTCACACAGGAAGACCTGCTGTGTATGTGTGGTAGCAGGCGAGGCAAGGGAAGGGGTCTTGGAGGGAGAGGATTTGGAGGACTGCGGAGTGAATGTGGATGCCTGTGTGTGTGTGTGTTCCCCATCACCTGTGTCTGTGGTATCAGTCCCCTGAGGATGCTTGTGTGCACGTCTTGCCTTACTCTTGGGTGTGTCTGTGCTGCTTGTGTCTGTGTGTATGGATGACTGTGCAGGTGTGCATGTGCTTTGGACAGGTAGGGGGCAGGAAGTGTGGATGGGGCAGAGGTGGGAGGGGTGAGGGACTGTTGGAGGAGGGACACTGCTGCCGTCAGGGAGGAGTCCATGGACCTATTGCTCCTCTGTAGGGCAGACATACCCGTCGAGATGCCCTCCATGAACGACACCAGCTGTGTCAACAGAGTGGTGTGTGCATGGAGGACACTCAGCATTGCTGTCTGCCTTACATGGAGCTGCCGAAGGAGGTACACAGACTCCTCACTCAGGGCAGCAGGGGACACAGGGGCAGGGGCTGCGGTGCCTGGCACGAAGGAGACACGCTCCCGAGCACGGGAGCCTCCACGGACCTCAGGAATGGGAGCCGATGGGAGGGCGGTGGTGGTGGTGGTGGGTGGCGGGGCCAGACAGACTAGCTGGCCTTTGGTGGCTGCCGAGACCCGCCTCCACAAGGGAGTCATCCTCCGAGCTGCTGTGGTCCCCAGCTGAGGTGGATGGTGCTGAGGACTCCTCGGTGTGGCTCCCCTCGCCCTCCGTGCCACTGGGTCCCTCTGACCACTCGTCCGATGCTGACCCAGTCTGGCTCCGCTGCTCCTCCTGGTCCGTGGAGCTGTCCCCTCCTGTGGCCGTGGATGTATCTGCAAACAATTAGGGAAACAGACAAACATCAGTCACCTGCACTGACCGCACACACCACAGTAAGTACAGCACATTACAGAGCAAGCCCTGGCATCCTTAGTTGAACATTGCCTAAAGTCCTCGCACAGATTCGGGGAAGCCAATTGTCAGTCTGATGGTCAACCATGGGACTCACACCCCTCCTGCCCTTGCACCCATCTGTCTGGTGCCTGTCTGATGGTAAGACCCCAGTGTGGACACATGCACCACCTACACAGTTGTTGGACATTGCAGGGAACACGGTGAAGCATGTGAACATGCACACATCACATCTCTTGCCACTGAGTCAGTGCAGGTGTCCGGATAAAGGGATGGCCAGATTCTAATTAGAAATGCATGTGATGCATACCAGCACCAGACACCATGATGCACCCATGTCCGGATAGTCAATGCCACAATGGGGTGCATGTTGCACATGTACCTCCCCTGCAGGATCAGTCCCAGGAAGTTGAATGCCATGACACAGGAATGCGTGCAAAGTCATACATTACTGTCTCAAGTCACATGGCCATGGCAGCCAGACAACAACAGTCTGCACTGTGTCACAATCCGAGGGCATGGGGAATGCAAGTTATGTGACTGACAAGTGCACATGTCCATCCCCCAGAAACCACATCATCTGTACTACTATTTGACCACGTCATACCAACTGGATATATGGGGGACATGAAACACAACTCCCTGAACATGAGCACCTCACAGTGTGCTGTGAATGAAAATACAGCTTCCTGAAAGTCACAGTCGCAAACACCTGTGTGCACAGTCAAGTGATCAGACACCTATAAGTCACAGAAGTATTGTCTATCATGGTCACATCTCAGATGGCATGCTGAGCCCCAAACGATGAACATACCAGTAGTCCTGACAACGAAGACACAGCACAATGAGACAGAGGCAGACACCTGAGGGTACATTTCACTGATCACAACATGCCAGATGATACACGGGAGTGGGAGTACAGAGTGTATTGTATGCACTGGAGTAGGCATGACTGTCCAGCTCCACCTGTAAGAGGGATGAGTCCTGGACAGTAGGCAGGTGGCTAAGCATGTGTGACACACTGGATACACATACTCCTGAGGCCCAAATATTGTTCCCACCAGCAGCATGGGTGTGTGCCACATTCCCCAGGGACATGTGGTGAGTCAGAGCAGCAAGCGGACCACATATCAAAGTTACACGCAGATCACATGTCAGAACTTAGGCACTGTGTAGGCAATTGACCCACCCATGAATCGCACAACATAGTCACGGGAACAAATGCTGTCCCCCACCTTGAGCAAAGCAAAATGCAATGACACAGTCCCCAAATGACACAGTTTCCTGACTATAAGGGCCACACATATGCGTATCAGAGGAGAAGTGGGCATGTAACAAATGAGGGACATGGGTCCTGGACCACATGACTGATGTACTGTGGAAGTTTAACCAGGCCAGAGGAGGGCACATAGCATGTCAGACAAAGTGCACAGTGCAGTCATGGACTCACCCCCTCCTTGCTGCTGTCTGTCCCTCAGCTGCCCATCCAGGTCAGGGAAGACCACCGCCAGGATCCGGAGCATGTGGGGGTCAGGGTCCGGTGTCCGCCCCTCCTGCGAGGAGGCGACAGCTTCAGCTGGACCCTTGCGATCCTCCGGGTCCAGCCACGAAGGTCCTGCCACCTCTTTTGGCAGTTGCGGATCCTGCGCCTGTAGACCCCCACGGATCTTACTTTCCGGGCGATGGTCAGCCAGATTTCCTGCTTCTGGTGGGCATCAACCTGTGAGGATGACAAAGTGAAAAGGCCATTACTACACATGCAACATATCCGTGCATCACACAGTTGGATATACATGTCTCAATTACAGGGGCATATGATGTACACAGGCAGTGCAACAATGGCTATGAACAGTTTGCCAGCAGTCACTACATGGTATCATTGCATGGGAAGTAAACCTAGTTGGAATGCACTGTTACTGCACTGTACCAGTTCAGTGCATGTAACTACACACTTTGGGGTGTGACAACTACTCAGTGGGCATGCTAGCCAGTGGTGTGCACAGTGAAAGTCCTGCTAGTCAGACAACATGCACAATTAGTGATGCAGTGGACAGCACACTCACCTGCTCCCCTGGTTTCCCATACAGCTTGCTGTACTGTGGAAGGAGGCTGTCCAGCAGGGCCTGGTTCTCCTCAAGGCTGAAGGCTGGGGCTCTCTCCACAGTACGTGCCATTGCAGGAGCCAGAGGATGCATAAACAGCAGCAGTGTTGGTGGCAGATGTCGTCCTGGAGCATGTAGTGCAGGCAAGTGAGCTCTCAGGGGAACAGCCAGCATTATATGTGTGCTGCAGAGGCAGATACTGTCCCATGTGTCCAAAGTGATAGGTCCAAGTCGTTTGCATCTTCTAAATCTGACCAATCCATGGTATAGCAGCACTAATACACGCCCACAGCATCCTTCAAATCTTCAACTTCATGACACCCATGATTTTGCAACATTGTTGTGGCTGGCCAACTGAATTCACTGCATCAGACTCGTTGGAGCTTCGAAACGCGTCCGTTGCCATGCCAGGCCCCAGCCAATGTGTGCGCACCGATCGGTCCATTGCTGTACAACACGTACCCGCGATACAACGCGTACCCGCTCACATTGAATGCAATGGGCCGGCCGGGCACACCGATCGGTCCATTGCTGTTCAACGCGTACCAGGCATGACAACGCGTGCACTCCGCTCACTACTGACGATGCAATGGGCCGGCCGGGCACACCGATCGGTCCATTGCTGTGCAACGCGTACCAGGCATACAACGCGTACCCGCTCACATACGATGCAATGGGCCGGCCGGGCACACCGATTGGTCCATTGCTGTACAACGTGTCCCTGGACAAGTCACTGGCATATGTCACCATGCCTGTCACAGGTGAACATATATACTTCCCAGGGAGTGAGGGGCACACCTACAACACCACAGCCTGTCCACACTGTATCCTAAGGCATGTAAGGCTGCATTACCTATTCCGTGTATGGGGGTGAACATGTTGTTCTGTGGGTGTCACTTCGGGGCAGCCACTCCCAGGCTGTGCACGTGTTCATGGGGACAGGATCCTTGGTGTGTCGTGCACATGACCACTGTGATGTGCAACTGTTCATTCCTGAGCATGTGGCATGGTCACATTTCACGGTGGTGTATGTGTATGTCATGTCACATACCCCCTGAGTCCCATGTGGGACGGTATGTACGTCCCAGGGTGACCCATTGGCACAATAGTGATGGTCCTCCACAGTCTGTGTGCATGTTGTGTTTACAATGTCTCTGATTCCATGTGCACAATGGGAGACAGTCTCCACATCCACGTTGTTTGTGCATGAACTTTGATGTTGTGCGTGTGTGTGTCACAGACGTCCATGTCTGTCCTGACGAGGCAACAGGGACCACTACCTGTGGGGGTCATGGTTGTTTTGCTGTGGTGTATTCATGATGCACCATGTCATGCCAGTGTCCATGTGGCAATACAGGGTCCCTGGGAATCTACCTGTCGATGAGCTGTGATGCCTGGGGCACATCTGTCCACACATGTCACTGTGGGGTGTGTTTGGAACGTGGCAGCAGTAGATGGGAACTGTGACACGGCCTCATGATATCCCATGGCACAACATGGGACTTGTTGATGCCACTTGTTGAACTGTGATGTTAGATGTTGGCCATGTAGGTGCCATACATGTCCTTACGGAACTGCACACATCATGTACTTGTGTCTCATAATGATGTATCATGTGATATTGTGTATGGTCAATGCCACATATGTGGGGTGACTGACATTCTTTCTTTCTTCACCTATGCACTGCAGGGCACCAGCTGTCCATAGACCATTCCCTGACCTTGCATCCATGGTGGAACGGGACTGCATCCGACGGTACCGCTTCACCAGGCCGCTGATTGAGGAATTGACGGTGCGCTTGGCCCCACATTTGCAACCTGGCCGGACATACCCCACAGCGCTGACCCCCAAGGTGAAGGTGATGGCAGCCCTACACTTCTTTGCCACCGGTACCTTTCAACACACTGTGGCGTCTGCTGGTGGGATGTCACAGACCATGTTCAGCCGTGTGCTCCGCGATGTTTTGGAGGCTATGTTGAGATACCTGAACCAGTACATCTATTTCCCTAGACCTCAACAACTCACTGACGTGAAGAGTGACTTCTATGCCCTGGGGAGGATGCCGCATGTCATTGGCTCCATTGATGGGACACATGTGGCTTTGATACCACCACAGGCACATGAGCAGGCATACAGGAACCGCAAACATTACCATTCGGTCAATGCACTGGTGGTATCTCTTGCTGATATGAGCATCTCACATGTGTGTGCCCGTTTCCCCGGTTCTGCACACGATGCCTACGTGATGAGGAGTAGTCGCATCCCGAGGATGATGTCACAGATGCGGAACCAGCGTGCCTGGCTTGTCGGTGTGTACTGACTTTGTACCATTGTGTGTGTTCTGCGATGTAGTATTCCACCCTCTTTTCCAAATCAGCTAATGTGCAATTGTCCATATGTAGGTGACTCCGGATACCCCAACATGCCGTGGTTGCTGACGCCCCTCAGGAACCCTGTGACACCAGCCCAGATGCGCTACAATGAGGCACATGGTCGGACCAGGAGAGTCATTGAGCGGACATTTGGTCTCCTGAAGAGCCGCTTCCGCTGCCTGGACAAGACAGGAGGGGCCCTCCCATATGCCCCAGCAAAGGTGTGCAAGATTGTCATCGTCTGCTGCATGCTACACAACCTGGCTGTGCGGAAGGAGTTGCCTCTCATCCTGGATGACGATGATCAACATCCGCCACCTGTGGAGGATCCTGGCCTGGACCACGATGCCAGTGATGATGATGATGATGATGGTGATGTCCGCACACAGCTCATCACCAACTTCTTCAGCTGAATGTGAGTATCCGGAGATGTCATGTCAATGATGTGAGTATGCATGATATGTGTTGGTGGTGCTCTGGTGCTGTTTGAGTGTGGCCATGTGCTACATGACTGTATGCATGTAGCGATGTGTCCTTACAGGTAGTCTGTACTCCCCAACAGTGTTGACATGCTAACTTGGTTCTGGGTGGGTATCTTGTGACATGTATTGGGCATGAGTATTGCAGTTCTGTCCTGTTCTTCAGTGCTTTTGACTGTGTGTCATTTCTGTCCTTCACAGGGTACTTTCAGAGTTGTTTGGTCAACTGTGATCCCCCAACACCGTGATTGAACTTCCAGGGTGGTAGCTGTCGTGTCCCTACAGGTGATGTGCGCCACACCCATGGACTTCCTTCCTTCTACACTTGTTGACTGTGTGCCCACTGCCAGGTGGGATTACCTTGCATCTGTAGTGGTTACAACATGTTGCAAATGTGTAATAAACCTGTGCTTCACTTTGTGATGTGCGTTGTCTGTGGTCACACATCTGACTGACATTTGCTTACTGCACCAGTGGGCTAGTTGACAAAGACTGTGAATAGGTGTTGTGTCTGTGCATTGCACCGTATTTCCTGGCAACATCAGTGTAGGCGATGAGTCAGGTGGCCTTGGTGTGTATATGTTGTGTAGCCCTGGTGGTGTGTCTCCCTCATATGTGTCACGTTGCCATGACTCACATGCCTGTGTTGTACTTGCTGTAGCAGTTAGCATGCACAGTGTAATTTCGCAGGTCATCATCTCCATGACAGAAACCACGTTGGAATCACAACAGAGGCAGGTATGGTGTATTAGTGTGTTTATTGTCATACATGTGTGAGTATAGTGCACAGGATGGTGGGTGCTGTACATTGTGATTGTAATCCAAAGTTCCTAGATGATTTGGAAGTCCTGGTAGCAGAAATGTCCTGAGTAAAGTCCACAGTCATCTGATACATTGGTCCAACTTGTACTCCCCATGTCATGTGGGGGAGTTGTGTTGCATTCAACAGGGTGAACAATTTGCGCACAAAGGTGATTATCCAGAACAGGTTTTGGCTTCCTGGGGGTTGCGCATGGCCATCGGCCTCTCAGTTGCCCTTCCTCGGACGACCCCTCTTCTTTGGGGGGACCCTCAAGTGCAGGCTGCTGCGATGCAGGGGACTCTCCGCCAGAGTCATCCTCCCTCCCTGTGGCAGTTGCAGTTGTTTCAGCACCAGATGTTGTGGGCACACAGGGAGGTGTTGACATGTTGCTGCTCATCTGGCGGAGGCATTGTAATATGTCCCTATGCACCGCCGTCATCTCTTGCAGTGTGTCCCACTTGGACTCCATGCGGGACATGTGTAAGTCCAAGCGTGCATGATGGGCAGCCTGCTGCTGTCGTATGTCCCTGAGGATCCCCACTACCTGGCTGAGCTCTCCGGTGCTGGTCTGGTACGCATCGGCTATGCGTACCAGTTGTGGGTCATCATGCAGTCCAGACCCCTCTGCGAGCAGCGACCTATGTCTACCACCCCTCCCACCACCCCTGGCGACACGTGCAGTACCTGAGGTGGCACGCACAGGTGACCCTGGGCCCCCTTGGGGGTTGTTGGTGGTGTTGGTGTCCATAGCCCCACGTTGGGCAAGGGTCCGTGTGCTGGTGGTGGTGGTGGTCCTTGGTCTGTCCGTGTCGGCAGGGGTGGTTTGTGTGTTGTCAGTCGTTGGAGGGGTGGGTGCAGGGGGTGCAGCTGGTGGTCCTGCTGGTGCTGCATGATGACTCGCTCCGGAGGTGCCAGGTAGGTCTTCGTCATCCGAGGAGGGCAGAGGCTGTTCCACACCAGTGAGCTCCGTTTCCCCTGGATCCTGGGACAGGGACTCATCAGCGTCTGCTGCTGTGTCCCCATCATCACCTGTTTTTGGGAGACACACACAATGTATGTTATGTTTCTGCAGGCATCAATGGTTGACACACCTGACAGTTGTGACTGTACCTCTGGATGCGGGCCTGTACATTGCATTGTCCTAAGTTGTCACAGTCAGAGGTTGATATTGGTGTAGCACATTGTCCTGCATACTTTGAGCATTTCAATTTGAATGTTGGGGTGTGTACATGGTCTGCATTGGTTGTATTTGGTTGACATCCGGCCCTCCTTCTCCCCCCAACCCAGTTATCCCACCATGAAGCATGCCACCCTTGCAGTGGGTTCAGTTTGACTCTCAGGATGTCAGTGAGTGGTGTCCTGCTGTTGGTGGTGCCCAGTTCCCAGCAGGGCCTTGTGCTCCCCACAACAGTACCCAGTGTCAGCCATCAAGTCCCATGTGTGTGGCTGACAGTGTTATCCTGGGGTTAGTTTTGCTGCAAGTCACATGTGTGTCCCTGTGCTTCAACAGCATGACCCAGGGTTGTGGTTCTTTGTGGGATATTTGATTAGAGTGTGAGGCAATGCATTCTCCCAGGTGAGTTGTGTGGAGTTTGTGTTAGGGGTGTGTGTGAGTGGAGCTGCTGGTAACTATGGTCAGTGCTGTCAGTCCTCCTTCCCACCCAGCCAGATTTTCCACCATGGAACGTGCTTCCGTTGCAGGGAGTGCAAGTTGTCTTTCAGGATGTCAGTCAGTGGTGTCCTGCTGTTGGTTGGTGCACAGTTCTCAGCAGGACCTTGTGCTCCCCACAGCAGTACCCAGTGTCAGCCATCTTGTCAGTTGTTTTCCACTCCCTGTGATGTGCGCATGGTTCATGGTGGTGTTGATGTGCGCATTGTGAGGGTGGGCAATATCTGTGACTACGACTCCCATGATGGTATTGGCTACACTGACTTGCCCAGCATACACAGGATTCCTTCCTTTCAGTGGGCTTCACTGTGAGGTGGTGTTGTAGTGGTGGCTACATGTCTGGATGTGTTTGTTAGTTCTATTTGTGCCACTGCCTAGCTGTAGTTGTAGTTGTGTTTGTACATGTGATGACACAGTTACATATCACTATGAGATGGCATGTGTTGTGTTTATCTGACTGACATAGACATTTTGGGATGATTCTGTTTTGGTTGCTGTGGATTTGCTAAGGGTGCATGGTTTGACTCTCCCCTTGACAGTGATGTGTGTGTATTGTCGCACAATATTGTGTACATTTGTTGTGTACTCACCAGGCTCTGGGATGTTTTCTAGTCCATATACGCTCACTGGTGGTAGGATGGCCCGCACCTTCTCCTCCCAGGGCCTGAGGTATACTGGTTTGGCAGGAGGGCCACTGCCGGTGTGTTGGCTCAAGAGGTAGTCCTTCTTCAACAGGTCCCTGACCCTCCTGCGCACGTCATACCACCTGTTCTGGATGTCTCCCTTTGTGCGCAAACATGGTGATTGTGCGTTCACCCTGTCGACAATCCTCTCCCACATCTTGGTTTTCTGCGACATGGGTGTCTGTTGGACCAGTGTACCAAACAGCTGTGGCTCTACCCTGAGGATCTCATCTACCAGGACTTCCAATTCACTATCTAGGAACTTTTGATTCTTCTTTGGGGGCATGGTGATGGGTGGTGATGGTGAGTGATGTGTGTGTTGGTGTACAAGTGAGGGTGTGTGAGTGTGTGTTTTGCTGGGTGTATGTGAGGGTGCTATTTGTTGAGGTGCTGCTGGTGTGTGGCTTGTGTGATGGATGAGCTGTGAGTGTGTGTGTGGTTGCTGTCTGTTGGTGTTGAGTGCTGGCAGGTAATTTGAATTTGCAAAGGATCATGGTAGGGATTTGTGTCCTTTATATGGGTGGAGTTGTGGGTGTGTCTTTGTTCCCTGTTTCCCCACCCAGTATTTATTGGCTTTGTAATTGCTTGTTTGGCCTTTTTTTGTGTGTTTTTCCTTAGTACTTTTTGTGCATGTAGGAGATGTTCTTCTGACCGAGTCGGACCCTGCAGTTGTCTCGTGCGAGCTTCTCAGATCCGTTCACGCTGTGTTTGTGCTGTTTTCTGTGCTGCGTACGCGTCGGTCGCGGTGTATTGGGTTGCTTCGGCTCGCAGTTTTGTATGCGTGTCGGTCGTACGGCTTGGGCTCCGTGCGACTCGGTCGTGTTTTACACGCCTTGCATCGTACTTGGCGGGTCGGAGTTCGCGGGTACGTTTCATTCGGGATTCTTCCTGGTGCGTGTCGGTTCGATTCACGTGGTTTTCCAGCCGGATAGCTGTTTTCCGCGCGGTTCGGTCGTTCGGCTTGTGTTCCGTACGAGTCGGTCGGATTTTGCACGCTTCTCATCGTACTTTGCGGGTCGGGCTGCACTGGTACGTGTCGGTCGGAATGAATTCCGGCTCCGAGTCGGTCGGTACGTTTTCTGGCCCGAATCGGAATCGGCCCCCATGTGTTTTAGTATAGATGGCAGCAAAGACTGAGCCCCAAGTGGTGCAGTCTTCCAGTTGTGGTGTGATCCCCATTGGTAAACAGATCGTTAGGATTCTGTGTTTCTCATCAGGGCTAGTATTTGGTAACACTGCTTCGATTTGAGTAATTGTTTGAGCTATCCAGAATGGAATTTGCTCACGTTTTGTGGGCATTTTACCCATGACTGCGTATAAAGTCTGTGGTGTAATTTGTAGTGTATTCCCCTGTTGAGGGGTTTGATTTGGAATGGTCAATGGTGGTTGGACTGTGAAAGTCCGCATCACATATTGGACCAATTGTCTGTAAATTTTTATTAACTCTGTAAGTTGAGTAAGTAATTCCTCGTCTGACATCTCTTCAATGTCAGGATGAGGAGTGTAGCTGGCTAGAATCGGCCATGTTGCTCCTGGTCTACCTAGTGGACCGAGCCTGGTAATGTTTTTGTGATGTTTTAGGGCGCCTTTAAACCAGAGCTGATGCTCCTGGTATGTTAGTGGAATTTCAATATCCTCGAAAGGAATATATTCCTCTGGTGGTTCATCTTCTTTGTAGAAGTGAAACAGTTTTGTTACTGGATTTGATTCTGGGAATACTATCCATGAATAGAATACCTCTGTCTGAAAGGATTCGTGTGCCTCTATCACGAAAACTGCTCTACCTCCTCTTGGTGGTAGGCCGTGTTTTATAAGTTTTAGAGTGATGGCTCTTCTTAAGTTTGGATGGATGTCTATAACACCCTCCTCGGTTTCATTTAAACCTGTAAAGTTAAAAGCTGTTACGACTGGTTCAGCCGCAGCCACACCATTCCCGGTGTCATTGTCCCCGCGTGTGGACATTTGTTTTTTGAAAAATGTAGAACAAGTTTCAAGGAAACAAAAGATAAGGTGCACAATATTTTGGAACACTGTATCCTTCAACGTTGAACAAACCAAAATAGCTAATATATAGGGTTTTTGTCCTATTTAGCTTTGGCGGATATTTAACCCTACCCACTCCTGACATCTTATGGAGTATGTGAATAGGGGTCTCTGAGAGAAAAGCACGACTGATTTACTCAGTATCTAGCGTTAAATTAGTGCCTTACCAAACGTCTGGGCGCCATGTAGTGTAGTTCCTATTTCCCTAATAGGCTCTGCGCATTGGAATAATATACCCTATAGGCTTGACATAGGGACATACCGACCTCAGTCCTATCGAGTATATTAAACTTAATTACTTTGTGCCAGCTAGCTCAGAGGCCACTAGAAACTCCTTGAAAACAAGAAGGGAGTAGTTTCTGGCAACCGAATAAACATGACAACTTTTGTTTCCCTTTAGAATCGGAACACTTCTCAGAATCGTGGAAACAATAGATAACAGTTTCACTTAGCTAATCGTGCATGCTTAGTTTCCTGAGAGTTACACAGAAAGAATAGACCGGCGTTTCAATAAAAAGGTTTTATTGAACAGTCTTCTTTCTCGTGTAAGAGATATGTGCTGTTATGATCATAAGACAGTATGCAAGATATATAATGTACAGCGTAAGCAGTAGATAGAAATAATACTGCTCTAGCATTATCTTTTAGCATATATTCACGTACATAAATAACATGAGCTAAAAATGCGAGTACTCATACGATGCGTCTCTAAGCTAGTTCTACCCCAGTGTACCTAACCTAACCTAGGTGTAGGGAAAGGTAAGAAGTAGGTCTATCTCACCTTATCTTTTTTGGTTATAATTTTAAATTTTAAATTTAATTTTTTTTCTTCTATATGTTACACTGTATATCATTGAAAAAGACGTGCAGCTGCTCCTATACTCTCATCTCCTGTTCTTCACTGACTTGTTTATTACTATTGTCTCACGGATTTCTTTATCATTATTATACCCCTCTGTCTCATTCTCCCCCCTCCTCTTTTTCTCTACCTCACCCTACTATTTTATTTCCCTGCTGGTTCTACCATCCTTTTCACCCCGTTCTCATAATATTGACCCTGTCTACTGCCTCTACTCCTGGAATCCCCCCTTCTCCCACCTCCCTTCCCCCCCTAACGCCTCCGACCCAACACACTACAGAACCCCCACTATCACTTGGATACTTCACCTTCACTGACGTTCCATCGCCCCCCCTCTCCTATTCCCCATCCCCATTGTACTCTACCCCAATGTCCCTCCCGCTCATCTTCCCCTCACCCCCTAACCATTGTAGTGGATCCATCATGCCTCCCCTCAACCATACTCTCAAGACACTGGACTCTCCCATCACTAGACATGGCCCTAACTCCTGGTCCATCCTTTATCCCTCAAACCTTTCCAAAAATGGCAAGAAAAACTTTAAACACAAACTTCTAATTCTCCACCAAGAAACCTTATTTGTTGACAACTACCTTAGCCTAACCTCCATCATAAAAACCAACTATATCTTCTACACTAAACGCCCCTCTAAATGGAAAAGTATCTTTCTCCACCACCTTCCTATCAAGAATTCCTGCAAAATACCCTATGGGCGAAACTGACATCTCTATTTTCAAATCAGGAAATATCCTTATCCAAGCCTCCGAAAACCACCTCACCATTTTTGAACACCACTTCAGCTCCTTATCCCAACACTTACTACCTACACTTACCTCTATCCTCCCAGCCTCACAAATGCAAGATGCCTTTTTGTCCCCTCAATCCCTGTCCCCTACCCATCCGTTCCCTGACCCACCAATCACCATTGAAATCCCCGATTCTCAGATGCATTTTCCCACAACCTCATCAGCATCCCCCCTCCTCCTGACTTTCTTACAACTCCCTCAGCCTCCCAAACCCCACCTCCTCCTGTACACCCGCCCCCGATCCCCTGTCGGCTCCTCGAATAACTACTATCTCCTTCTCCCTTAGTAACCCTACTACTATGCCCTCAGACACCCAAATCCTCCCCCCTCCTCATGTAACACTTCCCTGTGATCCCTCATCAGCTCCACAAATAACTCCTATCTCTTTTCCTGTTAACCATCCCCCCTTATCTAACTAACAGCCCCCAACACCCCTCCCATGCCCCCTTTTCCTCTCTTGACACCCAGTTGACTCCCAGGAATGCCCTCTCATACCCTTCAATTCCGCCTCTTCCCTGCAACATTAACACCCCTCTCCACCCTCCACCTGGTTTCCCACCTTATCCACACCCTAGACCGTCACCCCCGACCAACTTGGACCATTCCCCCCTCCCACTTGATCTCCTAGCCCCCTTCCCTATCTCACTTCTTACCCAATCACTCCTCAATATAGAACTCCAACTCTCAACCCTCGTGTTAGAACTCTCTTCTCTCAGAAATGTCAACTCCCTCTCCACAAGGAACCTTCCCATTCACACCTATCCCTTGGACTCCACTCAAACGTACCCCGCACTCCATAACCAAAGGAATATTTCCCCTAACGACAATTCACCACCTAGACCATCTTGCAGTAATTGTTCACTCAGCCAACCCCTCTCCATGAGCCATCTTCCCTCCCCTGACCTCTCTGATCTCAATAAAGCCTACCCCCTCACCTCCTCGCCTACGAACTCTCCTCCACCTCATTCATCAATCCCTGTGATCCTGGGAACAAGTAGGACCCCGTCCTCCCCAGTCTCGCCCAGACCCCCTCAACAACTCACCACTATCCACTCCTGTTCTTCCACAAAAATAAACGACCCTAAACCCAACTGCATGCTGGTCAACTGCCGATCGGCAACGTGTCATGCAACAGAAATCGCTGAAACCATCCTCAGTGAAAACATTGACATCGCCTTTCTGACGGAAACCTGGCTCAATGCCCACTCATCATCAATCCTTGATCTGCTCTCTCCCCCCGGTTACACCATCCTCAGAAAAGACAGGTTTGATAAAATTGGAGGGGGCATCGCTATAATTTATAAAGAAGAACTTCAACTCTCACCTGTCCAGCACCCTGACTTTACTACTTTTGAATACCTTGGCGCTGAACTCACAGCTCAGGGCTCCCCCCCTATTCGCCTACATAATATCCATTATCCCCCTGGTGACCCTCTTTCCTTTGTTGAAGAATTGTCTGATCTTCTTATCCAATCAGCGACCTCCAAGTCTAAAAACCTCTTCCTCTGGGACTTTAACCTCCACTGGAACAAAAATGATGACCCCTCGGTTAAACTCATCAATGACTTACTTGATATCAACGACCTGAAACAACTCTGCAATTCACCTACACACTCCAGAGGTGCCACCCTTGATGCTATTATTACTAGCAATGACCTGGCTTCTCTTTCCCGCATTATCCCCATTGACTGGTCCGACCACCACCTCAACCTCTTCACGATCAACAGTTCTGTGCCCCCCCTTCCTTAAACACCATCTTGCAAAAGAAACTGACCAGAAATCTTCACCTTATTCCTCCGGACGAACTGGAGACAAAAATTAAAGCTTATCTACGGCTTACTCCTCTCTCCCAAAGTGCCAATGACCTTACAGAACATTACAACAAATCCATCGTTGAAGCCCTTGACCAAATTGCCCCAGCCAAATTAAAACTGCAAAAAGCAAACCCTCCAAATCCTGGTTCAATACGGACCTCAACAATGAGAGACGAGCTCTCAGGCAGACTGAACGCACATGGAGGCAACAGCCTTCCTCCCCAAATCTTGTCCTCCTCAGAGCCGCAAGGGCCAACTATAAAAAACACATCTTTAATGAAAAAACTTCCTTCTTCCGTTCACAACTTGACCGGGCAAGAAATCAACCTAGGGAACTATTTAAGATTGTCAAAAACCAAACTGCCTCAGCCCCTCCTAAACTATTGGCTATGGTCGAGAGATGTGAAGAAATTGCTAGCTTCTTCCCTGATAAAATCACTAAGATTGATCAATCCTTTGTCTTAACTCCCCCCCACTTAGCCTACCTCCCCTCCTTAGCATTCCCGCTTTGTCTTCATCCACTCCTATCCCTCCCCCGGAGTCCGCCCAACTCCCCTCACTGCCACCCCTTCTGAACCTTACTACTCCACCCCCAGCTAAAAAATAATGCATCCAGGAAGAACTTCTGTCCAGTATCTGAACGGGATGTCATCAACATCATCACCAAGCTTAAACCATCCTCACATACCAGAGATCCCCTCCCGGCCTATCTTGTACAAGACCTCAAACACATCATTGCCCCTTATTGGGCCACTATCATCAACGCCTCCCTTGCCACCGCAGTGTCCCCGAGTCCCTCCAACTAGGCCAAATTACCCCCATCATCAAAAACGCTACTGCTGACCCCAATGACTTAAATAATCTGCGCCCCATTTCTAACCTTCCTTTCTTATCTAAGGCCCTGGAAAAATGCGCCCTGCTCCAGATGGGCAAACACATCGAATCATTCTACCTCTTGGACTCTTTACAATCAGGCTTTCGAAAGGGCTGTAGCACTGAAACAGCCATGCTCAATATTATTGATGACATCCATCGCTCCCTAGACAAGGGGGAATCCTCCCTTATCATTCTTCTTGACCTCTCCGCTGCTTTTGATACTGTTAACCATACTGCCTTACTCAATATTCTCAAAGACCGTTTTGGCTTTGATGGTGCTGTTCTCAAATGGTTCACCTCCTTTTTCCAACACAGAACACAACAAATTAAAGTCAGCGATTGCCTTTCTAAACCTTTGCCAGTCACCTTGGGCGTACCCCAGGGCTCTATACTCTCTCCCACTCTATTCAACCTATTCATGGAACCCCTCACCCTTATCCTTAAACAAGCGAAAATCAGTTACCACCTCTATGCCGATGACACCCAACTTTACTATCGGATCGAATCCCATGCCGATGTCTTACATCTCAATGATGCCTTGACTAAGATTCAATTGTGGTTTCATCATAACCACCTCAAACTTAACCCTAAAAAACCAGAAATCATTCTATTCTTGCCTAAAAACAACTCGCTCCCTATTCAACACTGGATCTCTGACATCAAAGCTCTCAACTGCTCTCTCTCCATCTCTAACTCAGTCAAATCCCTCGGCATCAGCGTCGACCTGAGCCTCAGCCTTACTCCCCACATAAAAAATTCCGCCAAAGGTGCTCTTTTCACACTTCACCATCTTAAAAAAATTAAACCCTTTATCCCTGCAGATGACTTTAAATCAGTTGTGCAATCACTGGTCCTGTCTAAAATTGACTACGGGAATGCCACTCTCGCTGGTACTCCTAAAGTCCACCTAACACCGATCAAATCCATTTTGAGCCTTGCTGCCAGGCTTATTACTGACTGTAAGCGCTTTGATCACATCTCCCCATTCTCAAAGACCTTAAATGGCTTCCGATTGAAGGCAGATCCACCTACAAGACTGCATGCATCACGCACAAAGCCCTCCATCAAAATACCCTTTCTTACCTCTCTGACAAACTCCACAAAGCGGGCTGTACTAGAACAATGAGGAGCACTAACGCTCTTGTCCTTGTCCCTCCTTTATTAAAAAAGAAATCTACACAGTCCCGCTCTTTCTCTGGAAACGCGCCCTCCGTATGGAATGCCTTCCCTAAAGAGTTACGTTGCAACCCCTCTTACACCAGCTTCAAAAAAGACCTCAAGCTGCTCCTTCTCAATAAATATTGGGGTTCTTAATGTATTGTCACTGGCTAATAATTCCTACCCTTGCCCCATCAGTCTAGGTCCCCTCGACTTATTGTGTCACCCCATCCCCCCCATTCTATTCTTTCATTTCGACCCCCTCCACCCCCCTCTTTATTTTTTGGGTAATGCCTACCTTCTTCCTCTTATTTTCCCCTTACCCCTCACCCTCCACTGCTGTCCTTCACTTTCTCGCCCTCCCCCCTCCTCTCTCACTAACTAACTTTGCTTTCCTCCAGTGCTATTTTTATCTCATTACCTCATTGTATTAAAGTGAAATTGAAATTCTGTATTACCAAAACCTGTAAAGCGCTCTGATACTCTTGGGTCCAGCCAGCGCTATATAAAACCTTTAAATAAATAAATAAATAAATAAATAGGTGGAGTATTCTCTAGTATGGTATACTAAGAGTATGTTAAGTCTAGTATGCCAAGAGTCCCTCTAGGTTCTAGTCAGCTCCATACCTTGAGAATGAGAGAGGTGGGAATCTCTTTCCGGATCTGGAACTCTAACACCCCGCGAAGGGAGTCAGAACACTGGAAGCTGGATTCTCTGTGAGCAGGGATGACAGCGTCTCTTCTCAGTGCGTCAGGCCGGGATACGGGCTCCTCTGAAGTCGAGGTCTCCTCTAACTTGCTTGGGCAAGGTAAGGTATATTTATACCTGGTAGGTACTTTGGAATGTTAGCATTGACGTGAAGTCGGACAGAGGAAGACGTCAGGAATGAACCCTTAAGGTATAGCGGTTCATGCATAATAGATGAGTTCTTGGAGAAATCAATAATCCTGTGCTAGGGGAACTCCCAAGAGCTTAAGGGTCTGGTTTCTAAGAACTCGTTGTGACGTTAGGGTGGACGGATGTCGGTGACCATGCCTGTATTTGGAGTGCACGGCTAATGCCTAAATAAGGACTGGGATTCTATGCCTATATAAGGGCAATGCGAATTGTGCCTATATAAGGACATGTTTCAGGAAAACCTATATACAGACACCTAAAGCGGAATACAACAGTTGCAATAAAAACAAGTAAAAAAAAAAACTATTGCACATGTGGCAACTTTAGTAAGTAACCGTTTTGTTGCTCAAAGTTTTCCAGTGACTGTTTATGGTTGCTGGCCACGAGACAGCCTTCTACCCTCTTGGGGGGATGTGCAAGTGACTCTTAAGAAGGAACATAAAGGGCCTGCTGTTAGAAGAGGTGTGACCTCTTCCTGGCAGGAAGGCCAAACATGGAGGCTCTTTGAGTGTACCAGTGGTGAACCCCCTGTGGTTGCCAGCTTCTCCGATCTTGGTATGAGGCCCACCAGCCTCTGTGGCACTCACCACACTCAGTTGGGGTCCTGCCCTTCCACTCCACAGCCTGCCCAATCTCCTGCAAATCTCTCTCTCACTTTTCTCTGCAGGCATTCTTCCTTCGGCAGAGGGGAGTTATTTGGCCACCCAAAGCCCATTCACTGCGGCAGTGCCAGCTATCACATTGGGGCATGGATGTATTGCACCATGGCTGTCTCAGATGGCTCCAGGGCTGAGTGTCACTGAGGCGGGCCCAAATGTGGCAACTCACCCGGCACCATCAGTGACAGCCTGGGCAAAGGCAAGTGTCGCCCCCAGCAGGCCTCACTGAGTCCCAGTAGGCATTCCGTCCTTCAGCTGCTGCTCCATCACCAACCAGGAGTTTACCGTCAGCTCCTCCCAGTGAGGCACAGGGAAGGGGCCTCTCCCAGCATTCTGTGTTGCTGGGTCTCCCTGGACTTCTCCAAGGTGTGGCAACAGTCAGGATCTCACTGTCATATCCACTCCTCCTGCAAGAGAGGACTGCCACAGCTGAGTTGACAGCAATGACGTGTCTTTGTTATTTACAGGGTTCAGCTATCTAGGCGAACTCTGCTGTCCCCCTGCATTCACCAGAGCACATTTGGTGTGAATTCAGCCATTATTATGATGTTATCTGTAATGAAGGCACTGAAGATCAGGAGTAACGTGTCCAGCGAGCCGCCTGGCCAGGCCGCCCCAACTTCTGTTCGTATACCTAAAATGATTAGGTTACCAAGAAGATCAAAACTAAGGTTCCATAGACTGGCACCACAGATATCAAAATATGATTGTTTCAAATCCCATTCTCACTACATTTATGAACATCAGGCTAATATCGATGAGAATCAGTTCCCTTTACTTTATTACATATTCATTTAAAGTTAAAATTGTGCTAGAAAAAAACACATCCTGAACATTGTAACTGCTATCATGGCTCATTTCTAGCTGTACCTTGCAGACAGCATCCATGCAAGTCTATCTACGTATAAAAAGTGCTTTTTTACCAAAAGAAAGCAAAATCTGTTTTTATTGAAACCCTACTTTTTAAAACATAATTAAATATGTTTACAACAGACAACCAAATAGTGCAGTGCACCCACAGCTCATGTCCTAAGGCATGGCCCTGGGCCCAGATTCCCAGGCAACCAACAAAAGATATGAGTGGCCTCTGGCCATGAACAATGGAAGTTGTCAGGTGGCCTGGCCTGCACCAACCCCATTATTTTATTTCTAAGAGTCACACCCAAAAATCAAAAATGTACAGAAATGTGTACCTGTATTTTTGGTCTGCAAGGCACCTGGCAAAAATGGTGGATTTATTAATTTTAGGTACCGAATCTGCCACTCCAGATCCTCTGAAGCATGATCCCCTGAAGTCCACATCCACTTTCATGCTCTCTGACACGTACTCAGGGAGTACTGCTCCAAACATAAAGTAATGGTGTCTGCAAAAAAACATTAGATGGTGCCAGCTAATGAGATTGCTTGAGTCCACAGTTTTACTATTTCAGTGGATAACAGGAGAAAATGCACCCTTGGCAATAGATTTTGCTTCTTTTATAAAGTTTTGGCTGGGTTCATGAAGAGTCTGCAAAGTGACAAGATATATAAAGTTTTCCTTAACACTTTGAAGGCAACCTGACAACCTTTGTAACAGAAATATCTGGAAAAAAAAGAATGGATTTTCACCAACCGCCCAAAGGCATTATTCTGAGTAAAGCTCCAGTTTATTAAACATTCAGGTGTAATTTGACTCACTGTGTATTGCTGCAGCTGCAGGCACACATTCCTGAGAGTAAAAAGTTTAAAATGCAGTTTTGTGCCACCCCATTTAAACCCCCATCCCTGAATGTACCTGCAAAATGTGAACATGGTTAAATTTTCCTAGAAGGGGCAATCAAGAGCTCAATATTGGCCAGATGTGTCAAACAGTGCCAAAATTATAAGCAATGCAAAACATGTTCTTTCAATAGAAAGTGTGACCACAATTAAAAACGGAGCTATAGTTCGGGATCAAACGTGTAAAACCACTGAAATGTGTTAAT
Source organism: Calotriton arnoldi (assembly GCA_963921515.1). Lineage (NCBI taxonomy): Eukaryota > Metazoa > Chordata > Amphibia > Caudata > Salamandridae > Calotriton > Calotriton arnoldi. The sequence continues at coordinate 798,767 of CAWUFW010003593.1, forward strand.
TATAACTTGCAAAGCCCACAACGCACACTACACTTTACCCTCAGCTAGACTTCCTTTAATCTGTGCCATTGGCAAATGGTTGTTTTGAACATCGCAGGCAACATTAGTTACTGTGTCTGTTGTGTGTATCATAACTGGTGAATTTCAGTGAAATGTGGTAGTTTTACATGTCCAACCCTCTTCAAGCACCCAGTGTAATGGAAAATGGTGATAAGAAATCTAAAAATCAGTTTTGCCACAGTAAAATCACTATTTTAGTGACATGCTATGCCTCGGAGAAAGCAAACATTTTGGGCTTGATTCACAAAAGTAAACTTATACCAAAAGTCTAAGTTTAGACCTGAAGTCTAAGTTTAGACCTAAAGTCTAACTTTACTACTAGTAAAGTTAGACTTTTGGTCTAAGTTTAGACCAAAAGTCTAACTTAGACCAACAGTCTAACTTTACTACTAATAAAGTTAGACTTTTGGTCTAAGCTAGACGTTTGGTCTAAACTTAGACCAAAAGTCTAACTTTAGTAGTAGTAAAGTTAGACTTTAGGTCTAAACTTAGACTTTTGGTCTAAATTTACTTTTGTGAATCAGGCCCTACGTGTACAAAATTACAATTTTCATGAAAGTGGTGAATTATGACACAAAAAAGAAAAGAGAAAATGTAAAAAAAAATTAAACAATAGAACAGGAACTCATATTGCGCAGAGCGAAAGGACTTGTACAGTCAGGGTAGGCTGCCTGGGAAAGGTTTTGCAAAGCCCTGTGGATAACCGCAGCTGTGCACAGCCTTTAGGCATTCACAGTCAAGGTTTGGCACCTGCAGCGGGTAGGGTGCAACTGTTGTCAGGCCATTTCGCCATCCACTGCTGCTAATAGCTGAAGGCAGTGCACAGTAGAGTCAAGTAGTGGAGGAATGTCACCCAGGACAGGGTGTGTCATTTATCTGTGCGTGTGGGAGTATGTGTGTGTATATATATATGAGCGGCAGGGGGTTAACTTTAAGTATTGTAATAAAATACAATAAAAGCTGCACAATGCCTCACCGGCTCAGATAAGGCTAGAGTTTGGTTTATCAGACCAAACAATTGCAAGAAAAGGGGCCTATGTCAAAGTTTGGAAGAGAATTAAGTAGTTGTCGGACAACCAACTGTGCCAAGCTCTCTGGTGAGAAGTACAAACAAATAAAAATTCACTCTCCTGGCAGTACTTCGACAACGCGATAGATGATCTGGCTGTTCGGCCGTTGTGGGAAAGCACTTTGCCTCCAGACTTGTTTAAAAAAAAGCGGTCAACGGCGTTTTGATAAAAACAGCTATGCTAAAAGATAAAGAGACCTTCTCAGCCAGATCCCATGCATGGTTAACCCTACGCGAATACAAGGCTCTTAAGCCCAAGCCCTACCGGGAAGATGGGTGGCCAATGCAGTTAAAAGGGTTCTTCAAAAGACTACACTTCGGTTCCCTCCCAGGCCTTATCCAAGCAATGCCTTCGCTCAGGAATACCACCAATGTTTGTCACAGATTGTCTAAGACTGGGGAGGAGGACATCACTCAAAGAAAATGCCTGTGCCCTGTTGCTTGAAAGAAGGAGTCTATTAAGATCGTTTTTAACCAATGTGGTATACGTACATGTAGGCAGGTGGTAATTGCATGTTTTAGGCAACGGTCCCCACCTTAAATACTAACTTTACTACATCTTTTTAAGCTTGCAGCAGTAAAACTAGACTCATGAGAATCGTAGCCCTTCTCTACTGTTTATCAAAAAACGGTCTTTAAATGAGGCTTTTGATATAGCTGTGAAGTAATGTTTGTATTTCATGCACGTTGGCAGTTCATGTCTTTTAAAGGCTGCACTTGAGATTTTTTTAATGGAAACCCCGCTGGCAAAAAGCCTGCCTAATCATTACCCCAAAATAACACTCTCAGAGTTACGCCTCAGGTTGTGCCCAAGTGGCCTCTTTATGCTAATACTCACTTGTACTTTACCTGGTACATTTGGAGCACTTTAGACTATCCCGTCCCATAGAAGTTTGTATTTTAACTGTATGTGCTGATTTTATCCTGCCGCTCCTGAGTCCTATGTATCTTATGCCCAAAGCGGCCTACTTATGCTAAAAGCCACTTGTCCCCGTATTGCTAGGAACACTTTAGACTGTTCTTCCCTATAGTTGATGTATTTTAGCCTATATGTGCTGAATCTACCTGCTGCTCTTGAGTTTTACTTGTTTTATATTAAAGGCCTGATTACGAGTTTCGCAGTCCGACCGCCCAAGAACTGCATCCGCGCCCGTCAGTAGACTATAGCGCTTGCAGGCCAAAGACTGCCATATTACGAGTTGACCATGGTGCCGGAGGTGTGGCTGAAGAGATCTTGTGGCAGTGGTGAGCACTTTTTCCAAATATATCGATGCCTGTGTGTGCATTTCAACTGCATATGTGTCAGATGCAAACGTGCATGATACATGTGGAAAAAATACCATCTACCCATTGCCGGGTTCCGGCCCATATGTGGGCAGTCCTGGCAATGGGTGTATGGTACGAAAAGGACTCACCTGTAGATCGCCGCGAACAGGGTCATAATCCTCGGGGTGAAGATCCTGCTGTGAAGGAGGGACTGAAGAAAGGAAGCCACGTCAGACTCTGACTGGAAGAACAAGATAGGGGTGAGTACGCACCCCAAATCCATCATCATCGCCACCTTGCAGCAGGCGATCAGACTGCCGCAGTCAGCTTGTGGAAAAAGCAACTTGTAATACGGACGGTGGTGCAGCTACCCTTCACTGCCCTATGGTGGCTGCCTGTCCCCTATCGCGAACCCAGCTTTGCAAAGCCTATCCACCCAACTCGAAATATGGGGGTGAGATCGCCGAGCTCTTCACGATCGCCAAACTCGTAATAAAGCCCTAAGTGTTTTACGTGTTTTATCATGATTGAATTGCAATCATTTTTTTTTATGAACTAAGTTTAATTGCAATGTGGATACGCACTTTAATGGACTTTTATGTCTAAATAAAGTATTGATTCATCTTCTACTTTACATTAAAAAGTGGAAATTCACTGAAAAAATATAAAGATTAATGTAACAGTATAGTTAGGTGTGATAAAAAGATCTATTTCTGTTTTTAAAAATCCTTAGAAATTTACTGAAAAAATCAAAAGCTCAAGCGAAGTTATAGTTAGGTGAGTATCTTCGTGACAAAATTAATGTTTTGAACAAAAAAAACACAGAAATTCACCAGTTATAGTTAGCTGAGCTAACAATAACTTGCGCCCTTGCCCTGCTTATAACCTCACTGTTGGAAATGGCCCTTTTTGCAGGGTCACCCCTAAACTTTTTGCCTGCCTCCTGTATTTTTGCTGACCTGTTTCTGTTGGTTTTATGACTCTGGGCACTTTACCACTGCTGTTCAGTGCTAAAGTGCATATGCTCTCCCTTTGTAAATATGACTATGTGAATTGGTTCATCCAAGATTGGCTTATTTGGTTTACCTGTTAGTCCCTAGTAGTGTGGCCTGTGTGTGCCCAGGGCTGGTAAACCAAATGCCGCTGGTGGGCATGCAGCGCTAGTTTGCGCCACCCACAGAAGCAGCTTGTAAAGTGTGTCTCAGACCTGCCACTGCAGTGTCTGTGTGCAGTCCAGAACTGCCATCTTGGCTGTGAAGTGCACCCACTTCCCAGCCCCTGAACCTTTCCTTGGCATCATGTAAGTCACCCCTATGGCAGGGTGCATTGTATGTGTAAGGTAGGACATGCCTTGGTGTGTGTAGCATGTCCTGGTAGTGAATTACACCCAATTTCTGTTTTTCACTACTGTAAGGCTACATGTTCCTCATAGGCTAGAATGGGCAGTTTGACTATTACATCCTATAGTCCTAACTGACCCCAGGAACATGGTAGAAAAACGAATTTAGTATGCCTGAGCTCAGAATAATAAAATACATCTTTTAGTGAAGTTTATTTTTTTATTCTGTGTTTGAAAATACCACTTTTAGAAAGTAGGTATTTTCTTGCCTAAGCCTTCCAGTGTGCTCTGCTGTTATGTGTATTGGCTGTCTGGTTTTGGAGGGGCAGGGCAGGCTGAGTCAGACCTGGGTTGAATAGAGCGATCTGTATTTAGAGTATGGGGAGGGGTGGCTCCTTGACCTGAATAGGGCTGTGCCTGGCAAGGTGAATGCTGGCTCCACCTCCTACTGTGTGTCTGCTAGCAGACCCCCTCTTTCTGAAAGGAAGGATGCAGCCTGGTAAACAAAGTGCTCCAGGCCTGAGCAGAACTGGTTCTGGCTAGGTTCAGTGACTTGTAGCTTCTGAGAACAAAGACTTTTGGGGTATAAATATCTGTGCTCAAACCCCTACAAATTTGTATTGCTTTTGGATCTGGAGAGGAAACTCTGTCCGTGCCACTGGAGGAATCTGCAGGAAGTGACTGTCCCTGTGCTTGTGTGTTGTTTCTTGCACTGGCCTGCAGCAGTGACCACTGGACCTTGAAGAAGAGGAAAAGGAACTTTGAGAGAACTTTTATTTTTGTTACAGCAATTACCCAAGGGCTAGGAAAAGAGCTCGCCTCCTGCTGGAGTCTCAGGCACATCAGACTCCACCACCAACCTCCTGCTTCCTCTCTGCGAGGATTGCTATCTGCTGATGAGGCTCCTGTGAGTTCCAGGGCCTCTAGTTTGCTTCAGAGAAAAGAGTGCTGGAAATCGACGCTAACGCACCTTTGCCAGCTGCTGCAGCCGAGAACGCTGGAAAAATCATCGCGCTGCTGCCGCTGAGTGCTCGCAACACGAAACCATCGCTAACGCCTCTTTGCGAGCCGCTGCAGCCGAGACGCGCTGGAAAAATCATCGCGCTGCTGTCGCCGAGCGCTCGCAACCCCTAAACAAATCATCGCTTCATGACATCGCATTGCGGACGCCGTGCGTCCGCCATTTTCATCGCATCGCACCGGATTTCGTCGCTCCCTCGCGGAGCGCCATTTCTTCGCATCGCAACACAATCGCACAACGCAACAGGCTCGTCGCATCGACTTCTCCCTCGCGGCAAGAAAGTCATCGCATCGGCGGCCTAGCGTGCAGAAGTTGGTTGCATCGTCTCCGCATGCATCAGCAGATCGGCGCATCATCCTCCCTTGTGGCAAGGATTTAACGCATCGCAGGCCTCGCGTGAGGAAAATCATCGCTACCACTTCTTTGCGACATTTTGTTGGTTTTGCTACTGAATTCAGGTACTTTGTGAGAGAAAGGGTCGCAGAGACCACTGCTTTGGATTTGAACCTTATTTTTGCAACCTCTGAACGAGAAAGGGGCGCAGAGACCCCTGCCTTGAATTTGAACCTTATTCTTGCAACCTTTGAACTATTTTTGACAGTCCTTCAACAGCTATCTAATTTTGGACAGTATTGTGGCATTTACAGTTATTGGTCTTGTGATAAATCTGCCTTTATATAAAGATACTTATTTTTTATAACTACTTGTGTGGTGTCCCTTTGTAGTGTTCCTCACTGTGTTACTGTGTATGGTCATAAATGCTTCACACACTGCCTCTGAGATAAGCCTACCTGCTCGTGCTACGTTACCACAGGGTTGAGCAGGGGTATCAAGGAGGGTAGCCCTCTTACTCTGACTTAGGAAGAAGGGTCCCTACTTGGACAGTGGCCAGCCATTGCCAACTAGAGACCCCCATTTCTAAAATTGGTGGTCAGCGGTGAGGATCTGGACTTGCATTTATGATCGCATACAATAATTATAGTGTACACTACTAGTGAGTGCAGACCATAACGCAACCACATACATTTTTGAAGTTTTTTTAAAATTCTATTTTTGATTGATATTGCCCGTGATTGTTACAATGGGCAAGCCTATTTTTTATTGATATTGCCGGTGATAGTACCCGCATACATTTTTGAGAATTGTTGGATCCTATATTGTAATTGATATTGCCGGTGATTTTTTACCAGCATACATTTTCTTGAGAAGTTTTCTTCTATCTTTTATTGATATTGCCCGTGATTGTTACAATGGGCAAGCCTATGTTTTATTGATATTGCCAGGTGATAGTAACCGCATACATTTTTGAGAATTGTTGGCTCCTATATTGTAATTGATATTGCCGGTGATTTTTTACCCGCATACATTTTCTTGAGAAGTTTTCTTCTATCTTTTATTGATATTGCCCGTGATTGTTACAATGGGCAAGCCTATGTTTTATTGATATTGCCAGGTGATAGTACCCGCATACATTTTTGAGAATTGTTGGATCCTATATTGTAATTGATATTGCCGGTGATTTTTTACCCGCATACATTTTCTTGAGAAGTTTTCTTCTATCTTTTATTGATATTGCCCGTGATTGTTACAATGGGCAAGCCTATGTTTTATTGATATTGCGGGTGATTTTTTACCCGCATACATTTTCTTGAGAAGTTTCTTCTATCTTTTATTGATATTGCCCGGGATTGTTACAACGGGCAAGAATATTTTTTTTATTATTGATATTGCCAGTTATTGCTACAATGGGTCTTACTGAAATGAGACCTACCTTTTATATAGATGATCTGTTAACCTACAGTCTAGAGGAGCTAAGGGGGTTCTGTGAGGAGAGGGGCTTAGCAGTGAGTAGGAAGGAGACTCAGCTGTCCCTGCAGACATCCCTGAGACTTTGGCAACAAGACAGATGGAGATTCTTGGAGTCCCAGTACACCTACCAAGAGGGTAGTTGGTCTGAGGGTGGCTCTGGAGAGTCTGAAGAGGAGGAAGAAAGTGTTATGGAATATCTCATAGGTGGGGAGTTCCTTGATGAGTCTAGTGCCTATGGTAGTGCCAGATTCCCCTCAGGGTCCCCAGAGGAGTTGGTGGACAGGCGGGAAGGTCCCATAGGTAGGGAGTCCCTTGCTGGATCTAGTGCACAGGGTAGCACCCAATCCCCTTCAGGGTCCCCAGAGGAGTTGGGCATACAGAGGGAGAGGGAGTACCAGCTGGAATTGGAGAGGCTCCAAATAGAGATTGCCCAGCTGGAGGCGCACCTAGTGCAGAAAGCAGAAAAGGAGAAGTTAGCTCAAGAGGGTAGGTTGCCCCTGGAGCGCAGTTTTAATTGTCTGGATTCCCCAGAGAGGGTGGGGTCCAGTGGTGGCAGCAAAATTGAAGTATATAGTGATGACAGTGTAGTACACCCACCCAGGGATGTGGCACCTGACTTGGAGGGGGTTGATCTACACCAGGGGATTCAAGGATATGAGGTAGCTCCATTAGTGTGCAGTGTCCCTGAGGTGGATTGGGGAACTAGCGCAGGGGCCCATAGTCCTAGTGAAAGGAGGGATACTCTACCGACTCTGGATGAGAGGTGCAGGGAGAGGGGTTCCCCCGTGGTTGAAGTCCTGGTGTATGAGACAGTCAGTTAATGTCTCGCCCATTTCAAGAGAGTGGTGTGGGGTACGTGTGTGAGGCACTGGATTGTGAGGTAAAGGTTAGCACCTGTGTGGAGCTGTGTAATCCAATTGTGGGAGAGCATATTGTGAGTTCCTATTTTCCAGAGCTAAACCAACCTGTGTTAGAGTGCGAGTTCTCTGATCCTAGGGAACTTGCGCAGGAGGCAGACCTCTGGGTGAGTACCAGAGGCTCTGTAGAGGTATTGGGGAATGACCCTAAGAGGAGTGGTTCAGATGTCTTCCAACCCAGAGTGGTGGGAAAGGTTAGGAGTGTTACAGCTGGGTCCCCTTGTTGTGAGGAGGTTGTAGGGCCTCACATCCTGTCTCGTGGGAGGAGGAGTGAGACTGGGATAGGTCCCGAAGTGCCCCAACCTCAGTCTCCAGGACTGGATGGTTCCATGAGGGAACACCAGGTAGGGAGCCTAGTCTGTCCGGATGGACCGTCCATTGTGGGGGGTGTCCCCATGTTAGGTGAGCTGGGAGTGCCTGTAATCAGACCTCCAGCAGTTCTAGTGTCTGGCAGTACCGCTCCAGTTGGGAGGGTGCAGAAGGCCAGAGTGAGGGGTGAGGGGGGGAAAGAGTCCCCAGTGGAAGAACCAGTGGGTCAGGTGCCAGCCAGAAGGGCTGAGCCTCATAGGATTGGCCATGGTGACGCCACTTCTGTCCTGGGGCATCTTCACGCACTGTCAGAGGGACAGGAGGTCGTGAGCTCTGTGCCAGGCAGACTGTCACACGACACACTAGGTATGTGTCACCCTCAGGAAGCCCTGGTTGGCCAGGCAGTTGTTCAACCACAGGGGTTGGTCCCTGGGATGGTAAGTCAGGTCCAGGTGTTGTCTGACCTGGAGGGAGGGACAACTGTAAGCAGTGTCCCGGCCATTTTTTTTCCTAAGAGCACCACTCCAGGTGGGAGGGTGCAGTATGCTGGAAGGGGGTGCAGAGGGACGGAGTCCTCGCCTCTGACCCCGGTGCAACCTAAGGGTTTTTTCAGGTTGGTAGATCAGTTGCAGGGTCCAAGCCCTGAACTGGTGGAGGGGTGTGTTGTCCTTGAGGGGGGCCTGTGTGCTCCCCAGGAAGTCCTGGTGTGCCAGGCAGACTGTCGCACAACTCTAGAGGAGTGTGCTTTCCTTGGGGGGAATTGGTGTACTCCCCCAGAAGTCCTGGGTTGCCAGGCACAGGCCCAGCTGAAGGGTACAGACCCTAGGTTGGGGGGCCAGGTTCAGGGAGTCCCCCCTGATCTGGAGGAAGGGGCAACTGCTAACAGTGCCCCTCCCGGTTTGTGTTATGGAGGCACCTCTCCAGGTGGGAGGGTGCCGGGCCCCAGTAAAGGGGGCGGGGAGAGGGCAGCCTCACCCCTGACCTCCGCCCAGTCTAAGGGTACAGACCCTATGCTGGGATACCAGTTGCAGGATAGAGCCCCTGAACTGGTGGGCGAATTATACAGGACACCTGCCTCAGGTGCCCTGACAATTCTGGAGGGGGGTACCGCTCCAAGTGGGAGGGTACCGAGCCCCAAAGAGAAGGACCAGGTGTGGGGGAGCCCACCCCAGTCGCTGGCCCCGCCGTTGGGTACAGGCCCAGGGCTGGTGGGTCAGTGTCAGGACGCGTTGCCTGACCTGACAGGAGGGAGAGTGGACAAAAGGTGCCAGACACCTGGGGTTACTGCCCCTCACTCTCTGATGCCACAAAAGTTTGAGAGCCCTGAGAGGTATAGGGCTTGGATTTCATCACTGACTACTGTCAGTGACTACTGGGGCTTGTTGTTTATCTGTTGGGACACACCTGGGGGCCAGTTAAGGTTAGATGCTGCACAGGTGGTGTCCACAGGTGAGGGGAAGAGTTCCCCATTGGTTATCTTAGTGGGCCCTAGGAGTGTGGACAGAGGGATCCACCAGGGTTCAGATTGGAGTAGAGCTGGCATATGCCCCTGCAGTTGCGGGCCAGTTCCGTGTTCTATCGCCCGAAGCAGGGAAGCCCATCAAAGTAGTGATTGGTCTACCCTGCGTTTTGGCTGGAAGGGGTTGTGTTGGAAATGGCCCTTTTTGCAGGGTCACCCCTAAACTTTTTGCCTGCCTCCTGTATTTTTGCTGACCTGTTTCTGTTGGTTTTATGACTCTGGGCACTTTACCACTGCTGTTCAGTGCTAAAGTGAATATGCTCTCCCTTTGTAAATATGACTATGTGAATTGGTTCATCCATGATTGGCTTATTTGGTTTACCTGTTAGTCCCTAGTAGTGTGGCCTGTGTGTGCCCAGGGCTGGTAAACCAAATGCTGCTGGTGGGCATGCAGCGCTAGTTTGCACCACCCACAGAAGCAGCTTGTAAAGTGTGTCTCAGACCTGCCACTGCAGTGTATGTGTGCAGTCCAGAACTGCCATCTTGGCTGTGAAGTGCACCCACTTCCCAGCCCCTGAACCTTCCCTTGGCATCATGTAAGTCACCCCTATGGCAGGGTGCATTGTATGTGTAAGGTAGGACATGCCTTGGTGTGTGTAGCATGTCCTGGTAGTGAATTACACCCAATTTCGTTTTTCACTACTGTAAGGCTACATGTTCCTCATAGGCTAGAATGGGCAGTTTGACTATTACATCCTATAGTCCTAACAGACCCCAGGAACATGGTAGAAAAACGAATTTAGTATGCCTGAGCTCAGAATAATAAAATACATCTTTTAGTGAAGTTTAGATTTTTATTCTGTGTTTGAAAATACCACTTTTAGAAAGTAGGTATTTTCTTGCCTAAGCCTTCCAGTGTGCTCTGCTGTTATGTGTATTGGCTGTCTGGTTTTGGAGGGGCAGGGCAGGCTGAGTCAGACCTGGGTTGAATAGAGCGATCTGCATTTAGAGTATGGGGAGGGGTGGCTCCTTGACCTGAATAGGGCTGTGCCTGGCAAGGTGAATGCTGGCTCCACCTCCTACTGTGTGTCTGCTAGCAGACCCCCTCTTTCTGAAAGGAAGGATGCAGCCTGGTAAACAAAGTGCTCCAGGCCTGAGCAGAACTGGTTCTGGCTAGGTTCAGTGACTTGTAGCTTCTGAGAACAAAGACTTTTGGGGTATAAATATCTGTGCTCAAACCCCTACAAATTTGTATTGCTTTTGGATCTGGAGAGGAAACTCTGTCCGTGCCACTGGAGGAATCTGCAGGAAGTGACTGTCCCTGTGCTTGTGTGTTGTTTCTTGCACTGGCCTGCAGCAGTGACCACTGGACCTTGAAGAAGAGGAAAAGGAACTTTTGAGAGAACTTTTATTTTTGTTACAGCAATTACCCAAGGGCTAGGAAAAGAGCTAGCCTCCTGCTGGAGTCTCAGGCACATCAGACTCCACCACCAACCTCCTGCTTCCTCCCTGCGAGGATTGCTATCTGCTGATGAGGCTCCTGTGAGTTCCAGGGCCTCTAGTTTGCTTCAGAGAAAAGAGTGCTGGAAATCGACGCTAACGCACCTTTGCGAGCCGCTGCAGCCGAGAGCACTGGAAAAATCATCGCGCTGCTGCCGCTGAGTGCTCGCAACACGAAACCATCGCTAACGCCTCTTTGCGAGCCGCTGCAGCTGAGACGCGCTGGAAAAATCATCGCGCTGCTGTCGCCGAGCGCTCGCAGCCCCTAAAGAAATCATCGCTTCAAGACATCGCATTGCAGACGCCGTGCGTCCGCCATTTTCATCGCATCGCACCGGATTTCGTCGCTCCCTCGCGGAGCGCCATTTCTTCGCATCGCAACACAATCGCACAACGCAACAGGCTCGTCGCATCGACTTCTCCCTCGCGGCAAGAAAGTCATTGCATCGGCGGCCTAGCGTGCAGAAGTTGGTCCCATCGTCTCCGCACGCATCAGCAGATCGGCGCATCATCCTCCCTTGCGGCAAGGATTTAACGCATCGCCGGCCTCGCGTGAGGAAAATCATCGCTACCACTTCTTTGCGACATTTTGTTGGTTTTGCTACTGAATTCAGGTACATTGTGAGAGAAAGGGTCGCAGAGACCACTGCTTTGGATTTGAACCTTATTTTTGCAACCTCTGAACGAGAAAGGGGCGCAGAGACCCCTGCCTTGAATTTGAACCTTATTCTTGCAACCTTTGAACTATTTTTGACAGTCCTTCAACAGCTATCCTATTTTGGACAGTATTGTGGCTTTTACAGTTATTGGTCTTGTGATAAATCTGCCTTTATATAAAGATACTTATTTTTTATAACTACTTGTGTGGTGTCCCTTTGTAGTGTTCCTCACTGTGTTACTGTGTATGGTCATAAATGCTTCACACACTGCCTCTGAGATAAGCCTACCTGCTCGTGCTACGTTACCACAGGGTTGAGCAGGGGTATCAAGGAGGGTAGCCCTCTTACTCTGACTTAGGAAGAAGGGTCCCTACTTGGACAGTGGCCAGCCATTGCCAACTAGAGACCCCCATTTCTAACACTCACATATTACATTACTCATGACAAGTTCTGTGCTTCCTCCTTTGAACATGGTAACATTGACTTACACCTAATTAGCACATTTAATTATTTCCTTATAAGTCCCTAGTAAAGTGATACTATATGTACTTAGGGCCTATAAATTAAATGCTACTAGTGGACCTGAAGCACTTTTTGTGCCACATACTTGAGTAGCCTTTTTAAACATGTCTCAGGTCTGATTTTGCAGCCAGTGTGTGGCAAAATAAACCATTTTGCTAGGCCTAAACTTTCCTTTTTAATACATATGAGTCACCCCTGGTGTAGGCCCTAAACAGCCCATAGGGCAGTGTGCGCTGAATGTAAAATTTGGACATGTACTTTTAAATTTTACATGTCGAGTTAGTGAAAAACTCTTACATTGGTTTTTCACTCCAGCAAGGTCTACCTCTACATAGGATAACATTGGGTTATCTTACTACATTTATTAAGTGGTAACTTGATTTGGGAACAGGTAGAAATGTCATGATTGGTGTCTAAGGAATTGTGATTTAAATCTCCCTTTAATGGTAAAGTCTTATTTTAATTCACAATTCTAAAAATGTCACTTTTAGAAAGTTTACATTTTCTTGTGCTAACCATTTGGTGCCTGGGTCACATTACTAGGTGCAGTTGGCAGTTAGCCTTTGTGTATTTCTCTCAGACAGTATCACAAAGTGGAACTGGGTGTTGGTAGGAATGGCCATCCTGACCTGATGGGAGAGAAAGAGCTGTCACCTACCACACTTACACTTCAAAAAAGCTGTCTCAGCACACACATAAGAATCAGAATAAGAATACTTTATCATGTCAGCCTACTTTATTAAAGCAGGCCATATAATATACAATACATGATCAACAAACGTTGAGCATTTGACAACATATCAGAAATAATTACATGTTAATAATGTTTTTTTTAAATTCTAAAAGGAATTCCACTGCCAGAAGAGTCCATTCATAAGTAAGAGATGGACAGTAATAAAGTGCTAGTGCATGGTCGTTCAGCCGTCTAGAAAAGTGCTATTTATTATAAATGCATTGACAGCAACTGGCCGAAGCGCTATTTAATTAATTATAAAAAAGGCCACAGTTAAAATGTTTTTTAAAAAATCATCCAAAAGTTTGTATTTAAGGGCTCAGTGCTAAAAAGATCTTTTGTAATTATTCTTGCTATAGTTCCAAGAAATCTTTTAATTGATGATAAAGTGCTCGGAGAAGATCCCCATTTCCTGGCAAAAACAAATGTTAACAACTATGTTGTGAGCTTTAAGCAATGCAATCACATAAACAGGGATGCAAAACTTTTATTCAAAGACCTTGGATTTCATAATTATCTGTGTCTAATGAAATGATCTAGTTCATCTCCAAGCCACAAATATATAAAGAGACCTGTTTAAAGATTAATTCAGAACCTGTGCGCATACATAATATCAAGGCATTCTTATAATGTCTTATACCAATGAGTAATAAAAAGCGGGTGGAGATAGTCTCTTCTAGCATTCAGGGAAAAGTGTGCTCAACAACAAAAAATGCATTACAGATTCCCCCAAACTCGCATCCGCAGATGAATGAACAACTTCCTCATTTTTTCCCGGTACTAGTATACAGTTTCACCGGCAGGGTGCCTAATCTAAAACTAGTACATAGAGATCTAAAGCATAAAGCACCTCCAGGTATGGTTCGAAAGTAAAAATGGGTTTGAGAATCTGGAGCTAGATTCTCTTTTTCCCCTGCCTGATTGTTGAAGATATGAAGCCAAAAACGTTCCTTTACAATCTTGTCGCTTTCCACGGTCATCCTTTCTAGTTCTAACCAGCATTCGGTGCAGCCAATAGCTATCAAAGTAGTTACTACATGATTGAACCAGGATAGTTTTACAAGCTAAGCTTGCGACCAGACTTCCTGCATAATGACCAAATAAATCCTCAACTCAGGTGTTTTCCATATTTCCATATTCCTACCCAGTATTGGAGGGGACTAATGCTGCATACTGCTCAACAGACTTAAGACACAGCTTAAGCCTCAGAGCATCCATTAGGGTCCCAGGGCCAAGGAGAAGTAGTTGACATAAAAGATTATTTTCTGCCCTTGCCATCCCCTTGGACTTTTTACATCCCCAGAGCTCTGATCTATAAAGCCCTGCCAAAAGGGCTTGCAATCAATATGCCTCAAGGGCGGGGCCAATCAATCTGAAGCCCTAGCTTTTAGCAAAGCGGAGGACTCTGCCATCATTTTTACTTAGAGTAGCCTCGCTTTTTATTAATAGGTGGGTCAATCAAGTCAGATTTGAATCAAATCTCACTCCAAGGTAGTCATAGTGTTCTACATGATCTAAAGGAGTTGCATAGATTTTAAAGGAACTCTTCAGCATAGTACTGCTCTTTAAGATCATGTATTTTGTTTCTGCAGTGCTAATATGGAACTTCTTTATGTTGCAATAACATTTGAATGCCTTCAAACGTCTATGCATGGCCAAGTCAGTACGTGTCAGGAGCATATAATCGATGGCAAAAAGCAGAACTGCAATTCTTTGGCTCCCACAGACTGGAACATTGAGGTTTATGGCCTTCAGAGAGCTATCAACATTGTTGATAAAAAATATTGAACAAAGCTGGGGCCAGAACACAACCCTGCCTTACCCCAACATTGATATTGAAGCTATCAGTTACTTCTCTTCTCAGGCCATATCTGATTGAAGACATATTATTATGTAGGAATTTAATTGCCAAAACCAGTTTTTCTGTGCAGCCCAGGGATGATAGTGTTCTCCAAAGCAACTCATGGTTTACGGTACCAAAGGCCATTTTCAAGTCGATAACCATCAGATATAATTTTGATTTTTTAATGGTGGTATATTTCAAGCTGATTTTAAATAGCCGCATTCCTTGATCAATTGTTCCACAGCCTCTTCTAAAACCTGCCTGTGATGTGTTGATGCTCCCATTATCACTTAGCCAGTTATCTTGATGAGTGTGCAAAAGCTTTGCATACATTTTCCCTACTGCATCAAGCAGGGAGATTGGTTGATAATTGGCAAGTTCATTCTGTGGGCCTTTCTTATGAAGAGGAACAATAATGGCGGTTTTCCACAATGCCGGTACCATCCCCTGGAGCCAGATAGCATTGTAGGCAGAAGTTAAAATGGGTACCCAAGTAGCGAGATCAGATTTAATTCTGTCCGCTGGTACCCCATCAGAGCCAGGGGCCTTGTTTTGTTTCAGGCTGAGGATTGCTACGTGCACTTTGCTGTTGGAAAATTCCTTACCCAGTGGAATACTTTCTGGTGAATCAAATAGAGGAGGACTTTGATTCACCTCCAAGCTATGTTCCTTATCTGTCAGGCCACCACTCCATGCTTCACTCCATGGAATGATAGATTTTTCATGCCTGGCAGAACTGTACAATGATGTAAGTACTTAAACCAGGAAGCGGGCACGAAGGTGCTTTCTAAGTTTTTTGGCATGCCTTGTGATCCCCATCTTACTAGTTCCCAAAAGCCCTGAGTGTTATTACTTCTTAGTGCTTTCATAAGTGCCTGCCAGGCCTTTAGGTGCAGCTGACTGTTTTTGCAGTTAACAACACACGTGTCCTTCTGTCTTAATATTTTTAGGCGGATTTCCACATCTAAAGTTATGTGCCCTGTTTTCAGTGCCAATAGAACAGATTGTTTTAATGTGTTGCACTCCGAATTAAACAATTCTATATACATGGGGTTACTGTTGACAATGTGCTTGCATCCTAAATTAGGTTGCCGAGTGCTTGTCCGCCGAGACAAACTAATAAACATGTCAAACATTTTAATTTTCTCTGGATCGTGAGGATCTCTTTTCTTTAATCATATTCTGCTGGATGTTTAAGGCTCGAGCAAGACCAATGCAAGGCCTATTACATCAGATTAGACCTACTGTGGCCAGGTTATAGAATTCCTATTTGTTGTTAGCTGTGATGCCTCTTTCATTATTTCTTGACAAAAAGTGCTACTGAAATTTACCCTTGACGGAATCCTTAAACATGCTATCAGCGGGTCATGGTCGCTCTTCACTCTTTGTTCAATTTCAAGATCATCAACCAACTGCCAGGCTTCCAAATTAGCTAATTTGTAATCTATCAAGTTTACACGCTCCCCTGATCGGAACGTGTAGGGTGCGGGTAAATCCGAGGGTACAGAGCCATTTAGAGGGTGCAAATCGGTTTTAAGCATGAAGGACGTTAAGGAGGCACCACTCTTTGAACTATGAATCAGCAAAGTTGGAAGATAAGTGGAATTGCAGATAAAAGAATTATGTAAAACATCTAAGTGGACCAATGTGACATCAGGTTTGGTATTAAAGCTTAAAGTGTGAAGATGACAAAGTTTTGTCAGAGGGTGCCACTTGTTTCTTTGAGCTCTATGAGTTGCTGACTGTAGTCCCAGCAGAAAATAGGCATTCATTTTGATTAGCTCCCAGAGATTACTAGAAATAAGTAGCAGTTGAATATTATTGTTAATATTGGAAAATACATGATTAACTCTACCCAATAAAGTAGATATCGAAATAGTTAATCCACCTCTCAGTCTCCCTTTTGTTGCCTTTATGGATTTCGTAGTATATATAGAAAAGCCATCCAAAATAATGTTATTCATAGATGTTGGAAAACGAGGCAGTATCTGTGAGGCCTGCACAAATAACATGACTACATTTGTCCTTCACTGGGAACCAAACACCCAATTGTAGCGCCTGACTCTCAGAGGGTAGCGTTGCAGAGCAGTCTGAGGCTTACTCAAGGGAGGTGGTGTGGGCTAGTAATCGCCATTTACCAGTACGCAGAAATAACACTCAATAATTGATTGTCCAGTCTGTACTTTGCTTTATAAAAGTAAGAGTACATTTATTAAACACACACACTACTCAATACTATGCAACAATTTACAAATATACATAAGCTGTTGGAATTACTTTGTGACTGCCTAGCAGTCCCACCCCTCCTAAAGGGGGGGTGGTCTAGTACCACCACTCCCATGTATGCACATCATCTTGCACCCTAATGCACTTAGTTGAACACAACCTGGGGCGAGGGCCCTGCGCACTGGCACCATCCCAGTGGCGACCCACCCCGTTACCTCAACCAGCATTAAAAATAGGTACACCTGACCTGGTGACACATAACCCTGACTGCCCATGTCATACTGACCATATAGTATACACCTCTACATCTTAGGGGCTAACAGTCTGGGTTGTTCTTCACCTAACGCAGCAGCAAGAATACATGTTTGGGCACCCCTTTAAATGAGGTACTTTCATAGCTGATAACAGTTGTAATGCATTGCAATCACAGCCTCTAACAGGCATCACAGCTAAAATCACAGGATTACGCAAATACAGCCAGACACCCTAGCAGGAATGTCCAGCAACATCACCCCATTTGGCTTAAGACATCACTTTGCACATGTGACTTACAGACCCTTTAAAAGAAATAACCTTGGCAACTGCACTTCTCCCGCAGTTGCACCTCTTCACTTTAAAAGGAATCACAGGTAAAATCATAGGATTACGTACATACAGCCAGACCCCCTAGCAGGAAGGTCCAGCAACATAACCCCATTTAGCTTAACATCACCTTACACAGGTACTTCACATTCCACATGTGACTTTAAGTCCCTCTAAAAGAAATAACGTTAGTAAATGCAGTTCTGGTGCAATTACACCTCTTCACCTCCAGGGGATGCCCTTCACCAGACATCCCCAACTCAGCCCCTCATCCCTGGGTGCATTTCTCAATACAGCCCCAGCTGTAGAACGAAAGTTCCAGGCCAGGAGGTGTTAAAATGCTGGCTGAGCCCTTGAGGGGTTATTCTTTTCAAGTCCCCATGAGACTTAGGGAGGGACTTCCATCTTCGTGCTGGGGGAGACTGCATTCTCGTGCAGCTCCCCCTGCACCTCATCACACATGTGGTGGTGACCTCGTTCTCCTGGGGCCACCACAAGCAGAGAAAAACGCTGTCTGCCCTTGCAGGCCGGTCCGGGCCCGCAAGGCATTATGGGGCGATTCCTCTTGTGCAGTGAATATTTGAGTAGCGGCACCCCCGCTGCGTAGGGGAGAGCCGCGATTGTGCTGCCGGTGGCTTCGCTGCATTTCTGGGCCTCGGTGGGGGGCCCGGTCCCACCCGGACCCCCAGGGGACATCTCGCACCTAGGGTAGCCCACCCCCGGCTGCTCTCCCGTCGGTGAGTGCTCAGGTGGCCCGGGGAGCCCACCCCCGGCCGCTCTTCCTTGCGATGGGGGCCCGGTCCCACCTGAGCCCCCGCACTGCCGCTGTGATGGAGGGCAGCACAGGGAGCCCACCCCCGGCTGCCCCCGCCGGCTGCCCCCGCCGGCTCCCCGATCAGCCAGCACTCTCGCGTGCTGCCACGGGAGCCGGCCTCTCTTCTCTGGTCTGCCCGCTCCGGCGGGCAGACACGCCGGGTCCCGCTGTTCGGACGGGGCCGCGGGGGAGTGCGACGGCACTCCCCCCTCCTTCCTCCTCTTCGGGGCCTGGAGATGGGGTCCCGGGCCCCCTCGGCCATATCTTCACGGCTTTGCTTCGGGGCCCAGGGATGGGGTCCCGGGCCCCTGTAGACCTCTTCGCGGGGGGGCGCGACGGCGCTCCCCGCCTCCTCCTTTTCACGGAGGGGGCACGACGGCGCTCCCCACCTCCTCCTCGGCACATGGGGCCCGGGGTTGGGATCCCAGGCCCCTCCCCCTACACATCGTCACGGGGAGCACAACGGCGCTCCCCGGCTTCATGTTCGGTGGGGGAGAGGGTGGGCTCCTGGCACCCCGTGGGGGCACCTTCACGGAGTGCACAACGGCGCACCCCAACTTCACTTCTTTGGGGGGCAGCCCCCGGGACCTGACCCACCCCGGGGGCCTTCTCGGAACCATCGGCAGAGCCCCATGCGCTTCGTCATCGGCTGGCCACAGGTCAAAGGTCGCCTACCTTCTGGGGGGCATATCTCAGCCTCCAGGGGTCCGATCTTCCTGCTTTTGGCCTCTTCTTGCTCCTTCGCCCTCCTGGTCTCAAGGAGGGTGCATTCCACAGGGAGCTGTCTTCATCGGCTCCCTGCGCCAGCCTTTCGCCTGGCTCTCCTCCTCGGCCTCTCTTCTCCCTGCGCAGAGGCCCCTGCTTCTGCGCACTGGTCCTGGACTCTTCTCCTGGCACTGTTCAGGATCCTGGGACAGTCAGGGGGTTCCTCCTTCAAAATGCCCATTGCGCCAGGCTCCAGCACCCTCTGCCTCAGCAGACCACACCCCAGAGAGAGCTTCTCTTCCTCTGCAAACACTTTTTAAGAGACTGGGGAGGGGGCTGGCAGGAAGTCTCTGTTTGTCCTATCAAAGAGCGACACATCACTTCACTGCCCCTGCTCCCTCCTTCCTGCCCAGGCCTCTGGGTTGGTTCAAGATGGCGTCATCAGCACTGATGCGGTCTTCTGGGTTAGGTCTACATCCCATCCCCTGGGTCACTAGCTGGTCTCCCTTCCGGAGTTTGTTCCAACCAGTACCCTTTCTCCTTTTGGTCCTTGCACCCCAAAGATGCAACCTCTCTGGACCCTCACCCTCAGCCTGCCGCTGGGGTCATTCAGCTGCCACCACCCTTTCGAGATGACTGTCTTCCCTAAAGAAAGCACAGCCACTCGTGCTTTCCCCACACAGAAAAGCACCTTTGGCCACTGGCCTGGCTCCCTGATAGGACCTCAGACCAGCCTCACTACCACACTGGCAGTGCCAGAGAGGAACACTGAGGGTGCCTCGCCAGACATCCTACAGCTCATTCCCCCCATCAGTAGTTCCACACGGAAACTACCCCGGGAACCTAGACCCCTTCCTTGTTCTCCTCTGCGAGAACAGGGCCTATGTACCCTTCCCTCCGAGAGGCGCGCTCTCCTCCCGGAGTACCCTTAGAGAGCCTGTGGGCCCCGAGTTAGCTACACCCAGGCCCACCTCTCATGGCTCTCCCCGGTCTCCCTGCAGCCCTTGGGAGACCATCCAGGGACCCACATGATCCCTGGATGGCCTGCACCACCCCTTCTGAAGAGCAGGGTCCCTTCACTTAAGATAGGCACCACATGCCTTCAGGGTAGTACTACCACACTCAGCCAGGGACCCTCAAGATCCCGGCTAGGCCTGCACCACCCTCCTCTGAAGCACAGGGTCCCTTCACTTAAGATAGGCCCCACCTGTCTTCAGGGCAGTACTACCTCCATCAGCCAGGGACCCTAAAGATCCCGGCTAGGCCTGCACCACCCCTTTGGGAAACACAGGGTCCCTTCACCGGAAACAAGCATCCTGGGACCGGTTTCTGGCTTACAGCCGTCATCAGCCAGGCTTGACTGGGGGTGAGTGTTTGATGTGCTCTAACGCTCCGTACATCATCCCCTTTGGTATCGCTTTGTTCGCCCTAAGTTGGCAGGGTATGCCCAGACGTGGGTCTCTTGCTCACTTTGCCACTGGATTCAAGATAGCCTGGCTGATGAGGGTTATGAACCTGAAACCGGTCCCAGGATGCTTGTTTCCGGTCCAGGGAAGACATGGCTTCGCAGTTCGGGCTGGACTGTTCCCATGAGGCACAGGGTCAGACTGATTTGCATATGGCCATGTCTGAACTGGGGTGGTGGAGTGAGCTAAAGAATGATGATGGATTAAACCCAGATCAGTTGACTGGGGGTGAGTGTTTGATTTGCTCTAACGCTCCGTCCATCATCCCCTTTGGTATCGCTTTCTTCCTTGTGCAGCTAGGTGCCTGGCACCCAGTGACAGCTGCTGATGGATTAGCCTGTAGCTCCACCCATCTTCTCTCCTTGGAGGGAATGTCATCAATCCAGGCTGCTGGGGTCAGCCCCCAGCCAGGCCCTGGTTATGAGCTGACTCAGATAAATATAACATTTCTGGATGACCCAAAAGCAGTACAAATATGACTTTGGACTGGGGGCGCTAGAGGGCGCAAAGCGAGATGGCCGCTCTGTAGAGCAGCTCCGCTGGCCGAGCCGTCAATCCTCCTATTATACTTGTTTTCCTGACCTGACAGACGCCTCAATTACAGAGACTGAGCGGCGGAGTACCGTGGGCACCTTTGCACGAACTGTGCTAGCCGCTGCTTCGACATTCAACCGTGCAGGAAGCTGTTGACTTGCCAGGCCTGCACTGTCAACATGGCGGCCCGGGATGTGTTCTGAGAGCGCGGCCGCAGTGAGCATCGGATGCTGTTGGCTGCAGGCTGCGGGCGTGGTGGTGGGATCGCGCTGCCCAGCTGCTGACCGGAGACCTGTGTGGCCTGGACTGGGGGTGGCAGGCATCCCAGCGTGACTTCATCTGGCGCCTGGAGTGCGGCCGGCTCCAGTCCCTCGCCCGTGCGGAGCACTGGTCGCAGCCTTTGGGGGCAGGCTGCTCTGCTGCCGCTCTGTGCCATCGGCCGCGCTCGCATCGGAGCTGCTACGGACCGCTGCGGGGACCGGACCGGGTAAGTGCCACAGTGCGCCTGCTTCCCTGCTTCGACCTGCCTTGCTGTTGTGTCCCCCGCCGATATCTGCCTTGAGGCCTGGTGGGGAATCGTCCTCTTCGGGGATTACCACACACCGAGTGGAGCCCGGCGGTGCCTTTGATCCGCGACGGGAGACCTGCATGCCCGGTGTCTGAATCTTGGCGGGCCTCTTCCTGCTACTTCCGGAGGGCCATCTGATTTCCCTTGCTGAGCACCTAGAAGGGGCAGTGCTTTTGCTGTGACATTGGCGGACTTTTGGGGGTGCATGTGCTACCACATTCTGCTTCCCCCCCCCAGTGTATATTCCCCGCCGCTGACCCACTATCCTGCTGCCCCTGCTCAACGGCGCAGCCACTCCTGTTTGATCTGCCTCAGCTGGTGATTGAGATTGGTCCACATCGTGGTCTGAAGCGAGGATGCTGGTCTCACGCGGGCTCACGTCCTCCTGGTGGCATTAGTGGCAGGCCCAGAACACTGTGAACTCACGCTGCGGACTGCGGGGTGCCGCGGACACCTCATAAATACTGGCCCTGGCCGTATACCCACCATATTTTGCTGCCTTACCTCTCGTTTCATGTTCACTGTCCCCCCAGGCCGGAATACGGCACCATACCGCTCTCATCAACGTCACAGCTGGCCACATCCTCGCGCCCTCCACTCTTAATTACCTGACGCGCGGCATCTGCGCTGGGAACTAGCTTCCCCTGGGTGCATTTGGGCCCAATCTGCACCCCTGAACAATCACGTAACCAACCTACATTGCTATGCGCACAGTGCTAGACAGTGGGGTGCGCATCAACCTGGTGTCATGCGATGGGGAAGACAGAACGCAACCAACCACGTCTCAATTTTGAGCCACGGCGAGGTGGCAAGACGCCCCAACATGCTGCCTCTGACTCTGAGGAGGAGGCACCCTCCGATCAACTGACGAACATTGATAAAACGCTGCTTGTGGTGCAGGCCAGTTTGCAGTCCATAGATGGGAAGATTGATCATCTAAACCTACGAATGGACCATATGTCTTCAAAACTAGATAAACATGCGATGCGGCTGCGAGAGGCGGAGACTCGCATTTCAACTGCAGAAGATGGCTTGCAGCAAGTAACGTCAAAGACGCACTCTATGGAAAAGGTACTGGCGGTAATTCAAGCTCGCAACGAGGATTTGGAGACCAGATCCCGACGCAATAATATCCGCGTCACCGGACTACCAGAATCCACCAACACCGGACGACTGGAGACCTATATGGAGAGACTCCTAGAAACAATTTTTGGTGCGGAAAACCTATCTTCAGTTTTAATAGTGGAGAGGGCCCATTGATCTCTTGCTGCTGGGCTGCCTATGGGAGCTCCACCGCGCCCCATCATCGCGCGCCTGCTGAACTATAGAGATCGTGACGCTATACTCCGCTTGGCGCGCGAGAAAGGCACGATCACCCACGAAGGCAATACCTTTTATCCTGATTTTACAGCAGCCGTCCAGGAAGCACGTCGAGAATACCAACATGTGAAAAAGCTGCTCATCTCGGAAAAAATACCCTACGCGATGCTGTACCCAGCACAACTGCGTATCGAGGTCAACGGAAATCCGAGAATATTCACCACCCCCAAATCAGCAATGGACTTCGTAAAAACTCTCAAGCGCCGTGGTCATGACTCACCCAACGCAGCAGAAGATGACCACGGAGGCGCTAGCGCTGCGAAGCATTGACATTGTCGGACGGCGGGGAACTATGGCCATTCCCATTTCCCCACTTTACACTGACCTTTGATTGCTCCTTCACCTTGTGCCCGGCTATGAACAATTGCAACAGCTACAGAGCGGACTGCCCAAGCAAACTTGCTGCACTCAGATAAGATTACTTTCTTTATTCAGATTTGATATGTGCTCCTGTGTGCCTTCTGTATTGGTTCTTGCTCCTAACAGACAGAGAAGTCATCTCTTTTTGTTTGACTACCCCTATGCTCTGTTTCTGTCTTAATGTATACTATACACCAAGATGGCCTTATATTTGTTTACTGCTTTTAAACTACACAGGCAGGAATACTATCTATTCTAGCTCGGCCACCTCCTATGGAAATGGGAGGGGATGTGTGCTCCAGTGTCCCCCACATGGGTGTTCCCCATTACCGTTTGCCTCCCTGGAACTGTACTAGGGACTTGTTATGGGTGGTTTGGGTTGGCTTTGGCAAGTTGGGGGTGCCAAAGTGGGTGGGGGGTGTTGGTGGGAGGGTGGGCTGGGGGGGAATGGTTCGACTACCAAGTGCATTATTGATGACTATGAGATGTAAACGTTTTCATACCGGCATACACATCATAACACGCTCCATACATGACACATTCGAGAGGAACACGAAGATAACACTGTGATAACATGTCTCACTTGGAATGTATGGGGGCTCAACTCGCCTAAAAAGATCCGCCAGATTCTGGCATATCTAGACCGCCATGATGTTAAAATTGCTCTTATACAAGAGACGCACCCAACCAAATAAACAGACATACACATTGGAGCACGATGGGCCGGTTACCGTCTGGCCTCCTCCTACTCCCGCGGGGTGCTAACACTTATTAAACAAGGCCTTTCCTTCACTATGATTCACTCTTGCGTTGACGACTCTGGGCGCTATGCCCTGGTCCATGGAAAACTGGAAGGTAAACTCATTACCATTGTAAACACCTATGGCCCCAACACCGATGACCCGGTCCTATACGAACACATACTCTCCACTTTGAGAGCGTGGCCTGACGCTGTGATACTCTGGGGAGGGGATTTAAATACGCACCTCGACCCAGCCAAGGACAAGTCGAGCGCCTGAGACGGCCAATCACCTAAAGCAGCCAGGGTTATCCGGGAGGGAATGGCAAAACTGGGACTACTCGATATATGGCGCCACCGTAATCCAGATGCCCTAAAAGGCACACACGTCTCCACTGCACACAATAGCTGGTCCCGGCTGGACTACTGGTTACTAAGCGACCATGTGGGAGGTTGGGCATCTGAGGTACGAAGATTGCCCCGCACTCTTTCGGACCACAATCCGGTACTCCTAGTTCTACACGTCCCGAAGACCATCTCTCGCTATTTTACATGGCGCTTCCACCCTGAGGCACTCCTTGATCCGTTATACAACACGACCATTCGCGAGGCGATCGTACATTATTTCGACACTAACAACGGCTCAGTCGACAGTGCCATGACCCTGTGGGAGGCGTTTAAGGCCACCATTCGCAGCATCTGCACGACAGCTGGCATACTGCGCAACCTGCGCGGACGGCTGGCCGGGATAGAGACCGTGTTGCAAAAATATGAGAGCGACTATGAACATTCTCCGTCTGAACCACTGCTTGCTTCTATTAAAGAATCCATCTTAGAATATACCTCACTCGCGGATGAAGAAACACGCTATATCAATAGACGCCATGTAGCCCGTGCGTATGGTGAGGGATGATGTCCAGGACATCACCTGGCTACTAAAATTAAAACGCGCGCCAATAGACATATTATCACCAAGATTAGAGATGACAATGACCATGATTACTAAACCACCCCAGACATAGTCGCACAGTTTAAGAACACATATGCCACACTATACACATCGCAAGGAGGTTGATGCTCGGGAGCTGGATCTATACCTCTCGGACGTGGCCATTGCATGGCTCACAGACGATCAGAGAGATTTTCTCAGCCAACCAATCACTGAAGAGGAAGTGCGTGCGGCAATTAAAACTCTCCCCAATAAAAAAGCCCCGGGACCTGATGGATTCCCCTGTGAATTTTATAAAGAATACGCTGCGGAACTCACACCATTTCTCCTAAAAATGTATGCTGAAGCCTACGACACCGGAACACTGCCCCCCACCTTACGGGAAGCCCTCATCATCACACTGCTTAAAAAAGATAAGCCACCGTCCCGCTGTGACTCTTATAGACCATTATCACTTATCAATACTGATGTTAAAATTTTGGCCAAAATTCTAGCTACAAGATTGCAGCCCCTCATGCCGCTGCTGGTCCTCCCGGACCAGTCTGGATTTATCCCCACTAGATCTACATCCCACAACCTACGCACGCTCTTCGCCATGTTTCATATACTCGATCCTGATCTACAGGCAGCGGCTGTGATGCTTGATGCGGCTAAAGCCTTTTATTCCCTCAAATGGGGGTATTTATTCCAGATCTTGACACGCATGGGGTTCCCACCTAGATTTATTGGATGGATACGTCTACTATACACTGATCCGGTGGCCCGGATTCGAGTGGAGGGCTGCACTTCAGTCCCCTTTCAGATCACCAGAGGTACGAGGCAGGGATGCCCCCTCTCCCCACTCTTATTTGCACTAACATTGGAGCCACTGGCTTGCATAATTAGACAACGGCACAGGGCTTTGGCCCTCCGATTTGCCCACCGTCCAGTTCACATCTCCCTATACGCGGACGATATGCTGCTCTTCGTCAGGGAACCGCACACCCCTATGGCATCGGTTCTGCAGGAATATATCCGATTTGGGCACTTTTCCGGCTTCCAGATCAACTGGACCAAATCGGTGGTGGTACCGCTAACACTATGCACCCAACCCTACGCCCTCGAATTCCCGCTTACATGGGCTACAGACCCTGTGAAATATTTGGGGGTGTGGGTTCACCGCAACCCTGAAGTAGTCATTCGCAAAAACTACGATGTTGCCTATGCGACTCTGGAACAACAGGTCGATAGATGGGTGAAACTCCCACTATCACTAGCCGATCGCATAGCCCTTAAAAAGATGATTATATTGCCTACATTTTTATACCTATTTTGCAACATACCGATCGCGCTCACCCAACACTACTTTAAGTCCTTATGCTCCTTGCTTCTCCGGCTGATTTGGGGGGGCAAACAAGCCCGGGTCAATTGGGAGACACTTACTCTAGGTTATAAAGAGGGCGGCTTTAACGTACCCGATCTCTATTTATATTATTTAAGTGCGCACGCGCAATATGCGCATTACTGGTTTGGCACTCACGACTTCACACCACACCTTGCAGTCGAAGACGGTGATGCGCACCCCATACCCCTGACTTCCATTCTAACTCATAACCGCAGACATACACCCCGCACTGAAATCAACACTATCGACAGCACTGTGGCAGCCTGGCAGAATTTAGGCTGCTTAGCTGGGAAGCTCCCACTATACTCCCCTCTACTACCACTTGCCTGCCACTCGGCCCTGTCGGTCACGCATGACAAGGGAGCTCTACACATTTTGAAACTGGCTGGGATCACTCACATGCGAGATTTATATGTGGCTGGTACTTTTGTGTCGGATGACGACATCAGTTATATACAGAACAAAACACCCTTTTTTATATTCCTCTTTCACAGACTTAAAAAAGCACTGCAGGCCCATTACCCCACATTCCCCACAGAGCCTCCAACTCTGCAGTCACTACATACGCTGCTTCTCAGCCCCACACGTCATAAGCTTATCATCAAGCTATATCAAGCAGCCCGGGCTGAAAAACTCACATCCCCCAGCAGGAGTTTGGAGAGATGGAATACACACCTAACCCCACAGATCACTCAATTGGATTGGGAGTACTGCTGTCAGTTGACAGACGACCTGACCTCAAACGGAACCTTCGAATAATTCACTTCAAATATATCCATCAGGCTTACCACACTCCGCAGAAACTATTTCATTATGGGTTACGAGACACTGAGGCATGTAAACGTTGCGGAGCTCCAGAAGCTGATTTCTGGCATTTAGCCTGGACATGTCGAGGGGTTGCCACATTTTGGACAGATGTAATCGGTAAACTAACTAGTATGATTAATGTTACTATGCAATGCACTCCGCATATATGTTTGCTGGGCTTGGTGCCGTTTTTAAAAGGTGCGGTGGGTAAATTTGCGAAAGTAGCTTTACTTCTTGCAAAACGCTGGGTGGCAATGTCATGGGAAAGCACTGCAAAACCTCAGAGCGCCCTTTGGCTCAGAGATCTAGTTTACTGTCAAAATAATTTAGTGCTATATGCAGAGGACCTGCCTCCCTCCTCTAGACCACGTGACATATGGGAACCTCTCTTACAGTACTTGCGATCTGTGCAACAAAGTGTGTCCCCCGGAATAGCGGAACAGTGAACATGTTTTTCTCTCTGTATCTGATATGTGATGCCTGCCCATACTGTATTGTTTACATAGGCACTACTGACATAATGTGTGAAACATTGTGATGTTTTGCTCAACTAAGATTTATGCTACTGTATCTGTACTTTACATACGGTTTTAATAAAACTTAATTAAAAAAAAAATAACAAAAATGACTTTGGACTCTGCAGAATACTTCTTCTCACATAGGTTACAGTGGACTTTGGTGCGTGTCTGGAATTTGTAGGCCTTAGGAAAGTAAAACTAGCCCATGTGCTCCCTATCCCCATAAGAGAATAATGGAATAAACACTGTAAAGCACACTGACTTTCCCTGGCTTGTTTCTTCCCACTGTATAAAGCCTATTCCATGTCACCACCCAATTCTGCATAAGTCCTGCCACACCATTCACTTTGTAGCTACTCCTGGACTGCGCATGCCAGGAATCTCCCCTGCGCAGCCCACACACGTGTGCACACGCATGTACACATGTGTCTGCATGTAACCAGCCCGGTGCCCCTTACTCCAGCTGCTGCGCAGCGGCCTAGTCAAGCTAGGGGGACACCAGTAAAATCCACACGTAGTCTCTTTCATCATGAGTTCACTGTGGGTGAGTCCCAACTTATGAGGCTCTCCCACAGTAAAAGCTCAACAAATAGGTGCTCAAAAAGCGAAAAATCCGGGCGGCTCAGAGTGTCAGAACCACCTTCTAACAATAGACCAATTCTCCTGAAAGCAGCAG
Source organism: Calotriton arnoldi (assembly GCA_963921515.1). Classification (NCBI taxonomy): domain Eukaryota; kingdom Metazoa; phylum Chordata; class Amphibia; order Caudata; family Salamandridae; genus Calotriton; species Calotriton arnoldi. The sequence continues at coordinate 826,981 of CAWUFW010003593.1, forward strand.
ATTGTTTTTTATTTAACAACTGCTACCCAGTCCTTATCATTTTGTTTTTGCTTTAGGCCTGCAATATTCCTACCAAGCACATTTATCCTAGTGTTACGGCCTGTGCTGATGGTTAGCTCCTATGGATGGTGTGCTACATGGGTTGGAAATCCTGCACAAATCGAATCTGTGGGCCTTACCATTTGCTTTGTGTTGTCTCAGATAATATACGATTGCTAGTGGCAAGACCTTGGGCATCTCCCCGGCTCCGAGTGTTGAAGCGTGATATATATATCACTGCATGTTGATTCTGAAGCTGAGAGAGCCAGTCTTGAAATAATGACTAGAGGGACCGAAGGCTGATACCAAAACAGAGGGCTAGTGATGTTCTTATTGCTGATGACTTCTTGGCTGGGCATGCACAATTTCAAACACCATTGGATATGGTTTAGGCAGACCTTCATGCATCAATATCCTTCAATTGGCTAGAATGGCATTACTGCTAAGGATCAAATCTGCCATATGCTTATTTGCCCACCATGTTATCGTAGTTTACCCCTTTTACGAGGAGTTTGGCAGAATACATCCAACTCTTATCAAGACTCTCAATAGATAACATCTATTCAAGATGTTGTGATGTCCCTGGGACTAATAAATTGGTATGAATAACACAATTGCAGATTGCTTGCCAGCCATAATTCTGTGTGCTTCTATGGTCCCTAGTGCATTAGCTGAAGATCCATTAAAACCTTTTCACCTCTACCCAAAATGCATATTCCTGGTACTATTACTCAGTGGTCTAAAGCATAACAAACATAATACAATTGTACCTGCGGTTTATGATGCACTGGACCACTGCTCGTAAAGATGTCTAGTATGGGCTAATCTTGATCTGGTGCCATGTATATTACTCGCAATATGTGGAGCATTCACACTTGATATTGCTAATGGCGTGGTATCTGCTCCAGGATGGACTGATCCAAGCATAACAGCATGTGGGGCACTTGTATTGCAAAAAGGCTTGATGGCCATTGGTGCATTAACTGCATCGATTTTGGAGCAATATTCTAGGGAAGAATTTACTTCTAAATTAGGATCCTTAATGGCTGGAAGGTCAGCACTCCGATGGCATAAACCATTGTCATAGTTATTGACCATAGAGTTATTATCTGAGGTTTTAGCCACAGATCTTATGCAAACCTCATGGGGTTCATGAGTGATGCCATTGGAAGGAAGTGACAAAGACACCTGCAGCTGGTTTGGTTTAATCTCGCTACTTGTTAGTGGAGCAGCACTTCCTGTGCCATCGGTTGCATTGCTCTACAGCTTTTTTAAACATGCGGGAGTGGCAGGGCACAGTCAGCTGTTCCATGTGCCATCCCGATACCAGTTGGAAATCTGTGTATATGGATGTGCTCTTGATAAGAAGCATCACATTTCAAGCTTTGAAGGTCTGTTGGTGATTTTTTTTTCTTTTTTTTTTCTCTTAACTTTAATTTATTGCCATTTTGCACATTTTGACCAAGAGATTCTTCCGGCTATGATATCTTTTCCTCCTTGCATAGTTGTTCCCCTAACCTTGAGGTTCTAAGAACTGTAGAGGTGATCTTTCAATGATTTTTCTTTTGTGGTTTTTGAAGATCTTGTACAGCCCTTGTCCATGAGGTTGCCTCCTTTTCTGAAGTTCTAGGGGGCAACGTATAATTTGGGATAAAGTAACATTTTCTAATATGTCATTAAGCGGATGGCCTATATGCCATCAGAAGCTACTGGTGGCCTCTGAACTTTCTTTGAAGCTAGTTCTTGATCCAACTGTTGCGTAGTAGAACTCCTCTTGTTAGAGTTTGACTTTACAGCAGCAAATGTTCCTCTGCTTATTACTTGTTTGCAATCATCTAAGATTGTACTGATACATTTTGGGACCTTTGGGAGCTTAATAATGATACCTGAGTGTTAGAATTGGGGGTCTCTAGTTGGCACAGGTAGGTACTTGTGACAAATAGGGACCCTCGCCTCTAGTCAGGGTAAAGGGGTACACTCCTAAAATAACCCCTGCTCACCCCCTTGGTAGCTTGGCACGAGCAGACAGGCTTATCTCAGAGGCAGTGTGTAAAGCATTTGTGAACACATACAGTAATCTAGTGACACACTACAGATGGACACCACACAAGGTTTATATCAAAAATAAGTATTCTTTATATAGTTTTAACACAAGACCATAAACGACAAAAATCCACAATACTGTACTTAAAATGGTAGTTTTAGCTTAGTTCAGTTCAGTTCTTAAGATGCGACAATTTAAGTCAATGTACCTTACGATGCGGGACGCTTCCACAACAAGCAATGTTGCAGCGATGGAAATGCGACAAAGTTCTGGTGCAAAGAAATAAAGACGTCAAGTTCTTCCTGATGCGGCACGCTTCTCCGAGGTTGCGAGAAGTCTCGATTCGATGCGTCAACTGCAGCGGCGACACCCTTGTTCAGCGATGCGACGGCAACAGCTTTGGCGGCGACCCTCTTCTCCGACGTTGCGAGACGCTTCCGCTCGATGCGACAACTGCAGCGGCGACACCCTTGTTTCGTGATGCGACGGCAGCAGCTCCGACGGCGGCACGCTTCTCCGTGGATGCGAGGCGCTTCTCTTGATGCGGTGCAATACGACAGCTACAGCGGCGACACCCTCCTTCGGAGTTGCGACGGCAGCAGCAGCGACGGCGACACGCTTCTTCCTCTTGAGTCGCGCTTCCAGCTCCTTGCGACACGCAGTCCCTTCAGAAGGCCCAAAACAGCAGCAGGCACTTCCAAAGGAGTCTTGGGGAGCTGGTGGTTGAAGTCTGTTGTCCCTGAGACTTCAGCAGGAGGCAAGCTCTTTTCTCAAGCCCTTGGAGATACTTTACAAGTTGAATAAAAGTGCACACAAAGTCCTTTCTCCTTCCTTTGGCAGTCAGGCAACCACTGCAGGCAGATCCCTCTAGCTTAGGGATAGTCTTCTCCTCAGTTCCTTCTTGGTTCCGCTCCTCAGCAAAGGTTTCTTCTTGTTTTCCCAAAGTGATCTAATTTCCTAGGGGTCTGGGTCCCCTTTTATACACAGTTTTCCTTTGTTCTCTGAAGGCAGAGAGGCCTCTGCCCAGCCCAAAACCAGTTCTGGTCAGTCCTGGAGCACTTTGTTTTTCTGTCTCCTTCTTTCCTTTCAGAATGTGGGGCAGGGTGCTCAGCCGCCCGGCAGGAGGTGGAGCCAGCATTGTGGAAGGCAGGCACAGCCCTATTCAGACCCAGGTGCAACTCCTCCCTCCACTCTGGATGCAGATCTTTCTATTCAGCCCTGTGCTGACTCACCCTGTCTCCTGTAGCCACCCCCAGCCCCTGTCACTCAATCTCCAGACAAGGAATACACAACCTAGCAGAGGCAGGCTTGGAAGTTTAGGCAAGAAAATACCCACTTTCTAAAAGGGGTATTTTCAAACACAGAATGTTAAAACCAACTTCACTAAAAGATGTATTTTAGCATTCTGAGTTCAGGCATACTAAATTCGTTTTTCTACCATGTTCCCTGGGTCAGTTCTGACTATAAGGTGTAATAGTCAGTCTGCCCATTCTGGCCTATGGGGAGCGGGTAGCCTTGCAATAGTGAAAACGAAAATGGCTGTAATTCACTATTAGGACATGCCACACACACCAGGGCATGTCCTACCTTGTACTTACAATGCACCCTGCCCTAGGGCCTACTTTAGGGGTGACCAACATGCAGTAAAGGGAAGGTTTAGGGACTGGTAAGTGGGTGTACTCACCAAGTCGACATGGCAGCCCTAGGCTGCACACAGGCTCTGCAATGGCAGGCCTGAGGCATATTTTACAAGCCGCTTCTGTGGGTGGCACAACCAGTGCTGCAAGCCCACCAGCGGCATTGGATTTACAAGCCCTGGGCACGCTAAGTGCACTGTACTAGGGACTGACAAGTAAACCAATCATCCAATCATGGAGTCACTAATACATAACGCAATTTATCATAGGGAGCACTTGCACTGTGGCACTGAATAGCAGTGGCACAGTGCCCAAAGCATCTAACACCAGCAAAAATGGATCGGTAACATAGGAGGCATCATAAAAAAATGGAAGGGAGACCCACGCCAAGGATGCCAGGTCTAACACTGAGCAATTTCTTATCTCACTGGAGAATGTGCTACACTTAAGTGATTCTTTTACTGCGCTCTCCATTGCAAGCATACGCGAGTCAATAGTTGCGATATTTGATAACATTTCGCAAATAATTTTTGTTTGATCATCCAATTTTAGGCTGTGCGATGCTAAATTACTCACCATAAGATCCACTGTGCTACACATAGTGTGCATAATGGCAAGAATTGGCTGCTCTGTGAGAGGTTCTGGCAGGAGATGACTTGTAACGTTGTTGTCACTGTGCCGAAATGATCTATAGCCCAAGGACACTATTTTAAAGGTGCTGTTTTGGGCAGGTGTTATCAGACCCAAATGCACCATGATAGGTGTTGACTAGGCCAAGGACTTGTTCATCAAGTTCAAATGAGATGTCAGACTCCCCGATAGAGGCATTAGTTGCTGATTTAAGCATTCCATTGGGGCCAGTATAAGGACACTGGCTACCCTTCTCAGTCTTGCTTGATGGACTATTTAATGCTGTTGACTCAAGGCTACTAGTACCCTCTGGGTCATATTCCTTATGGACAGCTGCCACAGTTATAATTTGGTGCTTTCTCAAGGCACAATCATTCGTAAATAAAAGAGGACCACTTTTACTGCTACAAGGGAATGAAGGTGATTTTGAATGTCTTGAAGATGTTTGACTCCTGCTCATACTTTAACTCCTGTTATGGAGGTGAAACAGTGACTGTACTAATAACTCCTTTGAGGGTTTCCCCTGTCCCTTCTTTAATTTACTTAATAAACTCACCCTTCAGGAAGTTGGTTTCCAGGCTTTTAAGGAAGGTGCATTGTGCTCTGAGGCTCTTTATTAGTAGACACTTTATTTGTGTGCAGGGCGATAAGCACTGACTACTTGCTTTGTGCGACATCGGCTCAATAATAGATGTGTTCAAAAAAGAATTAGTAATTTTATTTTGTGGCAGCTGCAATGGTACAGTATGGGCTAGTGTTTGCTCATGAGCGTTTGCTATGAGGCTCATTCTGCCACAACTTGTAGCCTCTTGGTGCATCCCATTCTTTGGCCTTGCCCTACTTTGGACTAGCTATCCAGGCAGGTCAGACTCTGCTGAAATATGAACAGGAAAATTTGCCGGAGAGGTTGGAGAAGTGGGTGTAGGCCTATTTCTCTTGTATAATGTTCCAGGTAGAACTTTTCCAACATCAGGGGCTGACAAGGATCTTTTTGCTGTGAGAACATAAGCAGTTTTTGTAGTGGATGTAGGACCTCCTTCTGTGACGCTTGTAGGGCACCTGGGTGGAAGGCTTCGGCCATCACGGGGGCCATTCAATCCTCAAGGACACCCCCGGTCGGCACATTTATATTGGGTGAACATTGTTTCAGGTCCTGCAATTTCATATTTTGCCTCCTGCTTCTGGTTACCATTGACATTGTTCTAAAAGCCAATTCCAACTGTGTTGGGCATCCTTCCCTGGTGTATGACTGTTCTGATCTTATGGGTCTTTCTTCCCAGGGGAATGAACACCGAAGAACACCAGTACACTGATGAGGCAGTATAAGGACCTATCAGGCCCATGCCCTACCACAGTGACACCAAGGCCCAGATTCTCAAAAGAATCATGGAACACAGCCAAGCAACCAAAAATGCTGTGTTGCATTGCGTGACAGGGAGGGAGCAGGAGAGTTCAATATCTACTAAGATATGACTCTCTTTTTCCCTCTCCATTGTGCCAGCACTGATTTCAGCTGCTATGCACCATGCACACACCTTAGCGCCATAGTGCTAGCATGCAGGCCTGAGTCTACTTTAGGTTTTGTACAGGAACGGTGCCCTTCCTGTACAAAATACTATGGCTAGACAAGTTTAAACCGTTTCCTACTTTGTATATCTGCTTTAAAGTGCAGCACACATGCAAAGTCGGAAAAGCAAGGAAAAACTAAAACATTTCTCCGTTTAATGTCTGCTTTTCAGTGGCGTTAATTTTGGGTGCTAAACCCTGTCTACTAATGTTAGTAAATAGGGTTTAGTGTCAAAAAGCATGGGTGGTTGCCTGGGAACGCCCAGGTACCACCCATGTAACAGCCCCTTGACGCAAAGTAATTTAAAGCAGCGTTTTGCGCTTCTTTGTGTTACTTTTCCATACAAACCAACACAAACACCAATTTGCGTTGGTTTGTTAATCCCAAAAAAGGTTTAGCGCTATAAAATTAACACTAACATGGCGCTAAACCTTTGTGAATCTTGGCTCAAGTTCACAAATATTCCAATAATTCCAAAAATGCCACAATTTCAACTTAGTCAAAAGGTTAGCCAAGAATTGGTCAAGAGACAAAAATTACCATCATAAAGAAGAAGCTGTGTCAGCAATGACAGGTGGTGAGGAATTACAGGTTTGAGACAGAGAACCTGTATCCATATCAAAGTCTGTATCCGGATTAGTAGCCCTTGACAGCAGAGTCGTGCCTACAGAGTGCTTGTAACAATATGGAAACCCATTCAGTTTATCTAAGGTGGAATAAAATAGGGATTACAACACCCACTGGGTTCAATACTGAGGATACTGGTGCTGTTGTTGATGTCTCAGCTGCTCACAGGCTGCTCACAAGCCACACTTGGGCCGCTAGCCGACCAAACCTTGGCAAACTCAATCCTCTCCCAGCCCCTCACCAGGTAACTCTCACTGTACTCTATCTGATTCCCACCCCTTCCCCACCTCACAGCAACAGACTACACTCACTGGATGCTTCTCACTCTGAGGGAGGGCAATGCTACAGTTGGGGGTCAAGCCATTATAGAGAAGCACATTCATTCAATGGCTCAGCCTGAGTCAAAGCAGAGTGTGAGATGGCGGGCCTCTCAATGGCAGTAGGTGATAGAATTGACAGAGGAGGGATCAAGCCCACTGCGGCTGATCGCAGCACACGCACCTGTGTTGCTTCCTTAGGCTAGGTGCTTCTCTCCCTTCTGCGCCTGGGATGCCAGAAGTCCACTACTTTGGTTGAGAAAGCCAGGAAAGTAGCTGCCCCCTGGCTTAGGCTCTGTGAATGGCTGTGTGCTGTGCAGTTGTGTGGCTGGGCAGATAGAGGCTGGGTCGGCAGAATCAGCTTTGGTTGCTACTACGGCAACACTGAGCACCGAGCTCCTCGCATGCCCGCACCTGCGTGATTCACCTTCAGCAATCCAACAATGAAGAACTTCACACTAGACTTCTGTGACTCCAGACATCCCAGAACCAGGGCAAGGTGGAAGGAAATTCCAGAATCAGGTGAAGGGGGAAGTTTAGAAGTCTCTCCCACTTCAAAGCCGCCACCAGGTGTAAATATTGGACCCTTAGACTAACTTTTTAGTACACTCCTGGGCCTGTGGATACAACAAAAGGACTGCCCTGCGACCAGAGAACTGCCATTCTGTCTGAGGCCTGCCCTGCTCTCTGAGAAGGAAGACTGGATATGCTCCCTTTATCCCAGGCTACCTGAAGTGACTCCAAGGGTCAACTGATGGACCTCTTGTTCAGAGATACAGGGATATAATAAGCTCCAGAGGCCTCCCTGCAACTGCCTAGCTGGCCTGCTGCAACTGGACCAGCCTGAGCCCTGCTGGCCTCTGAAAGAGTGAGTCCTTAATCCCCAAGAGGCACCTCCTCAGGTCCTGTGCCCCTGGTTGGCATCAGAATGCACTCCTCAAAACACAAAGAAGAAATCCTGTCATTTGGGCTCTTCGCGACCGTGAATGGGCATCTACAGCTGACAGGGACAGTCAACGCAAAGCTCCAGCAACAACTGTCTATAATATCCAACAGGATGTTTGTGCAACGCTATCCCTGCTCCACAGGGCCTCTTTCCACTGCAAACTGGACTCTTCACATCAGACTTTCAGAAGGTAACTCTTTCAGCATGACTAACCTGGTCCCTGTATTAGGCTCACACTCCATCATGGCCGGCTTGAACTTGTTACTTTCATCTGGTTTTGCATGACTAGATAACAGCAAGTTGTGCTTTTGTGATTTTAGGGGCTATGCATAGCTTAAATCTTTGAAATTGCATATCTATGGTTCTTTCAATTAGCGTTTTGGCATTTGGGTTTCAAATGGTTTAATACATTTTCTCTATTTTTCTAAATTAGTGTGGGATTTTTCTTGTGTTGTGTTTTTACTTTATTACTGTTTGTGTGCTGCATAAATACTTTACACATTGTCTCTAAGTTAAGCCTCGCTGCTTTTGTAACAAACTACCAGAAGGTTAAGCACAGGTTAATTTTGTGACTTTTTGTAGTTCACCCTGACAAGGATTATGGCTGTTGCTTGAGAAAGGCTCACACCCCCCCCCTCAACAAACAGACCAATTTCTCACAAGGGATGAAAAAGAATCTGCAAGAATGAAGCAAAGTATGTGTAAGGCAGAGGATTAAAGGCATAAGTAAGGTGAAATCACAACTAGGCATCCTTGGTATTCAGCAAATCCGGCATTCAGCAGTGCTGTTGCTGAGCTTCTATCATGTACTTTTGGTACCTGCTTTATATATAATATATGACCTACTGGCAGTCGCCAGTAGGTAGTTATAGTTAGGACCATGTTTCCATAGGAAAAGTGTTTTTTGACTTGCCTATATCTTTAACACCGCTTGACAAATTTTTACAAAATTTTCCACAAAAAGTGGCATAGTGAGTCTTGTTGAGCATGGAACGTTTCGGTGTGATCCGTCAAGTGGGGGCCAAGAAAAAGTAGAGGTCAAAAAAAGTGTTTTGCCAATGTTAATTTCAAAAGGGATTTTGAACACCGACCACAGCACAAACCGCTGGACGGAATTACACCAAACTTAACAGAAAGCAGCTAGCTCTTGGTGCAGAAAGAGTGCTTTTGGTTATTTGATGTAAATCCATTCAGTAGTTTTGGAGAAAAAAACACAACAAATTGGTATATCTAGGGACGCAGATCCTCCGAGGATTAAACAGTCCCCTTGCTGAAATGTGATTGGCTCCCAACATTTCAAGCAGGAAGTGTTGGCAGCAATCTTGGGACTCAGCTTCAGCCAAGTGCCATAACAAAAATGTTTAAAAAAAGAGGAGGGGTAGGGTAGGAATTCCTGACCCCCTAGGCCTTTTGAGGCGTCCGCAGGAACCCCGCCTGGGGCAAACAAAGATTTTTTTAAAATATTTTCACCGGGAGTCATGCTGGAATCGCGGCTCTCACTGAAAAATAAAAAAAAGTGCAGACTCCCGTGCTTCTCTACAACTTAGCCTCTAGATGGGCCAGGTTCTGCGGGCCTGCAGGCTATTGAACATTTAAGGGAGGGGGCACACGAGCCCCCTTACTTGGGCATTTGTATGCCCTAGGGACCACAACCTCTCTGGGGCTTATACTGTCTTTTGGGAGGGGTGCGTGGACTCCCCAGGCCCCTGGGACCACCACCTCTCCAGGGCTGATTCTGAATAAATCCAGGGACCTCATGGCCCCCGTGCCTGGGGACCACTACATTTGTTTGTTGTGGGGGACCTTACAAACGCCCAGAGCCCTGTGAACCACCACCTCCCCGGGGCCAAACTGCTATTTTTAAAATGTGAGGGGGGCACGTGGCCCCTCCTCCCAGGCCATTCTCTGCCCTGGGGACCACCACCTCCCCGGGGCAGGCCCTACTAAATCAAAGGAGGGGGGCACGTGGCTCCCTCTCCTGGAGCCATATATGGCCCTGGGGAACGCCACCACCCCAGGGCCGGCTCTTGCTATGTCTTGGGGTGCCCAAACACTCCGCTTTCAGTGAGAGCTGACAAAATGCTTTCGTCTGTTGCCCTGCCCGCTGTTAAGAGTGCAGGGAAACAGAAGAAAGATGGCTCTGACAGACAGGGAGCTGAATTTCAGCAGCTCCCTGTCTGTCAGAGTAATGCCAGATCTCGCAAGAGGTGGTGAGCCGGCAAGGACTGCCACGGCCTTCAGGCTACCCCTGTGGTCGCATTGCACACTGGGTGCCCTGGGGGTACTCTGGAGAGAAGGCTGGGCCCCAGGAGATGGGGTTCACAGGGCCAAAATCAGCCATAGGAGGGGGACCATGTGCCCCCTCCTCTTAGTATAAAGGCCGGGTCCCGGAGGATGGGGTCCCCAAGGCCAAAATTGCCTGGGGAGGGGGGCTGCACACCCCCTTCCCCATTTGTTAATGGCCGGGGGATGAGGTCCCTGGGCCCCAAATTATCCCAGAGAGGGGGGCCGCATGGCCCGTCTCCCTTATTTGAAATAAAATGTAAAAAAGGCCAGGCCCTGTGGGATGGAGACCCGGGCCGGATTCAGCCAAGGGAGGGGGTCGCACAGCCCCCCTGCCTTAATAAAAGTAAAGAAAAAAAAAGGCCGGGCCCCAGAGGATGGGGTCCCTGGGGCTAGATTTGGCCCAGGGAGGGGGGGGGCTGCATGACCTCTCTCCCCCATTTGTTAATGGCCGGGCACTGGGGGATTGAGTCTCCGAGGCCAAAATTGGCCAAGGGAGAAGGACAGCATGGCCCCCTCCCATAATAAAAAAAGAATTTAAAAAACAGGCCCTGGGTATAGGGTCCCTGGGGCTGAAATCGGCCTGGTAGGCCGATCTTTATAGTTAGGAGATAGAATTTTAGAAAACGTAGAAATTTACTGAAAAAAGCAAAGGTTACAGGGATGTTATAGTTAGGGTATGGAATTAAAAAAAGCTCATAAATTCACTCAAATAACCAAAGGTTACAAGGACGTTATAGTCAGGCTCAGATTTCCATCGTACAAAACCAGAGAAATTCAGCAATTATAGTTACCTGAGCTAACTATTACGTATGCCCTAGGAATACACTGCTTATGCCCTCACATATTGCATCACTCATGACATAGTGATATCACTGATGGCATCTCAAATGACATCACTGATGACATCATCCACAGAACCACTCACACACCCGTGCAACCTCTCATAAGTCCACACACACAGTTACACAACCACTCCCATACCCATTCACAGACCCCTATGAGTACTCACCCACTCACTGATCCATAGAGCCACTCACACAACCACTAACTCACCCATATAGCTTTCATGCACCCACTCACTCACCATTACAGCCACTGACACATCCACACTTATACACCCACTCATGCACCCATGCAGCCACTCAAACACCTACTCACTCACCCATTCAGTCACTCATTCAGCCACTCACTCACTCATACATTCACTCACACACCCACTCACTTACTCATAGAGATACTAACACATGTATGTACTCACCTATACAGTCATTGACACAAGCACAGCCATACAGGCACTCTCACATTCACTCACTCACCCATATACTCACTCACACCCACCCATACAACATGTATACACGCATTCACTCACCCATATAGCCCCTCACACACCCCGTCACTAACCTTTACATGCTTCTCACACATCCACTCACTCAACCATACAACACTGGTACACCCAATCATTCATCCATACAGCTACTCACACACACACACACAAATACACAAATACAGCCACTCACACCCACTCACCCACCCATAAAGCCACTCACACATCCACTCACTCACACATGCAGCCACTCACACACCTACTCACACACCCATGCAGCCCCTCAGACACCCACTCACATACAGATACACAGTCACTACCATAATATATGTTAGAAATAGTATCACTCATTACTAATACACAAACTATAGTAATTTAAGTAATGTATTTGCTTACTATATATACTTAACACTCAGAAACCTTTAGAAAACACACTTAATCAGTTATGTTATTAGTGATGTCATTTGAGATGCCATCAGTGATGTCACTGACCATGTCATGAGTGATGTAATATGTGAGGTCATAAGCAGTGCATTGCGGGGAGTAAGTTCTAATTAGCTCAGGTAACTATAACTGCTGATTTTTGCACGAGTAAAATCTGAGCCTAACAAAACGTCCCAGTAATCTTTGGTTTTTGAGGTTTTGTAAGTGAATACATATATATATATAAAAAATACATATATATATCTATACATGGTACACGCATCATAAGCACCTGGGTGCAAAGCTGCAGTATTAGAGATTTCAGATATTCTAAATCTCTTGTATCCTTAAAAACAAAGTAGGTTAAGTGAACAGCAAGCCTGGAAAGGAAAACAAGTCATTCCTTTGTGCTGATAAAGCAGTGGTTAGGTTCAGCACATTTTCCTTTGTAATGCTGTGTCTTTCAAGAAGACCATGTTACAGCCCAAATGAGTCAGAATTCTACTAGTTTGATGCACTACATTTAACTCTGTTATCCGAACTCTGAATAGCATTGAGGGATTATATTTATTTAAATTGTGTTTCAGACCCTTAATGCATCATTGCAATCCTTATCTAAACAGAGCAATATACAAAGGTAAAATCATACACATAATTGTGATACAGATGGACTTTGCTGTAAAATGGTGACGAATGGTAAGTTTCAATCAGTACTGCTAAGTGTCACAAATTTGCAAATGATGTCAGTTATGACTATTCATAGAAAGCCAGCCTGGTGCACTTGTAATTGTTTTTGCCACTTCAGAACAATTTGACTTCATCAATTTGCCTAAAGGACAGGCTCTCAGAAGCCTGTCTTGCAAACATACTGGTCTTACTTGAGAGGATAAACTGCATACCATGGGCCATTTGGGTTCGGCTAAAATAGCCCGAACTGTCAAAATGAGTCAGTAGCTAGGAGGAAAAAGTGTCACTTTCTGAAAGTTGTAAACTCCTGAAATGCTCACCAGCTATGACAGTTCCAGAGACAATAAGCATAGAAACAGTGGGAGAAATCTTATGAGTCCTAAGAATATGTAAGTGGTAGAACTATGGGCCTGTTTACAAGTCGGTCGCTGATTCGAGTGTAAACCCTTAGTTGGGAGGTGTTAAATGTATCTGATAATTATCAGATGCATTAAAAACCTCAACCTTTGTAAAATTTCAAGACAAACCTGTCGAAATCTAATGATGAAAAGAAAACAAAAAACAAGTATTTACAATATTAAGTGGATTTTGGTGTGGTAAATACCAAAAACCGTGTGCTTTTCCCCTCATTCTTGTAATAGGTGCTATTTGTCACAGCCAATAAATAACGTGCCCTGTGGTTTCATAATTTATCAGGTGCGATAAATAGCACCTATACATGTAATCAGGGCGTATGAGTGAAGGTTCCAGGAGAGTAACAAATTCTAACAGAAGATTTGCCATTTTTCTATACCCTTAACATAAGGCAATTTTTAACATACCATAAAATAATGTATCATAACTTAAGGCAAAGTAGCACGGCACAGAATTCTTGAGATATTGCAATCCAGTAGCTTGATAATCATACACTGGTCCGAACAGCATTAGAATTTGCTATAGTGCAAAGATAAAAAAAACTTTTGGGTTCAATCAAATAGACTGGATTTTGATGAGAACTGAACCAATCAAATATGACAGACTGATGCTTTCTTCTGGTGCATTTTAATAATATGTCAAAAACAATGAGAGAGTGAGGATAATAGTATAAACAACGTAAAGTATGGTCACTTCGGGTGACTCAGTAACCTGTAAAGAGTACAGACATCCAGTTGATGTGTAAGAAGACCCCTCACCCACCAACCTAGTTGGTGGTATGCTTCATCATTAGGGTCCCAGCTGGGCTGCCGAGTGCAACCCAGCTGTGCTACGACGCCTGATTACAGCAGAGCGGGTTTTGTTGGTGAGTGGAGTGAGTGCTCAGTGAGTACTCAACGTGAAGTGAATGTTAACAGTGTCTCTAAGAAATGCCCTTATGAAAAACTTTAATAGAAGGGTCTTAGGACATGATTAAAAACTCAGGCGGGATATGATGTAGGTAAAATTGTGCTAGAATATCCCTTAAGTATAGGTCGACTAGTTTCAGCCTTCTACGTGAATCGTGAGGCTTTCATCAGGACCATAGTGAGGTGGCTAAAAAGTGGAAGTAGCCACGTGAGTGTAATATCAGCACACGTACTAAAGTGTGCTGTTAGTGTAGTGGGCAAGCCGTACTTACGGACCCAGTGAAGGTTGGAATCTGTAAAAGAAAGCACACAACATAAAAAACATACAAGACATGCAGAATATACTTACATATAGCATGTGAATTTCCTTACTTGCATGCTGCGCGTTATATGCTGTGCTCTGTGGGTACTCTTGAGTCCGAAGTGGCCGTAGTGTAAATTCCTCGAAGAGGTATTGTGCACTAGACTTCAGGTAAACTCGAAACATCATGCATGGTGACAGGTAATGGCACGCATGATAGTTATGCTGTCGGGTACCATGCGTGGTCACAAGAATGCGCCAGTGGCTGTACGGCCATTCTATTTAGTTAGGTTGAGTGTGAACATGAGAGTATTATGTCTACTATTGTGAGCACAGGAGCAGCCGCGCTAATGCTGGTGTGAGCGCAGGAGCAGTCACGCTAATGCTGGTTTGCCTTAAACCCTCACCCCCTTGACTTTAATTTAAGTCTTACTTCAACCCTTAATCAAACAGACATTTAGATCCTGCCAGGGGAAAACTCCTGTAGTCACACACTGCGGGCGGTAAATTGAAAGGCAGTGAGTTTAAGGTGGAGCGCTGAGAAGGCCTGGGAGGCCCGCTCTTGCTGAGAATTCGTAATAATGCCAGATAACTTACTTCGTCAAGGATGGATTCCCTCCTTTCAAACCTGCATTGGGCTGGTCAGGATCCCGCCGGTAACTATACCGGTGTACGAGGAGTATTACATCTACTTCCTGGAAGGGGCGTGTCAGCGTCAGACGACGTGTACCACATGTGTGGAAAGCTGGCACGTTGACCTAACTAAACGCGAGGATAGGGGAATCCGCTTACTGCTTAGTGTAGCGGCAGTGTGAATAAAGATTGAAATACGGGAGATGCCGGTAAACACATGGGGCATGCTTGAACTTAGTATCGTTGCAATTCAAAGAGATAATACTGTAGAAAGGATGAACTCTTGTGTCTATAAAGATATAATTGACAAGTGCGAGATCATTGGTGTCAACAGTGTAAACAAGTGACTCTTCTGCTCTGAGGTTAAAGTTT
The DNA here is from genome assembly GCA_963921515.1 of Calotriton arnoldi. NCBI lineage: Eukaryota > Metazoa > Chordata > Amphibia > Caudata > Salamandridae > Calotriton > Calotriton arnoldi. The sequence goes on from CAWUFW010003593.1 coordinate 842,136, forward strand.
CACGGCTTGTCGCCAACCACGCCACAGACAACCGTAGCTTCCCCTGATACCCGCTGTCAGAACTCTGCAAGCAGGTGGGCTAATTATGATGTCCACATTCTACTCTTTTAACTTACGAGTAGAAGTGTCACTGTTTTAACTTACGAGTAGAAGTGTCATTTTTATACACTTTTGTCAATTACAAACTTTATTGGCACACGACTTTCATTGCATTTTCCCTCCTACCAACCACCCAACAGACATCCGTGGCTACCCTTGGTATCCGCTGTTACTACTCTGCAAGCCCGGCGGAGCATGTTGTGCACTCTTTCCTCTTTTAACCTCCGAGCAGAAGAGTCACTTGTATACACTGTTGACACCAATGATCTCGCACTTGTCAATTATAACTTTATTGACACACGAATTCATCCTTTCTACCTTATTATCTCTTTGAATTGCAACGATACTAAGTTCAAGCATGCCCCATGTGTTTACCGGCATCTCCCGTATTTCAATCTTTATTCACTCTGCCGCTACACTAAGCAGTAAGCGGATTCCCCTATCCTCGCATTTAGTTAGGTCAATGTGCCAGCTTTCCACACACGTGGTACACATCGTCTGACGCTGACACGCCCCTTCCAGGAAGTAGATGTAATACTCCTCGTACACCGGTATAGTTACCGGCGGGATCCTGACCAGCCCAATGCAGGTTTGAAGGGAGGGAATCCATCCTTGACGAAGTAAGTTCTCTGGCATTATTACGAATTCTCGGCAAGAGCGGGCCCCTCAGGCCTTCTCGGCGCTCAACCTTAAACTCACTGCCTTTCAATTTACCGCCCACAGTGTGTGACTACAGGAGGTTCCCCCTGGCAGGATCTAAATGTCCGTTTGATTAAGGATTGAAGTAAGGCTTTCTCTTTCTTTTTGTTTGTCATGTTCTGTTTTTTCCCCACATTGGTTGGCGCTACGATCATCACATTCTGTGATACTGGCACAAGCGCGACCTAGTAATTGCGTTCACCGCGAGCCATTCACCCATACCGCACTTAAATTAAAGTCAACGGGGTGAGGGTTTAAGGCAAACCAGCATTAGCGCGGCTGCTCCTCCGCTCACACCAGCATTAGCGCGGCTGCTCCTGCGCTCACAATGGTAGACATAATAGTCTCATGTTCACACCCCACCTAACTAAATAGAAAGGCCGTACAGCCACTGGCGCATTCTTGTGACCACGCATGGTACCCGACAGCATAACTATCATGCATGCCATTACCTGTCTCCATGCATGATGTTCCGAGTTTACCTGAAGTCTAGTGCACAATACCTCTTCGAGGAATTTACACTACGGCCACTTCGGACTCAAGAGTACCCACAGAGCACAGCATATAACGCGCAGCATGCAAGTAAGGAAATTCACATGCTATATGTAAGTATATTCTGCATGTCTTGTATGTTTTTTACGTTGTGTGCTTTCTTTTACAGATTCCAACCTTCACTGGGTCCGTAAGTACGGCTTGCCCACTACACTCACAGCACACTTTAGTACGTGTGCTGATATTACACTCACGTGGCTACTTCCACTTTTTAGCCACCTCACTATGGTCCTGATGAAAGCCTCACGATTCACGTAGAAGGCTGAAACTAGTCGACCTATACTTAAGGGATATTGAAGCCCAATTTTACCTTCACCATATCCCGCCTGAGTTTTAATCATGTCCTAAGACCCTTCTATTAAAGTTTTTCATAAGGGCATTTCTTAGAGACATTGTTAACATTCACTTTCCATGCAGTCTAGTGCACAATACCTCTTCGAGGAATTTACACTACGGCCACTTCGGACTCAAGAGTACCCACAGAGCACAGCATATAACGCGCAGCATGCAAGTAAGGAAATTCACATGCTATATGTAAGTATATTCTGCATGTCTTGTATGTTTTTTATGTTGTGTGCTTTCTTTTACAGATTCCAACCTTCACTGGTTCCGTAAGTACGGCTTGCCCACTACACTAACAGCACACTTTAGTACGTGTGCTGATATTACACTCACGTGGCTACTTCCACTTTTTAGCCACCTCACTATGGTCCTGATGAAAGCCTCACGATTCACGTAGAAGGCTGAAACTAGTCGACCTATACTTAAGGGATATTCGAGCACAATTTTACTTACACCATATCCCGCCTGAGTTTTTAATCATGTCCTAAGACCCTTCTATTAAAGTTTTTCATAAGGGCATTTCTTAGAGACATTGTTAACATTCACTTCACGTTGAGTACTCACTGAGCACTCACTCCACTCACCAACAAAACCCGCTCTGCTGTAATCAGGCGTCGTAGCACAGCTGGGTTGCACTCGGCAGCCCAGCTGGGACCCCAATGATGAAGCATGCCACCAACTAGGTTGGTGGGTGAGGGGTCTTCTTACACATCAACTGGATGTCTGTACTCTTTACAGGTTACTGAGTCACCCGAAGTGACCATTCTTTATGGTGGGCTTGTCCACGTTGTTTATACCCGCATTTTAATAATAGACATCTGTAGATGGGAGATATCTTGTTGTCCTGAAGAAGGTGGTCAAAATTCATGTTAGCCACCTAAACACATCGATGCTCACCATGGGCTAAATCTGTGAAACACAAGGATACAATAGATGTTAATTTTTAAAGAATCATGTATCTTTATTGTTGATTCATATGGATTGGCAACCATGAAAGACAGATGCAATAGTCTATGTTGTTCTCCCTATTTTTTGCTATCTCTTTTATTGTATACAAACATAGATATATATGTTTTTAAAGTGAAGTTTAATGTATATGCTATTTGTAGCCTAAGATGTGATAGATCAGCATTAAAGATTTTTTATATGTTGTACAAAATTTGAATTGTTTCGTTTTGGGTCAAGTTTGAAGGATGAAGGGTACTATGATGGTGAATGCTAGAATGAACAGTTGTAGATGATAAGCTGTGATTTATTGAGTTTCCAAAGGGAGTATTTTTGACTTTTCAGTCTCTTATGGAGCCCTGTCCCTTTGGTCATAGGGCCCCTCTCATTCCTCATACCGATGAAACGGTTGGATCATATGGTAGTTCAGTTTAGTATAAATATTACTACTCCCATACTTTACATAAAAATGACAAAGAAGAATAAATCTGTCTATGGAATAGGATAAATAAAGGGGTTCTGGTTGAGTGCCTAGAATTATCAAAGCCTGATTTATTTAGCGAGTCTAATGCAGTGGTAGTGAGTTATCACGACTGGATAAGTGGGGTAGTCCTAAAACAAGTACCGTTAAAAAAAGGTAAATCTTATGGGAAAAGGCCATCTTCCCCTTGGTTTTCTCCAGCACTCAGAGCCATGAAACAAAAATGGTGTTGACTTGAGAAAGCCTGGAGACAGGATTACAATGAGATATGTAGAAGTATATATAGAGAAGTAATTTGTGAATACAAAAAATTCATATTGGATGAAAAAACTAAATTTTACATAGAAAAAATCAAACTGGCCTCCAGTTCCTTGAAGGAACTCTTTAAATTAGTCCAGTATTTTTTGAGTCCCACTCTTCCTTTTAGTTCCCCCCAGTCAGGCATTTTGTGATAAACTGGCTGAATTCTTCAAAAACAATATTGAGGTGGTGTATATAGGGAATTTGATTCCACCTGCTCCCAATCTTAGCCTAGCCCACAATCCCTGTTTATCGGTTCAAGCAAGCCTGAGGTGTTCATTTTTCACTACTGACTACTGACCAAGTGATTGAGGTAATCGGCCATATTAAGTCAGGTGCCACTTCGGATCCCTGTCAGCCTAAGCTAGTACAAGATTTAGCGGAAAGGTTTGCCCCAGTCCCAAGGACTCTGTTGAATATAATCATCCCAGCAAGTATTTTTGCATCGGACTGGCAAAATGCTTCAATTCTGCCTCTGTTAAAAAAAACTTTGCTGGATCGAAGGAGGAGAAAAATGCCCGTCCACTTTCACGGTTACATTACGCAGCTAAGTTACTTGAAAAATATCTTAATGCTAGCCTATCAGGTTATACGTAAAAGAACAATTTCCTGGACAATGTGCAGTATGGCTTTAGCTCAGGCTATAGCACTGAGACAGCTTTGATAGCTGTTTCAGAAGAGATCAGAGCCATATATTGGAGGAAGAGCTGTAGTGGTCCTTCTGGATCATTCCGCTGCTTTCAATACGGTAAGCCACGCAGTTCTGTTAGAGCGCCTGACAGAATTTGGAGGTACCAGTTTGGGGCATGATTTCCCTACATAATTTCTGAGGGATAGGGAGCAGACTGTGGCACTTGGGGAGTTCAATTCTAAATCCTTCTTACTTCCCTGTTGGGTCCCTCAGGGGTCATTGCTTAAACCCACGCTTCTTAACATCTATGTGGCACCGCTTGCTAAGCTGATCCACTCTTTTGGGTTTGCCACAGTACCCTATGCAGATGACACCCAGATTGTGGTATTAATCTTAAGAAACATGGAGGAGGTTGCCAATAGATTCAACAGATGCATGAGCGCCATTGTTAACTGGATGACAGTTAACAGTCTAGTCAAATTCAGTCAAACAGAGGTTTTTATTTTTCGGAAGGAGACTTGGAATTATTCATGGTCGCTGCAGGCCCTTGGCTCTCTCCCCGAGCTAGTTTTAAAGGTAAGGAACCTTGGAGTAGTCTTTGATGCCTAACTGTCCTTCAGGGAACAGATTAACAAATTTACATCTTCCGGTTTTGTGATGCTGAGATCCCTGATTAAGGTTTTGCCTTTTATTCCTTTTCAGCTTTATAAATTGGTGGTTATTGCTCTGGCCCCATCCAGGATTGATTATTGTAATGCCCTTTATATGGGGATCAAAATATTGGCACTCAAAAAGCTCCAGAGGCAGCCGCTCACCTCCTCAAAAAACCTCCTAAACACAAGTCAGTGTCTAATGCCCTGGTGCAGCTACATTGGCTTCCTGTAAAAAAAAAAAAAAGAGTTGCATTCAAGGCACATTGCTTGGCACATAAAGGTTTGCATATTGCAAGACCTGACTACCTTACAAGGAAATTTAGGTGGTATCAACCAAAAAAGAGCACTGAGATCTGGTGCCCTATACTCAGTCTCTGTCCCCGGGATAAAGAAAGTCTCTTGGGGTAGCTGTAGCTTTGAGTATTCCACCTGCCAGCTATGGAATAAACTGCCATTACATCTCAAAAGTCAGTCAAATCTTCTTAGCATTTGTAAACTGCTGAAATCTTGGATGTTTTCTCTTTCATCTTAACCCCATAAGTACTTTGGTTAGTTTTGCCTTAGCTTTCCTAGCACCAAGACACCCTTGAGTATTTGTGCGCACTAGAAAAAATCAAATCAAATTGTGCAGATGCTGCCTTTACTCTGTCCATGCCTCAAAAACAGCTGCCACTCTCTTGAGAGAGCTGGGATTCCAGTGAGTGCGTGATTCTGAGTTTGACATCGGGATGCAACTGACATGGTGCAGCTCATCAGCTGTGTACTGACTCATCCCGATCCCTTTGTTCGGGCAGCCCTGACAGTACACCCCCACCAGGACCCTCCTCATGGGGTTGGGTTTGTTTGGGTGCTGTTGAATGAATTACTTCTGTAATCTTGGGGCGTGTACATGATCTACAGGTTCCCAAGATCTACTTTCAGGTCCATACCGATTCCAGTCAATGAGATATTTAAGAAAACCTCCTATTCTTTTTAAACCTTGCATAGTTTCCACTTCATATTCAGCTTGATCTCCCACCTAAACAGGGGGTAGTAGAGGTGTACAACGAGTTCCTTCAGTTACTGGTTTTATCAATGAAATGTGAAATACTGGGTGCACCGGTAAAACAGCGAGTAATTCCAACTTGATGGCTACTGTGCTGACGATCTTGAGAATCTTAAAAGGTCAAACAAACCTGGGTTGAAATTTGCTGCAACCCTTAAGACATAAATATTTTATGGATAGGCACACTTGTTACCCAATGTTATAGGTCTTTGCCAGTCATCTGTGTATATCTGTGTAAACCTTGTTCTTTGTTTAGCCTGTGCTAAATTACTTTGAGGTGTTTCCTGAATGTGCATGAGTTGTCAGTAAAATTCTGTATTCATCATTCTAGGATGTAGACTATAGGCAGAATAAAATGGAAAAATCCTTCTGATTCATTAGTAGAATTGTTGTATGCAAATTCTAAATTCCATAAAAAATCTATTAAATTAGAACCATCTTGTATAGTTTGACAACACAGATATTGCTCAAGGCACTGATTCATTCTTTCAATCTGTCCATCAGTTTGGGGTGATGATTAGCAGATAATCTAACTTTCATTTCCATAAGGTTACAAAGAGATTTCCAATTTCCACATGCAAATGAGGGAATGCTCTCTTATAATAGTGCTGGTGCAAAGTGTGCACAAGTGCTATCTGTATTACAGAAGGGGCTCTGCACAAGCATTTGCGGCCCCTTCTGTAATACCAAAGTGCCCAGGAAAGGCACAAAGCAGGGACACTTTCCCATTGCACCCCAGGGGAACTCTCTGTAATACAGCCCTAGGTGTCCTGGAGTTGATGAAGACATTAAGGAAGGGTGCTAGTGCTTTCGGCATAGACTGTGTTGTCAAAATCAAGCCTGCGTGTAATGAGGGCTTGCGTTACAATACTTCTGGCGTTCTGTGGCAGCCACTTGAAGATCTTTCGAAGCATTCATAGGATGTGGAACCAGGAGATGCTCACTGCACATTTGTGCCATCATGTTGGGTTTGTTGCCTAGGATGATCCTAGGAAGGGCAGGTATGGAGGGTGATTGTTCAGTAGGTCCCTTATCTTTGGGGTGTGTTTGGTGAGCGAATGGAAGTTGAAGAGTATGCATGTGGGTGTGCAGTGTTGCTTGGGTTGTTTGGTCTGTGTTAGGGTGAGTGGGTGGCTGATTTGTGTGAGTGAGTGGGGTGCTGGGTTCTGTTGGTGTGGGATTGTTGAGGGTAGGTTATAGGAGAGTGCATGAGAAGTTACAGGAGGCACATGTGAACATCCCTCCATGTTATGTGCTGTGGTATTTCAGAAGTGCAGTGAGCCACGATGTTGATAACCAGCATGGAGGAGTGCCACATGGTATCAGTTGGTTGGGGAACCATGGTTTCTGGCATGGGATGCACTACAGGTGCACATGGAAGCACCTCTGGCGCACCAGCAGCATGCCAACTGCATGCATCCACTGTGTGTCCATGCTGGGAGGAGTGCAGGTTTACTGTGATGTCACATCCTGTACAGATGGACAATAGGAAATCCAGTGATGTCACTTCCTCTGCAGATGGGCAATGGGAAAAGAAGTCATCTTGCCTGGCTATTTCTTTTAAAGATATTTCTTTGAAGATGCTGATGTTTAGAACCCAACAAGAAATTTACCTCACTCAATTGTGAATACTAAAGGTGGATACATTAATATCTCTGAACATGCCCTTACTTCAATAGTATTAAGCAGGATGACTTTTCTAATTTTACTTAAAAAATGGAGAATAAATAGAAAGCTGTTTTGAATAACGATAATAGAACTAAGTTAATATCTGCTATAGAGGATCATTTCTCTTACAACGATGATACTGATGAATTAAAAACAATGCATTCAGAAGATTGTAAAGCATGTATCAGATTTACATCAATCTTCATAATAGCTCATGAAAAAAATACTATTTCTGAATTGGAAGAAGCAAATTGCTAAATTTGAAAGGTTGTTCATTCTTCCAATGATAAAAATCACAAGTTAAATTGCAATGTTTTCTGCTATGATTATAACTCTATTCTGAGCAGAAGAGCCATATTTCAATTATGCTAAATACTGATGCTAAATACTGAATGTTAGGACGGCAGAGAACATGGTGGCCGGCTAATACGCGGTCACGGAGGCTCCCAGAGAAGCGAGACGCTTTGTTTCTTTACCAGTCCCGCTTGTGGATAATCGGAAAGCAAAGCAGGCAAAAGTAGCATGCAGTATTTGCTCCCCCATTGTTCGCTTGACTCTAAGGTGGGGTTATGCTTTCAGACTAGTACTGATGTTTTACAGCAGGCGCGTGGTGAATTTACCGCGGGCAATAAATAAATAACAAATAAGCCCTACCTTCCGTTTTGCCCTCTGTTTCCCCCTGTTTATGTCTGGATTATTGAAGCCCTGAGCGGGTGAACAGCTTCAGTGGAGCCTGTGGGGTCATCCGCCCGGGACTGCTGGGCTCGAGCAGCTCGTGAGCTCGGCAGGGTTCGGAGGGCGGTCGCCCAGCACTCCATCCGGGGGAACCCAGGCCAAGGCAGCACAGGAGCAGGAGGCTCCTCACTTGAGTGGAACTGCTGGGAAGCATCCAAGATTTCGGGGCCTCTGGAGGACACAGCCCAGAGACCTCATGAGACCACTGCGACTTCTGGGGCTATACAACACACAGGTCAGAGTCTGGGTAAAGGGGGGGGCAATGCAGGGCGGTCCCTGAAAGGGAAGGAGAGTAGAATCAGTAAAATCAGTATTGGCAATTCACATGTTGTTTGTTGATAATTGGGCTCAGCCTTACTGATAGGAGCCAAAACCCTTTTTTGGTATCTAATGTTAAAAAACAGGCATCTTCAGTTAACAAACAGAAAGGAGGTATTTCTGACACAAAAGAGGTAGTCCAACAAAATATAGTGGCCTCCCAAGTACTAGATAACGAGTGGAGGTATTGGGAAAAAAGTGTTCCCCAGGCTAGATATCAGCTTAGAAGCTTAGCGGCAAGAGGTCCCACTGGGGGCACGCAGTTTAAATTCTTGAAGGGCAAAATGGGGTCAGAAGCTACTGTATCAAAGCTCGACGGTGCAGCCACAGAAGAGTGGGTTAGCTCTAGAAGAAGGAAACAGAGGAGACAAAGGTGGATGCGCAGACATTAAATCTGAAGATCACGCCCTCACTAAGGACATTTTTTAAAGTGGTGCCAAAGACTCTGATATTAAAAAAGCCAGCTTTGGCTCCATCAATGAAAGGGTCCGTTTTGCCAGAAGGTAAAGATATCATAAGACTGAATAGGTTCCAGCTTCTTGCAAACGTCCCCGAGTCCCTGGAGGTAGTCGCCTCAAGCGTATCTAGGTTGGAGAAGGAAAGGAGCTCATTGTCCACCAGAGATATGGATTCTTCATCCCCACAGCCAGAAACTCTACAGATAGAGCCAAACATCGCATGGCGATCTGCTCTCATCTCTCGAGCAGGGAGGGGGGGCCAGCTCAGTAGCTACTACCCAATACCAATCTCAACTGCAACCCCAACCACAGCTTCAATCAGTCTCAGATTTAATCCAGCTGTTAACTACCGAGGTTAGGAGTAGATTTGAAATCTCAGAGACAAATCAAAGAGAGATTAGATCAGCCTGCGACAGCCTGGAAAGGAAGTTAGATGACCTCGCAACTAGGACATCACAGCTGGAGACTTCAGTGAGAGACCTAACGCTTCAATTGGAAGTCAATAAAAAGGAGAATATGCTCTTAGAAGGGAATGAAGTAGTTTTTAAAGAAGAAATGGAGTCCTTAGAAAATAACCAGAGAAGGAATAACCTCTGTTTGTTGAAAATCCCAGAAAGGGCGGAAGGAGATGATGTGAAGGCCTATGTGGCAAGATTGATTAAGCTGGGAACTCATAATAACTGCATGGAACAAGACCTAATAAATGACATACAGAGGGTCCATAGAGACCCATTCAGGGCAACCCCGAATAAAACGAAATCAAGGAAGATTCTGGATCATTTTCATACTTATAAAATTAAGGAGGAAATTCTTACAAAGTCATTAAAAAAGAAGATACTAGCAGTGGACGGCATCAACTTCGGGATAAGGTCTGACGTCTCCCAGATCATGGCCAACAAACAATGGGAGTTGGGTAAATTAATTGAACCCTTTAAAAAGATAGGTGCCACAGCGCAGTTGAGATTTTCTTGCCAGCCTGCGGGTAATGCATAATAACAAAATGCTGATTTTCCGTCGAGTAGAGGAGGCTGAAAAATTTCTTAAATCCCTATCAGAAACAGGGACAAGTAAGTGAGGGCTGAATATATTGGCATGAATATTTCCTGATCTTTACCCCTTTCAACCTTGCCCTTATATTTGCCATTATACTTCCTTTTAGCTCTTTTCTTTTGAATTTGTCTGCATTGTTTCTTTACCTGCTTTTATCGGAGAATTGATAACAAATTTCAGATTACTTTAGCGGAACAAATCTTTAGTTACACATTTTGTCTATTGTCTCATGACGCTGGGGGGCCTCCGTAGGCTTAGGCCATGAGGAAGGAAAAGGAGGGTTCTCCAGGGAGGGGGGTGAGGGGATCACGGGTTGGGTTAGGTGCACAGGGTGGGGAGCAGTGGGTAAAATATAAAAGAAAATCTGTCCTCATCAACTAAACTGGGACTCCGGTTCCCTCATGGCAACAATTCTAGGGAGTAAAAGATGAGTGCCAGTCAGAATGTGCAGATAGAATTTCTGTCATGGAATGTTAACAGACTCAGAGTTAAGCATAGAAGGGAGAAGATCCTGCAATATCTGAGAGATGCCCCCGCCCAGATTATAATTCTCCAAGAAATCCATTTTACTAGTGAGGAGATGAGAGAGGTATTTAAAACAAGGCGGCGGCTACAGAAGGTCGCATTCTCTGACCATCAATTAACCATAAGAGGGGTAGCGATATTAGTTAAAAACAACCCCCAGATCACAATAGAGGATAGTAGAGTGGATAAGGCCGGTAGATGTGTTATTGTTAAGTTAAGATGTTATAACCAATCCTAGACTGTGGTCGGATATTACGGCCCCAATCTAGATGATCCTGTCCCGTTCAGCAATCTGCTCTCAGAGCTTTTAAACTTTCCCGATCCCATCATTCTAGCTGGGGATTTTAATGTTGTGCTGGATGGAAACCTGGACCTCTCCTCTAAAAGTAGAGCTGTAGTAAATAATAAGACACGGTCCTTGATAAAAACCTCTATCACACAACTAGGATGGTGCGATATCTGGAGGGAGAGAAAGGGCGCCTTAAAGAGTTTCACTTTTAACAATAAAAAATACGGGCATCAATCGAGAATAGATTTATTTCTGATAAATCAAAACATAAAGGACCAGGTCCGAGAAGTAACTCACGTAGGATCGCACCTGTCAGACCATTCGGCTATAACTTTAGTGCTGGCCCCTTCAAATATCGGTGTGCAGAGGAGATGGACTATAGATCGCACTATACTATTGGATGATAGTATTGTAGAGAAACTTGGGCTGGAATCTCAGGAGTGTTTTGCTGTCAACATGGATAGTGCATCATTAGAAGTGGTTTGGGATGCATATAAGGCATTTTTGAGGGGGAAAATAATGTCCATCCAATCTTATAAAAGTAAGCAACGTAAGGCGGAGGTAGCGGAACTTGAAAGTGAGATTCAGCGGCTGGAGCAACAGCTATAAGGAAGTGAATTAGAGCAAGGGTTGCAGAAAGTCTCTCTCCAGGCCCTTAAAACGGACCTTGCAGGGGTAGTCGAATAGAGATTACAACAAAGATGGCGAACTAGTAAATTGGCCCATTTTAACTATGGAGAAGGCGGAGGTAAGCTACTTGCGTGGAAAGTGAGAAATTACCAGGCAAAATCCTTTATAAAAGAGGTCAAATGTGGGGCTACTGGAAACCCTATTCTAACAAGGGAAGGCATAGAGGAAGCTTTTTTTAAGCCACTTTTGGTTAAGGTATATTTGGAGGATTTAACAACAACAGGGGGAGAGGAGGAAGGATGGTTGGGTCAGGATGCTCCCTGTACAGTCACCGAAGCTCAAAGGGAAGTAATTACCAGCTCTATAACAAAAGGTGAAATTAGGAATTCTATCAGAGCAGTGAAATTAGGTAAAGCTGCAGGTCCAGATGGCCTCCCCGCAGAGATATATTAAAATTAGGGGAATACATTATTCCGGTAATGGTGAGGCTGTTTTCGGCTATTTTTGAGAATGGAAGGGAGATTCCACCCTCTTGGAATGAGACAATAGTTACCCTGATACTAAAACCAGATAAACCACCAAATTGTTGCGACTCCTATAGGCCCATTTCGCTACTGAACTCCGACTACAGAATCTTCGCAAAGGTACTTGCAGATAGGCTTAATGGGGTTGTGGGGGACCTCCTTCACGAAGATCAGAAGGGTTTTGTACGGGAAAGGGGAATTAAAGATATCACCTATAACTTAATCAGAGGTATAGATATAGCATCCGTCTACAAAGTGCCTCTGGCAGTTATCACCTTCAATGCGACTAAAGCCTTCGATAGGGTAAACTGGCCCTATTTGCAAAAAATCTTAAGGCTATCTAACCTGGGTGAAAACTTCTGTAGGGCCATATAGTTAATCTATAAAAATCCTACAGCCAAAGCTTTGGTAAATGGGAATCTTTCAAGGTCCTTCCACATCTCTAGGGGAACTAGGCAGGGGTGCCCACTATCTCCCCTCCTATTCAATTTATATATCGAACCCTCAGCGGTGAAGATCAGAAATCACGAAGGAATACTTCCTTTTAAGTTCCAGGGTGTGGAGAAAAAGGTGGGGTTATATGCAGATGACCTAGTGGTATATACTTCTGACCGTAGTACTTCCCTACCCCTAGTGTATGAAGTGTCATCACGGTTTGGGAGCATTTCAGGCTACGAGGTAAATGAGAGCAAAACAGTTGTAATGACCTGGAACATTAATTTGCAGCTGGAATGCATTAAAAAGGAAATGAGATACCTAGGTATTAAAACTGTTCAGAAGGTAGAGAAAATTCCGGAAATCCATTTTCAGAAGGTCAGTAAAGAAGCTGGGAGGTTGTTGTTGAGCTGGTCCCATCTCCCCTTGACTATATATGGTAGGGTAAAGCTTGTGAAGATGACAATCCTCCCTAAGCTCACTTTCCTTTTTCAGAATATCCCCATGACCTTTAAAGAAGATTGGCTTAAAAGGGTACAGTCTAAAATCAGTAGCTTTATTTGGGCCTCGAAGGGGGTCCCAATTGCATGGAAGAAGCTTTGATGGCAACACGATAAAGGGGGCCTACGATTGCCGGATTTACCCTACTATGCCTAGGTTTTTCTCTTAAAAGGAGGGAAGATGCTATTTAATACACCGGATGACTCCGATACCGGAAAAATGTTTAGGGCAATGCTCTGTGATGTGAAGGGGGGTGAACTAGGTTTTATACATATATTTCGGGACCCCCGATTCTTTACAAAAGTGCGACTTAAGACCCTGCATTGCTTTGCTGCCACGTGGCATAAAATCAGGAAAGAATTAAAACTTAGCGATTACAGCGGATTGGCACCAATCTGGGATTCCCCAGGGTCTCCGGAATGGTCTAAAGACAGCCTGGTTCTTCCACTAAGAGAAGCAGGGATATCAACCTGGGGTCAACTGGCAGAGAATGGAAACCTGATTCCTTGGAATAAGGGGCAAGCGATAGCTAACAATAGGCTGTCAAGATTTAAATATCTTCAAATTAAGAGTTGGAGTCTCTCTGCTGGACCAGGCATGGGCTTGTCAAATGAATTAGAATCTCGGATGACTAGCAGTGATACCAGAAAAAAAAAGAAGTGGCAAATTGGTACTGGCTTATAGTGAATCTATCAGATGGAGACTTCAACCTGCCAACGACACTGTGGGATAAGAGCTTGCCGGGGCTGCAGCCAGTGGACCTATGGCAAGTATCTTGCGATATTCTATATTCCGCGGTGCGTGCTGCAAATTTAAGGAGGAACCACCTTTTCTGTCTTCACATGGTCTATTGGACTCTGCTTAAACTATCTAAACTTGGGAAAGGCTCCATGTCAAGATGTGTGGCAAGGAAAAGGGGGATGACATTCACATGTTTTTGGAGTGTCCCGAGGTCCAAGGGTTGGTTGGACGTGAGTAATACTATATCGGTAATACTCGGAGAGACGCTCCAGGTAAGCAAAACTCTTGGGTTTTTTTGGGATCCCGGAATATAATGAATCTCTGCTAATTAACACTAAAAAGCTGATCTTTTACCTGATATTGCTTGCCCGTAGAGAGATTTGTAAAAATTGGATAAAATCTACCCCCCCAACTAAAACAGAGTGGATGATTTCCATGAAATACATCATCCGGTTAGATAGGGCATCTGAAAGCAAGAGGAATGAGTTTTGGCTTCCTTATGAGAATTGGGTGAATTTCCCTGCCCGTACATAATCCAATGATTAGGCCTTTACATCATATTGCTTTATTATACCGGCGGTAGCTTCACAGGCGGCTGTGTTAGACTAAGCTATTTACGGTTGGAGAAGTTGAAGCAAGTTGTAAAGTGATCCATCCTTGGCTCTGAACAAAGATTTCTGGCTGGTGCTACACTAAGGGAGACCCCGGAGTACGTTCTTTCATATCTTTTGTTATCCAAGGCGAATGAGGACTAACAAAACATTCATGCGATTTGAAAGTTGGGTGGTAGTGTATTACAATCTGAAAACCAAAGATGACAATCTACTGCACAAGAATAACTTTGGTAATCTTGTAATTTTCCACTAATTCACAAAACAAAATAGAATAATTTGACCATCCCATCTGTTTAAAAAAAAAAACACTGCTATTATTCCTCTCAATGCTTGTATTACCCCAGCCTGGGATAACATTTGAACTGCATTTTGTAAAACCTTTTCAGCATAGTTGGGACACATTTATTGCCCTTATTTACAAACAGTATTTAGAAACAGGCTCTTTATTAACAACTTCATTGCTGACCCTCTGATCATTGTCTTACCTAAATCAAATAAAGATCATACCTCTGTATCGAACTATAGACTAATATCCTTAATAAACTAGGGTTGTAAAATCTATGCAAATGTTTTGTCTTGTCTAACGTCTTTAATCCTCTGCATTGATACTATTAAATGTAATTTATGTAGCTCATTGTGTTTTCTTATATCTTTAATCCTTTTTGATTCATGTTGCAATAGTTCAAAATGCTTTCTCATCACATGGTTTTTGTTTGATAATTGTTTATGTTAATGTCACAACATGGTTCTTAAGCTTCTGCAAACTATTTTAACTCAAAAACAAAAATATTGTTAAATGAATATAGTGTAGATTAGAAGTAAAATGTTTTTTCAGAAACATTACATTAACATCTCAATGAATTATGATTCTACTTTTTATATGCCTATTCAGAATTCTTGTAATGTGGCATGTACAAATCCAACCTCAAAATTGAGGGGTTAAGAGAGATAGCAGGTCCAGTTATCTGATTTTTTACGATTTTGCTTATGAGTATTGTGGTTAAAATATTTCCCAACTTTCAAACTCTTTCATTTATGGGAGTATATATACCTAGTCAAATATGCTCTTAAAAATCCATTAATATCAACTTTTCTCCTGTAAAACTATATAAAATAACAATATAAATATTAGGACAATGTTAAAAGATTTTTTTTCAATTTACATTACCTGATTTCCACCCATTCCATGGCAGTTAAATATTCCAACTTTCTCATTTTCTTTACGGCCCATGTTATCTAAGCATTGGTTTGTTTCCACATTTCTGATCTGAAAGAACACAGTGCAAAGAAGGTTAAACAGAAGATAACAACTGCTTTACTTTCGCTGGTTCATTTCAACATATTGATAGATAGGTTCTTAAGCAAATACAAGTAAAACTGTTGGATAAATATTTACTAATTTTGCAAAAAAAAAGGAAGGAAAATGCTACTTGCCCAGTATGCCTCTGTTCTTGGCATGTAGAGCTGTAGAGTCACATGCTGTGCATAGCCTGCCATCTAGTGTTGGGTCCGGATGATTGCACTTTGTTTTTGTTCGAAGAAGTCTTTTACGGTCACGAGGTAGGTGACTCCTCCTTTCGGTGATAGTGTGCATGGGCATCGACTCCATTGTTAGATTGTTTGCCGCAGAGGGTGATAATGAAGTTAGTAAGAGGAGTAAGAGATGTCCATGTATGTATGTATATAAGTAAGATGTAACTGCAACAGGTATAGGTATAGGAGGCGGGTGGGCGCATGTGACTCTACAGCTCTACATGCCAAGAACAGATGCATACTGGGTAAGTAGCATTTTCCGTTTGAGGCATGTGAGCTGTAAATCACATGCTGTGCATAGACTAAAAAGCAGTTATCTCCCAAAGCGGTGGCTAACCTGTAGCTGTTGCAGTGGTCTGAAATAGTGTACGTAAAACTGCTTGACCCACACTATCTTGCTGTCTTACTAACACATCTACACAATAGGGTTTTGTGAATGTGTGAGATGTAGACCATGCTGCAGCTTTGCAGATATCATCTGTGGGTATGTTTCCTAGAAATGTCATGGAAGCCCCTAGTTTGCGAGTGGAGTGTGCTCTAGGGGGAATTGTTAAAGTTCTTTTTGCTTTTGCATAGCATATCTGAATGCATTTTACTATCCACCTTGCTATGCCTGACTTTGATATTGGATTGCCTTTATGTGGTGGAACAAAAGCGACAAATAATTGTTTTGTTTTGCGAAAAGATTTTGTCCTTTTTATATAGTAAAGAATTGCTCTTTTCACATCTAAAGTGTGTAAAGCACGTTCTGCCACAGAATCTGGTTGAGGGAAGAACACAGGCAACTCAACAGATTGGTTGATGTGAAAGGCAGAAATGACCTTTGGTAAAAATATTGGATTGGTCCGAAGAACCACTTTGTTTTGATGTATTTGTAAGAATGGTTCTTCTACGGTTAGTGCCTGGATCTCACCAACTCTCCTCAGAGATGTGATAGCTATGAGGAAAGCTACCTTCCAAGTAAGAAATTGTATTTCACATTTATGCAATGGCTCAAAGGGTGGACCCATTAGCCTTGTGAGAACGATGTTGAGATTCCACACTTGAGCAGGTGGAAGTCTTGGAGGAATGATTCTTTTAAGTTCTTCCATGAATGCTTTGATGACAGGCACTCTAAAAAGAGACAGATGTTGTCTGTTTTGTAGGTATGCAGCTATTGCAGCAAGATGTAAGCGTATGGAAGAATACGCCAAATTGGAACGCTGTAGATGTAATAAATAGCAGATGATATTTTGAACTGACGCGTCCAGTGGATCTATGTGATTGTTATTGCAGTATATCACAAATCGCTTCCACTTTGCTGCATAGCATGCTCTTGTGGTAGGACGTCTAGCCTCTTTGATAATGTTCATGCAGTCTGGCGGAAGATTGAGGTAACCAAACTCTAGGATTTCAGGTGCCAGATCACAAGGTTGAGATGGCTGGGATCTGGGTGTCTTATCTCTCCATGGCTCTGAGTGAGCAGATTGGGAGTGAGGTGTAGTTTTTATTGAGGAACTACGGAGAGCTCCAACAGGGTTGTGAACAAGGGTTATCGGGCCCATGTGGGAGCAACTAGGATTAATGTCAGGGACACTTGTCTGAGCTTCCGAATCACTAATGGAATGAGTGGGAGAGGCGGAAAAGCGTAGGCAAATATCCCTGACCAATTCATCCATAGTGCATTGCCCTTGGACAATGGGTGTGGATGTCTGGATGCGAAGTTTGGGCATTTTGCGTTTAGGTTTGTGGCGAACAGATCTATGTCTGGAAATCCCCACATTTGGAAGAATGGGAAGAGAACTTGAGGGTGGAGTTCCCATTCATGGATCTGTTGTCTTTGACGACTGAGCAGATCTGCAATCTGATTGTTTACTCCTGGAAGGTGTTCTGCAAGGAGAAACATTTTGTGATGTATGGCCCATCTCCAGATAGTCTGTGCTAGTTGTGACAGCTGGAGAGAGTGTGTCCCCTCCTGTTTTTGTATGTAGTACATTGCTGTCATGTTGTCTGTACAGATCAGGACAGTTTTGTCTACTAGATGAACTTGAAACGCTTTGAGCGCTAGAAAAATCGCTAGCAGCTCTAGATGATTTCTGTGAAGCTGCTTTTGCTGCAAGCACCACATGCCCTGAATTGTATGCGTCTGGAGATGAGCTCCCCAACCAGTGAGCGATGCGTCTGCTGTTAGCACTATCTGTGGAACCGGGTCGATGAAGGGCCGGCCTTTTGAAAGGTTTTGTGTATTCCACCACTGCAGAGAGCAATGGGTGCGGCCGTCCACCAACACTAGATTTGATAACAGACCCTGAGCCTGGTTCCACTGACGTGGGACGCATGTGAAGTCTTGCGTAAGGGACTATTAGTGTGCAAGACGCCATCATCCCCAGTAACTGCATGAACACTCGAGCTGGTAATGAGTGTTGAGGTTGGAACTAGCAGAGTAGAGTCTGCTTGTTGCGGATTCTGGCCGGATTGGGATAGGCCAACGCCTTTTGTGTGTCTATTGTGGCTCCCAGATACCCCTGTGTGTTGGATGGCTGTAGATGAGATTTGGACAGATTCACAGTGAACCCAAGATCGTGGGTCAACTGCACTGTTTTGAGAGTGTGATGGAGACAGCTTTCTTGCGAGTTGGCTTTTATGAGCCAATCGTCCAGATATGGGAAAACATGAATGTGTTGTCTTCGAAGATGAGATGCGACTACTGCTAAACACCTGGTGAAAACTCTGGGTACGGTTGTTACTCTGAGTGGGAGCACCTTGAACTGATAATGTTGTACTGCTACTACAAACCTTAGGTATTTGCGATGAGCAGGATGTATTGGGATATGGAAATAGGCGTGCTTTAAGTCCAGAGTGGACAGAAAGTCACCTTGTTGAAGGAGCGAAAGTACTTGCTGGAGAGTGACCATGTGAAAGTGGTCTGATTGAATGTATAGATTTAGTTCTCTGAGGTCTAGTATAGGCCTGAGAGAACCGTCCTTCTTGGGAATTAAGAAGTACAGGGAGTATACTCCGGTCCCTTGATGTTTTAATGGGGCTGGCTCTATTGCTCCTTTTTCTAACAGAGATTGAACTTCTTTTTTTAGAAGGGTAAGATGTTCCTGTGACATTGCATGTGATCTTGGAAGAATGTTTGAGGGGGTGTCTGTAAGTTCCAGGCAATAACCATATTGGATAATTTGTAGAACCCATTTGTCTGAGGTGATGGTGTTCCAGACAGGGAGAAATTGAGAGAGACGTCCCCCGACAGGAGTGGAATGATCGGAGGGTAGCGGAAGGAAGTAACTGTTTGTTATTAGCGGGAGAAGTGCTTGTGGAGTTGCCTCTGCCTCTTCCCTTACCATTGTTTCCTCTAAAACCGCCTCTAAAATATCCTCTTGATGAGGGCGATTGGTTGTTACCCTTGTAAGAGGAGGAGGGATTCTCTGTAGCAACAGTTTTGGAACCACCCCTGTAAAAGGAGCGGCAAAAGGAACCTCTATTAGCAGGTAATTGTAAAGCCCCCATGGACTTTGCGACCTCATTTTCCTTTTTCATTTTCTCCAGCGAGGTGTCAACTGCTGGACCAAAGAGGTGTTCCTTCTCAAAAGGTTGATTAAGAATGGAGGCCTGTACCTCAGGTTTGAAACCTGATATTCTTAACCATGTGTGTCTGCGTAGCAACACGCTTGTGTTTACTGTGCGTGCTGCTGTGTCTGCTGCATCTAATGCACATTTGATGGAGGTAATGGTAATGAGTTTTCCTTCTTGTATAAGATCATTTGCCTTAGATTTATGCTCATCAGGCAGATATTGGATACGTTTTTCTAACTCATCATAATGAGCTCTATCGTATCTGGCTAGCAAAGCCTGAGCATTGGCAATGCGCCAGTGATTAGCTGCCTGAGAATCTACCCTTTTACCAGAGGCATCAATTAACTTGGACTCTTTATCAGGAGGAGGGGCCTCACCTGTTGTTTGGAAATTTGCTCTTTTACGAGCATTAGAGACCGCCAAAGAGTCTAAGGGCAGCTGACCCTTGATGTAAGCAGGGTCAGTAGGTGCTGGTTTATATTTTTTCTCAACCCTGGGCATGATGATTCTTGCCCTGACAGGGTCTTTGAAAACCTAATCTGCGTGCTTAAGCATTCCCTTATGCATTGGTAATGTGTGTGTTGTTTTTTGAGTGGAGCTTAAGGTCTCAAATAAGAAGTCTTCCTCTAAAGTCTCTTTATGTAGTTCCACCCCATGATTGTGAGCAGCCCTATTAAGAAGCTCAATATAACCTATATTGTCACCAGGAGGGGATGGCCTGGATGGATACAAGTCAGGGTCAGTGTCTGTGTGTGGATCAGTATTATAATCCTCCCATGGGTCACCATCTTGTGGCCTGTTGTCATCCCCATCCCCATCCCCCTCCCCCTCATCCTGTGGGTCAGGTGATAGTGGTGGTGGTGAATTAGTGGGGTAATGAGTAGTTGAGGATTAGTAGGTGAAGGGGGTGGAACATAAGGTGGTGATGGGTTTGTACCCATATTCCTTTTCTTCTGGGGTAGATGATGCTCATCCTGATGAGCCAATTTCCTTTTTTCAGGCAATTTGGCATGGATATGTCCAGTATCTGGGTTGATAACCAGTTCTTTTTGTTTGAGTTCCGGAGGTGGAACATCGGACCGAAACTCTTTTGTTGGAGTCTTTTTCTCTTTACTTGTAGTTTTTGGCGTCAAATGTTTCGGCTCAGAACTCTTCGGCTCAGAAGATTTAGGCTTGGACAAAGATGGAGGATGGACATGCTTGGTTTTTGCCGCCGAAGATTTCGGCTCGGTGCCGGTAGGGTGCTGCCTCGATCCCAAGCTGGAAGGCTTTTCTTCGTGTTTCAGCGCGGGCCCGCGGGCGGGGTGCTCGAAACTTTTTCTCGGTGCCGACCTTGGCCCACAGGAAGAGGAAGGACCGGAGCCTTTCTCTGTTTTGGTTGTTTGGGCAAGGGGGTTTTTGTACTCACTGTACGTTGACCCGGTGTAACATGCTCCTCTTCTTCAATGTCGGAGTCGGCTTTGGACACGGAGACATGTTCTTCTTCCTCGGCTCCTTGAGCGTGTTCTTGGTCGGAAGCTTCTCCGAAGATGTCCGGTACGGAACCGCCTTGGTGTTGCATTTCGTGACGTCGAGCCCGACGGTCACGGAGTGTCTTCTTCGATCGAAACGATCGGCACGCGTCGCAGTCTTTCTCGTCGTGTTCCGGGGACAAACAGAGATTGCACACTTCGTGCAGGTCGGTGCGCGGAAACTTGGCGCGACACTCGGGACAGAGCTTGAATGGAGTCTGTTCCATCAACTGCTAGCGAGCCCGGCACAGGTAGGCCCAACGGCTCTCCACGAGTTTTCCGATCGAAGATTCTTAGTTTGAAACGATACGCGGAGAATAGGAAACGCGATCGAGAAACAATACCGTCGAGGGTAGTGGATTGCGCGTCGAAGGGAACCCGAGAAACGGTGCCGAACCGGAGCACAGCAATTCACATCCGAACCCGATGGCGGAAAAAAAACATCTAACAATGGAGTCGATTCCCTTGCACACTATCACCGAAAGGAGGAGTCACCTACCTTGTGACTGAAAAAGACTTTTTTGAACAAAAACAAAGTGCAATCATCCGGACCCAACACTAGATGGCAGGCTATGCACAGCATGTTATCTACAGCTCACATGCCTCGAACATGCTATTCCTTCTTTGTGAAGTTGCTTTCTAATCAACACATGTTCTTTTATTCCTTTTTTCTACTTAACCATCACAACCATTTTATGGAATTGAGACTTGCAATAATGTTTCTGGAACTCAAGCCTTCCTATTAGCCTAATTTCATTGATATTAACTGCAGAGACCACTCAGGCCAAATGACTACTTCTTCTTTGGAAATGAAAGTTCATGCTATCATGGGCTGTTAAAAGCTAACAAAAATACTGACAGATATTATGCTATCTGGAATTTAATGATAAGAGAAAACCATCTGATTTTGGAGGAAGTGCTAAATCTGGCGGGCATCATTGGCAGAAATTATACTCTAATTAGGGCAGAGGAAGTTCCTTTATGTGCACTGAAATTGGCGCAACTCTAAATGAGGTCTTGTACAACAGCAGCTCTAAGCTAGTTTTTTTGCAATGTACCTGCTATTGACCTCTCATGGTCAATTTAAATAAGATGTAAATGCAGATTGTTTGGATAATGAGCATGGTTTAAATACAAAACATAAAGAGGAAAGATGACAAATTCTGTTAAATTCAAATGTGCATGTTACACTGTGCCAAATGTTTAGAGGGTAGGTATGTGTAAAAGTGATGATTGATACATGCGCCCTGCTTATTTCCTCTTGCAATTTGAATGTGTATTTCTATCCAGAATGCTGTTCCCCCATCTAATTTCACTATAGGTGTGAAAATGACTCAATTTATTGGTGTAGCTTAATGTATTGATTCACAAAACTTGAACATTCACATACATAAATTAGTTACATATAATATTTTATCAGTGTGGAAAACTAAGATGTGTGAAAGACAAGCAAAGTTATTGAAGACCCAAAATTTGGTGAGTTTGTGGGTATTCTTAAACTTTTTATGGTTGGCTCATTCCCACTCTGTCAAGACCTGCTAGGGTGGGAGAAAATCTATTTTCGGGGTGGGATGAGTTAAGATGATTCATGTGTTTAAGAAACTGGGTTGTTGGTTGAGTGGGGTGTTAACTCTGCTCAAACACCACAATCCCTGTATGGATGATCCACAAAAGCCACAAAACTAACCTGTGCTTAACCCTCTGGTAGTTTGGCACAAAGCAGTTAGGCCTAACTTAGGAGCAAAGTGTATAGTATTTATGCAGCAAACAGTAATAAAGTGACAGCACAACACAAGAAAAATCCCACACCAATTTAGAAAATGTAATAAATTATTTGACACCAAAATAACCAAAATCCAATTAGCAGAAGTGCAGTTATGAATTTTTAAGGTTTAAGGTAAAAAGCACCAACCGTGGACATCTAGTAGTGTAAGACCGGGTCAAGGTCTAAAATTAGGGCCGACCGAGATAGAGAGCCAGTTGGATACAAAGAGTGGATTGGGTCCAGTTGGTGCTTACCTTTGGACTTGGAAAAAATACTGAAGAAAATGTTCTGAGAGGGTAAAGTTTAGAGGGGCAGAGCTGCAGACAGTGTCCTAGAAGGCAACGCCGTCACCGGGAAGCTGCTGGACAAAGTCGCTGTGAAGATTTTTTTGTTTGGACCGATTACAAGTTTGGCGGTGTTGCAGCGGGCCACCATGCCAGTGCTGTGCTGCAACACCACCAAACCTGTAGTCAGCCCACCCGCCTTATTCCGACTGGAATACAGGTCGGGTTGGCCTTTGGCGGCACCTTTCTAAGGCTCATCTGAGAGCCTTAGAAAGGCACCTCTGTGGAAGCTCTGCAGCCCGTTCCAGCATGGACCAAAATGCACAATGTTGTGCATTTCATTTTGTGTAGGAACAGGGGGTGCATACAGACAGGGTGGCACACCATGTGCCCCCCTGCATGCACCCCCATGTACAGAGGAAACAGGCAAGGCCTTTGTTTCCTCACCACCACCCTTTTCATGGCAGGCTCAGCACCATGAAAGGGTTGCAGTGAGGAAACCTGTAATATGCTTGTTAGCACTAGTAAAGTGCACAGAATCCAAAAGCAAAAAAACAAACAAATTCATCAACAGAGTGTGAAGGTGACACGTTTTGGGGGATGACCACCCTAAGGTTGACAGGTCTATCAATATGTAAATGCTTGCACATCTAATTACTCCTGATTAGATGCAGGCATTTCAGCTTTCTAGAAGTACTCGTGGACCATTTTGAGATTTGTACTAATCTTGTAAAACATCTTGGAGCTTAGGTAATAACATACTGCAAAAGAGCTTTGGAAATTCAAGCCAATTGTATGTATTTATACATCATTTGTGTGTGGTTGTTACTGAAATATCTACCACAGTCTACTGAAAATTGCTACTGGTCACCATCTACTGTTTGTTACCCCTGGCAAACAAATAAACAGATTGTGAAACATTAAGAAGAAAAAGTGGTTCCATTTATAGGATAAAATAGAGCAGTATTGTCTAGAACATTTTGCAACTGGACTGCAAATACCCCAGTCTTTACAACATTGTCAAAAATGCTAAAGTCTCTGTTAGCAACCCATGCTTTTACATGTTACTAGCAGAGTATTCCATAAACCTTTCCTGTAGTGAAACTTCTGTTTCTACTTCCTCAGATGTAGTCCATGTTTTTTTTACCTTAATCATGATCAGTAGATGCCTATGGTGCAAAGAAAGTTTTGTAACTCTGAATCCCACCAGTTCAGTTAGCATACCAACAGCCCACTTTTTAGACTCTTTGTGAGGGTGCTTTCAGGGCATTCCACATGCATTCAGTTACAGTTCCTTACTCAGAATGTAAGAGATGCGTGTAAAGATTTCTCAAAATCAAAAATATAGGAGAGGGGTCCCACACACCAAAGGGACAGGACACCAAAATAAGACACTTCTGTCAATGACAAGATCCCTTTGGGCTCCTTTTTAAAGCATACCAGTTCATCCAAATAACACACATACGATATTCAAATCATCAACAATCACAAGAAACCAAAACCATAATATAAAATTGTATTGTATTTTATTATATATAATTCCTTCAGGATTCAAAATATATGCAATTTAAAAGTCAAATTCATATAAAAACATTGATTTTATCAAAAATAATCACATACAAATAATTATTAAAAACAGAAATAAAGAAGGAGATCTATTTCTTCCTTCAATGTGGTTCTAATCGCATTTGATTAATTTTCACACTGGCGCGTGCCGGTCCCATTGATTGTAGGAACCCGGAAGGTGTTGTAGCCCGCCAGGAGACTGTTTACGTCCCGGCAGCTTGTTTGGGACCGGCACGCGCAAGTGTGAAAATTAATCAAATGCGACGTGAGGAGGACGGTTTCTTTAAGAAATATATTACCACAGCTACAGTGGAGGTGTGTTATTGGATTTCCCAACAGGGAACGAACGCAAACTCTTTTTACGTTTTTATTTCCAATTATCCAAAGAAAAGGATGAAAAGAAACGTTACAAGTTTGATTAAGGGATGACATAGAGGTCCATATTCTCTATTCACTGCGAGTGGTGTGTGAAGAGGATTAGAACCACATTGAAGGAAGAAATAGATCTCCTTCTTTATTTCTATACACCATTTTACGGATCATATGGGGAGATATTGATTTGATATATTAAGCCTGAAGAAGGTGGTGAATCAGAATAGACCACCGAAACGCATCGCTACTTCATATTGGTTGGACATACTAGCACTCTGATGGTCTACTAAAAAGAAAAAATAAATTATATGATCGAGTGCCGATTGAGCATTGTTCATTATTAGCATTGGATGTGCCAATTTGACCATTTTTTTCCATATCTCCAAGAAGTGTTACAGTTTTTCAGAATGTGTTTTTAATAATTATTTGTACGTGATTATTTTTGATAAAATCAATGTTTTTATATGAATTTGACTTTTAAATTGCATATATTTTGAATCCTGAAGGGATTATATATAATAAAATACAATACAATTTTATATTATGGTTTTGGTTTCTTGTGATTGTTGATGATTTGAATATCGTATGTGTGTTATTTGGATGAACTGGTATGCTTTAAAAAGGAGCCCAAAGGGATCATGTCATTGACAGAAGTGTAAAGATTTCTCTACATGCTATATTTTGGAGCTGTATGACACCCAACTCGGAACAAGGCTAACTTTCAAGAATGTGCACTTTTCTACCTTAAACCCTGTGCTAATCTCATCTGTTTGATTATGAGTTTTCAGTCAGATTTGTTAGGAAGCAGGAGCAAGCTACTTCAGTTTCAGTTTCCTTTTTCACCTACTCAAGTCATCAAGCAGACCAGAAGCTAAGGCTCTATAGCTTTTTACTGAGTTTAAGTACTTTTCAGGCCTAGTTTCAGACTTAATAATGCATGTTTTCACAGGTTCCTAATGGAGTATTCCACATACTTTTCTCCAAGATAAACTACTGTTTCTACTTCTTGAAAAGTAGGACTTGTATACCAGAGTCATATTCAGTGGGAAAGTAAGTTGCAAAATGAGTTTTTAGTTCAGTTTCTAAAGATTGATCTCACCCTTTTAGTATTCCTATCACCAGCCTACTTTCAAGCTTCATGTTGCATGTTTTCAGACCTTACTGAAAAAGAATTCCACAAAATGTTCCCTAGGTTAAACTGCTCTTTCTATTTCTTGAAATGTAGTACTTGTTTACCAGTGTTATGTTCCCGGGTTAGGCCCATGTAGGCCCATGTAGCAAAGCGGCTCATTTCTTACATTGTCCTATTTTTCAGAATAATATTTCTGCCGTGACCTTTTGCACATATTTGCGTGCACAACAATGTTGGATTCGTTTCTCTGAAACTTCTTTCTTTACACATCTAGCTTCGCACACCATTATCACGATGCCTCGAACATCGTGTTCAAGGCCCTTCTACTCACTATTTATAAATGTTGTTCTATCTTCATCCACGGGGCAACAGGGCTATCTACATATCCATAACATCGTTAATCTATACGAACATCGCAAGGCTGCTTTCTATTATAGATAAAGAGCATCTCAAAAGATTAGCAGAGAAGGCACTTCAGCTGACACCGAGGGTCCCTGCATGCTGAGACTTCACCATGCAGCAGTCTGACATCTCAGTGAGGGGGTGTCCAGTTTGTGACCAAGACAGGACCCTACATTCTCTCCCATCAGGTAATGTGTTGGATCGTCCCTTGGGGGGATTCTTGGCTTCACACATACACACTCTCTAGGTATACTCCGATTAGGGTTTGCATAGTAGGAGTATGCCTGTTAACCACTTTGTTTATATGCCTGCAAATATACTCTGTTTTATCACCATGGACTATGGACTATATCTACTATTTACTCTTATGGTGCTTGTAATCACTTTCATCTGCTTCTGTGTACTGATTATCACAGCACATGTATTCTATACAAGAATACCGTTGGTTCAATAAATATATTGAAAACGTTTCACTGTGTATTCTCTGTATATTTCCTTCTGATCTGTTTGCATAATCCTGGAGGGGTCAGGGTTGTCATGTTCAGTGGTTGTTAGAAACCATTCGCTCCCTGGAAAGGTTGGGGGGGGCTTATGGTGGCACTGTGAGCTAGCTGGTCTCTAGGCCGCTATATCCTGCGGGGTGCCCGGAATCAGTTTATGCACCTCACCCAAAGTTTATGTTGTCCAACAAACATGCAGGTCCTACGGATTAGTGGAAACTACACGACATAGTGCCGCCAATGTTGGTTGGGTTCTTATTTAACGGTCTATCTGTATTTCAGTTGTGTTTTTCTCAGAGACCCCATCTCACCTCCAAACAGGGGACGTCCGTTGTGGGATGGGAAATCCGCCTCAGCTGAGTAGGTATACGCTATGAATTGACTGTAGGTTATTCAAGCTTGTAGGATAAAAACTTTTCTCACATTGTGCTAACCCTAGCTCCATAAATTAATTTACTAAAAATCATCTCTCTTCACACAATGTCCTTAAATGGAGAAGCCGGTGGAGAAGATGCTCTAAATATTACAGAAAACTGCAGACATGCAGTTACTATGAAATTATTACATTACGGCCTCCCGGCAATGGGTGGGGACGTACCTTCATGGTTGAGGCACACAAAGCCTTCAGAACAGAGGTATTCAAGTCAAGTTCAAGTTTAAGTTTATTTGATTTAGTTCTCAGCTGAGAACCACAAATAATCAATACATGATATAAAATTTTAAACAATTTAGTTAAAAAGGAAAAGTTTTTGTTCTAATACAGAGTTAAAATAGGTTTTAAAAATTTATAAAAATTGTAGCAAACAAACTCATTTGGCGGAGCCTTACATAGTGTGATCAATTCCTGTACAGAGTTAATTCTACATTTAATATAAATTTGTTTTAAAAATCTTTTTCTTGCCTTTACCACTTTCGCATTTGGGCAAATGAACAACAGATGTTCCAAGTCCTGCTCCCCACCATTACACAAATTACAAAGAACACTTGATTTTTCTTTTGGTAACCACTTATATGTAAAAGATTTTAAAGGAAGTATCCCAAATCGGAGCAGTACAATCGATCTCCTGCTCCCATGCATTAAATTAAAGTTAATATACTGTTGTGTTTTCTTAAAAACCATAGTTTCTGCAAATTTTTTATATAACGACAATTTAGCGCAGAGTTGCGAGTCGAGATCAAAGCTGAGTCTTGGAGTAAAATGTTTTAAAAAGAGCTTCAGCTGAGCAGGAGTCCATGACTGTAACAGATTAATATTAACATTAGATAATTTAAAAGCAGTTAAAACATTCCTTGAAAATACGTGTTTCGAAGATTCTTTTTCAAATGACTCTGTTTTAAGTAAAAATCAAAGCGTTCCTTCTTCGGCATGGAGGAGGTTATATGCCCATCTGATGATATTGGTAATTCCTCTGGCAAAGGCGCTGGTTAATGAGAATTCGAGGCAGAGAGCTTGTACCGGTATTGCTTGAGACAGCTTTATTAGTTTCCATAAAATCTTCCCTTCTTGTAGGTCTAGATAGTTCCTTTGGCTTATTGGGATGTATTCAAGGGCATATGACAGCACTGGTGGAATCTTTACACTGTATACCTGAAGCAGTGAAGAAAAATGTCTTTGTCCAGTTGAAGCATATAAGCGTGAAAGTGCCCCCACATGAACATCGGACTTACGAGACAGGTTCTGAGTATGGAGCACATTTTGTAGAGTCTTTGTAAAGATTCGGCCTAAATATGTATACTCATTTGTCACTTCCAATGTTTTTCCCCCTAGAGTCCAGTTAAATTTGGCACTCTGTTTCCTTCCTGAAAACGGAACTATTTTTGTTTTTGCGATGTTCGGTATTAAATAGTTTTCCTCCGTATACTTGTGGAGTGCTTGCAGGCTTCTTTGCAGGCCAAATGGTGTTAGGTCTAAAATGATTATATCATCTGCATACATCATGATGTGAATTTTGTGGAGGGCAATTTTAGGTGGAAAGTTGCAGATCTGTTTAAAACATTCAGGCAAATCGCTGAGGTAAAGGGAAAACAATAGGGGAGCAAGAAGGCATCCTTGCCTAAGGCCGTTTGGAGTCGGGATAGGGCTTGTGAGACCCTTTTCCATCCCCATTTGGACCTGACACCAAGTTCCAGAATATAATGATGTTATTATATGGAGTAATTTTTCCGGAATACCCATTTTGCTGAGTTTTCTCCAAAGTGTTCCCCTGTCCACTCTATCAAACGCGGTGGTAAAGTCAATGAAAGCAGCATACACAACCTGGGATTTTATAGCCACATATTTGTCTAAGATGGTTTGCAACACCGCAATATTGTCCGTTACCGAGTGCTTTGGTCTGAATCCGGCTTGATATAGGGGGATTAGTCCTGATGAAAATGCCCAGTCCTTAAGATGGTCTAATACTGCTGCTGTAAAAATCTTTCCTGTTGCATCTAGAAGGGCTATCTGCCTATAGTTGCCAGGATGTAACTTTGACCCCTTTTTGTGTATCGGTATTACAATGCTCCCCTTCCAAGAATTGGGGATTTCCCCGGTGGCAAAGATGTAATTAAAAATGGGAGATAGCATCTTGCTCCATGCTTTAGGATTACATTGGAGGACCTTGATCGGAATTTGGTCAGGACCCGTTGCTCCCGTCGTTCTCGCCTTTTTTATATATAGCTCAATTGAAAAGGGACTTGGTGCACCGATATTTACAGATTTTTCTTCAGGACCCGTTGCTCCCATCGTTCTCGCCTTTTTTATATATAGCTCAATTGAAAAGGGACTTGGTGCACCGATAACAGACAGAGGTATTCCATTCTTGGGTTAAATTCCCAGCTGTGGATGCACGCACACAATTGTTTCACACTTACATTGAAGATGAAACACCAGAGGAATACTTACCATATGTGGACATAGCAATTCCGTTAACTTACCAAAAACACATAAATTGGTTTAAAGGCGTCCTCCCCCATACTGTAGAAAATGTGAGACTCGGTCCGCTCAGTAACGAAGGAGCAACTTGGCTGGTCCTAGCTGCTTATACACCACATCCTAATCTTGCTAATTTAGAAGCAGCAGAAACAACAACACTATATGAAGATCTAGTAAAAATTTACTGAAATCTCACGCAGTTCATTATGCAAACACTGACAGTTAACCCTGTGTGGACTGCTCAGGATGCACAACCACAACTGGCTACCATGGGTATCAGCTCCCAAACACTGAATGCCATATTCCCACCAGCCGGGAGCAAATTTCGCTCTGGATAGCACAGAAAACAGTCAGCTTGAAGCGGTTTTTCCCCATATGGGCCCGCAGAGAGAACACAGAATATTAACAATTTGCTTGCCCGTGGGGATGGCTCCCCCGGTGGAAGATTGTGCCATGTGGGGTACAGTCTTCGCTGCAGTTTACACCAGAACTCATGGTACATCTTCAATATCAGTTTTACCTGAGTAACTGAAACAAGTACAGAATGAGTACCAGGCAGCACCTGCCCTGGACTTGGGGATGAAACTAATGGGCAATTTTGTCACAGCATCAGCCTTTATCTTGAGTAACATAAAAGGGGAAGCAGCAGCATTAGCTATACACTAATGCTTGAGGTAATTCACTCCTGCACAGCGGGAATCGCCTAAGATTATCAAAGAAACCTATGCTACACTAGGTAGGGGAAAGACCTGGGAAACCGCAGGTTAGGAGTAATTCTGAAAGGGATAAATCTATGCAAGTACCCTATTCTTCTGAGAAGAAATGGGACAATAAACAAAAAAATAAACAAATAAGATACAATCACGGGGTGGGTCTCCTCGGCAGGAAACCACTGACAAAAAATTGAATTTGAAAAACCGTGATAATATTAGAAAGCCTGACAGCTATAAGGATACAGGATACTGATACACGTCCCTCTCATTCCTGTCAGAATTCATCCGATACACATTCAGGGAGAGGTGGATGGTCAGAGCGCAAATCAGAAGCCGTGTGAAGCCAAAAAGGGAAAGACATCGCACTTCAGACTACATCCTTAAAAAAGAAGACAAACAAAACTCTCCTAAACCTCAATTTAAAAAGAAGAAGGTAGCAGGGATCAAAATAAGACATGCACAGCTTCTGAATGAAATGGGCAGTGAAGATGATGGACAGTGTGGCAGAAGTCATGATAGCTCGCCGGAACCTGATGGATTATCTGGTGGTAGTAGCGCTGAATGAGCATATCACGGTGGAAACACCTGATATAAGGGTAAATGTCCCACATGTTTTATACAAATTAGTGCTCCAAATTGAGGGGGACATACCCAGAAATATCAAGGATCTCTTTTGGGAGAACCTGACCTATGGTTACGATATTCTTTTGGATAAGAAGGATTGACCACCTGGGTTCATAATGGAGTGCCCACTGGGAGAAACTGTAATTTTACCTGCTTTCTCTGACCTCGTTACAGAATCAGTTATACGTTCATACGCCAAGGAGTGGGCGTTAGCGCTAACTCCTGCACTATACCGCAATCATGTTGGGTGGGATTATGAGTCTCCTCATCACGAAATCCCATTAAAAATAGTTCCTCAACCCCAGAGACAGTACCCCATAAAGCATGAAGCTAAAAAACAAGTTACGGAAATCCTAGAACAACTTGAATACTAGGGTGTAATAGAAAATTGCACCTCATCTATGAATAATCCCTTGTTTCCCGTAATGAAACTGGACAATTCATACTGTCTAGTTTTAGACTACAGACATTTGTACACTTCCACATGCACATTTGCAGTACAAAATGCACATAGTGCCGCACTAATGAATAACATTGTGCGGAAGAAATACAAAACAACTTTAGATATCTCAAATGGATTTTTCTGCCAGAATTTAGTGCCTGGAAGCATATATTTGACAGCATTCTCAGTGCTAGGTTCACAGCATCAATTTTGCCGTTTACCTCAAAGGTATAAGAACAGCCATGAGCTGTTCTCAGCCAGGGTAACAGAGTTACTTCAAAATTTTGATGAGGAGGCATTGTCCTATGTAGATGATATTTATCTGATGGATGATGAGTTCATGGAACTCTTGGCTAGAGTAAACCACATAATACTAGGATTTGCTCACCTGGGTTACACATTTAATTTAAAAAAAATCAAAGTTGCCCACCCCGATGTCCTATTTCTAGGATATGAGTTGTAAAGTGAGGGAAAAACCTGGCAGAAAAATGTGCATTGTTCCAACCTCCAACGACTCTGAAAAGACTACAATCCATTTTAGGATTCCTGAATTGTGGCAAAAGATACATTTTGGATTACGCAGAATGAGTAAAACCATTCTACAAATTGATCAGACCTGATTTTTCAATCAACCATTGGACACAGGAGCATACAAACATTTTAGGGTCCATACAAGCTGATATAATAGCTTCCGAGCATTTACACACACTTTTAAACACAACTAACCTGGTGATCCGCGTAGTCGCTGGACCAACCGGGTACACATATATCACTTTCAATGATGGTGATACAGTACCTATTGCATACAAATCACGTTTGTACGCAAACGAAGAAATGCGTTCTGCACCCACTGAGAAAATTCTCACAGCGGTACAGACTGCTGTTGTGAGAGAGAAAGAGAGAGCACTGGCCCAGGGTAAGTGAATAGCTGTCATTACCCCAGTACCGACCTGAGAGGCAGTTACCTAAGCAAGCGTTCCGAATGCTAAAACATTACATCCACAATGGATTCAATGGGCTAACTCTCGCACTGCAACAGATGTAGATTACAGATTTGATTCTACATTACAAACACAAGCATTCCTGCACTACGAACAAGAATATCCTCTACTCAATGAAATAATGCCTCTAGATCGATATGAAGATGTCATTTACACTGATGGATGTTATGTTATGTTATAACAATTTATATAGCGCACTAATACCCATAGGTGTGTAGGCACTTCTGGTTCGCATACTGTGTTAGAGAAAATAATTTTTAAAAAGCCATGTCTTGAGGTGTTTCCTAAATTCAAACAGGGAAGAAATCTTCCTGAGAAAGAGCGGAAGAGAGTTCCATATCCTGATAGTGCTATGTCTGAAACTCCTCCCCCCCTAGTTCATCCTTTTGACTCTGGAGGTGGGTATCAGGAAACCATTGGCTGAGTGTAGCGGTCTGCTTGGAGAGTACCAGCTAAAAGCATCCCAGAGAAATTGTGGACCTTCTCTGTAAAGTGCCTTATGTGCAATGCAAAGTGCCTTGAATTTTACGCGCTGGCCAACTGGCAGCCAATGCAACTCCTGAATCCCAGACCTAATGGACTGGTATTTGGGAACGTCCAGCACTAGTCTGGCAGCGGCATTCTGTACCGCTTGCAATCTTCTGAGTAGATTAGACTGTAAGTTAATGTATAGGCCATTACAGTAATCCAACTTTGATAAAACCAGGGAGGTAAGAACCATTTTTCTGGTGTTTTAGGAAATGAACGGGAGAATTTTACGCAATGTTCTGATAGTGAAAAATGCGAAAGACACCACCTTCGAAATCTGAGAATGGATCTGCTCAGCCTGCCGTAGGCACACAACACCAATATTCCGCAGCATGTGCAATCGTAAAGGTGCGCATGCATGATGGAAAGTTCCGTCCTGAAAAAACACACACTCAGTCCCTAGGTGACTGTACAGCGCAGCTGGCAGAACTCAAAGCCCTGATACTGGCACTACAAACTACAGACCATGAATTCCCCACACTTATAGTGTGTGATTCATACCACTGTGTCCAGACCTATAATGAATATCTTCACTATTGGGGCCAGAATGGATTTCGAGATTACAAGGGTTGCACAATCAAGCACAAGCTGCTTTGGGAACATGTGGCAAAGCTGAAAGAATGCTTGCCACGGGCTCATGTTATCCATACATTAAGTAATCAACGTGTTGGCGTTCACGTTGAAGGGAATTCCATGGCTGATGAACACACTAAGGCAACAGTACGTACTGCTGCCGTTGCTGCAATCACTCGTTCAAATACGAGATTGGACAGAGACCTCATAGTGGCCGTCAATGCTGCCCGCAACGACACCCACATGCCGAAAGGCTTTCCACTCAAGTACTCCTACAAGTTAGATGTGCAAAACATTCCATATGCTCAGATTCTAGGAGTGGGGGTTAGAGTCATACCAAACACTGATCGCAGATTGGTACTAATACTAACTGCACATGGGTTCAGCACACGCAGGGGCTACTGCTATAGTTTTGTTACTGAAGCAGTGCTATTGGTGGCTAGGTCTAACTAAAGAGACCAAGGACTTTGTCCTCAAATGTGACATCTGTCAACAGATGAAAGGCTCAACCATAGCACGTCCACCACGGACACCTCTGTTGATCTCAGACAAGCCCCTGGTGGTTGTGTATTTGGATCAATGCAGCCCCTTACACTCAGATGGGGCCTACAAGTACATCTTGGTGGCAGTGGATTCATGCTTCAGATTCCTGTGGGTTTGGCCGCAGCGCTCAGCTGATGCTCGAACTGTTAGAAAGGATTTGCAAGTCTTCATCAGTACATACGCAGTTGGCACACTACATTCTGACCAGGGCCCGGCGTTTTGCTCTCAGGCTTACAAAGAACCCATGGGAAGTTTGGGTGTGGCCTTGCGGTACTCCTCCTCTTACCATCCCAAAAGAAATTCGGTAGTTGGGAGGAAAAACGATGACTTAAAACAGTCCTTAACAACAAGGGCATTAGGCTTGGGTGGCAGTTGGGTCAATCACTTATGTGGGGTCCAGAGGGCACTCAATAACATGCCAAGAAAATCCCTGGGGGGGTCGTACTCCATACGAAGTCCTGTTTGGTGTGAGAATGTTGGTACCAGACCTCGATAATGCCAGCACAGTGGTGGCGGAAACACCATCTGACATCAATAAACCTTTGGCTGTTTTACAGAAACTCAATGAATTCCGGAATGCACAAAGCATGTCCAAGTAAAACACACCACCACTGGAGAAGTGAAGGTCGTACCGGCAAGAACTGCCGGGGTCCCGAAGATTGGGGACCTGGTCAGAGAAAAAATTGCAGACAAGAAATAATTTGTGCCATCTTACAGAGCACTTGTACCTGTCCTGGCTGTCGAAGGTACTAGAACTGTACTTCTTCTGCCCCTTGTCATTCACAGAGATAAAAGGTTTGTCTGCATTGATCTGATCAAACCACACTATGTGGCCAATTTTCAACAGTAGGCCACATGGGCTCCTGGGTAGCCACAGCCCTCCTCTCACTACCGTTGAGGAAGTTCAAATGGAAGCTTTAATAACTACAGAAGATTACCCTCTCCAATGAGAAACTGCAAACAACAATGAAGTATTACTTCTTCCTGTTGAAACAACTACAACTGTACCATCAATCAATGAGTACAGAAATCTCAATTCGAAAAATTTACGTCTATGTGAATATGCCACAGATCGAGTCATCTTCCAGTCCTATAAAACCTGCTGAGCTGCCTAAAATAGACTGACGGCGTCTTGCTACTTCGTGCATTACGAAAACTTCTCATCGGATTCAAGAGAACCTGAGCTGCCACCACCGCTTCTCCCTTTCAAGCTACAAGTGTATGCTCTCTATCTTTGGCTGAAAAGGACATACTTTGTTGCTCCTTGGTTACATCTCTCGATTACAATTGGATTACTTTTCCTGGTCCTTTAGGTTGGTTTGGTAACTATCTTTTTCCTACTTCTGAATGGACACTATCTCCCAGAATGCTCTGCAGTACAACTTTTGAACTTGGTTCTGAAACCACGTGTATCATCGCATGGTGAACTAAGGGACCTGACTCTGGTGAACATTACAGCAGTTCCAGTTCTGTTAGGAATAGTGTCGGACAGGGTATCGTATGATGTTTATGGTCCTACTGAAATTTTACAAATGCCATATTTGTTTAAAATTTCCTTAAATTATATCATCACCTCTAGTACGTTCTCTGATCATTGGGACATTGAAACTGTGCACAATTTGCTTGAAGATCCAGAACAATCAGCTGCATTTTCTAATGATGAATTGTATGATGGTACATCTAACTTTGGTGACATGCTTTGTTATCAACATCATGGTCACCGTTTTTTAAACAAAGCTAGCATCCCACACTCTGTTTACAATTACACTCTTGGGAACACTGTCCAACACTGCCAAAAGGTAGTTCAAAAACATTTGCACAAAAGTTTGCTTATTTTTCTGGTTTTGACACATCAGATCCAGCCTCTTATTATTATAGGCTTTCACCTACACCTGCAAAGAAAAATATGCTAACAAACACCACGCTGATATAATCTGCTTCCTTTATTTCCCAACTGTCTGTACAGGGTTTCGACTTTTGGAAAGACACCATAGAGACAACATCTGTCTAGGGGACAAAAGATTGGCAGGTTCAGAGAACTGAGGCCTTATTCAGAGCATGCTTCATCCCACATCAAATGATTTTCATGAATAAAAAAGTGCAACACACCTACTGACTTAGAATAGCCAAGATGGAGGATTTGAACACAAGTCATATTCCTGCATTCTCACTGTTTGATAACTGGCAGCACTTAACACACTTCAGTGAGGATACACTAGATACCATGATATGTTATGGTTCTTTTAATTCACCAGACCCCAATTGGAAGGGATGTTTGGTTTGGCCTGTGGACACTCATGGGTGTCAATCTAGATTCCTCGGCAACACAGAAGGGTTTAGGATCAATAGGCCTGATCAGCGATATGTACAATCAGAACACTCTGGGGTGGCGACATTATATAGTGTTGGGAAGTTGTGTCTTGATTGGCTAAAAACCTCAATACTTTCTCATGTGAAGCAACACTTGTCCCTTCTTTCTGATGACATGGATCTCAGGGATTTTCTATTAGGTCCCCGGAACCCACGTCAAAAGCGCTTCTTGTATGGGATGTACAACGAGCTGTGGAAAATTTCTCAACAGGAAGCTGCTGAGAAACAGCGCAAGATCGACAGGGTTAATTTAGAAAAGTCTTTGGCTGTGATTGACAATGGTATGACCACTTTATCATCCAGAATTTA
Organism: Calotriton arnoldi; assembly: GCA_963921515.1. Classification (NCBI taxonomy): domain Eukaryota; kingdom Metazoa; phylum Chordata; class Amphibia; order Caudata; family Salamandridae; genus Calotriton; species Calotriton arnoldi. The sequence goes on from CAWUFW010003593.1 coordinate 879,011, forward strand.
TTCACTGGGCAACATAGTATCTTCTGTTATTGATATAATAGAGCAAGATATGTCTATTTTACAACATGGACAATCACAACTCTGGTCCACTTGTTGCACACAAATACTGATTCCACCTACCCGCACAGTTAGGGAGGCAATGCTATGGCTTCCGATAAATGTTTCCAACGTACGCTTTGATTCTCTGAGCAAACTAAAAGCCATGATTTTTCAGAAAGATGTTGCCTTAACTTCAGCCAGAGATACGTTTGATCTCCAGGTAGCAAGGTCGTCGTCCGAGATACAGATACTACTCCACACTAACCTCCGGCTGCATTTTGAGGAGTTGGTTCACTGTATCTTTAATATGTCTGGACGCTTCAAACACTACGTTCTGGCCACTTACCATGGCTTTACATCAATAGTACGAGTCTGTTTTCTGCATATGATCCAACAGAAAGACTGATAGTAATGGCACGCAGAGATGCGAAATATACCATACTGCACATTGAAAAATTAGACCAATAACCTTTCATTGTGGCTGAGACACCATCCACAGACTGGACATTCATGGTTACATCACTCTACCGGTCACGACTTTCCAATTCCAATATTGTATACAATACCAACAGGTAGACGAATATGAAGCACTAGGGGAAGGTTATGTGCATGAGTACTGGGAATTGCCATTCAGGTTTAATGCAGGAATGGGGACACAGAAGTTTTCCTTAGTGGTTCTGACTGTGAGGATGCTTTAAGTGGGTCCTTAGTTGCAAGGAAATTTCTCTTCATGGGTCATGCATTGCTTCAGTTTGTGAACTTGTCCTGTTATCTGAAGGGTTCCCCAGCTGCCTTGATTCATCCAGTCTTCAAGCTGCTCTTGAATGGGTGCTATGTGATGCTGAATGATCAAGGTTGCTGTGGAATTGAACCGGGCATCGTTTATCTTTTAATGGTTAATTCCATAGTCACTTGTTGCAAACAAATACTGATTCCACCTACCCGCACAGTTAGGGAGGCTATTGCCTTCGATAAATGTTTCTAACATACGCTTTGATTCTCTGAGCAAACGGAAAGCCATTCTTTTTCAGAAAGATGTTGCCTTAACTTCAGCCAGAGAGACGTTTGATCTCTAGGTTGCAAGGTCATCGTCCGAGATACAGACACTACTCCACACTAACTTCCGGCTGCATTTTGGGGAGCTGGTTCACTGCATCTTTAATATGTCTGATACAAAGGGAATAGTGCACTTTTAAAAATGTATTAACTCTGGACTGGTTAGCACCTTTCAGCCTATTTTTGGAGCTATACCATCTTTCATACACTCCGTGTTGGGAAGCGTTTTCGGAGGGCTCCCGCTGTCCTGCTACTTGTGCCAGGAATTATGATTTACATTTTTCTGCTCCGCAATGGTCGTCCAAGTTCAACCCGGAATGGAGACAGCACTGCTTGTGCTAGGATGCTGTGAGCGCATGGTACACTGCTTCACCTCACCTCGGTTTCGAGAACTAAATGAACACTGGTTATTGACCTTCAGGCCTATTTGGCTTCACTGCGTACAACATATATTACACTGCCTGCTTTGCAGCCATGAATGCATATTGGATCTATGTCTAGGATCACAATCGGTTGTGCCAATGGACATTGAAGTACTGATGGACCCCTTAAAGACCCCTGGGTATTGTTGTCCCCAGTGTTTTCCATTGCTGATGAATGCATTCTACGAGCTACCCTGGTATGCTTTGGCTCTTAGTGAAATGGACACCATCTCTACGATACGCTTACAGGATGCAGTCCCTCCCTCAGCGGCTGCTGTGGGAACGGGATGGAATCACCTTTGCTCCATAAACCTGATTCGAGGTGCACCTCTGGGAATGCAGTCTGCGGTTGTGGGCAACAGCAATGTTGCGTCTGCCACTCGGAACACAAACAATTGGCTTTTCCCAAGTGGTGAGAACCATTTGGCATGTTTTTAAACAAAATAAACCAAAACAGCTTTTTGCACTATTTTTCTAGGCATCGGGGCTTTCTGAGTGCTTGGGATTTCAAATAGTATTATGACTTTTTAAGGCTTTTATATGAATATTTTAAAGGGAAGCTCGCTTTTGAATGATTTTAAGAGTAGTTTTAAACCTTTGTTGTTTTACTTCATTGTTGCCTGATGGGTTTTAGAAAGCTTTTATATAGTGACCCTTAGTATGAGGAGTGGGTGTTATGTGCCCGGATTAGGGTCCATTTGTAGTGAAGCAGCTCATTTCTTACACTGTCCTATATTTCACAATAACATTTCTGCCTTGACCTTTTGCGCATATTTACATGCAAAACAATGTTGGATTATTTTCTCTGAAACTACTTTCTATACATATCTAGCTTCGCACAACATTATCACGATGCCTAGAACATCATGTACAAGTCCCTTCTACGCACTATGTACAAATGTCGTTCTATCTTCATCCCCGGGGTGACAGAGCTAACTACATATCCATAACATCGCTAATATATATACACATCGCAAGGCTGCTTTCTATTATAAATAAAGTGCATCCCAAAAGATTAGAAGAGGAGGCACTTCAGCTGACACTGAGGGTCCCTGCATGCTGAGACTTCACCACGCAGCGGTCTGACATCTCCGTGAGGGGTTGTCCAGTTTGTGAGCAAGATAGGATCCTACATTCTCTCCCATCAGGTATTGGGGTTGGATCGTCCCTTGGGGAGATTCTTAGCTTCACACCTGCACACACTCTAGGAACACTCCGAGTAGGGTTTGCATAGTAGGAGTACACCTGATTACCACTTTGTTTATATGCCTGCATATATACACTGTTTTAGCACCATGGACTATGGACTATATCTACTATTTACACTTTTGGTGCTTGTAATCACTCTCATCTGCTTCTGTCTGCTGATTATCACAGCACATATATTCTATACAAGAATAACGTTGGTTCAATAAATATATTGAAAACGTCCGACTGTGTATTATTCTCTGTATATTTCCTTCTGATCTGTTTCCACGATCCCGGAGGGGTCAGGGTTGTCATGTTCAGTGGTTGTCAGAAACCATTCGCTCCCTGGAAAGGTTAGGGGGAGGCTTATGGTGCCACTGTGAGCTAGCTGGTCTCTATGCCAATATATCCTGTGGGGGTCCCGGAATCAGTCTAGGCACTTTACCCAAAGTTTATGTTGTCCAACAAACGTGCAGGCCCTACGGATCAGTGGGAACTACATTACACCAGAGTCATGTTCATTACACTAAAAGGTGGAAACTCAGTTTTTAATCCACTTTCTAAAGTGGATTTTCACCCCTTTGCTACAGTAATTGGGAAAAATATGAAATAAAAAATATCTTTTCACAAAAATATTGTGTCTAGAATATCGTAAAAACATTAATATTTTTGTCAAAAATGTCATTTTAGTTGTTTAAAATATATATATTTTTTAATATTGATGTAGTATATATTGCTGTTGATAATATCATTTTTTAGTGGTAAATAATGTTATATATTTTTATGTTATATATGTTAATTATTTATTTTAATGTTTTATAATTTTTAAATATGTTTTATTTATAAAAATGTTTAGTTTGTAATTTAAAATGTTTTTGATATTTTGTTTACTAGTGGGATGTTGGGTTTATACACGTAAGGGTTTGGAGATTTGTAAAAATTATTTATGAATATTATTAGTTATAAGTTAAAAATTGTTTTAGTGTGAAAATAGTTTTATTAATTTTACATATTTTTTACAATTTTATAATTATAGGAAAATATTTAGGGGCCGATTACGATGTTGGGTGGACTTGCCGTCCCCCCAACACCGCCTCATTAGGATGCGACTGAACACTGTTCGATCGCATTCATACATTTTACTATGGGAACATACATTCTGGACGTAAACCGGGCGTAATGCATGCTGCCATGGTAAAATGGGAGGTGTGGTTCATCCCTGCAGGGATTAACAGGGGGGACACCATAGGCCAACTGCCCCTAACCAAAGGCTGCACGCAAAAGGGGGCTCTGCTAGGGGCCCCCAAAAACGCTTTCCGACAGGGTTTCCATGTCGGAAAGGGCGGCATGGCAACCGTGCCGGAAACCGTGCATCGTAATCCCAAGGGCAAAAAGACCGCCCTTTGGGATTACGGGCCGGCCTCCTCCTCCTTGAGCCCGTCGGAAGCTAGCCGGAATGACTGGCCGGTTTCAATTTCATCGTAATAGGCCCCTTAATGTGAAAAAATACATTTGTAAGAAAATTGAAATACATTTATTAAATATTAATGTTTAAAGAAAATATTTTATTTAACAAAAAAACTATAATAAATGTAGTTCGTTTTATGTCTAAATACGAAGGGGCCGATTCACAGAACTAATCTGAGACAAAATCCTAAACCTACTACTTTTGGTATTCACAGAAGGCATTTAGTAGTAGTAAAGTTAGGATTCCTAACTTTACTACTACTACCTGAGACAAAATCCTAACTTTACGACTTTCGGTATTCACAAAAGGGATTTAGTAGTAGTAAAGTTAGGATTCCTAACTTTACTACTACTAAATGCCTTTTGTGAATACCGAAAGTAGTACGTTTAGGATTTTGTCTCAGATTACTATTGTGAATCGGGCCCAAAATCATTTTTTGTTTCAAACAAATTTTTTACATGTTTTTCTAAAATTGTATAAAAAAATTTAGAGTGTGAGAATTAAAAAAAATATTAGATTTTTAAATAATTTAAAATGAATTAGAGTTTTATTAGTAAATAAATATACATTTTTTAAATGGAGTAGTATTTTTTCCAAAAATGTATGAGTGCTAGAAAATAAGTTAAAAATATGTGGGAAATAGTTATGTACATTTGTAAAAAAATATTTAATTTAAATTCATATATTTAATAGTAGTTTTAAATAATGTGTTATAATATGAAAGTTTAGTAAAAAATGAAAAATTATTTAATTGGATAATGTGTAGTATAAATTAAGTGTTATGTATGTTTAAAAATAATATTGTTGTTAAGGACGTTTATTTTGATTTGGAATCATTTAATGTGTATTTTTATTTCGTTATATGTGTCTTAAGTTTGCTTACATTACAGTTACAATAGTAAATGTAACCCCTTTAGTGCTTAATGCCTTCTTTGAGTTTGTTTCTAGTGGAGTAGGAGTAGTAAATTGTACCTGTTTACTGTTCAACACCTTCCCTGAGTTAGGTTGTAGTGTAATGTGAATAGTAAATGTCACCCCATTAGCGTCCAACACCTTCTACGAGTTTGTAGGCGAGAAGGAATAGCAAATGGGACCCCTTTGCTGTCCAACACCTTCACCTAGTTGGTTTGTAGTGGAGTGGGAATAGTAAATGTCACCCCTTTAGTGAAAAGAAATGATGATGGACGGAATGCTGAACCAATCAAACATTCACCCCCAGTCACAGATCTGGGTTAAATCCATCTTTTTTTGCACGCCACACCATTCCAGTTTAGACTTAGTCATATGTAAATCAGTCTTGACCCTGCTCCCTGTGGGAACAGTCCAGCCCGAACTGCCAGGCCAGGTCCTCCCTGGATCAGAAACAAACATCCTGGGACCGGTTTCGGGGTATCACCCCTCATCAGCCAGGCTAACTTGAATCTGGTGATGTAGTGAGCATGGGACCCAGGTCTGGCATACCCTTTCCACTTAGGGTGACAAATACAAAAAGAACAGATGATGGACGGAATGCTGAACCAATCAAATATTTACCCCCAGTCACACATCTGGGTTAAATCCATCGTTTTTTTTCCACACCATGCCATTCCAGTTTAGACCCAGCCATATTCAAATCAATCTTGACCCTGTTCCCCATGTGAACAGTCCAGCGTGAACTGCCAGGCCAGGTCCTCTCTGGACTAGAAACAAGCATCCTGGGACCGGGTTCTGGGTTTCACCCCTCATCAGCCAGGCTAGCTTGAATCTGATGGCGTAGTGAGCATGGGACTCACGTCTGGGCATACCGTTCACACTTAAGGCGACAAATGCAAAAAGAACAGATGATGGACGGAGTGCTGAACCAATCAAACATTCACCCACATTCACAGATCTGGATTAAATCCATCATTTCTATGCACACCACACCATTCCAGTTCAGACCCAGCCATTTGCAAACCAGTATTGACCCTGCTCCCCATGGGAACATTTGTGCCTGAACTGCCAGGCCAGGTCCTCCCTGGACCAGAAACAAGCATCCTGGGACCAGTTTCAGGGTTTCACCCCAGGCTAGGTTGAATCAGCTGGTGTAACAAGCACGGGACCCACGTCTGAGCATACCCTTCCCACTTACGTGACAAATGCAAAAAGAACAGATGATGGAAGGAATGCTGAAGACCTAGCTTGGCATTTCAGAATCGACTGTTCCCATGAGGAGCAGAGTCAAGACTGATTTGCATATGGCTGGATCCAAACTGGGGTGGCGTAGTGAACAAAAGAACAATGGATTTAAGCCAGACCTCTTGCTTGTGGGCGAATGTTTGATTCATTCAGCATTCCATCCATCATTTGTTGCCGCAGCACTTTCCGCCCTAAGTGGGAAGGGTATGGCCAGACGTGGGTCCCTTGCTCGCTGTACCACTGGGTTCAAGCTAGCCTGGCTGATGAGGGGTGTTACCCCGAAACCAGTCCCAGGATGCTTGTTTCCGGTCCAGGGAGAACACAGCTTGGCAGTTCAGGCTGGACTGTTGCCATGAGGAGCAGGGTCAAGACTGATTTGCATATGGCTGGGTCCAAAGTAGGGAGGCATAGTGAGCAAAAGAACAATGGATTTAACCCAGATCTCTTGACTGGGGGAGAATGTTTGATTCATTCAGCATTTTGTCCATCATTTGTTGCCTCAGCACTTTTTGCCCTGAGTGGGATGGGTATGTCCAGACATGGGTCCCTTGCTCGCTGTGCCACTGGATTCAAGCTAGCCTGGCTGATGAAGGGTGTTACCCAAAACTGATCCAAGGATGGTTATTTCCGGTCCAAGGAGGACCCAGTTTGGCAGTTCGGGCTGGACTGTTCCCATGAAGAGCAGGGTCAAGACTGATTTGCATATGGCTGGGTCCAAACTGGGGTGGCATATTGAGCAAAAGAATGATGCATTTAACCCAGATCTCTTGACTGGGGATAAATATTTGATTCATTCAGTACTCTGTCCATCATGTGTTGCTGCAGCACTTGTTGACCTAAGTGGGATGGGTATGCCCATACGTGGGCCCCTTGCTAGCTGTGCTACTGGACTCAAGCTAGCCTGGCTGATGAGGGATGTTACCCCGAAACTGGTCCCAGGATGCTTGTTTCTGGTCCAAGGAGGACCCAGCTTGGCAATTCAGGCTGACTGTTCCCATGTGGAGCGGGGTCAAGATTGGTTTGCATATGGCTGGGTCCAAACTGGGGTGGCGTACTGAACAAAAGAACGATGGATTTAACCCGGATCTCTTGACTGGGGGTGAATGTCTGATTCATTCAGCATTCTGTTCATCATTTCTTGCCGCATCACCCATTTAGTGTCCAACACCTTCCCCGAGTTGGTTTGTAGTGGAGTGGGAATAGCCAATGTCACCTCTTTAGTGTCAAATACATTCACCGAGTTGGTTTGTAGTGGAGTGGGGATAGTAAATGTGACCCCTTTAATGTCCAACACCTTCCCTGAGTTGGTTTGTAGTGGAGTGGGAATAGTGAATGTCACCCCTTGAGGGTCTCACTATGAATTTGGCGGTGCAACGCTGCCGAACCGCCAAACCTGTGGTCGGGCTGCCCACCAGATTACGAGTGATTATTGTGTATGGCAGGCTTTTTTTTTTTTTTACGTTCCCACTTTGTTGCCCTGAAAATTGGCACCAGATTGGGAATGCCAAAAACAGTTCCTGCATGTCATAGACTGAAAAGTCCATGGTGTGCAGAAACTGGGGTGCACCCCAGGGCAGAGGCATAAGGGTGCCCTGTAGGGCCCCCGTTGTTTCCTCTCTGTCACGGTTTTAATGGAGGAGGAGCCACCATGAAAACCGTGGCGGAGAGGAATTTGTAATATGCTTGGCAGCAACGCCACGGTCACGCATAGCTTTTTGCTGCCTCCTGACTGCCGTAACACCACCAGGGCACAGTGGTTCCCTGGCGGATGAGGCAGGGCAATGGCGGTCCGACCGCCCTAATTGTAATAGGGCAGTCGTAAGACAGCCATTACCTCGCCCCCACAAGTCTGGCGGTCCGCGGACTGCCAGACTCATAATCATGCCCTTCGTGTCCAACACCTTCCATGAGTTGGTTAGTAGTGGAGTTGGAATACTTGATGCCCCCCCCCCTTTAGTGTCCATCAGCTTCCCCAAGTTGCTTTGTAGTGGAGTGGGAATAGTAAATGTCACCCCTTTGTTGTCCAACACCTTCCACTAGTTGGTTTGTAATGACTTGGGAATAGTAAGTTTTACCTTTCTAAAATCAAATACCTTCTCTGAGTTTCTTTGGATTGGAATGAGAATATACATTTTTATTTTTGTACTATGATTATTTATATGTCATTAAATATAATAAATAAGTCACAACCATATTTTTTTAATTTAATTTTTTTAAGAAATAACATTTATTGCATAATTTTACTGGTTGTCAAAATAAAATGTTAGTAATTTTCATATAAATACATGACATTTTTTAATTGTAAAAACACAAAAATGTGTTTTTATTAATTTTTGCATAATATACATTTTTATATTTTTTTAACATGCTACATATTTTTTTGCAAATTTTGTAAATTGTTTTATATACATTTTGTAAGTCTCATTTAGCACAATTTCAATTAGTATGTATTAAATAATTGTATATGTGTTATACTGTTATTTAGTTTACACTAACATTTTTAGTAATATTTGTTACCGCATTTATTTACATGTATAATATTTTACAAAATGTTTAACATTTTTCTTTTTCTTTTTTAATATTTTTACTATTTTTCCTATTGATTCCTATGGGGAGATAGTATTTTTTAACTTTTATTTGTTGGCCATTTGTTTTACCGCTAGCTATATTCTGTACTCTATTGTTGTTATTTTGGTTCATTTTCAGAAGGAAAAGTCGCGGTTGGGTGCTGCTGTTCTTTGGAACAGGTAAGTTGCTTTTTAGATTTTTTTAAGGGTTTCTAGGTTAGGGGATATAGTATAGTTGTGTAAAGGTTGGGTGTGTTGTTAAGAAGTGTTTTGCATATTTTATTCGGTTTTTGATACTATTTTGTATTGTGTCGATGTCTGACAATTTTTTCTATGAAATGTTAATGTATGTTATGTTCAACATATGTGTTGGTAAATGTGTTTTGACATTTACATGATATGTATGTATTTATTTGGGAATGTACTATTTTTTACGGGAGGGTGTTTTACTTTTATGTGACAGGTTTGTATTTCCGAGCTGTTTTATTGGGAAGTTGGTGGTTCCGTTTTTTAATTTTTAAAATTTTGTTTTAAAGAAATCTGTTTTGGTTAATTATAAGTCAATTTTTTAAATATAGATTTCCTTATTTTTCAGATTTCCTGGAGTGGTTCCCTTTTAAATCTTTTTTGGGGGCTTTTTTATGGACGCTACAGACTGTGGATTGTTTCAAGGGATTTCCACTACATTTTTTCTATTTTTGCAGTTTCAATTATTTTTTGGTGTGTTACTCATTTTTAGTATGTGGATTTGGCAAGAGATCTGCAGCTACAAAATCATTAGTTTTATTTTATTTATATTTTTAATGTGGGTGGGAAATGTGACCTGATTTTATAAATGGTATGTAGATGTTATTAATATGTTTTTTTGTTAATATGTGTTGTATTTATTTGATGTTATGGATTGAGCTACTTTGTTTGCTTATTAAGAAACGAAATCAAAACAAAAGAGAGAATCTAACTAGCAAGGAAAGGGAAGCAATAAAGAAACTAATGGAAAATAAAGAAATCACGGTGAAACCCGCCGACAAAGGGGGGAACATTGTCCTGATGGACACAAAGGATTATGTAAAAGAAGCCATGAGGCAATTGAATGACAACTCTAACTATTGCAGAATTAAAAATAATCCTATAGAGAAAATGGTCACAGATTTGAATCAAAACCTGCAAAAATGGCATTCAAATAATCTGATCAATGATGATGAATTGAAATTTCTTACTAAAGACTTCCCTGTTATACCAACGATATATTTCCTGCCAAAAATCCACAAAACACTACAAAATCCACCGGGGACACCTATAGTCTCTTCATGTGACTCCCTCTATGAAAACCTCTCGCAGTATGTGGATACATTTCTGGCCCCAATCGCACAAAGCATGAGCTCCTATATAAAAGACACTGGGGATTTTCTTAGGATCCTAACAGGAATTACATGGAGTAATCAATACCTCTTGGTGACGATAGACGTTGTGTCTTTGTACACATCAATATGGCATGAAATAGGCTTGGAGGCATGTACATTCTTCTTAAAACAGCGAAGCATTACGGAATTAAAACACACTGAAATGTTACTGAAAATGATTGAGATATGTCTCACAAACAACATCTTTCTCTTCAATAAGGAACTATTCAAACAATCATGTGGTACAGCCATGGGGATTTCCTTTTCTCCGAATTTTGCGAATATAACCATGGGCTGGTGGGAGAGAGAAATAGCGTGGAATTCAGACAACCAAGAAGAACTCGAGCGGATTGTGCTATGGGTCCGATTCATTGATGACTTGTTTTTAATATGGAACGGCACTGAGCAGGATTTTAATGAGTACTTTTTGAAATTGAACAATAACCAGATTGGTTTATCATTCACGTGTGCCAAGAGTAGGAAAGAAATTGAATTCTTGGACACCAAAATTTTCATTGATAATGATCAAATTCAATCCACGCTATTTAGGAAAAAGACTGCAACCAATAGTATTCTGCATGGGACTAGCATCCCCCCGAAACCACTGCTGGAAAATATCCCCTATGGGGAATTTATACGCATGAAACGTAATTGTTCCAAAAAGGAAGATGCAGAAGAGAAAATTCAGGAAACTATACAGAGACTCAAAACGAGAGGATACCATGAAACAACATTAAGAAAATGCAAACAACGTGCCGATCAGAAATCAAGAGAAGATACATTGATCCCAAAAGTCAAAATCAAGGAAGCCAGAGATCAGGGACCACCAAGGTTTATCACAACATACAGTAAAGAAAGTGGCATAATAACTAACAAAATCAAAAAATACTGGCATCTAATCGCAGGCGATCCAGACATTGGAAAATTTTTAGGCCCAAAACCAATTGTTACTTACAGGAAGACTGAGGGGCCGATTCTGATGCGGGTTGGAAAAGCTTCCCGACCGAATCGGTTGGGAAATGGTGTCCGACCCACTCGGATCGGGAAAGTCCGACCGGCGGAGTAGGATGCATCCGGATGCTTCCAGATACGATTTGGTTGAACTCCCATTGACTTCAATGGGAACATTTGTTCCTAACCGCATCAGAATTGGGCCCTCGGTCGGGAAGACACGTTCCCGATCCGATTTGGAAGGAGCAAATGCCGTTAGGAGGCCTTCCTAACCGCATCAGAATCAGGCCCTCGGTCGGGAAGCTTTTCCAACCCGCATCAGAATCGGGCCCTAAATCTTTAAAGGACATGCTAGTGAAAAGCCACTTTCAGGAAAACCCACATACAAACTGGCTAATAGATCAACAAAAGGGGTTCAAGAAATGTAATGTATGTAAGGCTTGCAAAATTGGTAAGAACATGAGGACAATTGTGGAACCAAACGGCAAGCCAATCACAATTGAGCAAAATATTTCCTGTACATCACAGTTTGTCATCTATATAATAGAATGTAACTGCGGAATGAAATATATTGGAAGCACCACATGTATGCTCAAGAAACGCATTCTTGAACACATTCGCGCAGTAAAGAATGGAAATATGACCTATGCTACAGCAAAACATATGTCACAATTCCAGAAAGGAGATTGGAGGGCAATGAACTACTATGGCAGTCATATGATACCCCCGGAAGAACGTGGTGGGGACAGAGTGAAAAAACTGCGACAGATGGAATCAAGATATATTATCAGGCTCAGAACTAAGACTCCAAGAGGAATAAATAACGATGAGGAACTTTTTGTACATTTGGAATAAAATAGAAACTGCCAAATTGATTCAGAATAGTGTTAGTAACATCTGGACATTACGCTTCTCTCCAAACTAAAGTAGGGGTACTATACCCAAATTGAGAATTTTCATAATGATTGACGAATGTTAAAAGCATCAAATTGTTGACATAAGTTACAAGCGTACTAAATATAACAAAATGTCTTGAAATGTAATTTAAGAGGTACTATACCCAAATGATTTATAATAAGAATGGCGAAATAATTTGGTGCATGATAAAGATCGCTTACAAGCAATGCGCACTAAGTATAATGCAAATGAAATCACTGCAATGTAAGATACTGACATAAGCGCGACTGTCCTTTTTGTATACATGTATAAAGTTTATTTAAAAACAAACGCACTACGTATCTCAGATTGCCCCATTATGGCAGAGATGGGTATATAAAGCGTAATCAAAGAAGGACTCACTAACCGTGAAGAAAGCCGTGTGAAGGCTGAAACGCGTTGGTTGAGTGGTGTTGTGCTTAAATTAATTAAGCTAATCTAGTTTTGGAGTGCCGCGTCTTTTGTTGAAAGTAATTAATTTGGGGCCAGGATCCGGCCCATACGCTGAGCACCCGCTGTGGAGCGAATTTGAGCTGAAAGGATCACATTGTGGGCAGTATATATATATATATATATATATATACACATTTTTTAATTGGTAAAATTAATATTTTTGTATATTAGAAGAGTATTATTGGCAAATAATATTTATATGATATCAGTGAGTAATATATTTGTTTTTTGTATGATTTAGTCATTGATATAATCAGATTATTATATTGGTATTAAAAAAACTATTTGATTTATTGTGATGGAGTCTTTTGTGGTTTATGAGGTTTATGGTTAGGTTCGCATCCTAATAATTCCCATAGTTGAAACCACAAAACCAGACCAAATCGCAAAATAGGAAGAAAATTTGACGGAAGCGTCAAATAACATGATTCGACAACTAATAGACACTGCGGAAGAAGAACATAATAAATACAAACCAGAAGTGGATGACCTGACTAAGAAAATTGAGGATTCAAACTGGGGAGACATCACAACCAAGAATTATGAAATATTTCATAGAATCATTGATGAGTATGAAGAGGATTTGATCCAATGTAAGAACAGGAAATTCCGACATGACCAAATTGATTATCAGTTAGGGAGAGTCAATACATTTGCGAAACACTATGATAATATTACACAAGGGGTAGTATCTTCTCAAACTCGGCAACCATAGAAACAGTAACAAGCTCTGAAGTAGAATCACCAGTTAATGAAATCTCAGCTTCAACAACCAGAGTAGGGGTACATTTTTTAGAGGAAGTTTTAAGACACCGTCTAGGGTTCCGGAATCAAACTACCCAAGATATCAGAATCCCTACAGAAAACACATCAAATATCTCGACACCAAACCCAATCAGAGGAGTAATAACACGAGCAAGGAGGAAACAAGAAACCGAATTGAAGAACCAAACGACTTAATGATCAACATATCTGGTCAGAAGAATACAACACCACAAGAAAAGATTATCAATAGAGGACTATCCTTCTGCCCAACAGCCTTTTGGGACCAGACTAAAACAATGATAGATCTTTTCAAATGTATGCGCAAATTGAAACTGACCTCATTTTTCTACCACAAACCAGCTGTTCCGAATGAAATAAGACCAGCTATCACCAGTCCTTTAACAGTTCAAGACTTGGAAAACATACATTTGCTAACGACATTATCGGATGACTTGGATGACCAACCTCTGTCCCCCCTTACATTGGCCAAAGAACTGGAAATTAACACCACTTATACTGTTGAGAATAATGTAAGCTCTAAATCCATTTTTTGCCCTCAATTACCAACTGAAAACACTGTCGATTTATTTCACACAGCAGTCTCAAGAGACTTGGCTCTGGAATACCTAAAATATCAGAAAAAGAAGCATTTCCTACCAACAAATCTGGATAATCACGAAACAATTGCGATAAAAGAACTCAAACACAACCCCGAAATTGTGATTAAGGAAGCAGACAAAGGGGGCAATGTGGTACTACTACATGGCGATGACTACATTGCAGAGGCACATAGACAGCTCAGCGACAAAGCATGCTACAAGGAGTTAGAAACAAATCCGACAAAAAGAATTCTCCAAGACTTAAAAAACAAACTAGACATGTGGTACCAAAAAAACTTACTATCCTTAGAAGAAAAAAATGACTTATATGTGGAACACCCCACAATGGCAACTCTATATCTGTTGCCAAAAATACACAAAAATGACACCAAACCACCAGGGAGACCGATCATAGGGGGCATGAACTCCATTTGCTCAAAAATAGGGGAATACATAGACTACCAACTCCAGCCTTTTATGAAAGACCTTCCCTCATACATAAGGGACACCAAAGATATCTTACTAAAACTGGACAACATTCTGTGGGACATGGACTGCATACTCACTACCATTGATGTGGTGAGTCTCTATACCTCGATACGACACGAGGATGGACTGGAAGCTGTACGGAAAACACTAGCCACAAAACCGGCGCACTTCATGGAATCCAACCAGATGATTCTGGAGATGCTACTCTTCTGCCTCACGAATAACGTGTTCTCATTCAATACAAATCACTATTTGCAACAACAGGGCAGTGCAATGGGAGCAAAATTTGCGCCACCATATGCATGCATTTTCATGGGAGAAGTGGAAAAATATTGGCTGTGGAATGAAACTTTCTCAGAATACACCTCCCATGTACTATACTGGGGAAGATATATCAACAACATCTTGTGCATCTGGCCGGGCCCACAGGTCACCCTCAATGAGTTTCTACAAAAAATCAATGCCAACAGATGGAACATTCAGACAACATCAAATACTTCTAAAACAGCAATTGACTTTTTGGACATCACCATTTATGTACAAAATGACATACTACATACTAAGGCTTTTCACAAACCCACATCAGCCATTCAATTCTCAGGGCGGACAGCTGTCATCCTCCTAAAACAATACAAAACATCCCCAAGGGAGAATTCAAATGAATACGAAGGAACTGCAGTGATATAAACATCTACAAAGAAGAGGCAAAAGGCCTAACCAACAGATTATCACAACGCGGGTACCCTATTCTACAATTGGAGAAAACAGCAAACGAATGTGAGAAAATATCGCACAATGACCTATTACAACCAAAAGATCCAATCAAGAATGAAAAATCATATACAATCAGATTCTTGACTGACTTTCACAATGGTCACCACCACATCCGTAAAACCCTAAAAAAGCACTGGTATCTTCTAACCAACAACATGACACTAATGGACAGGAGTGAAAACTTCCCTCAAAAGGGTTTTAGGAGAGCCAAAAATCTGAAACAAATCCCATGCAGATCGGAATACACCGACCAACGAACAGTACCAAAACACAACTTTCTGACAAAACCATGTGGTTTTTACACCTGCCACAACTGCAATGCGTGCAAATTGGGAATAAACAAACAACTCCAATGGATTGTCAATTCCCGGAACACAATCAAGTTTAGAGACTGGATTAACTGTAACTCAACATATGTAATCTACATCATAATCTGCCCATGCAACAAACTGTATGTAGGTAGCACCATTCAACCTCTGAAAACCAGGATTTTGGAGCATTGCCGAAACATCAACAAAACAGAAACAGGACCCCCCCTGACAGAACATTTCCAGGAACATCACCCTCACTAAAAGAATTTCAAGTTCTTAGGACTAGAACATGTGAAACCACTACCTAGAGGTGGCAACCATGAACTACACCTGAGGTGGAAGGAGAGTGAATACATTTTACCTATGGACACTGTGACCAAAGGACTGAATAAAGATGCCAAAACGCATTACTGGCTTTACTGATAGGTTCACAAAAGCGTATGAGCAACCTCAAATCATGAAGAATACTCCTATTGCTATCTGCTTGCTATCCCTGGGCTGGTTCAGATTCCTTTCCGTTTCCATTTAAACTCTATAACTCACAGGAACCTGACCCCTTGGTTTGGCATAATTTCACACCATCCACAACTAACATCTTACCGCTGTGACTTTTTACTACCAAGCACAGCACATGGGCATGGTTTATCCTCAACTCTCCTACCCTCCCAATACAGAACCCTTCCTTTCTCCATGAGAAACTCCAGGATATTTTCTAAGCAAGCTAAGTATTATCATACTGTTTCACGTTTCTTCTTCAATCCTCCATAAACAAATGAGTACAGACTAGTAATAACTTTATCCCCTGCTGGTGGTTTATACACTTAAAAATTGAACATTGGGCATTCCTGGGACCACAAGTCGCAGGCCATAGTAACTCTTCTATTTCCTTGACCTCATGTCACCTATATTCTTTTAGCATCCTTTATATCTCTCGATAGCGCTGCTTAATAGAAAGTCTTTACCTCCACTGATGTTGTTAACCTAATTAAAGGACTGAACAGGTCCCGGCTCTGTGCACAGACTATTTCCTCTCTAGCCTTTTTGCTTTCAATATTTTTGACAATACACACTGAACGTTTTACCTCCTACATGCCCATAACACTTTATTCAGACGTTTTTACTCCTGCACCGTTTATCAATAATATTTAGCTAAGTTCCAATATGCAATATTCCCATAACCGGGAATTTTTGCGTGTAGTAACTTTTCCATGCTGATCGACTAACCAGTCTATGATGACAAATGTCTATGACCTCAGACGCTAACTCCACGTTAGGCCCCCGCGGCCTACTTAATTAATGTGGAACCTGCACGGGCCGAGCTATCTCCTCGGGACCGCAGAGACCACAACTGAAGACAAGAGTGTAGAAGTAAGTAAGACAACATGAGCACAATATGTATTATACACCCCACTAGCTTCCAACACAGCACTTTTGACTGACAGTCCCAACAGCTACACACGCAGATTAAACGTTGTTTTAGAAAGGCCTCTTAGGCACTTCATAGATTGCGGTGATGCTCATACTTGCACTACGCCTTCTGCTTTTTTTACGGGCCTTTATAATTGGTTTTTCCAGAATGGGCCACCTCATACAAGGATTAGATTACCTGATGCACTAATTTAACCCAAATATTTGATCCACAGTTGCTCCTGCTTATTAAACCGGCGCCTAGGGTACCGCTAATTAATAGACCTGGTCTCTCACATTCTCTCTCACTTCCACCTCTCTCCACAGATCGTATAACCGCATCACAATTCCCTGGTAAGTGTGGTTAACCCCTCTGTTGCTTCTAATTACTTAACAGTAATACTAACGAACAGACCCATAATTTCTTCTTAAACTCTGGTACTTATGATATCTGCTAATTCTACTGTATGAAGTGAGTTGTTTATAAGGACTGCAATGCAATTAGATTATGGTGTGTCCCTCTCTCTCTCTCTCAATGCTATTATCCAAATGATAGGTCATATCATATGACCCATCATTTGGATAATAGCAAATGTATTTAGTGAATATTGGATTTATTAGTTTTTTGTTTTTTTTAAACTCTTTTTATTTAAACAAAACAATAAAGGCACAGTCCTATAAATCAGCAGTTGACCACAGTTAAGCACGATATAGGTACATTCAGTCATCTAAATAATAGTTCAGTGTTTTACAATCATTATTTCACAAACCCTCATCACTTGATAGATTTTGAATCCCATCCCTCCGTCTACGAAGTTCAATTGTAGGAGACAGGCATATCTCTATGTTACATGCGGTCCATTTTCGGTCCCATTTTTTGGGGCACCCTCTATTTTTGAAAACATCCTTTTCTGCAATCATGGCCCTGTCCATGTCCCCTACCCACCCACTCAGTCGTGGTGGTTCCTCAACACCCCATTTTTGCGCGATATTACGTTTCACCAGCGCCCACCCTAGTGAAACCCATGATTGTTCAGTTTGGGTTAAATCCGTCGCCTCCCAGATGTTTAATAGGCAAAGTTTTGGGGTGGGGTTTAGCTTTTTCCCAATTACATCCTCCATCGTAATTGTGACAACTTCCCAGTAGTTGTGAATGATTGGGCATGACCACATAGTGTGAAAAAAGGTCCCCACTTGAGTACATCGACGATGGCATAGGGAATCGGACCGCCCTCCCATCTTTACCAGGATGGTTGCGGCTAATTAAATTCGGTGTAAAGTTTTAAGTTGAACCAGTCTTAGCCGCATAGGGATAGCAATTTCCCTAGGTGAGGCCAAAGCATCTCTCCAGTCATCGTCGTCTAGCACGCCTACATCCATTTCCCACTGTTGTCTAAGTTTTGTCAAAGGATCAGGTCGATTATTAATCAGTTTTTTGTATGTTAAAGAAATGGCTTTCTTAGGCATTGGATCCAACAGTGGTCTGTCTTCTAAAAGAGATGATTCGGGGACTGCGCCATCTGCGGGTATCGCCGCTTTTAGGGCATTGCTGATCTGTAGATATCTGAAAGTTTCAGATTGTGCTAGTTGATATTCTTTCTGGAGGTCTTCAAATGTGGCCAGCCCTTACTTAGTCCAGATGTCTCTTACGGACGAAATACCAATCAAGTCCCATTCGTCAAACCTGGGGCAGGAGCTCAGATGACCTAGCCATTCGGTCTCCCAGAGTGGGGTTGTTAATGTGATTTTTTTGTCCCAACCCAATTTTCTGTTGGCACCATGCCAAATTTCTATTGTTTGGGCTGTAGGCCCCGTTAGGCCTAATTTGTTGGGGTTCGTATATAAGGCTCTTTGGTATCTTTGGTATCCCCCCTTTTCCATCAGCCTTAGGTCAGTGGGGGTACTTGGCTCCCCTTGTGCACCATATACCCAGTGGCTGATCACTGTTAGATGTGACGCCCAATAATACAATCTGAGGTCGAGCAGTGCAATCCCGCCATCATACCAGCCAGCTGTTAACTTCTGTAATGCGATTCGTGGTGTTCGCCGTCCCATAGCAGCGTATGGACCTCGCTATCAATGTCTGAAAAGTAGGACTCTGGGATCTTAAATGGGGTATTTTGTAGAGCATATAGAAAACGAGGAAGCGCCAGCATTTTAAAAAGCGCTGCTCGTCCCAGCAGAGTCAGTGGGAAACTACGCCAATGCTTGACGTCCGTACGCAGGCGCGCCAAGGGACCAAGTAAATTGGCTTCATAAAATTGAGTAGGATCTATGGTTATGTAGATTCCTAGATAGTGGAGTCCCTTTTCTGCGATAGGGATGTCGTAGTCTTTTGGTAGTTTGGGTCTAGGGCCATAAACCTGGTATAGCTGTGATTTGGACCAGTTTATCGTATAGCCCGAGTGATTACCAAATATGCGGAAGATATGTAATATGCAGTGTATTGTGGCCGCTGGGGACGCCATGTATAATAAAATGTCGTCCGCATAAAGGGATATTCTGTCCTCATGTTGGTCTGTCCATTTTAGTCCCCGTATCAAAGTGTCTCCCCTAACCCAAACCGCAAGGGGTTCCAGCACCAATGCAAAAAACAACGGCGAGAGCGGGCACCCCTGTCAGGTTCCCCTGCACAATTGAAACTGTTGTGATGTGTGACCATTCACAACAGTTTGTGCAATTGGGTCTGTGTACAAAAGCTTGACCCATCTTTTAAATTTTGGTCCAAACCCCACTCGCTCTAACATTGCAAAGAGGTATGGCCGCTCAATAGTGTCAAAGGTCATTTTGGCGTCCAATGACAACAGGGCTATATCTTCACGTATTGTGTCTTTATGTCCTAGGATGCCATGTAGGTGACGAAGATTCGAGGCCGTATTACATCCAGGCATGAAGCCCGCCTGATCCAAGTGCACTAGATTTGTAATCAATGGAATGAGTCTGTTCGCCAGCACTTTCGCAAGGATTTTGGCCTCTGCCGTCAGGAGTGAGATGGGTCTATATGCCCCACAATCGTTCGCAGGTTTGCCTGGCTTATGTACACCCACTATTGAAGCTAGTCGAATTTCAAATGGCAACAAACCTTTTTCGTAACTCTCTAGGTACATTTGTTGTAGGTGGGGTGCCAGTTTGGTTGCCGCCAACTTAAAAAAACTCGATCAGGAGCCCGTTAGGTCCCATTGCTTTCCCCGAGGGTATATCTCGGATTGCTGTCTGTATTTCTTCTACTGAGGGGTCTACCTCAAGGGGGTCCCGCTCCTCGGCCGAAATATCAGTAATCCGAATAGTGGATAGAAGGTGTTGACAGTCAGTGAATGTTGCAGTTGTACCCGAGGTGTAGATCATTTGAAAGTGGGTGGCAAATGTCTCCGCAATGTTTTGCGGATCAATTATGGTCTCTCCTGTGGAGCCCCGGAGTTGGTGGACCCATCTACTCACCTTCTCCCTCCTCTCCAGCCAAGCCAGTAGCTTGCCAGTTCTTTCACCAGGCTCATATATCCTATGGTAAACAGCCTGTTGTCTGGCCCTAGCTGTCTCTGTGAGTAAAATGTGTTAATCTAGTCTCTTAGCCACTAGCGCTTGTTGGGCCACATCATCAGTAATTTGTATTATGTTGGCCTCGTCTGTCAGAATCTCCCTCTCCAGTTGCTCAATTCGCTTTATTAGTTCTTTTTTGCGGCCCACCATTAATGCCAGTGCTTGACCTTTAATGACTACACCGAATGCGCCCCAGAGGAACTGGGCCGAGGCCACCGAGCCCTCGTTTTCCTGAAAGTATAAATCCACACCACTTAGTAGATCTTTCTTTATATGTGGAATTTGCAGTGCCCAGGGGTTAATTGTGAGGGTGGTACGTTGCGGTTGAAATCCCCCATGCATCCTAATCAATATCGGGGAGTGGTCTGAAATGCTTCTTGCCAGGCAACAGGCTTCCGTAAAGTCCTGACTGTCAGACGCGTATGTTAACATATAGTCAATTCGGGATTGGGTTTCATGCGCACCCGAATGGAAAGTAAATTGATCGGCAGTGGGGTTAAGCTGTCTCCAAATATCGATTAGCCCTAGAGCACAAATAAAGGTTGCTAAAGTCGACCCAGAACGTGGGTCGCTGCGTGGAGGTAAGCGGTCCATCATCCCGCTTAGTGCCAGATTAAAATCGACTCCGATCACTAATGTGCCAATGGGAAGGTCTAAAATGAACTTGCTGAGGTCCTGCAATGTGGATTGCTGTAGTGCTGGTGGGATGTATACAGATAATATCATTAACGGTTTTCCCTCCCATATTCCGGTGGCTGCAGCATATCGTCCCTGATCATCTGCCCATTTTTTGCTGATTATGTACGGGCAGTTCTTACGAAGGAGTATACCAGTCCCGCAGGAACTAGACGTGAACCCAGCATGCATTACAAGCCGGTACCCCCATCTGTTTAATGCCTTACAGGTATTACCAACTAGGTGCGTTTCCTGTATGAGGGTGACATTGGGTGCTTGCCGCTTCAGGTACTGGAGGACCACCCCCCACTTTAGTTTATCCCCAGGCTGTTCACGTTTCATGTGAGGAACTTCAGGCCTCTACCTACTATGTTCGTTTGAATCATGGGAGTGTCATGCATAGTGGAGCATAATGTGCAGTATGTCCCAGCAAATTTGTCACCATTGTATGTCGATCACGTTGTAGTGTCCGCCATCGTCCAGGCCGGAAATCTTCCAACCAATCTCTCCACCCAGAGCCTTCGCGCCAGTGGGCATACAGATATAGCCCTATTCCTACTATGGGTTGTGGCACCATGTGCCTATGTTGATACATGCTCGGTCCCAACTGTGCTTCACATGCCCTGTCCCTCACCTGTGCTATAATAGAACATTGAACAAAACTAGGAACCCCCCCAACCCCAACGCCCCCCTCCCCCCACCCTGCCGCCCTGCTTAACGAGGCCCGATGGCCCGCTTCCCCAACTACGCAGAGTGCCCATCACCCTCCCATCCCTTTATGGTGGAGCTGTGGCTCAATCTCCCTCCGCCTCCCCTTTGAGCAGTCAGACTTTATGCCATAAGTCACCACATATGTTAATAAGATACTCATCTATTGTACTTGAAAGTAGGCACCGGGAGTCTCTCTCATTGTGTCTTGCGGTTTGGCTACTGTAGTTTCTCGAGGGACCTAGGGCTTCGGCCTCCTTTCTTCGTTTCAGTTCCGCTTCGCCCTTTGCCCTACTTCCCCCTCTTGTACTGTCAGTCTCGTGTGTCCCAGTTCAATGTTAATAAGCTGAAGTCCAAGTAGTCCCCCCCATCCTGAGGTGATCACGGACGTTGTCTTACTACAGTTCTTTTGGGCTAATCAGGATCCACCCTCTACGTGCTGGTGCCCGTCGTCTTGCACTTGATCTTGTCGCTGTTGTTGCTTAGTCCCTTGTCGCTGCTGTCGGTCCAATCTACCTCCGGGTCCCACTTGTCGCCAGCTGTTCAGCCAGTCTAGGGCCTCCTCCGGCTCAACGAAGAACCAGCTTTTGCCCTCTGCCTCTACCCGCAGTTTCGCTGGAACAGCATAGAATATTTAATTCCTTGAGACCTAAGAGCCTTTTTGGCCTCCATGAACAAGCGCTGTTGTTTCTGCACCTTGGCGGTAAAGTCTGGGGAAAAAGAGATGGTGCTGTTTTCGTATTTAAGGGGGGGCGCACAGCGAGCAGTATGAAGAATGGCGTCTCGGTCATGAAAGTTGAACACCCTTGCAAGGAGTGGTCGGGGTGGTGCCCCTGGTTTGGGCCTACCCCCCCGTATTCGGTGAGCACGCTCGATAGAAAAGTAGTTGGAGAGGTGCTTGGGTCGCAAGTGTTTTAACACTAATTCTGCTACGAATAAGTCTGCCGCTGGTCCCTCCGCCCTTTCTGGAATGCCTAAGATGCGAACATTATTCCATCTGGAGCGCCCCTCATCGTCATCAAGCTGCATTGAGAGTAGTTTGGTGCGGTCTTGCAGCTCCACGACTTGTTTCTTTAGTACTGACGTGTCGACACCAAGACTTTTAGTGCAGTCTTCCACTGTGGAGGGCGTATCCACTTGAGAGCACTATGGTCAAATTTCCCCCCCCTTGAGTGCCTGGCCGGGTATGGTATTAATCCGCCCTTGTGGCGCTCCTATGCAGTGTCAGCTTTGCCCTATCCAAAGTGTGCATTAAGTGAACAGTGGTTCTGCCACCTATTAGCTTTAGAAAGCATAGAACGTATTTATAGAATTTGTCTCTCTACCACGATGAGACTTTCATTTAATGAAAATTATCAAAGCAAAGCTAGTCCAAACTACAAAACTATACCAAGAAATCACTCAAGTACATCCGAATATGTTTTAGACTTTATCACAGAATCAAGAATTGTATACTCAAAAAATGAAAACAGGACATATAAATATACACACACAGATATATAGTGTACAATTACACTTATTAACGAATTAAAGACATGAAGTGAAAACAAAAACGTGTGTTTACATATCACGACACAACTTAAACATAGCAAATAAACATATATAAAAAACATACATTTGAACACAGTGCGAGGTACATGAAAAATATGATTCGACCCGATCAACAATTAATCTTGTGAATCTCAAAAGATTTGGGTGATCAACAACACTTGAAAGTATGCGTCGACGTTTCGACCCCTGGGCAATAGTGTGAATGTGTTAACATCAGTGGGGGGTCTTCTTCAGGACTTAGTTTAAAGTCTGTGTTTGGCCTGTTAGAGAAAAATATACTCTTTAGAATTGATTTGGGGTTTGGACAGTACAATTAAATGTGGAGAGACCAAGTGTCTCTGCTCACCTTTAAATAGGGTTCCACCTGGATACCTCAATAATGATTATTACAGCACGACGGCTTATAAAATAAGTGGTTGGCCTGAGTCCAACAGGTATCCTCTTGCAGGTTGCTGATTTTGAAAGTCAGTGGCACAGCGTGCCTCCTTGTTCTAGGGTAAATAAATGATGCTCAAATTAATCCCAGCGTATTAAACCAATTGAAAAAATCATTAATCAATTTCCAAGTTATAGCCACTAACCTCCGGCGTCAGGCGCTTGGGGTCATCTATTGCGTTCGAGAATTCAATTAGGGGCAATGACTGTCGGGGCCGGACACCTCCAGACAGTGCTTCAGTGTAGGTCTACAAGCTGGTTAATGGCTTCAGACACTTGGTCTCTCCACATTTAATTGTACTGTCCAAACCCCAAATCAATTCTAAAGAGTATATTTTTCTCTAACACTTTCAAGTATTGATGATCACCCAGACCTTTTGAGATTCACAAGATTAATTGTTGATCGGGTCGAATCATATTTTTCATGTACCTCGCACTGTGTTCAAATGTATGTTTTTTATATATGTTTATTTGATATGTTTAAGTTGTGTCGTGATATGTAAACACACGTTTTTGTTTTCACTTCATGTCTTTAATAAGTGTAATTGTACACTATATATATGTGTGTGTATATTTATATGTCCTGTTTTAATTTTTTGAGTATACAATTCTTGATTCTGTGATAAAGTCTAAAACATATTCGGATGTACTTGAGTGATTTCTTGGTATAGTTTTGTAGTTTGGACTAGCTTTGCTTTGAAAATTTTCATTAAATGAAAGTCTCATCGTGGTAGAGAGACAAATTCTATAAATACGTTCTATGCTTTCTAAAGCTAATAGGTGGCAGAACCACTGTTCACTTAATGTACCTATCCCCAGGTTCTGCACTTAACTGGGTTACCCCATTGTCTCATACTGACTATCCAAAGTGTGGTCGTTATTGTAGTGGCTGGGAAATGGCAGGATAACCAGGATGGTGGAGTGCAGTGTGGCCCTACTTGCAATCAGTAGTAGTGGTTTGTCAGTGTTGCATGCAGGTTAGCGTTGCCAGCCTAGAAATGCTTGTCTCTCTCCACGCAGATATGGAAGGCGGCTCACTTACAGGCGGTGTATATCACCAGGGAGGTGATCTTGGGCAGTGCACTTGGGACAGTATGGTCATTCAACCTCCCAGCCACAGCGGGAGGATAAATACCAGGAGATCGCCCCCTTGGTGGTTGGATTGGAATTGACTGTGACCTTTCCCATGGCGGTTGTACCCTCACTCGGGTTCGGGGACTGCACGCCGCATTGCAATGTCTATTGTCAATTCCCCCGCTGTTTATTTCAGGAGCTGTGTATATGACAAAACACCGACTCGCACTCCGATGTTTCCGGTGCGACGCCTCAAGAGTTAATCATGCGTCACCGCCCAGGCTGGCCGCCCACTGCGGCGCCGCATTACTTAAAGGTCTTACTTCGGCAGTTTTCAATAGCAAACGTTGTCAGCTTGCCGTCCTCAGTCGCCGCGCGCCTCCGAGGGGCCTGAGAGGCACGCAGCGGCGAGTAGTTGTCGGGACACCGCCCCCTCAATCACATCGTCGCCAGCAGCCCGGACTCAGACCCTCATGGGCCGGGCGTCCCGCTCACTTAACTCCGCTGCTTCTGACTCAGACTCGGCCTCCTCCTCGTCGGCCCGTATCCTTCGGTCTGGAACCGGATCTGAATGCCGGAGTCAGGTCTCCCGGCGCCTTTCACTTTCTCCTCCCAATATGTGACATCATGTGCCGGATAGAGTTCAGGATATTTATCGGCAAGGCCAGTCGGGATCGGAGCCGCTCTAATGTGCGGCCATTACTCCCGGCAGTTGGCCACGCCCCCTCTCTGCCTGGATTTATTAGTTTTGATATAATAATTTATATTGTTCATTTATTTAAATGTTTATACTATGTAAATCTGTTTTAAATATGTTTAGTGTATATTTTAAAGGTGTACTATTTTTATAGGCTTTATGTTTCATTTTTTGGTGATGTATATATTTATTTAATTAAAAATGTTTATGATAATTTTACGATATGTTTATTGTTGTTTCTTTGTGTAAATAATTGGGTTTTGGTGTGTTAATAGTTGTGCTGATAATTTTGTAGTCGATATTGTTGTAAATATTTTTTACATGGTAGATGTCAGGATATTTGTGTTTCAGATATATTTGTGTTTAATATATTAAAAGTCAATGTTTTTGGTCAGCGATATTTATGTGCTCGATATAAGTGACTTTTATAGTTATGTATAGAGACTCAATATTTTTGTCATCGATATTACATTTTTGATAATTGTGTGCCTCAATATTTGTAGTCTCGATATTATGTCATTGATCCCTCTGCTACACCTTGAAGCAGCCCACTTTTCAGACACTTTTGGAAAGTTGTTTCCAAAGGGTTGCTCTTGGAATTAGGTCCAATTTGATTCTCAGGATGTAAGACGGGAAAGTGGAGATGTCTCAGATTGTGAAATTTTGAATCAGCCTTGTACTTCAAACCATGCTGACTTTCTAGAACTTCAGTCTGAGTCTGAATTTTTCTTTGTCACCTACTCCAGTCATCAGACAGACTAGAAGACACTAAGGCTCTAGAACTCTTTACTGATCAGATTATTTTCAGTATGTTTAGTCTAGTTTCTGGCTTCATGTTGCGTGTTTTCATGGGTCACTACTGGAGAATTCCACATACTTTTCATAGGTTAAACAACTGTTTCTATTTCTTGAGATACAGTGCTTGTATACCTCTGTCTTGTTCAATGGAATACGTAAGCTGCATAGTGACATTTTGGTCTACTTTCTAAAGAAAAAGATCATCCTTTTGTTACACCTAACAGCAACCACTTTTTGGCACAGTGGTAGTGAAGTTTTACATTAGTGAGGCCTCAAAATCACTACTTTTATTCTGTGTGCGAGCACAATATTTTCTCACTGTGGAAATGCTAGAGATGCATGTGCATGCTGCAGCATTGAGAACCATGTTTCTAAAAAAAAACCAACTTTAGCTTTTCCCTATTAAGAAGAAATCATGCTCGCTCACTAAGAATAAAAGTAATAATGCAACACCCCACCACTTTAACACTTCACTAGCTGCAACTGCTTTTCTGACACTTTCTAAAGGGTTTTTCCAAAGGGTTTCCTGTGGGTTGAGCTCCACTTTCTCATCTAAGAGAGCGAAGTAAAAATGTCTCTAGATGTAAAATGTAGGACTTTCTTTGCAGCCAACTGTTACCTACCTTAAGGCGTATGCTGGTGTGCACTATTTGATTAAAAGCTTTAGCATGGATGCGTTAGTAAGCACACGCCAATTACTTCAGTTTGCCTTTGAATTTCGCTTTCTCACCCACTCCAAATGTGCTCCCTAAAGGGTCTATTAGTACTCCATACATAGATTTGTCCACACTTTCATGAAATCACATATATGACAAACTTAGTATTACAGGATACACACCAAGGGCCGGCCTCGGAAACAAAATTTTGTCCAACCAGCCCCCCTGGAAGGGGGGGGGGGTGTTAGAGAATGCAAGTTTGAAGCAGTGCTGATTTTGTTACTGGTGACTAATATTGCAGCACCACTGTAACAAAAATCAGCCCCCACCGCTGCAAAACCAGCCCCCACCCTTACATCCTCCCGGGCAAATGCCCGATGCCTGCTACGGCCAGTCCAGCCCTGTACATGCCTATGAATTCTATAAACAATTGGAATATTGTATTGGAAGGTTTTTTCCTTGTCTTCTGCATACCAGCAGACACTATAACTACCACATTTGTAGCTTTGGGATTTTTTTTCTGATGGATCGATTTGCCTGATTTATTTGACTATTCAGGTACGATCTTTCATACATTTAGGCTTTGATATCTAGTACACATGAGTGAGGGTGCTACGTGTTGGTGTTTCTAGCACAGGCACTCTTTTTACTGTATTATGATTTGGTTAGCATCGATTATTGATTATCAGGGACCACTCGTGTTTACACTAAATTACTGATATGTTTTGGAAGTATGCACTTATCAATATGAGGATTTATCCTAATTGATCCTTCAAAAGTACATATGATGGTGTAATTTTGACTTTAGAATAGCAAACGTTTGCACTTTTCCACCTTGGGTCTGTTGGTGAGAGTTATAATCATGGGATTTGACGTTTTATTATGCTTTTATATGTTACTTTAGCCCTGATAAAGTGTGTAGGCAGATCTAGGTCTACTAAACACATGCTGGCTCGTGATGTCAAGAAATGTGAACTAATGGGTTTGTGATGTCAAGCAAAGTGAATTGAAGATATTAATGAACAACATTGCACTCCATCAGAAGAAATTTGTATATTCCTCTTTTATGTTTACAGTGGAAGATTCTTCACTTATTGGGACTGTGTTCCATAATTTCCAATGGGTATCAGATGGCTGCCTTTGTTGCACTAGTTTAAGGACATTGAGGATTGTTGTGCAACTTTTTTGAAATTTGGGTGATTTCGTGCCAAGAAGAGTGCCTGGTGTTCTTGATTGTATATATTCTCATTAGCACACATGTTATTTCCATTTAAATCTTTATGCAATATTTTTTGGTACTGCGATACTCCAGAAGAACTGAAAAAATACCTACTTCTACCATATTTTCTGAGGTAGCTTCTGAAAGCAATTGAAATTACTTTAAAGACAAAAATTGCCCCCACTGTCACCTCTCCCTTCCTGACTAAGCACTGACCCCAGCTGCCCCAGTAAGGGTTTTGGGACAGGGCCCAATCAGCAATCAGGCCCTGTGCCCAACTCCACATGCCTCACCCCCACAGCCAGTCAACGCCCTACTTCGCTATGTGGAACATTTACGTGTGTTAAACCCCACTGCAGTGTGCTTGGCAGGTCCTGTACCAAACCCTACCACCCCCATCATCATTCTGTGGGCAGCTGACTAACTGCTGCACATGGCCTTTGACTGTGTGCAGTGGAGTGTTGGTGAGAAGGCCTGATGTGCAGCCAGGACCTGTGCCCAACTCCAGCCGTGGACGCTACGTATGGTCTTCACCCA
Organism: Calotriton arnoldi; assembly: GCA_963921515.1. Classification (NCBI taxonomy): domain Eukaryota; kingdom Metazoa; phylum Chordata; class Amphibia; order Caudata; family Salamandridae; genus Calotriton; species Calotriton arnoldi. Next base: position 907,880 of record CAWUFW010003593.1, read on the forward strand.
TGCACAGGGAGGGTTTAGTTGCAGGGCCTGGTCTCTGGCCAGGCATTTGACCAAACCTCCCATGCTCACCCTACCCTGTGTATCCTCTAGTCAGGCAATGAGCCCAACCTCTGGCAGACAGCCATCCCCACATTGTGCTTAGCCTTCGGCTGTGCACAGCAGAGGATAGACCAAAGGGAGGTCAACAGCCCCTCCACAAGGTCTTTGGCCTGCACAGCAAGAGGTTGGAAGCAGGGCCTGGCCTTGCTGTGTGGGGCCAACCGCCACTGGGGGTTCACAGAGCCATGGCTGTAGCCAATCCCTGTGGCCAACCTGAGCCAGGCAGTGAACCCCCACTGTGAATGGCCTCTGGCCGTGCTCAGCAGGGGTTGCCCTTTCCGAAGCCTAACCCGGCAAAAATCTGCAACCCCTGCTGTGCAAGGACACCTGTGGCCAAGCCGAGCACCTAGCCAACCACGGCCAGCCTACCCTGCTATGCAAGGTCCTTTGGCCATACATAGGGGGATTGACTGCAGGGCCTGGTCTCTGAACATGCCTCAAGTGCCCATCTCACTGCAAGTGGCCAAACCACAACCCTTTGGAACTGACACCCCCGCAACATGCACAGAATTTGGCTGTGGGCAGCAAGCTACAGGCAAAGGGCTAGGACTCCTGTCAGGCACTTCAGCCAAACCACCATGGGCGGACAATCCCCTGTCATTTTCTGTTATTCATCTTTTATAAGTTTCTTATAGTAAACCTATTTTTGCCACTTCTATTCTTATGTTACATTTTTAGTGTTTTTTTACGTTCTATACTTCATTTTGCTTTTTTACCTTTAATTTTGTTAAACTGTTTTTGCATTCTTCATTTGTTCAAACCTGTGAAGAAGGCTTTGTGATATTTTGTTTTAGATTCACAAAATATTTTTGACCATTTTGTTAATTGGTCCAGAAGAAATTATTTTGTTACATTTATTGCAGAATGTTGAGAACATCTGCAACTTTGACTCTTCTTTTTCACTCACAGTTGGAAGTACTTCTAATGGAACTGTTTCCTCCTCCACTATACCCTGTCATTGCTTTTCCATTTCTGCTCTGTAGTGCTTGTTTTGGCGCATGACTTGCGGATGTTTCAGTACTCTACTTGTGCCAAATGAATACATCACAGGATGTTCAGACTGAGGAACTTGATCACACAAATTACATGTCACCTTTCATGTGTTTACTTCCTTTTCTCGTCTGGTGTTTGGGAAAAACTTTCACACTAGGGATTCTTGTGGCAAATCACCTGTTCTTCCATCCTTGTAAGTTGCTACCATTTCCAATGCATCCTCTTCTTGTGTACCGCAGTAGTGGTTCTGTCCAATTGGTTTTCCAGGCATTCTGGTCACACAAGAAGCTTCCATCTCTCAATCTCTAGCTAGAAAGGGAAAATGGTGTCCTCTAAAGGGTGGGCTCCTTTTTTCTACAGCCTATGGATTTGTTTTTGATAGAATGAAGTGTGTAACCACTTAGATGCCCCCTTCTTTTTTTGCAGTTTCAGGGTTCATGGATCCGCTGCAGTTCCTCCAATAGAAACAATGTTATGGTACCATGAGTCTTTTTCCGTGTCCTTGGCTCTCACACAATCGCAAAGGCAGTACATCTTTCTGAGTATCACAAACCCCAAAACGACTTCTTTGAAGTTAATACATTTTTAGAAAAGAAGTGAGAATGAATTGTGAAATATTGTTTGAGTGTAGTAATGGTTACCTAAGTGCAATTAAAATGTCATACCAGTACATTTCAATCTTGCCACATTTTATGGGATTCGTGGTACCGGGAACTGAAACCGCAGTTCTAGGATGTGTTAGATCCACCCAGGCCTCTTTCCTAGAAAATAGGAGGAACAACAGATCTTTGCAGACCATTGCAAAGGTTTGATTATTTCTTGGTCATATATTGCTCCAAATGCAAATAGTTTTTGATTTTGTTTTTACAAATCATTGAATTCCTTGCCATATGGAAGCTCAGCAGCTTGCTGTGTTTTTCATTTTTGGGGGTACAAAACATGTTCCTCCTTTGCCAAGATGTCTGGATAGGAAGAACAGGAGAGGGGAAATCTAGAGGAATAAAAACAGATGAGTAATTGAAAACTGGAAAATGCTCAGAATTAGGGTTCAAGATTGCCAAAACAATCAGTTGTCTGGAAATTGTTTACCTTTCCACCTGCTACAAAAACAATCTTCCAAGTATGTTGCATGCATTTTGTGTGACAAGATGCTGACCATTGGTAGCTAAGGTAAATATAAATGTTACCATCTTCAATGCACAAGCACATCAATGCTTCACAAGAGCAGCAGTGCAAGGCTGGAAAGAGGGATGCTGATAAGGTGGGTACATCATCTTCAGCTATGTAACATGCCAAACCTCCAAGAAGGAGAAATTGCATTAAGATGTCCTGTAGGAGCAGCAAGATCAAATCTATCCCTGCGTTGCTACTGTGGGCTTGAATGACTTGGTGTACCGCACTGTTATTTCTTGTGGATATCAAAGTGGACCAGCACAAAAATCAAGTGGTTCTCCACCGGAAGACATTAAATGCATTTGTTTTACCCCAGTTTATATATCAATGATAAAGTTGCAATTTTGCTTTGTTTACCCCCAAAAATTCAAAATGTTTTTGGTTTAAAAAAGATAAAAATATAAACTGCTTCTTTTGCAGATGAGTGAAAGTGATGGAGAATGAGTGAAGGGGATGGAAAGGAGGAGTGAGGCTGAGTGAAACAGGGAAAGACTTAGTGAGACAGTGCATGAAAGTGAAGAAGTGAGTTAGAGGGATTACAAAAGAGGAGTTGACCACAGTGACTGACCTCAGACTATGCCCTGAAGCCAACTCATCATTGGCATTCAATCCGTGCTGTGCAGGGCCTTTGGCTCTGTACAGCAGAGGCTGGAGTTAGGACAAGGCCACCAGCAAGCTATTGAACCCAACTTGCCATTTGTGGCCGAATGTCCCTACACATGTTCTATGGACATGTGCAGCGAGGCTGCCCACAGGTCCTGGACTCAAGTCAGGTCCTACGTGTAACTTTTCAGAATGCCAACAAACTTGTGCCGAAAAGACTGGAGGCGTACCAAAACATGGAGCAGTTGCATATCAGAGGAATCTACTGAGTTTTGAGTTTGCAAAAAAATCTAACATCAACTGTTGGTGAGACTTTCAAAAGACTATTTTCACGAATGCTGGGGCACTTCAAGTGTTTGTTTTTGATTATAAATATTAATCCTAGGCTCCACAACCTTTGTTTCCCCTCGTTGTTGTGTAGATCATATGGCGGTCATTGAACAAGATCACTTGGTGGGTGTGGTATGTGGGTATGTTTTTCAAAACAAACTTTTAGCAATCTAATAAACTAATCCCAAAACTGAACCATTTTATACTTTGTTTCACAAATCCCTTTTCTTTTTTACCTGAGTGTCCAGACAAATAAGTGGTGACATGCCCTTATGATGACCTCTCATAAATTGTTAATTCTCTATCAACCTTGCGGTTGAAATGCGTCAGCACTCTGTTATTGAGAGGAATGTGGAGGAGAAATTTCTGCACCTATATATAAAAATAAAAATAAATACAACGCATAAATGAAACAAGTAACAGGAAGATAATACCAATAGTGGAAATGGGACTATGAACATATAATTCCCCCTCCTCCTTGTATTTAGGACCCCATTGAGTTTTAAAGCATAAACATAAAAAGTTTTTTCTTTGGATGCTATTGTGTAATTTATGTTTTTGGCCCACTTTCCTAATTTCAATTTGAGATTTTGGGGTTGATTAAGATAACAGGCAGTGGAACCGACGCCTGCCACTCGCTATTGTGTTGCTCAGGAGAGTAACCGACAAGCAGGAGGCAGTCTGACAACGGCATTACAATGGGACAGCCATGCTGGCATTCACAAAGTGCTCCTTTACACAGCGGCTTGTGCTGCGGCCAAGGAAAAGGGCCGCAGCAGAAGCTGCCGTGTAATGGAGCACTTCCGGAACCTCCACCCACTGTGTGCCATGCACCATGTGGTGCATGGCACACAGTGCATGGAGGTGTGTGGGGCCTACAAGTGCCCCCTTGGCCACTTTACAGTGGCCCACGACCTGGTTTGAGGCCCCCAAAATATGTTTCAGACAGCCTTTTCATGGCGGACTTTCCGACATGAAAAAGCTGTCAGAAAGGGATATCGTAATCCTGATGGAAGTGCCTGGCTCGGCACCGTCTCCAGTCAGGATTGAGATTCCCACCGCCAACCTCATTGGTTCACTGATCCTGTCGGAGGTAGCGTTCTTCCCCCCCGACTGCTAAGGTTCAACAGCCTGGATTATAATCCGTCGGTCGGACCAAAGGGCTGTAGGTCGGTCGGACCGCTACCAACGGCCTGTCGGTGTAGGTCCGACCGACATCATAATCAGGCCCATAGTCACAATGTATATTTTATGTTAATTGCTTTGCAATGTATCTGTTATGGTTTGTTTATTTACATTTGTGACATGCATTTATATTGTGTGAGTAAATTAGAGTTAAAATTCGTTTTTTACAATATGAGCTTTTTAGTATAAGGAAGTAATAAAAAAAGAAATAAGGATTAAATAATAAAGGATTTATTCCAGCCCACAGGATTCATGTTGGTGTTGTGTAATATGTTGAATAACATTTGATGTATGGCCTTTGGGGGCTCATTGTGGTTTTTGACCCCTTTATGGATTGCGGCATTTCTGGAAACATTTTGTTGTATTAAATAAGTCAGCAGAAAGCTCTTCGGAAATCATTTGGTTCAATTAAATAAGTTAGTAGAAGCATGTTTAAATTCGTTTTTATGAGTTACAGTAAAAATGTCTTTCCCAGTTCTAAGCAACTGAAAACATAAAACCGCTGTGCCTCTACACTGGGATTCTATGACTTGAAAATTCAACGAAGGGAAGGAGCAATGCGGATGTAATGTCTCCGAAAAGTACAAAAATAACAAATAACAAGATCATAAGCAAATCTAAAGAACCAATAACAATGCATTAAGAAGTAACAGCAGGTAATTGTCAAATGTTAGCCTAATTATTATAATAAAGATGTGCATACAGTACCTCACCCAGTGAGAAGTAACGGCTTGGGATCTGAGAGTCTGGATAGATATTTTCGAGGTACCACGAAAAGGGTTTACATCGCAGTTTTTCTCTCAGGGCTTTCCTGGCGGAGACATCGCCATAATCCACTTTAACAACACCTGGATTTTTTAAAAGAAATTCTTGAATGAACTAATCTTTACTGCACCATACGTTTTTCCATTGGTTACTGCATTATCATTCTTTTGCACCCTCCAACTGCAGCTCAACAAGGTGGAATTGAAATGCAGCTGCTTCTACACTCGTTGTCCTATTACCTTTCATTTTAGCCATTTAAGTTACACTAAAAAATATCCATATTATGTTTTTTTCTATAACATTGATACTCTAAAGTTCATCACTGTTCGTCTGCACAAAAAATTAATCACATGTGCTGTTTACCTTATTACTTTAGTAGAAGAAATTTCTAATTAAATGTAAAATAAATGAATGTGCTTCATTTCAATTACCCATATGTCTATGAATTGATTTTAAAGCTTCTAATATTTCACGGCATGAGTGACCACACTCCCATTAGTTTTCAATTAACCAGCTTTTCACTGTGGTTTCATTTATTTCCAAAGAAATTAATGACTTAGATTATAAGTCAGAGGTCCCAAGAATAGTAAACTGTTTGTTATTTTCAAACCTGCAAAAATAAAATATGGCGACTACTATTTCTTTTGAAATAAATGTGTTTTGGAGTTGCCCGACTTCTGTGTAAACAGTAATTGCATGTGTGGTAATCAAAAAAGACTTTGACCTTCAATAGACTTTATTCGATTATTATCAAATAATCATAAAAGCACAAATAAAGAATAAGTAAAAGCAATTAAACAGTTTACAAACATCTTCCATTAATAGTTACATTGGATACAATTCAAAAGGTAATTGGTTTACCACGGCGTATTTTATACTTTCACTTAAAACGCCCAAAGAGACCAAATTTGATCAGTGTGGTACCATGAGTGCTATTTCAAAAAGACGACGAGTAGCAAGCAATGAATCAGAATTGATTTTGTGACCTGGACACCGTTTCTGAGCCAGACCATTTCAGAGAGACGGGCAAAGGTGTTACACTGACTGGGCATGCACTAGTTTGTTACATTAGAATTCACCTACTCAATACAATAAAAAATAAAATCACTGCATGTTTTGCAAATTAGAATTAATCACGGATGGATAATATGCTTATTTACACACTATAGAGATTTAGCTAGATCAACACAGTGATTGTGAGAGCTGATCTCGCCTACAAAGACAGGAGAAATATGGTGTTATGAAAATGTTCCTGTTTTGTTTAGCATTTCGATATTCATGGTAATAGTGAAATGTGTCACAAATACATAAATGGCGTGACCCCCCCGAAGCTAAACTTACTGCGCTCTTTCAGAGAGACCTAAAGGAGGAGGTTTGTTGACCTCTGTGTTTCCGCTATTTCCTACTCCTAGTTTCTAGGGCAATTCCAAGAATTGGACGAGGATTGTCGTGTGGTTCCTATAGTACCCCTGCAGGACCTGCGCGTTTGGATAACAAACTGTGGGCTTGGTGTTAGACTGATTCTGTGCACCCCCACCGCGTATGTTAGCCGGATTTGCATTAGCTAGCTCATAGTGCCACTAGAATCTCCTCTTATCAGGGAGAGATTAGTTCCTGGCAATCTTAGATCATGACAACCCTGATCCCTCAGAATCGTGGAAACAATGTACTACTTTTCGGTCAGTCACTCGTGCTTATTTGTTCGGTTTGTCTCAGAGAGCTACACAGAATAAACAGTCTGGGCGTTTCAATAAGTATTTATTGAACAGTTGTTATTCTAGTGTAAAATATATGTGCTGCAGCAACCAGCAGACAATAGCAGAGATATATTATCAGCAGCACGATGAAAGTGAAAGGATAGTACAGTTCTCCCATATTGCAATAATAATGGTTACATACATGAATATATGAAATGCATTATAAAAGTGCGCGTACTCCTACGATGCCTAACTAGATGTACCTAAGTGTACCTAGCATGTGTGTAGGTCTAAAAGCCTAAGAACCAAGAATCCTTCTTGGATTTAGTCGAACCCCATTACCTGAAGAGAGAAAGTGTGGGACCCCGTCCTGGTCTCGAGTTGGACACCCCGCAAGGGCTGTGTAAGACCGCTGTCAGCTGAAACGACTGCATGCAGGAGCCTCAGCGTCTCTGGTCAGTGTGTCGGCATGGAAGTCTCGGTTCCCTCTATCTTACCGTGGCAAGATGTGGTGTATTTATACCCTAAAGTGTCTCGTCCCTCAGTATGGTTTGTATTGGTCTTTGTTAGACATGAGGAAGACGTCAGGGGTGAACTTTGTACATAAATATTATGCGGGAGATGTAGCTGGTGAATGCTCATGCTTAATTTATGAGTACATTGTAGGCCTGTGTTCGGGAAAAACCCTGCAGTGTTCTAACCAGAGACTAGATAACGTTCAACCCTCAGAGTTCGTTGTGTACTGTAGGGAACTAATGTAGGTGAAAGATCATGCCTATATTAGGGCATAGGAGATCATGACTATAATAGGGCATAGACGATTATGACCATAATAGGGCATATATACGATTATGACCATAATAGCGCATATACCATTATGACCATATACGGCATATATGAACGTGTCTATATTAGGGCCTCTATACGAAACATAACACCCACTCCACTTTCGAATTGGATGACAATGACCATACTTAAAATCTGGACAATTTAAAAAAAATCTTAAAAACAGCTAAAAACATGGTTTTAAAAAGACATTTAAGAAATGTTTAAAAATGGTACAAATCAGCTATTCTTTTGTTGTCACTTGAAAAAGTCAATTCTGTCTCACTTATAAAAGTTGCATTACTACAAGCAGAAGAAGGCCATTCTTTCTCAAGTGAAAGTGTCAATTTAGGAAATGTTCCAAATTTAATTCGTTTATTTATGAAACGAAGTGGAGAAGCCGAATTCTTTTTCAGGACGCGATGAGCCAATTCAAGATTAAGTGTCCTGGCTTGGAGATACAGCATTATCGTTGTTAGCTACTGCAGATGACAAAACCAACGCATCACAGAGAATGTCAATCGCACACAGATGGAATTCAGCACTACCAACAGTCGGTGCTGCGGCAGCTTGTGCAGCAGTTGTTACCTGAGTGCCTGTGGAGGAGCCACCTAACCCAGCAGGAGCAAACGGCACCTGTGGATTCTCAAGGAATGCGTTCATCAGAATTGGAAGACGCTGGGGACAACGCAGAGCATGGGCCTTTAGGGGGTCCAGCATAGCATCCATGTCCGGAGGCGTATCTGATGGAAACGTTAGACAGAGATCCAACGCGCATTCTTCTCCGCAAAACAGGCATCGAAGAACAGGTAAGATGCAGTCCACCCAGACTGGTCTAAATGATAGGAACCAAGAGGCGTTCAGTTCTCTTAGGCAAGGTATACCCAGAAGCTGCACCATGCGTTCACTGTATTTCCGCTCCATGAGTATGTTCGCCATTTCCTCGGAAATTGGGCCGTCCATTGCGTAGCAGTAAGATTACAATCAGGACTCCTGTAATTAGGATCAGGATAAGCGGGAGACCTCCAAAGACGCTTCCCAATACGGAGTGTATAAAATTTGGGATTACTCCGAGGACTGTCTGAAAGGTGCTTAATAGTCCTGACCCTATGGTCTTAAATAGGTGTACAATACCGCTCGTATCAGACATGTTAAAGATACGACCGACCATTTCTGCGAAATGAAAGGTGTAGTTCGTACATATAAGCGCCTGTATCTCAGTCGAGGTCCTTGCAACTTGAAGTTCAAAGGTTTCTCGAGCGGGGGTTAAGGGCATGAGTTGCTGTAAAAGCATGGCTTTCAGTCTGCTCAAAGTATCAAATTGTATAAAGGAAACATTCAACGAAGGCCATAACGGCGCCTCCCTGACTGTGTTCAGTGGCGGAAACAATACTTGCATACAGCAAGTAACCCTGGAGTTAACAGTGACCAGATAGGCTACGCCCGGAAGCATCCCACAGCAACCTTGATCGTTTAGCATCAAGTAACTCCCATTCGAGAGCAGCTGGAAAACCGGCGTGATCATGGCCGCTGGGGTCCCTGACATGTGACATGATAAGTTTGCTACCGAACCACTACATGCTCCGTGCAGAGAAATATCCTGACACATGAGAGAACCGCTTAAAGTGTTCTTGCAGTTTGTACCACTCAGATACACTTCTCGATCCCCATTCCGGCATCGATATCTATATGGTAACTCCCAAGTTTCCTTAATGTAACCCTTACCCATTTTTTATATCTGCCTGCCTGCCTGCCTTTGCTCAAGGCAATATTGAAACTGAAACGTAGTGACCGGCAGAGTGATTTGGCCATGAATTAGCCATTCAGTTGATGGTACTTTGGCTACAGTGAATGGTAACCTTTCCAGTTTCTCAATACGCAGCATTGTATATTTGGCTCCCCATTGTGCCATTTCTGTCTGTTTATCAGTTATATTGTATTCTGAGAACAGAGACATGGTGTTTATAAAACGCCAGGGCACATAGCCTGCACGCAAAGATTGCAGCGTCCAGCTTAACATCATAATAGAACGTAATTGGGATTGCCCGTGTTGTAACAAGGCCAGATCTTGTTCTAATATGTCGATTGCCGAAGATACTATGTTGCCTAAGGAGTAAATCCTGGAGGTCAAAGTTGTTAACCCATTATCCACTACAGCTAATGCCTTCTCTAAGTTAATACGGTCTATTTCCCGTATTCTTTCTGCGGCCTCCTGTTGGGATATTTTCCAGTTTTCATTATAATAGGCATAAATGCCAGCATATATGAAACGTTTCTGACGTGTTTTCCTTGGGCCTGACAAGAAATCCCTAAGGTCCACATCAGGTGTGAGTAAGGTCAAGTGATGTTTTACTTCTGTGAGTGTTGAGGTCTCTAGCCAATCAAGGCACAACTTCCCATTACTATAGGATGTCACCACTCCTGGGTGTTGTCTCTGTACATAGCGTGTATCTGGCCTACTGATACTAAACTCCTCGGCTATACCTAGGAATCTCTGTTGACATGTGTTTGTGTCAATGGGCCAAATCAGCCATTCTGTCCAATTGGGATCTGACCTGTTGTACTGGAGAATGTCATCTAATCCTACCCCATGTGTAGTTGAATTCTGCCCCCCACCCATCTGTGATGGTGCTGGAAACCCAGGTGTGCTCATTTCCTTGTTCTTGGCTAGTCCAAGACAGGATGTCTGTTGCACAGTTTCCTTTAGAAATATCATCTGCTGTGGAATGAGGCATGCTCTAAAAAGCGCTTCTGTTCCCTGGACCTGCCAGGCCCTAGAACCCCAGATCGATTTTAAATCTATAGTGTCCTTACATAGGTCGAAACCCTGTGTAGGCAACTGGGCCATAAAGGAAGTAGAGTAAATCTGTTTGGTGTTTGTCAACATAATTTTCTGTGCTGATGTTTTTGCCACTTTGTAATAAAATGACTTCGGGCAGATGTATTAAACCCTGAAAAGTATGTGAATTTCTGTGCAAAAGTTTGCGAACTACCTTTTGGAGGTGTTGGGCACTGGTGGTATTCAAATAAATTTCTAGGTGTTATGGATTTGTGCAAGAAATGATGACCATAATGTTGGTAACAGTACAATGTATCATAGTCTGAAGTACCTTCTAACATTTCATTGTTCGGAAATGCTGCAGTTTTTCTAAATCAGACATCATATTATTTACAGTTTCAGTGTCCCAATCATCAGAAAATGTACTGGAGGTAATGATATCACTTAAAGACATTTTAATTACATGTTTAAGCTTTAAAAGTTCAGTCGGACCGAATATATCGAAATCAATCTTGTCCCATACTATACCGTCCGGTATAGGAACTGCTGTGGTGTTCACTGAAGATAAGTCTCTTGGTTCACTATGTGAAGACTGGTGTGGCTTTAAAATCAAATTGACTCTTTGGACTGTAGAGCTCTGCTGGAGATATCGTCCATTAATAAGCATACTAAAAGTTATTGTTAAACCTAGCCAGAAAAGAAAAAATAGAATCCCAGTGATATACCATTATTCTATCCAAGGTGACACCAGGTAAGTCTTTCTAAAAAAGTGCAGAAGGTCAATGAGTTTCTGTTTGTGTGATTTTTTGGCTGGCGTAGTTTCCGGCTCGCTTGGATCCAGTGAAAACGTATCAAAGTTCATGAAATAGCCAGAAGCAGTTCAATCAATTGTTGGAATTGCATAGGGATTTGTTGAAATTGGATTTTGCTCTTGACGAGGCATGTTGACGTAGACGTCTGTAGTCGGTCTGATTGCAACTTGGTTGTTAATTTGATTTTCTTCTTGAAGTTGAACTTCTTGTTGAAGTGGAACGACTTCCATAGCATTGTTGCTTAGTCCTTCATTCCGTACAGGTGGCTCTTCAAACATGATGAGTCTTTCTGTTTGAACTTCTTGGATTGTAGCAAGCGGAGGGCGTCTGCTACTGTGGAGTCCACGAGGCCTACTGTTTAGTATAGGCCACATAGTGTGGTTTAATTAAGTCGATTGAGACAAATCTTTTCTCCTTTTTCCCGGCAAGAGGCGGCAGAAGTACAGTTCTTGTGCCTTGGATTGCTAGGACCGGTACAGCTGTTCTGTAGGATGGTCCGAATTCTTTCTTGTCTGCAATCCTCTCTCTGACCGGAAACCCCAACTTTTGGGATCCAGACAGGTCTTGCCGTTACTGCCTTGACTTCCTCAGTGGCGGTCTGTTTTAAGTGGACGTTGCTTTGTTGTGTCCTGGATTCATTTAGATCCTGTAAAACAGCCAAACGATCATGGATATCAAATGGTTATTCATCCGCCACTGTGCCTCCACAATCAAGATCAGGTACCCACAGTCTTGTCCCAAATAGGACCTCGTAAGGAGTGACACCCCCTAGAGAGCTTCTTGGCTGGTTGTTAATTGCTCTTTGGACCCCATAAAGGTGACTGACCCAACTACCGCCCTTGCCTAATACCCTAGCTGTTAAATATTGCTTTAAGTCACTGTTTTTCCTCTCCACACCCGAATTTCCCTCAGGATAGTACGGAGAGGAGTACCGCAATGCTACGCCCATTCCTTCCATGGCCTCTTTGTAAGCCCGAGAGCTAAACGCCGGGCCACGGTCAGAATGTAACGTGCGAACTGCGTATGTGCCGATAAAGACTCACAAATCTTTTATAACAGTTCGAGCGTCAGCCGAGCTCTGAGGCCAGACCCATAGGAATCTAGAGCAGGAATCCACTGCAACCATGATATATTTCTTGGCCCCATCAGATTGTAGGGGTCCGCAGTGATCCAAACACACACATGCGAGAGGTTTGTATGATTTTAGTAATGGTGTCTGCGCTTGGCGTGCTACGGTGGAGCCTTTCATCTGCTGGCAGATGTCGCACTTTAAGACATAGTCTTTGGTCTGCTTTGTTAACCCTGGCCCCCAGTAGCACTGTTTCAGTAAAGAAATAGTCGCTGTAACGCCTGTATGTGCAGAACCCAAACCCCCGTGTACTGCTAGAATTAACCCTTGGCTACGATCCATGTTTGGTATTACTCTATCCCCCACTCCAGGAATCTGAGCATATGGAATGTTTTGTGCATCTAACTTGTAGGAGTACTTGAGTGAAACATTTTTAGCTACTGCTGTGCTGCCTTTGCGTGAAGCATTGACAGCTACCAAAATCTCGCCGTCTATTCTCATTTTTGAACGAGTGATTGCAGCTACGGACGCTGTGCGTACAGCCCCCTTTGCGGCTTCATCAGCCAATGAATTCCCTTCAACGTGAACGCCATCACGCTGATGACTCAGTGTATGTATCACGTGAGCCCTTGGTAGTTCGTTTCTCAACTCCACTACCTGTTCCCATAGCATTTTATGGTTAATTGTGCCACTTTTTGCGTCTTTAAACCCGTTTTGTTCCCAATTATGTAAATATTCATTGTACGACTGTACACAGTAAAAGGAATCACACACAATTAGTGTGGGGAATTCGTGTTCCGTATTTACCAGTGCCAGTATTAGTGCTTTTAATTCTGCCAACTGAGCCGTGCAGTCTCCTAGAGATTGCGTTTTAGTGCAACTTGGATGGAACTTTCCATCGCGCATGCGACCTTTAACGATTGCACACGCTGCGCTGTAAGCTTGCTTACTCCCTATGGCCGGTTGAGCAGATCCGTCAGTGTAAATAATGTATTCATACTGATCTAGAGGCAAAATCTCATTTGGTAGAGGATATTCTTGTTCGTATTGCAGAAATGCTTGTGTTTTTAAACTTGGATCAAATCTGTATTCAACATCCGTTGCAGTGAGAGAAGTAGCCCATTGTATCCATCTGGGATGTAAGGCTTTCGCATTTGGAATGCTAGCCTTTGTAACAGCCTCTAAGGCTGGTACTGGGGTCACGACTATTATGCGCCTTCCCTGAGCCAGAGCTCTTTCTCTTGCTACAGCGGTCTGCACTGCTGTCAGGATTTTTTCTGTTGAAGTGAAACGCATCTCTGCGTTTGTGTACAGGTGTGATTTGTATGCGATTGGTACTGTTTCGCCTTCATTGAAAGTTAAATAAGTGTACCCGCATTGACCCGCTATTACTCGGATCACTAAGTTGCGTACGTTTACGCATGTCTGTAAATGTTTTGAAGCTATCATGTCTTCCTGTAGTGAACGTCGGATGTTTGTATGTTCCTGTGTCCATTGTCTGACTGAAAAATCAGGTTTTATTAAGTCGTAGAAAGGTTTTACGCTATACTAAATGTATGTTCGACCAAAATTTAGGAATCCCAGAATTGATTGTAAATTCTTTAATGATTTTGGAGGTTGGAGCAGCGCACACTTTTCTAGAAAAGTTAGCTGCTAGGCTTTTTCCTTCACTTGACAGCTCATACCCTAAGAACAGGACATTGAGATGGGCAATTTTAGATTTTTTTAAATTGAATTTATAGCCCTCATAGGCGAATCCCATAATAATGGTGCTCACCCTGGTCAAGTGCCTCGGTAAGTCATCATCCGTCAGATAAATATCATCCACATAGGACAATGCTTCTTCATCCAAATTTTGGAGTAACTCTGTTACCCTTGCTGAAAACAACCCCGGGCTATTCTTATACCCTTGGGGGAGTCGACAAAATTGCCGTTGAGACCCTAGCGCTGAGAATGCGGTCAAATACCTACTTTCAGGCGCTATATTTTGGCAGAAAAATCCATTTGAGATATCAAGTGTTGTTTTGTATTTTCTTTCGCACAATGTTATTCATTAATGCAGCACTGTGTGCATTTTGAGCTGCAAGTGTTTAAATGTCTGTAATCTAAAACTAAACGATATGTGTTGTCAGGTTTTGATACGGGGAACAAAGGATTGTTCATAGGTGAAGTGCAATTTTCTATTACACCCTGGTATTCTAGTTGATCTAGGATCTCCCTGACTTGTTTTTTAGCTTCCTGCTTTATAGGGTATTGCCTTTGAGCATTTGGGGAAACTTTTAACCGGATCACGTGGTGGGTTGAATCCTCATCCCAACCAGCATGATTTTTGTACAATGCTGGAGCTAGGGCAACCGCCCACTCCTGCGCATATGCATGTTTTAAATGTATGGGAATGAGGTCGGAAAATGCTGGAAAAATTACCTTTTCTCCCTTAGGGCACTCCATGACGAATGCTGGCGGCCAGTCTTGCTCTGCTAATAGAATGTCATATTCAGATGACAAATTTTTCCAAAATAGACCTTTAACTTTGCTGGGCTTGCCCCCCTCCATCCGGAGTGTTATCTCATGTAACGTATGTGGGACACTTACCCGAGTATCAGGTGTTTCCACCGTGATATACTCACTCAACTCCGCTGTCACCAGAAATTCCTTCAAGTTCTGGTGAGCTATTGTTACTTCTGCTGCGCTGTCTTTCATAATCAGAGCCCATTCCCCGTTCAGAAGCTGTGTCCTCAGAATTCTGGGAATGTCTGATCTTAAGACCTGCTACCTTCTTCTTTTTGAACTGAGGTTTTTGTTTTTGTTTATCTTCTTTTTTAGGTGCGTAGTCCGCAGCGCGTTGCGTGTCTCTGGACTTTGTACGCTCCTCTTGTCTGTGTTCTGACCGTCTTTCCCTCTCTGAGTTTTTTGATGAACCCTGAAAGGAACGAGAGGAACGTGTATCAGTATCCTGATACCTGTCAGGTTTTTTAATATTATCCCTATTCCAGAGGTTATACCTCCTTTCAGAGGGCTCCTGTTGAGGAGACCTACCTCTGGATTGAGATCTGCTGTCTTTAGACTTTTGTTGTTTTTTATTTTCCCATTTCTTTTTAGAAGCAGTAGGTGTCTGCTTTGTAGTGTCCTTTTCAGGACTGCCCACCAGTTGTGGTTTTAATGCTTTCCCACCTAGACTGTCTCTGCCTAGTTCTGCATATGCAGTTTCAATTATTTTGGGTAGTTCGTGTGGTTGATCTACTGGACTGAACTCCCTTAGGCGTTGGCGGATCGCCACTGAAGCTGCTTCCCCCTTAATGTTAGCTAGTATTATGGCTGATACCTGTTCGTAGTTACCTAGTAACTTCATCCCTAAGTTAAGGGCAGGCTCTGCTTCATACTCATTTTGTATCTGTCTCAATACATCAGGCACTACTGCTAATGACGGGATACCATGCGTTCTGGTATATATGGCAGCAAAGACTGTACCCCAAGAGGTGCAGTCCTCTATTTGTGGTGTGATCCCCATGGGCAAGCAGATTGTTAGTATTCTGTGTTTATCACAGGTGGTAGTATTCGGGAATACCGCCTCAAGCTGAGTTATTTTCTGAGCTATCAAGAATGGTATTTGTTCACGTTTTGTGGGCATTTTGCCCATTACCGCGTGTAATGTTTGAGGAGTAATTTTATTTCCTGTACCCTGAGCTGGAGTACTATTTGCTGCACCTGGTGCAGGTTGGATTGTTAAAGTCCTCATGACAAATTGTGTCAGGTTTCTGTAAATTTTAATTAAATCTGTGTGTTGTATGAGTAAGTCTGGCTTTGGCATTGTGCCAATGTCAGGATGCGGTGTGTAAGCCGCTAGTATTGGCCATGTGGCTCCGTCTCCTCCGAGCGGGCCTAATCTTACTCTTTCTCGTACGTGGGGTAGGGCGCCATTAAACCAGTAATAATGTTCCTGGTAAGTTAGTGGAATCTCTATGTCCTCAAATGGACAATATTCCTGTGGTGCATCTCCTTCTAAATAGTAGTGAAATGTCTTTGGTATTGCATTTGCTGCTGGGAATGTAACCCATGAATAGAATACCTCTGTTTTGTTTGATACGTGTGCCTCAATCACGAAAACTACAATGCCACCTTTAGCTTGTAAACCATTATCTAATAGTCTTATGGTGACTGTCCTTCTGAATTTTGGTGCAATCTCTATTGCATCCTCAGGATCTTCTTCCTCGTCTGACGGGGGCAGTGGCATTCGTATTGGATCTAGGACCATGGTAGTCATTGTGTATAGACACAGACTAATGTTTCAAAGAAACTATGATAAGGTTTTAGGCACAATTTTGGGAACACTATGTCCTTTCAAGCTTGAATAACCAACAGCCAATAAATAGTATTTTCGTACTACTCAGCTGCGGCAGATTTTGTGCCCACCCACTACAGACGTCTCTGGGGTTTTGTGAGTAGGTTCTCTGAGAAAAGCACGACTGAACTACTCAGATTCTACTGTTAAATAAGTACCCAACCAACGTTGGGCGCCATGTCATGTAGTTCCTATAGTACCCCTGCAGGACCTGCGCGTTTGGATAACAAACTGTGGGCTTGGTGTTAGACTGACTCTGTGCACCCCCACCGCGTATGTTAGCCGGATTTGCATTAGCTAGTTCACAGTGCCACTAGAATCTCCTCTTATCGGGGAGAGATTAGTTCCTGGCAACCTTAGATCATGACAACCCTGATCCCTCAGAATCGTGGAAACAATGTACTACTTTTCGCTCAGTCACTCATGCTTATTTGTTCGGTTTGTCTCAGAGAGTTACACAGAATAAACAGTCTGGGCGTTTCAATAAGTATTTATTGAACAGTTGTTATTCTAGTGTAAAATATATGTGCTGCAGCAACCAGCAGACAATAGCAGAGATATATTATCAGCAGTACGATGAAAGTGAAAGGATAGTACAGTTCAACCATATTGCAAAAATAATGGTTACATACATGAATATATGAAATGCATTATAAAAGTGCACGTACTCCTACGATGCCTAACTAGATGTACCTAAGTGTACCTAGCATGTGTGTAGATCTAAAAGCCTAAGAGCCAAGAATCCTTCTAGGATTTAGTTGAACCCCATTACCTAAACAGAGAAAGTGTGGGACCCCATCCTGGTCTCGAGTTGGACACCCCGCAAGGGCTGTGTTAGACCGCTGTCAGCTGGAGCGACTGCATGCGGGAGCCTCAGCATCTCTGGTCAGTGTGTCGGCATGGAAGTCTCGGTTCCCTCTATCTTACCGTGGCAAGATGTGGTGTATTTATACCCTAAAGTGTCTCGTCCCTCAGTATGGTTTGTATTGGTCTTTGTTAGACATGAGGAAGATGTCAGGGGTGAACTTTGTACATACATATTATGCGGGAGATGTAGCTGGTGAATGCTCATGCATAATTTATGAGTACATTGTAGGCCTGTGTTCGGGAAAAACCCTGCAGTGTTCTAACCACAGACTAGATAACGTTCAACCCTCTGAGTTCGTTGTGTACTGTAGGGAACTAATGTAGGTGAAAGATCATGCCTATATTAGGGCATAGGAGATCATGACTATAATAGGGCATAGACGATTATGACCATAATAGGGCATATACGATTATGACCATAATAGGGCATATACGATTATGACCATATACGGCATATATGAACGTGTCTATATTAGGGCCTCTATACGAAACATAACAGGATGGCTCACTCACGTAATGTGACATGCTTCATCATTTGCCACCTCTGCCCAACCTGGTAAGATAATACTACCAGGGTGGACTCAACCTCAGATTGGGGCTTACCTGAGGGAGTTCTTAGATATCTCTTATCTTGATAGTACTGTGCTCCAGTTGAATAATTAAAAATATCTTAGGGTAAACCACAAAAGTATCCTTTATTCTGGTGGTATCTCTAAGATATTTTTAATTATTCAACTAGAGCACAGTACTATCTTACCAGGGTGGGACGAGGTGGCAAATGATGAAGCATGTCACATTACGTGAGTGAGCCATCCTCATCCAAATCTTGGAATTGCCCTAGAATCTAGGAGTAGGAAATAGGTAACGGAAACATGGAGGGCAACACACCTCCTCCTTTAGGTCTCTCTGAAAGAGCGCAGTAAGTTTAGCATTGGGGTGTCACGCCATTTTTGTGTTCGCGATTACTGAATTAGGACAGGCGTGAACCCACTAATGTCCTATATCTCTCCCCTTGTGTGATAATATAATATTGAAACGTGCACACCTTTGGAATTTTTCCATAAGTAAGAATCAATCTGTGAGGGTTTAGAAACAATAAACTGCCAAAACTCAGTTTAGTGGCATTGCAAACGCCCATGAAATATGCTGTGGCATGCACATTTTCTTGCTGAGGTCATCATGTAGCCCTGAGTGGTGGTACGAATTGTCCGCGAACTAGCAGGTTATGTTTTTGACACTTCTGTACATTAGGCATGTTTCCAGGGGTGTAACCCAGGCCACTTCGGCGCCAGGGTGACCCCACCATCCGGGAGCCTCCACTCAGCCTAAGCCCAATTAATTTCTGTGAGATATGAGAGTCTGAGGGGCCCCTCACCACATTCTGTAGTGGGGCCCACTGTTTTACATTATGCGCTTCCTGTTTCATGAACTACTGCTGAAGGAGATAGATTGCCAGTTTTCTTACGCAAAGCATTACTGTGAGTGCTGACCCCAATGGTGAAACACATGACAATTCATTGGATTCCTAAATGGTCAAACAAATTTTCCACAGTGAAGAATACATTTTGTGGGCTGCCTCGTATTCATTAGGTTGTGGGTTCAATGCCATGCATGCATATTGGCTAAGGATATGCTTGTGTGCAGATATTCAGAAATAAAACAAAATATCTACATATCCATGAATGTGCACTGAGTTTATACTGTATACCTCATTATAGTCCATTGAAATCATTGCAGTTCCAACTTTCCGGGTCAACACACTTCTATTATATTATAAGTGGCAACCTCATGCCCGGGATTATGGCTTTTTTGCCAAATAAAAAAAAAGATTGATTAGTGAATGATCGCTTGTGCTTTAATTTAAAAGTAATTTAAAAGTATAAGTTATTTATGAATTCTGTCCTGTGATTCATTTCTGGTGATTGACATCAGCACTCATTTTACGGAACAGCACTTATTTTTCATCAACAGACTTTGGGGCACATTTACAGTGAAGTGACGGAGTGAGGCGTTAGCCTTCCTGGCTTACCGCCGCACTCCGCCACTTCAGAAACGCAGGGCTGCATCATATTTACAAAAATATGGTGTAACCCTGCATTTCCCCCTGCGCTGGTGCTAAACATAGCAGCCTATTCTCACAAAAAACAAGAGCAACCCAAATGTCCTTGCAAACTGGGTATTGCTAAGTAAGCAGAAACAATGTTCACAAGGAACTCATTTAATCTAACTGATAGATTTTTATGCAAGGGGTTTAGATTTCTTGCGTGATTTAAGCAGAAACAGCATATAATAAAAGGTCAAACCATATAACACTTCGGTAGTATCACTTTGAAGACAACCCACAGAAAACACCATTTTTGCTATACCCACTTCAGCCAAAGTGAGAGTTATTTATTTAGCATCAACAGTATTATAGGAGTAAAAAGCCATATAAATAAATTCTGATGTGTATTTACACTATATACATTTTCATATTTGGATGTTACTTTGTGACCCCAGTGAAGTGACCATAACCAAACAGTGCAATATTTGTAGTGCTGATAAAGTAGCAAACGATTGGTTATTGGAATTTAAGGGGAGCCCTTTGGATATCTGATACAATCATTTGATCCTAGAAAACTTTTCTAGTTTGCTGGGGCTCTCCCTTTGTAGTTGTCGATGACGTTTCGACCCTCTCGTGGTACTGGGTCTCTTCAGGACGGGGATCCTGGGGACCAAGGGAACTGTAAAAGTGCCGGAATAGGAATCATCATCCTAATGGTAGTTCTAGGAGGATTCCTGGTTGTAGCCAATGGCAATTTAATTCCCTTTGGTTGAAAAGCCTCTATATGTAATCGGGCAATGTTCGATAAGCCTCTGTATGTAATCGGGCAATGTTCGATAACAAAAGTAACTCAAGGTGACTATGAATCCAGAATCACAGCATGATGGTGGCGTGAAAATATTCCATTAGTGTCTGGATTAACTTAATTAATCACTCTTGATGCGGTCATCACGGGTCGGAGTCTCCGGACGGCGGTCCGTGCTCGGCTGGATATTATACAAATATCGGAGTACAGCAAAAATAGTGTTTTCTGTGGGTTGTCTTCAAAGTGATACTACCGAAGTGTTATATGGTTTGACCTTTTATTATATGCTGTTTCTGGTTAAATCATGCAAGAAATCTAAACCCCTTGCATAAAAATCTATCAGTTAGATTAAATGAGTTCCTTGTGAACATTGTTTCTGCTTACTTAGCAGCCTAGCACCAACGCAGGCACCCTTGCACCATAGTGCAAGGGTGTCTGTTGAGGGGAAGATTGTTTATGTGCAGGAAGGTCTCCCTTCCTGCACATAAACAATCTTTAAATTACGTTTTGTAACTTTTATGTGTGCTGCTTAATGCAGCACACATAGAAGTTTCAAAATGTAATTTCTGTTTTTTGACTGTTTATGTGCAGGAAGGGACACCTACTTGCACATAAACAATCAATGTCAATTTGCTGTTTCTATGTGTGCTGCACAACGCAGTACACATGGAAACAGCAAAAACGAGGAGAAATAAAGCATTTCTCCTCGTTTCGCCTGTTTAAGACCAGGTATTCCCTGGTCTTAATTTTGGCGCTGCCTCCTATTTACGCCACCCTTGTAAATAGGGGGCAGCATCAAAATCAATGGGTATTGCGGTGGAATTCCCACCGCAACAACCATTGCCCTCCCCTTTCACGCTAATTACAGCGTGAAAGGGTGGCTTATTTACAAGGCAGCATTAAGACACGTTAAGTGGCTTAAAGCTGCCTTGTAAATAAGGCGAAGCCCCTATCGACATCACAACGTCACTGAAAGTGATGGTGTGGTGGCGATAGGGGCTTGTTAATATGCCCCATTGACCCAGAGACAGGAGGAGGAAGAGAAAAGTAGGAAGACAGTGACAAATGGTGAAAGCAGGGATGACAACGAACCTGCAAGAATGAGATAAAGAGACAGGAAGTGTAGCATGGTGGAAGAAAGTGAAAGGGTGTGGAATTAAAACTAGGCAGGCCTGGTATGCAGCAACTCTGTCATTCAGTGGTGGCACCAGCAGAGAACTCCTAAGGAAAACATTAACCCCCCTCCCTCGACTTATTTTTTTATTTTTATAAATTAAGCATTGATTGAATTCGAATGTACATAGCACGGATGAAGGACAGAAAGCTAATAATGTATCAATAAACATCATAGTTGAATGCTTGTTTCTCAATAATAATGCTATATTTGAAAGAACTGTTAGTCTTGCATGGAATTGGGGGTGCACGTTGTGCTCACATTTGTATTTTATTGCAACAGTTATATAGCACTTCCTACCACTATGTGGGATGTTGAAATGCTTATCTTCATGGGTAGCAATATACACCCTGTAGGGTGTGTGGGGAAGTGTTTCCAAGTTGTGCGTGAGGACCACTGAGGTGTGGTTATCATATTATGATGCGCAGTGTGTGATGGATGACGAAGTGTGAGAGAAAGGTGTGCAGTTTATGGTTTTCAGTAAGGTGGCAGCTTTGACCAGCTCTGCAAGTCCAGTTTTGGTATTTCTTATGTTCATAGTACACTTAGCTGGTTACTGTACTGAGCTGTAAATTCTGAGATATTTTGTTTAAAGTGTATGGTGCTGAACAGACAAAGGTTAAAGGGAGAAGTGGTGGTAAGATCTGCTGGGCTGGACTTTGTTAATATCATCCCAAATCTCATTGCCATTGTGAGATACCAAGTGGTCATGTCCCAGTTGTCATATTTATGACTTTTAAGGTCTAGTTCAGAGCTTGCTAAGAGCCTGCTTTATGCAGTTCTAACCACTTCATTAAATTCTATGTCAGGACTGGAGGCGAGGATTATGCCTTCTATTCTTCACTTTATTACACAGCAGCCATTATAACAACAGACTACATTTCCCATGAACCCTGGGAAAAAAGTAGTCAAACAAACAACCAATGAAAAGTGTCCATAGTCCACCAATAGGGGTCCTCCAACACCCAGATAGTCTGCCCTCACTGGCCCCTCCTCCTCTTTCTTCGCTGCTCAGCAGCCGAGCTAAGTGTTTTTCCCTCATGCTATTTATTTGTTCTGTCAGCTTGATTTTTTCCCACTGCTGCCGCTAGCTAAAGGTCTAATTGCTTAACGCGCTGTACAGGTTGATTATGTAGCGCTTATTGTCTTGCCGCTGTGTGCTATTTTTGCAATGTTTATGTCCTCATTCCCGTGAGGGCGTTTGTCTACTGTGACGCCAGGGCTGAGGCCCGTTTTCTGTCAGCGTTCTTTCATCGGTTGAGGCGGCGCGGTAATCTCCGCGCCCGCCCTCCGTCTCCGAGCAGACTTTTCTTTGTTTTTCTTTTGTGCGTGTGCCCGCACGTCACTGGGGCCGTGGGAGCTTGCCTCCTACGCAGCCCGTCTGGTTGCCCTAAAATCCTCCGCCCGTCAGGGGGCGCGGTGGTGTTCGTTCTACGGCGCGCGCATTTTAAACCCTAAAGGGTCTGTGCGACGCGCCGTAGCAGGGTTTTACTGGCCTGAGGCGTTACGCGAGCGCGCTGCCTTTATTGTTTCATTTCCTGAGGCAGCAGCTCGTATTGCGCTCACACTCCACTCGGCACGTCAGTTAGTGGAGTCTGTATTAACTCATTACGCCCTGCTGGGTCCGTATTGCGTGTGTTACACGATAAGGCACCTGCCCAGGCCAGTCTCTTGCTAGAACTTCTGTATTATCATTGTTTCCTACCAGACTTGGGTGCCTGGGGCTTCCACACCCCGTTTTACATTGGGATTGCAAACTTCTCGCCCATCTATCGGCTGAGACCCAGCCCTATCTATATACTGGTGTGTTCCAGTTGTGTCTGAGATCCAGACCCCTTTCGCTACTTACCTCCTCTACTCTATTGCTCATCATGGAGTATGAATATGATGATGAGGATGCCTACGGAGGGGAGAACGCCCTGACCGACCTCCAGTGGGAGGAGGAGTTTTATCAAAAGGTGGACACCTCAATCTACCGCGCGGTGGGGGAAGCCATGGTCCCCTTAGAGGACCGCCTTACGCAGCGCATTGATCACGCATTGGCGCGCCTATCTAATCTTCCGGTGGTTCCCCCACCTCCTACTACTCCCCCCGTGGCCTTAGCGGTTTCACCCCCGCCGGCCAAACGTCTATGTGAAACGGGGTTGGATACGTCTGCCTTTGACCGCCTTAAGCAGGCCTTCCTTGCCACTCAGCCACTTCCACAAGGTCAACTCCCTCCTGCGCCCCAACCCTTGGGGAATAACGACTCCGAACCGGGCCCTTCCGCCCCTGCCAACATAGCTCTCCCTGAGACATCGGATATGTTCGACCCTGACGATATTGTGCACCCACGTTCATCGGACTGGGCGCCAGCGGACAAGGTGGCGGAGTATGTGGCAATGCGCATCCGGAAGCCCTTGGATAAGGATGCCCGTAGTTGTTTGCGGGCGAAATGCCCACGTCCCTCTTTGGAGGGCAAGGTCGCACTCACTCCGGAGATAGACGCCCGCATGGCGACCTTTTTGCAGAAATGTATGCGCGACCCCAAGAAAGGCAGTGATAGGTCCTGGCGAGCCTGCCAGGACAAACTCCTTGACGTCCTGGGCCCTCTAACAAAGATTCTCGACATGGCTGAGGAGGCAAAATCATCTGGTTCTCTCATCTCCCCGGAGTCCTTGTCTGGTTGGGCTCAGAGAGCCATTGTATTCCTGGGCAACGCGAACTGCGCACTATCCACAGAGCGCAGATGCTCCCTCCTGATCAAAGTGGACCCCAAACTTGGGGATCTGGTGGATACCGAGGCTGGTGCGGTGGCCCAAGGGGGTTTGTTCGGCGACCCTTTTGTTCGGGAACTCGGGAAGTTTGTGAACACATTCACCTCCCTGGATAAGGCCCAGTCAACCATCAAAAAGGTCTTTCCTCGGGTTTTCCGGGGGGCCGGTCGAGGCAGGGACCGCTTGTCCGGCCGAGGTTCCAACCAGCCACGAGGCCAAGGCTCCGCTAGGGGACACTACCAAGACCAAAGTCGTTTTGGCAACTTCTACCCAACGAGAGGCAGGAGAGGAAAAGGGCGAGGCTTCCGAGGAGCTGCTTCTGCTTCCAACGGTGAGTTTACTACCTTCTTCCCATCTAAAAATATGGGGGCGACTGGGGAATTTTTGCAGGCCTGGACTTCTGTCACGGGGGACCCGTGGGTCCTGCAAACCATTCAGGGTTACCGCATACAGTATCAGGGGACTCCTTTCCAGCGCTCCAAACCGCGCCCCCTCCAGTTCTCCCTCCTCAATTCCTCTCTCGTCGACGAGGAGGTTTCTTCCCTCCCGTCCAAAGGGGCAATTGTTCCATCAGTGCTTCACCCGCGGGGCTTCTTAAGCAATATTTTCTTGGTGGACAAGACGGATGGAGGCAAACGCCCAGTAATAAATTTGAGCGACTTCAACGAGTGGCTGGTGTACCGCCACTTCAAGATGGAGGGCATCCATTTTCTTCGGGACAAGCTACGCCCAAACGATTGGATGGTCCGTCTCGATCTGAAGGACGCCTATTTGGTGGTCCCGATCTTCCCTCCCCATCGCCGCTTCCTGCAGTTCCTTTGGCGCGGCCAGATCTACGAATTTGCCTCCCTCCCTTTCGGTCTCTCTTCAGCCCCTTGGTGTTTTACCAAGGTCCTCCACCCGGTAGTGGAATGGTTGAGAGCTCGGGGTATTCGGATGATTGTCTACCTCGATGACATCCTGATCATGGACGCCTGCCCGCGTCGCCTTCTCCATCATCTTCAGATGGCGGTAAATCTCCTCCTGGGCCAGGGGTTTGTCATCAACGAGGCAAAGTCGATGCTTTCGCCTTCTAGGTCTCTGACGTTTCTGGGTTTCGTGATCGACTCAAGATCTTCTTCTCTCAGCCTTACCTCGCGCAAGGTTTCAAAGATTCGTCACGAGCTGCGACATACCCTTGCGAAAGCCCAAGTGTCCCT
Organism: Calotriton arnoldi; assembly: GCA_963921515.1. NCBI lineage: Eukaryota > Metazoa > Chordata > Amphibia > Caudata > Salamandridae > Calotriton > Calotriton arnoldi. Next base: position 933,394 of record CAWUFW010003593.1, read on the forward strand.
TCGGGACCTAGCCCGGATAGTGGGTCTGCTCTCAGCCTCCATACAGGCGATTTTCCCGGGACCCCTGCATTACCGCGCATTGCAGCGCCTCAAGGCATCTTACCTCCGCAAGGGGCTTCCTTACTCCCACAAAGTAGCCCTCTCAGAGAAGGCCAGGGGCGAAATAAGTTGGTGGTTACAACATATGGAGGCTTGGAACGGGCGTGCCATTTTCGGATCCGCTCCAGATTTAGTTATCGAATCAGACGCCAGCAATCTAGGCTGGGGTGCCAGATGCGGCGAGTTTTCTACTGGAGGGTTGTGGTCTCAAGAAGAACGCAGGTTGCACATCAACTGCTTGGAGCTCCTGGCGGGTTCCTTCGCGGTTCGTTGTTGGACCAGGGATCGGATTCAATCTTCTGTCCTGCTCAAGATGGACAACATTTCGGTGGTCCGCTACGTCAATCATCTGGGAGGCACCAGATCCAAAGCCCTCTCCGACTTGGCCACCAGTTTTTGGCAGTATTGTCTGGAACACCAGGTCTCGGTGATTGCGGAGTATCTCCCAGGCTGGGAGAATCTTGTGGCGGACTTCCAGTCCCGGAATTTCAGGGATTCCAGCCTTTGGAAGCTGGACCCCGGAGTGTTCCGCCAATTGAACGACCTTTGGGGTCCCCTGTCGATCGACCTCTTTGCCTCGAGGCTCAACGATCAGCTGCCTCACTTCTTCAGTTGGCGTCCGGACCCCCTGGCAGTGTCCACGGATGCCTTCCTCCAGAACTGGAGCCTGGAATCGGGTTATGCGTTTCCCCCCTTTGCGATGCTGGCCAGAGTTACGGCTCAGGTCCGGCGGCAGCACGCAGAGTTGGTAGTCCTCTCTCCTCTGTGGCGGTCTCAGGTTTGGTTTCCAGTTCTTCTGGAACTTTCCTGGGATTCTCCAATCCTACTCCCCCTGTTTCCTCAACTTCTTCTCAATCCCGACGGGGTCCCTCATCCTCTAGTTCTACAGAACTCGTTACGTCTCGTCGCGTGGAGGATTACCGGAGACAATGGGAAGTCCCGGGCCTTTCGCAAACGGCTGAAAGCCTCATGGCTAAAGCATGGGCAGACAGCACCGTCAAGCGATATAAATCCGCTTGGGGTAGATGGTCCCGTTGGTGTCTGCGAAGGGGTTGCAATCCCGTGGACACGGATGTAGTTCACATCCTAAATTTTCTGGCCCATCTAGCTTCCGAGGGTCTAGCTTACCATTCTATCAACACCTTTCGTTCGGCGATTTCAGCGGGTCATGTGCCCGTGGGAAGCGCTCCCGTTGGTGAGCATCCTCTGGTCTGCAGGCTCCTTCGGGGTGTGCGATTATCGTTGCCTCCAGAACCCCGATATTCAGCCTTATGGGACGTCAACCAGGTCCTCAATTTATTCCTATCCTGGCAGCCCAATAGATTTCTTTCCAGGAAGGAACTGTCAGCTAAGCTGGCTATGCTGCTTTGTTTGATTTCCTGCAGACGTGTCTCTGACGTTCGGGCTTTGGATATTTCCTCTAGAGGTGACCTTCACGCTTTCCAGGAGAACAAAGTGTCACACCAGAGTGATTTCTTACCCGGAATTCCCGGACTGCCCCAAGCTGTGTGTTGTTCGTTGCTTGAAAGCTTACGAAGAGATGACGGAGGAGTTCCGTCTCCCGGGGGAGCTTCAGCTTCTCATTTCTCTCCGCAAACCTTTTAAGGCGGTTTCCTCCCCCACCATCGCCCGTTGGGTCAGGTGGGTTATGCAGGAGGCTGGGATCAGCCTGCGAGAGTTCGGTGCCCGCTCTGTCCGAGGGGCTATGGCTGCCAAGGCTTTTGGCTTGGGCCCCCGTTTGGAGGATATCCTCAACGCGGCGGATTGGTCTTCGGACTCAACCTTTAAGAGGTTCTACTTCAAGCCGGTGTTGGATATGGCTCACTTCGTGGTGAGCAGGCTTTGAACTAGCATAATCCTCGCCTCCAGTCCTGACATAGAATGAAAAATTTCCTAGCTAACGTAACGGAAAGTTTCAATTCTATTAAGGATTCGGAGGCGAGGATTATCCCACCCTAGGGTTCATTTCTGGTTTCCCGCCCCGTATTTCAGTAAGTAACGCTTTTGGGGTTTTAATTGGTGGGCTTGAAGTTCTTATGATGTTGCAGAGGACATCTCCTCCTGCTTGTTCGCCATGCATTCTATTGCTTGTTCCTTAAGTTCTCTACCAAGTTCTGTTTGATTATCTGCCATGTCATGTTGAGTTCTGCTGACATCAGCTTCTCTTCATCGATTAATGGCTCCCTTTTGCCTCCGTAGGGTCTGACTCCAATAAACAGGACGCCTGAGGAGTGTTGGCCAGCTGACTTTGCGCGCAGAAAGAGGAGGAAGGGCCAGTGAGGGCAGACTATCTGGGTGTTGGAGGACCCCTATTGGTGGACTATGGACACTTTTCATTGGTTGTTTGTTTGACTACTTTTTTTCCCAGGGTTCATAGGAAATGTAGTCTGTTGTTATAATGGCTGCTGTGTAATAAAGTGAAGAATAGAAGGCATAATCCTCGCCTCGGAGTCCTTAATAGAATTGAAACTTTCCGTTACGTTAGCTAGGAAATTTTTCATTAGCCTGTACGATTAGACAAGTATTTATGCACATTTGTACAAACTCTTCCATAGCAAAATTATCAAGACCTTACAAATTAAAAAAAGGACACCAACAGTCAAACACATTTTTTTTATTATGAGGCACAGTGAACTGTCCTCCCCCAAAAAAAGATCAAAGACATGTAACTAATATGCCCTTTAAACAGTCGGAGCAATTGACTCATGAAAAAAAAAATGAAATATTAGGAACAGAACGATTTGCATGCTTTTGAGGGGATATATGAAGCACACTTAAGTGCCATTGAAATACATGTGATACACATTAAACAAATGTCCTTGCATTGGTTATGGTATTGAACATTACCAATTAATGTTTTTATAAGCTGTTTGATAGGGTGAATGGCAGTGCTTAATTTGAGCCGGGGCTTTCCGGTGCTAAGCACCGGCACTTAATTGGTTTCCGGTGCTCGGCACCTAATTGTCAACACCATACATAGAACAGTGTACCACATGGTGGCGCTGCTCATCTAATTTAGAGATAAGCAGAACAACGGTTGTTTAGGAATACAATATACATTAAAATTGCAAATACCTGCCTCCCCAGCCATTTCTTTAGCTTTAGGGACCTGGAATGATCTGACCTGTCGCATTTACATGCGAGAGAGATGACTAATAGTTGTTTTGGCAGGGATGACAAGGGCGATGGGTGGTGCAAGTTGCAGTGGCCTCCCGGTCAGAGCCCTGGCACTTAATATTTTACAAATTAAGCATTGATGAATGGCATCATCCAACGTCACTTAATTCAGCTTTTCCAAATAAAATGTATAGCAATAACTAATAATGGCAACAATTATACTAATACACCTCCTCCCCTCACTACTATTCTACTACTACTGCTAATAATATTAAATCAAATAATTTTTTCTTTATTTGGGTGATGGAAACATCCATAAAAGCACATCAATAAAACACATATTTAGGAATTAAAACTTCTTCCTGATATACAGTAAAATGTGGGCATTGAAAACAATTAAACCCTGTTTAAATTCATATCGTATAAAACTGGAATAAGAAACTGATAGAACCATTCAAAATTTAGACTCTGTATTCCCCATGATATCAGCCAAAGTGCATGCTACTACTAGAGCAAACAGCTTGCTTCCAAAAAGACCCAGCTCGATGACAGCAATCCATATCCAGCAGCTGTTGGAGATAATTACATGCTTCTCTACACTGCAGAATGTTAAGCTTTTTTAACAGCGGACATAAAAACTCCTTGGCATAAAGTGCGTAGAATTTACAAAATAGAAAAAAAGTGCAGCAGGGACTTAGGGGAAATATCGTCACACGGGCAAGTACGAACTGTAACAACTTTAGACTATCCTAACGTTAAGGAAAGTAAATAGATGATTGTACTTGCCCGAAAACAAAACAATAAAGATCTTTTCCGAACGTCCCTGTGTACTAAATAAATATTGCTCCAGACTGCTACTATACTTTAATTTCATTTAAATCAGACCAGAAAATTTCTCACCTTTAACTGGTTCCAAATTCGCATGGTCTAAACACTTGGGGGCATATTTACGAGATTATGGTGCAGCACAGCAAGTCATCGCGCAGCGCCATGCTGTGCCATAGGAAAAGAGCAGGAATGTGCAGTATTCATCCAATATGGAACATTCCTGTCCTTTCCTCATGTGCTAGCCCCATTTTGGCAGCCTTGCATCAAGCAGGCACCTTTGCACCATGGTGCAAGGGTGCCTGTGTTGTGGTCAGGATTGTTTTTGTGAAGGAAGGGGCACCTTCATGCACAAAAGCAATCCTGAGAGTTTTTTTCCTCTTTCTATGTGTGCTGCACAATGCAGCACACATGGACCCATTAAAAAAAACGAGGAGAAATAGTGATATTTCTTCTCACTGCACCTCCCCTTGGGAGGCGTAAGGTTTTGGTGCATTCTTAGATTCATAAGTTCTTGTGTATCTGGAGATGCATCAAAATACATGGGAGTTGCTTGGGAACACCCACCACAACGCTCATGAAGCACCTACCCAGGGGAGAGTTGTGCAACGCAGGGACTTGTGCTGCTTTGCACTACTCCAGGTTTATGAGGCCCTTCAAAGCCACGCAAAGTGGCTTTGTGTGGCTTCATAAATCTGACTTAAAGTTCTCAGTTCTTGTAAATATGCCCCTCAGCTTTTAGATGCTTTTTATTTGTCTATTTACTAGTCATAGGGTCTTCAAAGAAGGTTGACACTCCCAACTCATATACAGATTTTCTAAGCTACACAAGCCTTGGGATACTGAGACCCTTATCACAGGAGAGACAATTATTGGCAAGCCTGTTGAGACTAGCTTCCTGATACTGCCATATGGAAATTCATAACATGATGGGACATAATTTATGACAGATCTCAATGTAATTGAGTTCTCATTCTTCATGGAAGACATAATATAAAGTAGTGGGGGAAGTGGACGGAAGCCCTCTACTATGGGTCCGGTATGCACTGTGTTTTATAAACTTCCAAATAACAGGATTAGGGATCCATCCCTGGGGGAAGGGGGCGAGGTACATTAAAAAGGACCCCCACCTCTAGGGCGAGCTTCATCCAGCGACGTGTAAGATTGGGAGCCCATGAATCTGACGAATTAAATATGATCCCCAAATAGGAATAACTGTCAGTCTATCGTAAGTAATTGTTACCCACTGCAAGGGTGGAAACATTAAGACGTTTAGGGCCATAGGCCATGATGTATGATATAGAGTAGTTGGTGAGTAACTCTAAATTTGCCATAAACTGTGCAAATGAGGTTCCTAAAGGGCACAGGACTTTGGGAGTGCGGGCCACCAAAACCATATTAGTAATTATAATTAAAATAGAGTATTCTGAGGCCCATTCATGGATCTTATTATAAATTAAACTGCCAAGAATTTTATGTCTTTCCTTAACCTTTTCCATAAATTGAAACAAATTAAATAATTTTATGTTTGGTGAATTCACTAAATCAGTACTGTTGAAATTGATCACAGACACAAAGACTATGATGTTGACAATCACTAGTTGCCTTTTCTACAGACTGGCCTTTGAGTTTCATAGACAGGTTAATCCATAGCGATAAACCGTCCGAAGCACGCCCATGATTGGCTGGTGTGCCTGGTATGGTAAAGCACTCATAGCAAGCAAAAAAGATAGGTGTAGAGGCCAAATTATCTTGAAGAAATAAGATATCAAAACTACTACTAAAGAATTTCCAATCAGGCTGGGACAGTTTAGAGCAAATTCTTGCTATATTCCAGCTAAGTACTCTAAAACTGGATGGTGAGCGGGGACACATTGTTACAAGTTTCATTAACAGGAAAAAGGGAGCAGATTACAACAAGGCTTCCACTGGAGCTGTACGAGCAAGTCGTCAATCGTTGCTAGGTCTAATACAATTTTGTATCTATTCCTGAGTTCAATAGCTGCCCGTGATGTGTTCATCAAATGTAGCTTGTAAAAGAAACCAAGGGGAAGGACTTCAATCTTGCTGTGACAAGGCTCAGAATTCAAGTTTCTCACGTAGATTGGATATTTGAAGTTCATAACTATACAGTCCCCTGCATCATTTTTCCTTGAAGATCGCAGCCATCTGACCCTTCTGACCAATAGGATCTTTTCAAAATAGGCCATGCTAAATGCTCTGTTCTTACAGAGCCAATGTATGGCTTTGCAGTGAAGATGGCTCTCCAATTCAGGGGCCGATTCCGATCTCGGCCGGTAGGGCTCCGAATCGGATTTGGCTTAACCGGATCCGATTCGGAGCCCTATTTCCCGACCGATTCGTACGCGCGTCCGGGCGAGCGAGTACGATGCGAATTCGCCGACCGACTCGTCCGGGCGTCCCGACCGCTCCGACCGCTCCGACCGACTCGTTCCCGGGTCGAACCACACCGACCGACTCGCTTGGACTCGACTCGCACCGCGCAATGGAGACGTTCCCTGGCCGGGTGAGTACGATGCGCGCCGCGAGCAGTCCGACCGAGCCGCGCACTCCGGCTCCAAAGAGCAGTCGGAGACGTACTTTGGGGGTCCGTGTCGGACCCCCCTGTACGCATAGCCGCGCGAGTCGCTTCGCTGTGTACATGCTGTAGGGGGCGCCCTTGACCGCCTCGCACCCATTGAGTCAATGGGAGACCGCGTACGCGTTGTACGACCGGCTCCCATTGACTTCAATGGGAGTCCGACCGACTCGAGTCCGATGGCATATGTGCGCATCGTACTCGTTCGGTCGGGCTGCCAGAGTCCGATTCGGTCGGAAATCTCTCCGAGTCCGGCTCGGTCGGAGAGATTTCCGGCCCGAATCAGAATCGGCCCCTCAGTCTGCATCATGCTCAGTGGTGGGAATCCCTGGCAGCACCAATAGATAGCTGCTGGAAGATGGTGGGATTTTATTGACAGTAGTATTAGGAGATTTGTCACTACTCTGAGTACCAAAAGATGAGGGATTCACACACACACATAATTTATACCAGCTTCACTATACTGAGATGGAATGAGGTGGCTTGCGATTCTCAGCAATATGAACAGATGGAATTTCATTGCGGGGAGCCGATACAGGGTCAATCAGACAAAATATGACTAATGGCATGATTCTTGTTGGGGGGGGCATAATTAATCCCTTGGTTGCTTGAATGTTGGTACACATGCTCAGTGCATAGACATGTTCTTTGGTTATGGTCAGCGCTATTTTAATTTCGTCAAGCCCTGACTAAATTGGTCCCAGTTTCTCACAAAGAGGTTGTAGTTGTTCCTAAAGAACTGAGGAAAATCTAATACAACAGAGTATGGAGTAAGGCCTCATATCTGTTTATCTGTTTTTGTATCAATTTTGTGTTAAAATGAGGATATATATATATATATATATATATATATATATATATATATATATATATATATATATATATATCAGAAAAACACCTCCATTTTACCTAGGCCCCCGGTCCTGCAGGGCGAGCTCTGGAGCCAGAAATATATATATTACCTACTGGCGGTCGCCAGTAGGTAGTTATAGTTAGGACCTTGTTTCTATTCAAAAAGCGTTTTTTCTTTTGCCAATATCTTTTGTGCCGTTTGACGAATCTTCGCGAAATTTTCTAAACTAATGGTTCACTCAGGTCAGCTCCTGTCCTGAAAGTTCCAGGGTGATTCGTCAAGCGGGGGCCAAGAAAAAAGGGGGGTTCCATAACGCGTTTTCCCCATGTTAATTTCCATAGGAATTTTGGAACAGGCTACAGCCCGAAACTGCGGAACAGAATTACACCAAATTTGGCAAAAAGGTAGCTCTTGGTTCAGAAAGCGACCTTTTTTTAAAATGGTGTAAATCCGTTCAGTAGTTCCTGAGAAATTCAAAAAATAAAAATATCGATATCTGAGCACCGAGGAGGGTTCGCGAACCCTCCCGAGCACGAGCTTCATTCTTATTGGCTGCCAACACTCTAAACCAGAGTGTGTTGGCAGCCATCTTGTGACTCGGTAGAACCGAGTCACATGAAAAAGGTTGAAAAATGTTGTAAATGTAGGAAAGGGGTCAGGGTAGAAATACCCTGACCCCCTAGGGCTGGTCAGGGGGTCCTACAGGGACCCCCAGGGCCAAAAAATGCATTTTGTTTTGTTTTTTCGGCGGAAGTCGCGCTGGGTGCGCGAATCCCGCCGAGAAAAAAAAAAAATGAAGCGTGGTCTCCCGCGCTTCGTTTTCCTTAAGCCCCCGGGTGGGCCAGGTCCCGGGGGCAATGTGTTACTATATAGTGGGGGCCCGCGGGGGCCCCCGCAGCCCCAGGGACCGCCACCTCCCCAGGGCTTTATCGAAAATGTGCGGGGGCACGCAGCCCCCCCGCAGCCCTCGCAGACCCCCCAACCGGGCTTTATTAAAATAGGGTGGGGGGCCTCGCGGGCCACTCCAAGCCCTGGGGACCGCCACCTCCCCGGGGCTTAAATTAATTAATTTAAGTGTGGGGGGGCTCCTGCCCCTCCTCACACTGCCACGGGGACCACCACCTCCCCGGGGCAATTTTAAATAAAGGGCGGGGGTCCGTTGCGGTCCCCCGGGCCTGAGGACCAACACCTCCCCGGGGCTTTAAAAATGCTGGGGACCGCCACCCCCCAGGGCCGGCTCCTGCAATGTCCCGGGGTGCCCACCCACGGGACATTGCCGTTTGCTTTGGTAGTGCGGGAGCATGGCTCCCGCCTGCCATAGCAAACACTGCTTTGCTTCGTTAAGCGAGAGCAGGAAACCTGCTCTCGCTTCAACGAAGCAAAGCAGAATTGCTTTGGGCAAGGGAGCTGCATGTTAGCAGCTCCCCTTGTCCAAAAGCAATGCCGGCTCCCGCAGGAGGCGGGGAGCCGGTAGGGACCGTGGGGGCATTGTGGTTCCCCCCACGGTCCCCAACGCTGAGGCCAGGCCCCGGGAGATGGGGTCCCTGGGGCCATTATTGGCCTGAGGTGGGTGGCACGTAGTCCCCCTCTTTTTAAAATAAATAAATAAAATAGTGGCAGGCCCCTGGGTATGGGGTCCATGGGGCCATTATTGGCATGCGGAGGGGGGCCGCACGGTCCCCCTCCTTATTTATTAAAAGAAATAAATGCTGGCAGGCCCCGGGGCATGGGGTCCCTGGGGTGAATACCAAATTATGGAAGTGGGGCTTTCTTTTTCTTTCAAGTTTGGATTCGCGACTCCAATCCGGCTCTCAGCTCGGCCCCCCTGTGTAATCGCGATGGGTTCGCGACTCCAGGCAAAATCAAAAAAAGAGTATATATGTTTTAGAAAAGGTAAGATTATTTGTTGGGTTATAGGGTGGCTCTAAAAAGAGCCCTTGTTTTAATTTTGACTTTGTTGTAGCTACATGTAAGTGCGGATGCACAGCTTAACTTTGTTGAAGAAGACTCTGTTCCCTTGATCTGTGAAGTGCACTACATCACTTCTGTAGATGTCGAAAACATAGATTGTTGTTGTAGATGGACCCCATTCTATGATCTCTGAGTTATGCAGAAACAGCTTGATTGACATTCTTTCTAGCCTTCTCAATCTGTGGACAGAATTGATTTGAACACTTCCATTTCTGTCTTTGGCATATATTAGAAAATACAAAGACAGTTTGAGGTAAAATCAACATCAATTGTGCAAAGGTGTCCTTCATTAGCATTTCCAGACCTACCCCAGTCAATGTGCCTAGGTCATTGCCACCACAGTGCACAATTATGAGGTCAGGGGGCTGGAGGTGCAAAAATGTTTTAACCAAAGGCATCAATTGGTGCCACTTTAATCCTCTCTGTGCAATCCATTTAATATCCACATTTTGCAAAGCTAGGTCTTTGTCAATACCTCTGCGTTCAGCATACCTTTTGCACCAGAAAACATAGCTGTGTCCAACAATTCATACTGTAAGCATCTTGAAGGGATGTCTGGAAGTAATGAAAAGATGTCTGTAGCTGAGGTAGTCAGTTGGTAGAATGAGAAGTATCTAAAATGGTGCACAAGATGCTGTTTTTTAAAAAGTAGAGAATTGATTGGCTGCTTAAGAACATTGTACATTCAAAAATAGGGTGCATGGTACTTTCTTTAAAAAGCATGTTTCTTATTGGTTAGTAAAAAATGTTTGAAAGGTACAGTAGATAGGATAAGGTCATTTTTTGCAAACGTCAACCACACCTGCTTTTTGCATTTGTAACCTTGTGTGCTGAACTTGAAAATATGGTGAACTTGTGACCTGTGAGTTCAGTTGAATGTTCTCTGAACTGTTACTATGGAAACTGGTATTAAGCAGAATGGGGGAGGGTTGAAACTTAACTGTGGTCTTAAAATGTGAAATTGTAATTTATATATAAGTGATATCTTATTAAAGTAAGATTTCCCAAGTCAGTACTATCTTTAGAAGTAGTGTGTTCTTAAAAAATAGTGGTATTTTTATATGTAATATATTTTTGAACTCCTGTATGGATTCGCGACTCCATCGCGTTGGTGCACGGTGGAGTCACGACTCCAAAAAGTTCCAGAACCAGTTTGGGCACTTTTAGAAGTCAGTTGGTAAGGGTTAAAATGTCTAACCAATAGAAATGTGTTTTATAATTTGAAATAATGTAGGAAGCAATGTGATTTGTTACTTACATGTATTTGTGTGGAGAAAGAGATGGAAAGTTTGCCATTACTGGTTTTACCTTGCTGAGAGTGGTGCATTACATTGATTGTGTGCATAAGAAAATCTTTTATCAGTTTGTGATATTTTAAATTCTACAAATCAATTTGGAAGGTGAGTTATACATTTGTGAGGTGTATTATGTATTACTTTTAATTTTAATCTTTAAAATTATTGATGAACTGTGATATTTGAAATATATTATTAAATGTAGAGATGTGTATTGTAGTTTGTTTTATTGTAGTTAAATGTTGTTTGAAGTAGATTCTGTATAGTAATATGTGTATATTGGAAGATGGATTAGTGATTCTGGTAGTTTGTTTTAGTGTGTGGATATGTACATTTGTAGTTTACCACATAATTTTAGCTGTTGCTTTAAAATTGGAAGTGGAGTCTGTCAAGTTTTAAGGTGTGGATGGACTTCTCTCTCAAGTATGTTTCTACTTGTATATGTATTTTCATATGTCTTATACATTTAAAGGTGCATGGTGTATAACAGAGGTGTTGTTGCTTTTTATGTGGTAGTCTCAAGACTGTGAGTAGTAGTGGAATGGTGAAGATGCAGCATAATAGTGTGGTTTGAAAGATGTTGACATAAGGTATTATTGATTAGGGTTCTTTTTTTAAGTTTCTAGGGAGGTACAGTTGAAGTATGCCACATAATGTTTGGTGTTTCCTTAAAATTGGAAGTTTGTTATCTGAATTTTTAAGGTTTGGATAGTGTTATGGTACAGACATATTCATGTATGCTTTTACGAATATGGTGAGACTTTTAGTAAAGACATGTGAAGGGTTCCTGCTTTGTATTTGGGTAGGTGTAACATTATAAGTAGTTGTAGAATGGTAAAGCAGCGGTTTGAAAGTGAGGTTTGAGATGTTTGTAGAGATGTTAATTATTAGAGTAATTTGCATGATGAGAGGAAAGTTATATTTCATATATACAGCATAATTTTCAGTGTCTGCTTGAAAATTGAAGTGACGTCTGTGAAGTTTTGAACTGCGGATGGTGTTGTGGCTGAGATACGTGTCTACTTGCATATGTATTATAGTACGTGTTATGTGTGCGAAGATGATAGAATAAGAAAACATAGTTATACATTTATCTGTATATTACTTTTATATATGATGCTGCTAGCATATGCTGATATGTACTCCTGAAGTCTCCCAAATATTACCACTGTATTAATGGAATCAGCAGTCATTACCTATGTACTCCTCTAATCCCCCAGGCATAACTCCTGCAATCATGCAATCATCAATGCGTTAGCTATATACTGGTTTAATCACGCAGGCACTACCCTTGCACTCCTCCAATCACCCTGTCAGGATCTATGCACTCCTCCAATCACTTAGCCAGTGTCTATGCACTTATAAAATCATCCAGGCACTAACTTTACACTTTTGCAATCACTGAGGCACTATCACAGTATTACTCTAATCACCCAGGCAGTACTGATTCACTTATAAAATGACCCAGGCACTTTCTATGTACTCCTGTAGTCCCCCAGATATTACCTCTGAAGTCATGCAATCACCAATGCATTAGCTATACACTGGTTCAATTACCCAGGTAATACCCTTGCACTCCTCTAATTTCCTTTTCAGGATCTATGCACTCCTCCAATCACTTAGTCAGTACGCATGCACTTATGAAATCCCCCACTCACTTGGTATGTGCTCCAGTAATCCCCTAGATATTACCCCTGCAGTCATGCAATCACCCAGGCACTAGTTATGTACTACTCCTGCAGTCATGCAATCATGCAGGCTGTACCTATGCACTCAAGTAATAACCCAGTCACTACCCGTACACTCATGGAATCACCCAGGGTCTACTTGTGCAGTCCTCCAATCACCCAGGAACTACTTATGCACTACTCCATGCACCCAGGCACTACCCATGCACTCTTCCATGTACCCAAGCATTACCCATGCACTCTTCCATGCACCCAGGCATTACCCATGCACTCCTCCAATCACCCAGATATTATCCCTGCACTCATACAATCACCCTGTATGATATGTAGAATCATCTAGGTCCTACTGTTGCACCCATCTATTCACCTAGGCACTTCTTAGTGAGTCACCTATGTCTTCAGGTGCTATTTATACACTTATTCATGCACTGAACATTTATGTGTGCACTCATGTAATTAGCCAGTTACTATCCATCTTCTCCTGCAATTACCCAGCGACTACCTTTGGAGTCATACAATTACCCAAGCACTACCCATAGAGTTTTGCAATCAATCAGGCAGATCTATTACATGTCTCAGTTTCTAGGTTTCACTATATTTGAGAAATATTGTATATATATTTCTTTTAGATATGATGATGATTTGAAAAGGTAGAGACATATGTATGCATGCTTTTAACGATATGGAGAGACTTATGGTTGAGTCATGTAATAGTCTGCTGTTTTATATTTGGCTAGGCCCAACACTCATGCAGTTATAAAACACCCTAGTACTACCCAAGCAGTCTTCCAATGATCCAGGCAGTACATATGCACTGATGCAATCACCCAGGCATTACCCCTGCACTCATGCAATCACCCAGACAGTAGCTATGCACTTATGCAATCACCAAGGTATTACCCATGCACTCTTTGAATCATGTAGCCACTACTCATGCACTTGTATAATCACTCAGGCACTAACGTTGTACTCTTTCAATCACAGAGGCACTAGCCTTGTACTTATGTAATCACTCATCCAGTAGTCATGGTGTTATGAGATCACCCAGGCACTACTTTTACAGTCATTTATTCACTCAGGAGTTGCCTCAGTAGTTCTGAAATCACCCAAGAAGTATCCATGCTCCTATAAAATCACCCAGTCACTTTCTATGTAGTCATGTAAATCACCAGATATGTCATGCAGTCACCCAGGCGTTAGCTATGTACTCCTTTAATCCCCCAGATATTACCTCTGTACTCATGCAATCACCAATGTATTAGCTATACAGTGCTTCAATGATCCAGGCACTATCCTTGCACTCGCTCAATCAGGGAGGCACTACTCTTGTACTTATGTAATCACTCAGGCAATACTTATTCACTTATAAAATCACCCAGGTACTACCTTTGCACTCCTGTAATCACTCAGGCAGTACCTTAGTACTTCTGTAATCACCCAGGCAGTACTCATGGACTTATAAAATCACCCACTCACTTCCTATGTACTGCAGTAATCCCCCAGATGTGACCCCTGTAATCATGCAATCACACAGGCATTAGTTATGTACTACCCCTACAGTTATAGATTCATGCAGTCTCTACCTATGCACTCATGTAATAGCCCAGGCACTACCCTTGCAGTCATAGAATCATCCAGGCCTTACTGTTGCACTCATCTATTCACCTACGCACTTCTTAGTGAGTGATCTATGCCTTCAGGTGCAATTTATACACTTATCCACACACTGAACTTTTATGTGTGCACTCATGTAATTAGCCAGTCACTATCCATCTTCTCCTGCAATTACCCAGCGAGTACCTTTGGAGTCATACAATCACCCAAGTACTATCCATGGTGTTTTGCAATCAATCAGGCAGATCTATTATATGTCACAGTTTCTATGTTTGACTATATTTCAGAAATATTGTATATATATTTCTTTTAGATATGATGATGATTTGAAAAGGTGGAGACATATGTATGCATGCTTTTAATGATATGGAGAGACTTATGGTTGAGTCATGTAATAGTCTTCTGTTTTATATTTGGCTAGGCCCAACACTCATGCACTGATAAAACACCCTAGTACTACCATGTTAGTGCCTGACTGATTATATAAGTACATATGCCCTGATGAAATCACCCAGATATTACCCCTGCACTCATGCAATCACCCAGGCAGTAGCTATGCACTCATGCAATCATGTAGCCACTACTCATGCACTTATATAATCACTCAGGCACTAACGGTGTTATGAGATCACCCAGGCCCTACTTTTGCACTCATTTATTCAGTCAGGCGTTATCTCAGTACTACCCTTGCACTCCTTCAATAAAGCAGGTATTACCCTTCTACTTATGTAATCACTCAGCCAGTAGTCATGCACTTATAAAATCACTCAGGCACTATCTTTGCACTCTTCCAATCACTCAGACATTCCCTTAGTACTCCTGCAATCACCCAAGCAGTACTCATGCAGTTATAAAATCACCCACTGATTTGCTATGTACTGCAGTAATCCTCCAGATATTACCCCTTTAGTTATGCAATCACCCAGGCAGTTGTTACGTACCACCATTGTAGTTGTAGAATCATCCAAGTCCTACTGCTACACTTATCTATTCATCTAGGCATTACTCAATGTATTTCTTTATTTATAGATGACAATATTTGTATTTAATTATTTTAATAATATTAAATATTTTTTACAAAGAGAAACTTTTTTTTTTAGAAATTCTTCATAATTGTTAAGAAATATTCAGTATGACAAGAAATGTTCAAAAGAAAAGAGAACAAAGGAAACAGAACTATTTAAAGGATAGAGAAAAGCAAAAAGTAGATGAAGTACAACATGTGACGTTGAAGAAAAAGTCTTCTGGTAAGAGAACAAAAGAATTTGTTAAAAGTGTTTTTAAAAAGTAATCGATTTTGAAAATGGGGAAAAGAGAAAGAAAAGTACAACAAGCAATCAGAAGGAAATAAAAACTGAGAAATGAATGGAAAATCAGGTTATAGGAAAACAATCCAAGTTGAATTAAGGATGAAACAATATAAAGACATTAGAAAGAGAATGTATAAAAGTAGAGTACTACAAAATTTGTTGAAAGATTGCAAAAAATATAAAAGAAAATCAGCATTTTACAAGAAGAAACAACAGATTGAAAATGTAGTTGAAAAGGCTTTTGAATTGAAAAGAAAATTGTTTATATTAGTATAGAAGAGAATGAAAACATTGAATAAAATAATGCACTTTATGAAGGAGAAAAGTAAAAGAAAAAGACTGGTTAATAGAACTAACTTTTGAAAAATCTTTTCTGGTGAATGGAAGCATACTTCTAGCACAGAACCTTTTTTAATGAAGAAAGCTATTTTCAACAAAATACATTAGTTCATGCAGTTGATACCAGGGGTCGTTGTTATGAGGTTAAAAACGGTTGTGCAATTGAAAAAGAAAAGATGGTTCCTAGAAATGTGGAAGAAGTAATAGCTGAAGAAGTTCAAGGGAGATGTACACAAGCTCCAGTGTATAAGTGGGATTGTAGTAGTATTTGTAGTATACGACAGGAATCTATTGATATATTATGACATTTGTTACGAGATTATGGTAAAAAAAGTGTTAAACAGAAAATTAAGATGTTGCAAGGACTAGATCCTTGTAAAGTGAGAAAATATAGTTACTTGCAGGGACATTCTCTGGCTTGTCTTTCTAGAAAAGTGTGTCGAAGTACTTTTCATCATTTAGGAATGTTAGCAGTACATCACTCTGAAATGCGGAAGTTAGTGAGAAGATTGTACTATGTGAAAAGTCCTGCATTATCTTTAAGTGAAATAAACTCAGCTCTTTTGCATGGTTCAGTGTTGGATGTAAAAAAGTTTCTGATGATATAGAGTTTCGTTTCTTTGGTCCTCAAGAGGAGTGTAGAGAAAGTGAGAGTTTAATAAGTGTAGGTGTTGCAGAAGAGATGGAAGATACTACTACTGTGAAGTTTGCAGAAGAAATTACAAAGTTTAAGGTAGTTTCTTGTGAAAATCCAAACTATGTTTGTATTCGTTTGTCGACCTACTCACTATAGAAATCAAACTAGGAATGTTGATGTATATTTAAAAAGTGAAAAGGAAAATAATGATAGTGGGAGCAATTTGTTGCTTATTTGTTGGTGGAAGGTCGTTTTGAGTTGGGTAGTGATCAACATATTTGTAAATATTGTAACAGCAAATTAGAAGAGAACAAAATGCCAGCTAGAGCTGTACATAACAACCTAGAGTTGGTAGCTATTCCTCCGGAACTGGCAGATTTAAATACGTATGAGTCCATTCTTATTCAATCTGTGCACCCGTTTCAGGCTATAGTTCGTATGGAGCCTAAAACAGGTAAGCTGCCTCCAACAGATTTACAAAGAGGTTTAAAAGGAAGAGTTGTGTATTTACCTTTAGATTTTAAGACAGATATTGAAACTGTTAGTGTAGACAGAGAGGAAAGTGAACCTGTAGTTATTCAGGTTAATGGTGTACCAACAAAGAATCGTAAAATATGGCAAGAGTTAGTAGATGTCACCAAACTTCAAAAGGCTACATTATATCTTGTGCAAAACAATATTTATTTTAAAAATGTATATGTGGAAGAAGAAGAAATATCTTTACAAGATGAAAGAGAAATTTCAACTGGACAAATAGAAAAAGTGGATAACTCAAGTAGTGAAGAAATTTATGAACATTATTGTATACATCCTCTACATTCAAAAGAAGTGATAAGAAATACTATTGAATTATTCCAAATGAAGAAAGCGAAGGGAACTCCCATGAGTGTTTGGGAAAAAAGTTTGGAAGCTCATTGTTTTCCACAGCTCTTCCCCATTGGAAAAGGTGGACGATATGATGAACGACCAGTGCAGATTCCAGGTTCAGAATATCGTACAAAAAGATTGTACACAGAAGATCCAAGATTTCGACAATGTATTCCATATTTATTTCATCTTCTGTTTGAAACTGACTTGTCTGGACTTTCATATGCAGTGAACCACATATTGAAAACAGGAGTTCATCTTACACATCTTTCTGCAAAGGAATTTTTGGACAAAGTTCAACAAAGAGACGATCTTTTAGAATCTTAGTTAATTAATCTGATGGCGTGTCAACATGGTACTAATGAGTATTGGTATCATCGTCACAGAGAACTTAAATGTATGTTAAGGAACTTAGGAACCCCTACATGGTTTGTTATGCTTAGCTGTGCTAAATACGCATGGGACGACTTACTTGAATTTCTACAACAAGCAAATTCAAATGTAAAAAATATTTAATTGAAGACAGCTGGAGAACTGTGTTCCTTGGATCCTGTAAATGTGTGCAGATATTTTAATCATAGGTTTGAAGATATGATGTCTTTTATCTGCAATAAAAATAATCCACCTCTTGGAGAAGTTATTGATTTCTTTTGGAGAAAGGAGTACCAAGCCAGAGGTGCTCCTCATATACACATGTTATTATGGATCAATGATGCACCAAAATTTGGAACTGATACTGATAAAAGTGTTTTGTCTTTCATTGAAAAATATGTTACCTGTGCCATTCCAAAAGAAGGAGGAGAAAACAACTTGAGGCAGCAAGTTTTACGTTTTCAAAGTCACCGACGTGGGAAATACTGTTGACGGAAATACAAGACAAAGGGAATATTTTATACAAAATGTCGTTTTGGATTCCCACGTCCAGTAATTTCAAAAGGAAGAGTCAACAGTTTCATGTCAGCAGTAAGGCATACTATAACTCGAAAATCTCCGAAGAATACTTACAACATAAAAAGAACTGAAGATTCAAAGTATATTAATGACTACAATCCAGTGATTTTGATAATGTGGAATGCAAATATGGATATCCAGTATGTTGCAGATAATTCGATTGCTGATGCTCGCTATGTTACGTCATATATGACCAAATCTGAAAAGACGGAGTTGAAAGAAATGTGGGAAGAAATTTCACAAGAGAAGACTCCTAGTAACAAATTGTACAGCTTTAGTTTGAAGATGCTATCCCATCGAGAGATTGGATCTTACGAATGTTCGGATCGGTTGACCTCTGCAAGTTTATATTCAAAGTCAAGAGGAATAATTTGGGTAATTCTAGGTTTTGCTGCAACACAAAATTGAGTATTGAAATCTGTACAAGAAATTGAATACTTAGCATTGAATGAACCAGAAAGTACAGATATTGTTAAAACGATTATGTTGGATACATACTATCCAAAAAGAAGTCCACATCTGGAAAACATATGTCTCTATGAAGTACTGCAACATTACAGCTTTAAGAGAAACGTTACAGAAAATATAAATGAAGAAAAATATGCAGTAATTGGATGTGAAGGATGTTTGGTAAAACATGCCAAAGGAAATCTTATTAACCACAGGAAACTCAGTTGTGAAACTCCAAATAAAAGGGAATTTTTCTATTTGGCACTTCTGCAACTTTTCAAACCTTGGCGTAGTGAAATGGAATTACTTGGATATTTTGATTGCTATGAAGATTCTTTTAATGCATGTAAATATAGCATTCAATGCACAATTTTTCCAAATTATCTACAAATGTTAAATGAAGAGATTGAACAAGAAACTACTATTACAGCTGAAATAGCTAAAGACAGTTCTCAAGATAGTCAAAGTTCTGTTCCTCTAAGTCAAGATCCATTAGGACAAACAATTCTTGAAAATGAAGCAGCAATAGCCATGAATGACGTAGAAACGGCTATGCAACAAGCACAACAGGATATTATTGAGTTGGAAAACTTGGAAGAACAACTAAATATTGAACAAAAAGAAATATATCAGCAAGTGACAGAACAGCTACAACATTGTTTACTGCATGTAAAAAAAGAATGCCAATGCACATCATTTAAACCTATTCGAATGTACATCAGTGGTCAAGCTGGAACAGGAAAACGTTTTTTAATTAAAGTTTTGACCAGTTTTCTACAGAAAACCACTGAATCACATTTATCTTGTGTTGTAACCGCTCCAACAGGGTTAGCAGCACACAACATTAAAGGGATTACATTACATCGTTTACTCATGCTACCAGTTGAACATGAAAATAAGTTGGAATATCACAAGCTATCAGGAGAAGCTTGTTATGAAGTTTCAAGAGTAATCAAGAAAATGAAACTTCTGATCATTGATGAGGTGAGCATGGTCTCAAACGTAATGCTTGCCTTCGTACATTTAAGAATGCAACAGATTTTTAAAACAGAATATGATGTTCTGTTTGGAGGGAAACATGTAATTGTATTCAGCGATCTACTACAACTTACTCCTGTGAAAGGACAACCAGTTTTTAAAACACTTGTCCATGAAGAAACTAGGAAATCTTTGGGAAGTATTGGAAATGTGAACATTTGGTCTCATTTGAATACAAAGAACTTATTACGAATATGCGACAAGCAAGTGATGAACATTATGGAAACATTCTTCAAGATATAAGAATTGGTGTTTTGACAAAACATAGTAAAGAAGCTTTACAAAGTCGGCTACTAACGAACTTGTTTCCAAATGAAAACATTGCACCTGAAATAATGTACAAAACAATTGGAGAAAAAATAGTTTGTCTAATGCCAACACTGCAAGAGTGTTCTACATTCAATGAAGAACTTTTGAAACTGGAAAAACAACCAATAGTGAAAATTGAAGCCCTTGATAAAATGGAACACAAAGCAGTTACTTTTCTTCTCTCAGAAAAATTACAGTAAAAATTGGATTCTTTGGAAAAGTCGGTGTCTAAGACTGCAGGTTTAGAAAAGACTTTATATGTATGTGAAAACTGTTGGGTAATTTTACAGCGTAATTTGGATGTAGAAAAAGGTTTAGTAAATGAAGCAATGGGAAAAGTTGTTGATTTTGTTAATTATCAGAACAGAGATGGAATTGAATTTTTAAAGATTAAATTTGATCAGATTGAAGAAGTAAAACAGGTTGGACGCTGTGCTGTTCGTTTTCTGCTTGTAAAAGACTTGTATGTTCGTAGAAAACAGTTTCCTCTTTCTTTAGCATATGCACTGACTATTCATAAATCTCAAGGTTTAAGTGTAGACAATGCTTTGGTAAATATTGGAAGTACAGTGTTCAAAAGGGCATGGCATACGTTGCATTGTCCCGAGTAAGAACATTATCTGGTTTGTATTTGATTAATTTTGATGAGAAAAAGATTAGTGCTGATGCAAATTGTGTAAGAGAGTATAATCGGTTAAGAAGACTTTATGTTCCTAACTTAGGTGAATATCCCATATATGAGAGACGTGTTGTATGTCCAAAATGGAAACATGAGAAACATTCTAGTGAAATTCAAAAAAAGAAAACAATTGAAGAGAATAATGAAGCTGCAAAGAAAATGAAAATGGACACTGTTGATGATATTGTAGGATACCAGTTAGAAAATAGTTCAGGTATTAACTGCTATGCTAATGTAATTGTGAATGTTGTCTTTTATCTAGAAGATCTTCATCATGAAATTATGGAAAATCAAGAAAAAAGATTCTGGGGCAGATGTATCAAGGATTGCATTTGCGATTCCTTAATAGCGAATTTTAGCGAATTGCTATTAAGGAATAGCAAAATGCTATGTATGTAGGAATCGCAATAATAATTGCGATTCCTTAATATTCCTTAATTGCGAATTGCAAATTGCGATTCGCAATTAAGGAATACCTTTCCATTCATTCCTATGGGCGTAGAGGGCCATAGGAATGAATGGGAAGACATTCTCAATTTGCGAAACGCAATTAGAGAATCGCAAATTGAGAATGCAATTTCAAGGGTGCCAGGGTGTCCTTTTGACACCCTGTTGCACCCCTGAAATATGTATGTGTGTACATTTGGCGCACATACATGCCCTAAGGGCATGTATGTGCGCCACATGACACTTTGAAAAATGCTAAAAGTTCATTTTTCAAAGAAATCGCATATTACCACCAACTTGAAGTTGGTGGTAATTTGCTGATTCCTTAAAGCCAAATTGCACTTTTTGGTGCTTCTTACATTGGATTTAAGGAATCGCAATTTGCGATTCCTTAAATGCAATCGCAAAATAGGGAATCGCAAATTTTGCGATTCCTTATTTTGCGAGGCAGTTTTCCCTTAATACATACCACTAAGCAAAATTGCGTTCGCAAACGCCGAAATACTGCGAATTTCGGCATTTGCGAACGCAATTTTGCTTGATACATCTGGCCCTCTGTTCTTTATTACATTATATTTTTCAAAAGTTGGTAACTGATAGAACTAAAATCCATACTACTTCTAACATTCGGCATCTTTTGGATAGATGTACTGGTTCTTCGCAATTTACACTCAATATACAACAAGATGCACAAGAATTTCCTATATTTATGCTTGTAGTATTGGAAGATGAAGGAATAGAAATTGAAAATTTGTTTGGACTAAGTTACAGATGGGATCATAAATGTGGAGAGTGTTCATTTTCTTCTACCACTGAAATAGACACTGAACGATTCATATATTTGACAATACCAGATTGCAAATCAGTGTCTTTTAATAAATTTGTAAAATCAGCTAATCAAGATATGAAATGCTCTCATTGTAAATCAGAAATGTTGTCAACGTTATATTTAGAAAGATTTGGAAAATATGTCATATTAATTCTGCAACGTTGTAGAGCAAATGGAAGAAAATTGGAAACAAAAATTTAAAATGTTGTGGCAAGTCAACTATCAATTTCAAGAAGAACTTTTAAAGCTGTGGCTATTATTTTCCATGATGGACCTACTACAACATCTGGACACTATACCGTGTATTTAAAGTGCAATAAAGGATGGACACATTGCAATGATGCCCATTTGGAATTGAAATGTAGGTTGCCTTACAAATGACCAGATTCATATCTGATTTTTTTGATGCCAAAGTTTTTGAAAACATCATTTGGCCTATTGGGAAGATGTAAACACAAATTAAGGAGTTTATTTTGGATATTTTTAATGCAAATTGATTTGGAAACATTATTCGGCCTATTGGGAAGATGTGAAGAATTACTTTTTGGATTATTGTTTGTTCTAATTGTTATTACATTTGAAAAATTGTGTTAGAAAGAAATAGTTTATATATATTCGATCTTTATATTATGCGCGATGTGAATGAGAATGTATATTTCAGAAATGTACTTCAGAGAAATAAATGATTTATTGTAGTTGAAGAATGCAATTTAGAAACTATAGATAGGTAAACAGATAGTTGAACTTGTAAATATTTTCAACGCAGATTTGTTTTTTTTACAATCTTATTGATTGTATTTTTTCCCCGCTGTTATATGATGATCTACATTGAAATCACTGTGTATGGTGAAATTCAGTAGAATCTGAGAACAGCAAAAGTAGGAAACTAAATATGTTATGTAAATGCAAAATTATATTGTGTTCTTAACCGCTTAACCGCGGCGCGAATTCCGCCGCGGTGCGGCGGATTAATCGAGTGGGCGGGGCCGCGTCGGCCAACGGACGTGCGCAGCACTACCGAGGTAGTGCTCGCGACGGCCATTGGCTGACGCGCGCAGCGAAGGGGTTAAAACTATAATATTATATGCAATAACTATTTTTCTTCTTTTTTACAGAAAGTAATACTAAAGCTTGAAAAGATTTTCAATTCAGTTTAAAACAAAACTACAGTAAAATAGTTTCATTGAGTTTTGTATCTAATAAAGAAGGTAAGATGAAATAATGTAATAAGTATAACACTATGAAGTAATGTTTACAGTCACTTTTATTGCACTCATCTATTTTAGCAAACACTACCCATGCACGGATCTATACAGTTTGGCACTATTCACCACACCTGCCAACACCCATGCACTATCAATGCATTTCTCAAATCCCCTAGCCTGCATCGACACAGTTATATTATCACCTAGACACTACCTATGTACTCTTCCAATCACCCTGGCACTATCTGTAAACTCATGCAATCAGCTACACATTACCTGTACACTCTTACAATGTCCCAGGTTATACTTATACACTTCTGCAAACCCCTAAACATTATCCCTGCACTCATGCAATTACCAAGACACTACCTTTGTACTCTTTCAATCATCCAGGAGGTATCTATACAATGGTGTATTCATTCAGGCAGTACACATACACTTATAAAATCAACCAAGCTCTATTTATACAGTCCTCCAATCACCCAGGTACTACTCCTGTACTTCTCAATTCACTCAGCCACAAACCTTTAAGTTTTAAAATCACTCAGGCACTACCTATGCACTCCTACAATCACCCAGGCCGTACCCCTACACTCTTGCAATCAGCAAGACATTACCCCTACACTCATGCAATTCCTCAGGTATTAACTATGCATTCCTCTAATCCTCCAGACATTACTCCTGCACTAATGCAATCACTTAGGTATTAGCTATACACTCCTGTAATGACAGACATTACCCAGGCACTCTTGCAATCACTTTGGCATTACTCATGCACTCCTTCAATCACTCAGGCAGTATTCGTGCATTTATAAATTCATCCAGTCACTACCTATGCAGTCATGCAATCACACAGGCACTACTAATACACTGCTCCATGCATTCAGGCACTACTCATACACTCCTCCAAACATGCAAAAAGTACCCATGCAGTTATAAAATAACCCACGCACTACCTATGCAGCACTCCTCCAATCATGCAACCAGTACCCATGCAGTTATAAAATAACCCAGGCACTACCTATGCACTCATGCAATCACCCAGGAATACCTATACACTCATGCAATAATTCAAGCACTACCCATACACTCCTTTAATCACACAGTCACTACCCATGCACTCATGCAATCACACCGGTAGTAGTCATGCACTGCTGCAATCACCCAGGAACTACTGATGTACTACTCCATGCACCAAGGCACTACCCATGCACTCTTCCATGCACCCAAGCATTATCCATACACTCCTTCAATCACCCAAACATTACCCCTGCACTCATGCAATCATCCAAGCACTACCCATGCAGTCTTTCAATCATGCATGCACTACTGCTGCACTCATGCAATCATCCATGTACTACTCATGCACTCCTCTAATCACCCAGGAACTACACATGCAGTCCTACATGTGCTCAGGCACTACTCATACACTCTTCCATGCACTCAGACACTACCCATACACTCATACAGGCACTCAGGCACTTCTGTGGCACTCATGCAATCACCCAAGCACTACCCATGCAGTCTTTCAATCAATCAGGCACTACTCCTGCACTCATGCAATCACCCATGTACTACTCATGCACTCCTCCAATCACCCAGGAACTACCCATGCAGTCCTACATACGTTCAGGCACTACTCATACACTCTTCCATGCACACAGGCATTACTCATGCACTCCTCCCATCATGCAACCAGTACTGATGCAGTTATAAAAAAACCCAGGCACAACCTATGCACCCATGCAATCACCCAGGAACTACCTATACACTCATGCAATAATTCAAGCACTACCCATACACTCCTCTAATCACCCAGGCACTACCCATGCACTCATGCAATCACACAGGTAGTAGTCATGCACTGCTGCAATCACCAAGGAACTACCGATGTACTACTCCATTCACCAAGGCACTACCCATGCAATCTTCCATGCACCCAAGCATTATCCATACACTCCTTCAATCACCCAAACATTACCCCTGCACTCATGCAATCATCTTAGCACTACCCATGCAGTCTTTCAATCATTCAGGCACTACTCCTGCACTCATGCAATCATCCATGTACTACTCATGCACTCTTCTAATCATCCAGGAACTACACATGCAGTCCTACATGCGCTCAGGCACTACTCATACACTCTTCCATGCACCCAGGCACTACCCTTGCACTCAATCAATCAATCAGACACTACCCATACACTCATACATGCACTCAGGCACTTCTGTGGCACTCTTGCAATCACCCAAGCACTACACATGCAGTCTTTCAATCATTCAGGCACTACTCCTGCACTCATGCAATCACCCATGTACTACTCATGCACTCCTCCAATCACCCAGGAACTACCAATGCAGTGCTACATTCACCCAGACACTACCTATGCACTCTTGCATGCACCCATGCACTCCTTCAATCACCCAGATATTATCACTGCACTCATGCAATAAACCAATCACTACCCATGCACTTCTCCAATTATGCATGTAGTACACATGCACTCATGCAATCACATACACTACCCATGTTCTTTTCCACATATTACACTTGCCGCAATTCATACAACACATACAAATTTGTCTTTTTTTAACCAAATAGGCGGTTCTAACAAGAACCTTTTTCTTCTTTTTTTCTTTTATAATTATTTTGTGTTTTTCTAACTCTATTTTGTATTTTTTGGGTGTTTTAAAAAAAAAAGATCAAACAACAGAATAAAGTGACAAAACTGTTGTCTAAACTTTTGCAATTAAAAAATCATTGCAAAAAAATAAATTAACAGTGGTGGCTTTTTGCTGCAAAAACAATAGCGTCAACAGACTGCTCGCCATAACAAATACTTTTTTTGCACTTGATGCATCTCTGTTCTAGACCAGCAAACTCTGGTCTAATATTAGGTCCTCTTGTAGAACTAGATGTACCAGCTGAGGTGCTCGGTCCTGCATCTTGATCACCTTGCTGGGCTTGTTGTTCCAACTCGCGACGATGTTGCTCCCGTGCTAGCCGACGAGGGTGCATGGTTTGGAGGTGCTTGAGCATGGATGAAGTACCGCACAAGTATTTTTCTCGGAGCCCCGAGAGATTATTCTTTCGCAAATAGTGCAGGTTACCTTCCTCGCGTTCACCTTTTTTTCCTGCTGGAAATGTAAAGAACGCCCAGACGATGCTCTCCTTTTTTGTTTTTCTTGGTTCCTCCAAGTCTTCTTCTTCACCAAGGATGTCATCTGGTGGATTTGAAGATGCCATTTTTCGAGTTTGTTTAAAAAAAACACCAAAGAAATGCAAAAAGAGCACTAAACACAAAAGGTGTGTCTCCTGGCAATGTTGTCGGAGGAATGAGAAATGTGGGTGGGGTGCTGTAATTTCTAGAATAAAAGGCTTCTTAACCAATGAAATGCTTTCTTTTGAAGTCACATGGGTTCGCGTACCCGGCGCGCAACCAGCGCGCAACCGGTGCGATTTCAAAAAAATATATTTAACAGTAATTTATATTTATTCCTGTTACAAATATATGATATTTACAATTTTGTTAAATAATCTCTTGGTATAATATATATAATAAAGTTATATATATATACTTTTAAAACATAAAGATTTGCTGTGGGTTCGCGCACCCGGCGCGACCCCAGGAAATACGTACATGACGTTACGCAGGGCCGGGAACTGCGTATTCATCGCATGCCAAACGCGCACCATACACGACTTAACCAATATGGTGGCAGAATTCTTGGATTCGCGCAACCACCGTGACTGGTGCACAATCGGTACGCAAATCCAGTTGTCTTTAAAAAAAAAAAAAAGATAAAAGCATATTTTAGAAAGCAGAAATATCACCGTATTTCTATAAAAGTTTAAAATTTTTGAAAAAGTATTTTTTAGACATTATAATTAGAAATTAGCATTTAAAAAACCTTTGAAATTCATTGAGAAAAACGCAGGTTTCAGGGACGTTATAGTTAGAAATTAGCATTTAAAAAACCTTTGAAATTCATTGAAAAAAACATAGGTTTCAGGGACGTTATAGTTAGAAATTAGCATTTAAAAAACCTTTGAAATTCACTGAAAAAAACCACAGGTTTCAGTGACGTTATAGTGAGTTAGACATTTCACTCACACAAAACCAGAGATATTCAACCGTTATAGTTAGTTGAGCTAACTATAACTCGCGCCCCCGCAATGCACTGCTGATGACGTCACATATTACATCATTCATGACATGGTCAAAGACCAGAATGCCGTCGGATGACACGCCCATCGGGGCGGAGTTAGCAATTTAAAACGTCGCTAGTGCGGCGGAAGAACTTTTTGCCGCTGTTGCCTGAACGAAGATCCCAGTGAGCAAGGGCTATGAGAGCCTGAAACGCGTTTGGGAAGATTTTAACTGGCAGGTTGTTGCTGTTCTCCCTGCTGTCTTGCTAATAAAGAAGGTGATTTTCACGACTGTGTGCGGCGCCTCAAGTGTGGTGTGTTTCATATGGATTATATAGCAGTCGATGCCAGACCGCGAGGCCCCGCTGCGGACGAGCAGCTCCTACGCGCTGATGACCAAGAGCGCATTAGGAACTTCGTGACGATTGTGGCAAGTTCAATACTAGCAGGGACTCAGCATTATCCTGCACAGTTACCTACTACAGGATTGAAAGTCGAGACAGGGTCGCAGCGGCATGCCACATGGACTTAAAACTTCAAAGACCAGAATGCCATCGGATGACACGCCCATCGGGGCAGAGTTAGCAATTTAAAACGCCGCTAGTGCGGCAGAAGAACTTTTTGCCGCTGTTGCCTGAACGAAGATCCCAGTGAGCAAGGGCTATGAGAGCCTGAAACGCGTTTGGGAAGATTTTAACTGGCAGGTTGTTGCTGTTCTCCCTGCTGTCTTGCTAATAAAGAAGGTGATTTTCACGACTGTGTGCGGCGCCTCAAGTGTGGTGTGTTTCATATGGAATATATATATATATATATATATAAAACATATTTAAACTTTACAGAAACACACAGTCACTGGATGATGTCATCAGTGATGTCATCAGTGATGTCATTTGAGATGTCATCAGTGATGTCACTGACCATGTCATGAATGATGTAATATGTGACGTCATCAGCAGGGTATTGCGGGGGCGCGAGTTATAGTTAGCTCAACTAACTATGACGGCCGAATTTCTCTGGTTTTGTACGAGTGAAATGTCTAACTATCTATAACGTCCCTGAAACCTGTGGTTTTTTTCAGTGAATTTTAAAGGTTTTTTAAATGCTAATTTCTAACTATAACGTCCCTGAAACCTATGGTTTTTTCAGTGAATTTCAAAGGTTTTTTAAATGCTAATTTCTAACTATAACGTCCCTGAAACCCGCGTTTTTTTAGTGAATATATATATATATATATATATATATATATATATATATATATATATATATATATATATATATATATATTGTGTGTTCTCGCTTGTAGTTTCCTTCCAAGAATAAAACGAGCGTAGACCCAAGTCAGTGCATAATATTCTTTATTGCCACCAAGCTAGTCTGCCATGACTCGTTTCGGCCGCCCCACGGCCTTGATCACATGACACAGCTCAAACTGTGAGTATCTAATTTAAAGGGCTAGTGCTAAATTTGCATAAATTGAAATCGACAACATACTATCTACATTGTAAACATATCACTCCAAAATTATACATTATAAATATGTGGATTTTATCTGTGTATGTATTTACAATGGAATTCACTATTTGACATTTTCTGCATACAGATCCCTGTAATGCTCGAGTATGTGAAGTTGCCTAGACCCTGCAAGGACAGTACGTCCGCCTAATATATGCTTAAATGCCTTTTTAACTACCAATCCAGCGGAGTCTATCTTTCAACTATCTGCAGAAAGTGTATAAAGTGCAAAAACTAAATATAATAATTAGTTAGTGATGCCCTATAAATAAAGTGCAAATGAAAAAGTGCTATGTACTATACATTGCCGTACATCCTATGTGGTCTTTTCTGGGACGACAATGTGATGTTTATTTGAAGTGTATGTATGCACAAAATAGTGTAATCAGATAAATCTTGAGCACATCCATATATTCCCGTTAAGTGTGGGCTATAGATTTTGTCTAGATGGAATATGCTTATAGATGCAGATTCAATAGAACCAGGGAAAATCAATGTAAACAGTATAACTAAATGAGATCGAGCAGCTCGGGGAACCAGGTATTAAATGGAATATAGTGTTATTCTGCGACTTCATTCATGTTGGGATACTGATTCAACCCCCTACTGCTAAAATACATAAAATTGAATGTAAAATAGTTCATATATATTCACAATAAATACATTCATAAAATACTCAATATAAATATATATAAATATAAATATGTGCAGAATCAGATCTCATAGTCACAGGTATTGAGAAATATTTCCTCTATAAAGATAGAACTTATATACATGATTACCAGACATATTGGTATATTTATGTGGCACAGGTCTGTACGAAATATTATTAACCCTTCAAGATTTGTAAAGTGCAAAAAGTGCGTCAATCCTAAAGCATAATAGGAAAGTTACATCGAAATTTCATAGAAATCCATACAATCGTAAAATCATATAAATACCCATAAAAAATGATAAAAACTCCTAAAATTACAATATAAAAAGAACCATCCCAGTGAGCAAGGGCTATGAGAGCCTGAAACGCGTTTGGAAAGATTTTAACTGGCAGGTTGTTGCTGTTCTCCCTGCTGTCTTGCTAATAAAGAAGGTGATTTTCACGACTGTGTGCGGCGCCTCAAGTGTGGTGTGTTTCATATGGAATATATATATAAAACATATTTAAACTTTACAGAAACACGCAGTCACTGGATGATGTCATCAGTGATGTCATCAGTGATGTCATTTGAGATGTCATCAGTGATGTCACTGACCATGTCATGAATGATGTAATATGTGACGTCATCAGCAGGGCATTGCGGGGGGCGCGAGTTATAGTTAGCTCAACTAACTATGACGGCCGAATTTCTCTGGTTTTGTACGACTGAAATGTCCAACTAACTATAACGTCCCTGAAACCTGTGGTTTTTTCAATGAATTTCAAAGGTTTTTAAATGCTAATTTCTAACTATAACGTCCCTGAAACCTATGGTTTTTTCAGTGAATTTCAAAGGTTTTTTAAATGCTAATTAATAACTATAACGTCCCTGAAACCTATGTTTTTTCAGTGAATTTCATTTTTTTATTTTTTTATTTTATTAGCCACAAGGTACAAAAAATATAAAAAGGAATATCATGGTTTCATACTTTAACATCCATCAAATCGTTAATACCAGATAGCAATTTATCTTACAGCACGCGAGCCATATTATCCAGTTAAGTACAATATACAATAATATAAAAAGAGGAGCACCCAACACATCATACTCGAATCAATTACTCCTCATGTCTTTTGTTAAGCCATTTGATCATAGGTGCCCAAATCTTACAGCCCTTCTCCCTCGCTCGCCAACCCTTACTTTTGTACAGAGCCATTTCCTGCACATGAATACTCAGCAGGCAGTGGAGGCATGCTATATATGTAGGGGGTTCCGCGTCCTTCCATACCGTTGCTATCAATAACCTAGCTACTGCAATTGTAAAAAATACAAAACCTCTGTGTAGTGTTGATAGTTGAGCTCGATTGTCATACCCAAATATCATCATCGGTGGGGTGATAATGATTAGACAATTCATTGTTTCTTGCCAGAATTTTTCAATACCTCTTTTCAGTGTAATCAGTGTGTTACATGCATAAAACATATGGATACTATCCTCAGGGCTGTATTGACACCATGGGCATTTACCATTCTCATGCTTCCCCCATTCAAAAAGCTTTGCGGGGGTATAATACAAATTAAACACAGTTTTATAATGTTCAGCCTTAAGGTTTGCCGCTAAGAATTTTTGCCCCCAATTCAAGTGACATATCTAGATCTATCTCATCATCGCCCATTTTATCTGCCCATTTCGACTCAACTTTACCCAAATCGTCAGGGAGGGTTTCCATCAGTATGCTATAATACTCCCCAATCTGACCGTCCCCCCGGTATACCATATCCAATAGTGATGTTGTCCCAAGACTGACAGAGCCTTTATCCAGATTTTTTAAACACCCCCTTACTTGAATATATTTAAAATATGACCTGTTATAGATTCCAAATTTTTGAAACAATTCCGAGAAGGATCTAATCTCTAAATTATCATTAAGTAGGGTCGCAACCCTTTGTATACTAGCTCGCTCCCACACCCGAGCCATGCCATCATATACCTCAGCTGGAAGGAGTGAAGAGCCCCATAGAGGAGTATATCTATTATATTTTAAGATTTTCAGTATTCTACTAACTTTATTCCAAACCTTCCAAGCAGCCTTTAAGCATTTAAATCTGGCCTTTTGATAATAGCTAGGCTCCACTTGCCTAAGGAAGAGTCCCGTTGCTTCCTCGCCGATAGCTATTTGATAGATAGCAGGTAAGCCATCCTCCCTTCTAGACCCATCTGTTATCAACAGATCGCCCATCTGCTGCAATATAACTGCCCAATAATAAAATAATAAGTTTGGAGCAGCCCAGCCGCCTCTCTCACGTGGAAGAGTTAGCGTTCTTAATGCGCGTCTTGTCTTTTGATAATGCCAAATAAAGTTCGAGAACATTGAGTTCATTTTCTGTATTGCGGTGGAAGGCAGTTCTAAGGGGATAGAGTGAAATAAATATAGTGTTCTGGGGAAGATTTTCATTTTCAGTATGTTGACCCTACCAACTATTGTTAAATACAGTTTATCCAGCCGCCTTAACTCTGTACTGATATCATCTAGCACTGGGTCAAGGTTGTTTGCCCATAATGCATCCATATCGGGTCCTATCCTAACCCCCAAGTACAGAGCGGATTCCGTCAGGCACTG
The DNA here is from genome assembly GCA_963921515.1 of Calotriton arnoldi. Lineage (NCBI taxonomy): Eukaryota > Metazoa > Chordata > Amphibia > Caudata > Salamandridae > Calotriton > Calotriton arnoldi. The sequence goes on from CAWUFW010003593.1 coordinate 965,434, forward strand.
GTCCGGTATGCTGCAATGCCTAGTGCAGATTATTTGTGTCTTCCCTTTGTTCAATTGGTATCCTGACCTGCTCCCAAATTCCTCCGCCATACTCTCAATCTCTATAATTGCCGTTTCTGGTTTCAATGTAACAACAGCAATATCATCTGCATAGGCCAGCACCTTGGTCTCGTAGCTACTAGTTATTATCGGTTCTATTGCAGAATTCAGAATTATCTGATTAATAAAGGGATCCAAGTATATGGCGAAGAGAATTGGGGAGCATGGGCATCCCTGCCTAGTTCCCCTGGCCACCTCGATTGGTCTGGAAGTGTTCCCCATGACCTGCAGCCGAGCATATGGTCTATGATACATCGCCTGGATAGCTGTAATCAATCGAGAACCAAACCCCCTCTCTGACAGGGATTCCCAAAGATATTGCCATGTCACGCGATCAAAGGCTTTCTCAGCGTCTAAAAGGATCACAGCCATTCCGAAACCTGTAGACTCAGCTATATCAAATAAGGAAATTACCCGTCTTACGTGATCAGTGGTTCCCCTGCCGGGTACAAAGCCATGCTACCATGGCGAGACTAGTTTGGCTATGACCCTCTGAAGCTGGTTGGCTAAAACTCTGGAGTAAATTTTATCATCAGAATTTATCAAAGAGATAGGGCGGTACGAACCGGGCAGCTCTGATGGTTTCCCCTTCTTGGGGAATATTATTATATCTGTTTCCTGCCAGGAAGTGGGTGGAATTCCTTTATACTGCACGTCTAAAAACAAATCATATAGAAATAGGGCCAAATCGTGCTTAAGTATTATATATAGCTTGACCGGTATTTTATCTGGCCCTGACGCCTTCCCTGAAGATAGTGAGTTTAGAGCAGTCACTATTTCTTCTAGTATAAATTCTGTTTCCAGCTCCAAGCATGTATCTTCATCAATTTGGCTCAACGGTGGGTAGCTCTTCCCCGTAGCCACTTGTGCAGTATCAGTGGAGTCCAGTTGAAATAGTTTTTGATAAAACTGTTCAAAAACTCCCATAATCTTTACAGAATTCATTTCGTATTGCCCTTCGGTATTCTTGATTTTAGTTATATTATTCCTTGATACTTTCTGTCTGGTCCTAAGGGCCAGTAGTCTGCCCGCCGTTTCCCCATATTCATGCATCTCTCTTTGATGCTGTTGATACGACTGGGCCACTTGTATCTGAAAGTAGCTATTTATTGTTGATTTAGCGATAGCTATTTTTATCATAGTTTGGTTTAATCTCTCCTTACCCCCTAGAGAAATCAAGTTAGTATGTTCTGCCTCTAGCTGTGCCAACCGTGCCATTAGGGAATTGATCTCATTTCTGCGCTGCAAAGGAGGTGCAGAAAGAAGCAAGAGCAGTGCAGAAAGAACCAACAGAGGTGCAAAAAGAGGCAGGAGGGGTGCAGATATAGGTAGGAGAGCTGCACAAAGAGGCAAGAGTGGTACAGAAAGAGGCAGGAGGGGTGCAGAAGGAAGGAAGAGAAGTGCAGAAAGAAGCAACAGAGGTGCTGAAAGAGGCGCGATGGGTGCAGAAAGAGCAAGAGATGTGCAGAAAGAAGCAACAGAGGTACGGAAAGAGGCAAGAGAGGTACAGACACAGGCAGGAAAGGTGCAGAAAGCGGGAACAGCAGTGCAGAAAGAGGCAAGAGAGGTGCAGAAAGAAGCAAACGAGGTACAGAAAGAGGCAAGAGAGGTGCAGACACAGGCAGGAAAGGTGCAGAAAGAGGGAACAGCAGTGCAGAAAGAGGCAACAGTGGTGCAGAAAGAGACAACAGGGGTGCAGAAAGAAGCAACAGAGGTGCAGAAAGAGGCAATAGAAGTACAGAAAGAGGAGAGAGAATTGCAGAAAGAAGCAAAAGAGGTGGAAAAAGAGGGAACTGGTATGCAGACAGAGGCAAGAGAGGTGAAGAAAGAAGCAACAGAGGTGCTTAAAGAGGCAAGAGGGGTGCAGAAAGAGGCAAGAGAAGTGCAGAAAGAAGCAACAGAGGTGCCGAAAAAGGCAAGAGAGGTGAAAAAGCAGGCAAGAAAGGTACAGAAAGAGGGAACAGGACTGCAGAAAGAGGTAAGAGGGATACAGAAATTTGCACGAGAGATGCAGAATGAAGCAACAGCAAAGCAGAATGAAGCAAGAGAGGTGGAGAAATAGGGAAGAAGAGTGCAGAAAGAGGCATGAAGGATGCAGAAATTTGCAAAAGAGCTGCAGAAAGAAGCAATAGCAGTGCAGAAAGAACCGAACAGAGGTGCAAAAAGAGGCAAGAGGTGTGCAGAAATAGGTAGGAGAGGTGCACAGAGAGGCCAGAAGGGTACAGAAAGAGGCAGGAGGGGTGCAGAAAGAAGGAAGAGAAGTGCAGAAAGAAGCAACAGAGGTGCTGAAAGAGGCGCGAAGGGTGTAGAAAGAGGCAAGAGAAGTGCAGAAAGAAGCAACAGAGGTACAGAGAGAGGGAAGAGAGGTGCAGAAACAGGCAGGAAAGGTTCAGAAAGAGGGAACAGGGGTGCAGAAAGAGGCAAGAGAGGTGCAGAAAGAGGGGTGTAGAAAGAGGCAAGAGGGGTGCAGAAAGACGCAAGTGAGGTGCAGAAAGAGGCAACAGAGGTGCAGAAAGACGCAAGAGAGGTGCAGAAACGATCAAGAGTACTACAGAAAGAGGCAAGAGAATTGCTGAAAGAAGAAACAGAGGTGTGGAAAGAAGCAAGAGAAGTGCAGAAAGAGTGAGGTGCAGAAAGAGGCAAGAGAGGTGCAGAAAATGGCAAGAGAACTACAGAAAGAGGCAAAAGGGATGCAAAAAAGGGAAGAAGGGTGCATAAAGAAGCAAGAGAGGTGCAGAAAGAAGCAAGAGAGGTGCAGAAAGAGGGAAGACGAGTGCAGAAAGAGAACACAGGGGGCAGAAAGAAGCAAGAGAGGTACAGCAAGAGGCAAAGAAGTACAGAAAGAAGCAACAGAGGTACAGAAAGAGGGAGGAGGGGGCAAAAAGAGGCAAGATGGGTGCAGAAAGAAGCAAGAGAGGTGCAGAAAGAAGCAAGAGAGGTACAGAAAGAAGCAAGAGAAGTGCAGAAAGAGGCAAGTGAGGTGCAAAAAGAAGCAAGAGCAGTGCAGAAAGAAGCAACAGGGTTGCAGAAAGAGGCTAGAGGGGTGCAGAAAGCGGCAAGAGAAGTGCTGAAAGAAGCAACAGAGGTGCAGAAGGAGGCAAAAGAACTGCAGAAAGAGGCAAGAGAGTTGCAGAAATAGGCAAAAAGGGTGCAGAAAGAGGGAAGAGGGGTGCTGACAGAGGCAAGAGGGATGCATACATTTGCAACAGAGGTGCAGAAAGAAGCAAGAGCAGTGCAGAATAAAGCAACAGAGGTGCAGAAAGAGTCAAAAGAGGTGCAGAAAGAGGCAAGAGAACAGCAGAAAAAGGCATGAGAGGTGCTGAAAGAAGCAACAGCGGTGCTGAAAGAGACAAGAATGGTGCAGAAAGAGGCAAGAGGAGTGTAGAAAGAAGCAACAGAGTTGCAGAAAGAAGCAAGAGAAGCACAGAATGAAGCAAGAGTGGTGGAGAAATAGGGAAGAGGGGTGTAGAAAGAGGCATGAGGGATGCAGAAATTTGCAGAGGAGGTGCAGAGAGAAGCAAGAGCAGTGCAGAAAGAACCAACAGAGGTGCAAAAAGAGGCAAGAGGGGTGAAGAAATAGGTAGGAGAGCTGCACAAAGAGGCAAGAGGGGTACAGAAAGAGGCAGGAGGGGTGCAGAAAGAAGGAAGAGAAGAGCAGAAAGAAGCAACAGAGGTGCTGAACGAGGCGCGAAGGGTGCAGAAAGAGGCAAGACAAGTGCAGAAAGAAGCAACAGAGGTACAGAAAGAGGCAAGAGAGGTGCAGAAATAGGCAGGAAAGGTGCAGAGAGAGGGAACAGGGGTGCAGAGAGAGGCAAGAGAGGTGCAGAAAGAGGGGTACAGAAAGAGGCAAGAGGGGTGCAGAAAGAGGCAAGAGGGGTGCAGAAAGAGGCAAGAGGGGTGCAGAAAGACACAAGTGAGGTGCATAAAGAGGCAACAGAGGTGCAGAAAGACGCAAGAGTGGTGCAGAAACAATCAAGAGAACTGCAGAAAGAGGCAAGAGAATTGCTGAAAGAAGAAACAGAGGTGTGGAAAGAAGCAAGAGATGTGTAGAAAGAGGGAAGTGAGGTGCAGAAAGAGGCAAGAGAGGTGCAGAAAATGGCAAGAGAACTGCAGAAAGAGGCAAAAGGGATGCAAAAAAGGGAAGAAGGGTGCATAAAGAAGCAGGAGAGGTGCAGAAAGAAGCAAGAGAGGTGCAGAAAGAAGCAAGAGAGGTGCAGAAAGAGGGAAGATGAGTGCAGAAAGAGACAACAGGGGTGCAGAAAGAAGCAAGAGAGGTAGAGCAAGAGGCAAAAGAAGTGCAGAAAGAAGCAACAGAGGTACAGAAAGAGGCAAGAGAGGTGCAGAAAGGGAGGAGGGGGGCAAAAAAGAGGCAAGATGGGTGCAGAAAGAAGCAAGAGAGGTACAGAAAGAAGCAAGATAAGTGCAGAAAGAAGCAACGGGGATGCAGAAAGAGGCCAGAGGGGTGCAGAAAGAGGCAAGAGAAGTGCAGAAAGAAGCAACAGAGGTGTAGAAGGAGGCAAAAGAACTGCAGAAAGAGGCAAGAGAGTTGCAGAAATAGGCAAAAGGGGTGCAGAAAGAGGAAAGAGGGGTGCTGAAAGAGGCAAGAGGGATGCATGAATTTGCAACAGAGGTGCAGAAAAAAGCAAGAGCAGTGCAGAATGAACCAACAGAGGTGCAGAAAGAGGCAAGAGAGGTACAGAAAGAGGCAAGAGAAGTACTGAAATAAGGAAAAGAGCTGCAGAAAGAGGCAAGAGAAAAGCAGAAAAAGGCAAGAGAGGTGCAGAAAGAAGCATCAGAGGTGCTGAAAGAGAAAAGAATGATGCAGAAAGAGGAAAGAGGAGTGTAGAAAGAAGCAACCGAGCTGCAGAAAGAAGCAAGAGATGTGGAGCAATAGGGAAGAGGGGTGCAGAAAGAGGCATGAGGGATGCAGAAATTTGCAAAAGAGGTGCAGAAAGAAGCAAGAGCAGTGCAGAAAGAACCAACAGAGGTGCAAAAAGAGGCAAGAGGGGTGCAGAAATAGGGAAGACGAGTGCAGAAAGAGACAACAGGGGTGCAGAAAGAAGCAAGAGAGGTGCAGAAAGAGGCAAAAGAAGTGCAGAAAGAAGCAACAGAGGTACAGAAAGAGGCAAGAGAGGTGCAGAAAGAGGGAGGAGGGGGGCAAAAAGAGGCAAAAGAAGTGCAGAAAGAAGCAACAGAGGTACAGAAAGAAGCAAGAGAGGTCCAGAAAGAAGCAAGAGAAGTGCAGAATGAAGCAACGGGGTGCAGAAGGAGGCTAGAGGGGTGCAGAAGGAGGCTAGAGGGGTGCAGACAGAGGCAAGAGAAGTGCAGAAAGAAGCAAGAGAGGTACAGAAAGAGGGAAGACAAGTGCAGAAAGAGACAACAGTGGTGCAGAAAGAGACAACAGGGGTGCAGAAAGAAGCAAGAGAGGTGAAGAAAGAGGCAATAGAAGTGCAGAAAGAAGCAACAGAGGTACAGAAAGAGGCAAGAGAGGTGCAGAAACAGGCAGGAAATGTACAGAAAGAGGGAACAGGGGTACATAAAGAGGCAAGGGAGGTGCAGAAAGAGGGGAGGGGTACAGAGAGAGGCAAGAGGGATGCAGAAAGAAGCAAGTGAGGTGCAGAAAGAGGCAACAGAGGTGCAGAAAAAGCAAGAGAGGTGCAGAAACAAGCAAGGGAAGTACAGAAAGAGGGAAGACAAGTGCAGAAAGAGACAACAGTGGTGCAGAAAGAGACAACAGGGGTGCAGAAAGAGGACAGAGAAGTGCAGAAAGAAGCAAAAGAGGTGGAAAAAGAGGGAACAGGTATGCAGACAGAGGCAAGAGAGGTGCAGAAAGAAGCAACAGAGGTGCTTAAAGAGGCAAGAGGGGTGCAGAAAGAGGCAAGATAAGTGCAGAAAGAAGCAATAGATGTGCCGAAAGAGGCAAGAGAGGTTAAAAAACAGGCAAGAAAGGTACAGAAAGAGGGAACAGGGCTGCAGAAAGAGGCAAGAGGGATGCAGAAATCTGCAAAAGAGGTGCAGAAAGAAGCAAGAGCAGTGCAGAAAGAACCAACAGAGGTGCAAAAAGAGGCAAGAGGGGTGCAGAAATAGGTAGGAGAGCTGCACAAAGAGGCAAGAGAGGTACAGAAAGAAGCAGGAGGGGTGCAGAAAGAAGGAAGAGAAGTGCAGAAAGATGCAACAGAGGTGCTGAAAGAGGCGCGAAGGGTGTAGAAAGAGGCAAGAGAAGTGTAAAAAGAAGCAACAGAGGTACAGAAAGAGGCAAGAGAGGTGCAGAAACAGGCAGGAAAGGTGCAGAAAGAGGGAACAGGGGTGCAGAAAGAGGCAAGTGAGGTGGAGAAAGAGGCAAGAGGGGTGCAGAAAGAGGCAAGAGGGGTGCAGAAACATACAAGTGAGATACAGAAAGAGGCAATAGAGGTGCAGAAAGACGCAAGATAGGTGCAGAAACAATCAAGAGAACTGCACAAAGAGGCAAGAGAATTGCTGAAAGAAGAAACAGGTGTGTAAAGAAGGAAGAGAAGTGCAGAAAGAGGGAAGTGAGGTGCAGAAAGAGGCAAAAGAGGTGCAGAAAATGGCAAGAGAACTGCAGAAAGAGGCAAAAGGGATGCAAAAAATGGAAGAAGGGTGCATAAAGAAGCAAGAGAGGTGCAGAAAGAAGCAAGAGAGGTGCAGAAAGAAGCAGGAGAAGTGCAGAAAGAAGAGAGGAACAGAAAGAGGGAAGACGAATGCAGAAAGAGACAACAGGGGTGCAGAAAGAAGCAAGAGAGGTGCAGAAAGAGGCAAAAGAAGTGCAGAAAGAAGCAACAGAGGTACAGAAAGAGGCAAGAGAGGTGCAGAAACAGGCAGGAAATGTACAGAAAGAGGGAACAGGGGTACATAAAGAGGCAAGGGAGGTGCAGAAAGAGGGGAGGGGTACAGAGAGAGGCAAGAGGGATGCAGAAAGAAGCAAGTGAGGTGCAGAAAGAGGCAACAGAGGTGCAGAAAAAGCAAGAGAGGTGCAGAAACAAGCAAGGGAAGTGCAGAAAGAGGCAAGAGAATAGCTGAAAGAAGCAACAGAGGTGTAGAAAGAAGCAAGATAAGTGCAGAAAGAAGCAACAGGGTTGCAGAAAGAGGCAAGAGGGGTGCAGAAACAGGCAGGAAAGGTGCAGAAAGAGGGAACAGGGGTGCAGAAAGAGGCAAGAGAGGTGCAGAAATAGGTAGGAGAGGTGCACAAAGAGGCAAGAAGGGTACAGAAAGAGGCAGGAGGGGTGCAGAAAAAAGGAAAAGAAGTGCAGAAAGAAGCAACAGAGATGCTGAAAGAGGCGCGAAGGGTGTAGAAAGAGGCAAGAGAAGTGCAGAAAGAAGCAACAGAGGTACAGAGAGAGGGAAGAGAGGTGCAGAAACAGGCAGGAAAGGTGCAGAAAGAGGGAACAGGGGTGCAGAAAGAGGCAAGAGAGGTGCAGAAAGAGGGGTGTAGAAAGAGGCAAGAGGGGTGCAGAAAGACGCAAGAGAGGTGCAGAAACGATCAAGAGTACTGCAGAAAGAGGTAAGAGAATTGCTGAAAGAAGAAGAAACAGAGGTGTGGAAAGAAGCAAGAGAAGTGCAGAAAGAGGGAAGTGAGGTGCAGAAAGAGGCAAGAGAGGTGCAGAAAAAGGCAAGAGAACTGCAGAAAGAGGCAAAAGGGATGCAAAAAAGGGTAGAAGGGTGCATAAAGAAGCAAGAGAGGTGCAGAAAGAAGCACGAGAAGTGCAGAAAGAAGCAAGAGAGGTGCAGAAAGAGGGAAGACGAGTGCAGAAAGAGAACACAGTGGGGCAGAAAGAAGCAAGAGAGGTACAGCAAGAGGCAAAAGAAGTGCAGAAAGAAGCAACAGAGGTACAGAAAGAGGGAGGAGGGGGGCAAAAAGAGGCAAGATGGGTGCAGAAAGAAGCAAGAGAGGTGCAGAAAGAAGCAAGAGAGGTACAGAAAGAAGTAAAAGAACTGCAGAAAGAGGCAAGAGAGTTGCAGAAATAGGCAAAAGGGGTGCAGAAAGAAGGGTACTGACAGAGGCAAGAGGGATGCATAAATTTGCAACAGAGGTGCAGAAAGAAGCAAGAGCAGTGCAGAATAAACCAACAGAGGTGCAGAAAGAGTCAAGAGAGGTACAGAAAGAGGCAAGAGAAGTGCAGAAATAAGCAAAAGAGGTGCAGAAAGAGGCAAGAGAACAGCAGAAAAAGGCATGAGAGGTGCTGAAAGAAGCAACAGTGGTGCTGAAAGAGACAAGAATGGTGCAGAAAGAGGCAAGAGGAGTGTAGAAAGAAGCAACAGAGTTGCAGAAAGAAGCAAGAGAAGTACAGAATGAAGCAAGAGAGGTGGAGAAATAGGGAAGAGGGGTGCAGAAAGAAGCATGAGGGATGCAGAAATTTGCAGAGGAGGTGCAGAGAGAAGCAAGAGCAGTGCAGAAAGAACCAACAGTGGTGCAGAAAGAGACAACAGGGGTGCAGAAAGAAGCAACAGAGGTGCAGAAAGAGGCAATAGAAGTACAGAAAGAGGAGAGAGAAGTGCAGAAAGAAGCAAAAGAGGTGGAAAAAGAGGGAACTGGTATGCAGACAGAGGCAAGAGAGGTGAAGAAAGAAGCAACAGAGGTGCTTAAAGAGGCAAGAGGGGTGCAGAAAGATGCAATAGAAGTGCAGAAAGAAGCAACAGAGGTGCCAAAAGAGGCAAGAGAGGTGAAAAAGCAGGCAAGAAAGGTACAGAAAGAGGGAACAGGACTGCAGAAAGAAGTAAGAGGGATACAGAAATGTGCAAGAGAGATGCAGAAAGAAGCAACAGCAAAGCAGAAAGAATCAAGAGAAGTGCAGAATGAAGCAAAAGAGGTGGAGAAATAGGGAAGAGGAATGGAGTAAGAGGCATGAAGGATGCAGAAATTTGCAAAAGAGGTGCAGAAAGAAGCAAGAGCAGTGCAGAAAGAACCGAACAGAGGTGCAAAAAGAGGCAAGAGGTGTGCAGAAATAGGTAGGAGAGGTGCACAAAGGCAAGAACCGAACAGAGGTGCAAAAAGAGGCAAGAAGGGTACAGAAAGAGGCAGGAGGGGTGCAGAAAGAAGGAAGAGAAGTGCAGAAAGAAGCAACAGAGGTGCTGAAAAATTCGCGAAGGGTGTAGAAAGAGGCAAGAGAAGTGCAGAAAGAAGCAACAGAGGTACAGAGAGAGGGAAGAGAGGTACAGAAACAGGCAGGAAAGGTGCAGAAAGAGGGAACAGGGGTGCAGAAAGAGGAAGAGAGGTGCAGAAAGAGGGGTGCAGAAAGAGGCAACAGAGGTGCAGAAAGACGCAAGAGAGGTGCAGAAACGATCAAGAGTACTACAGAAAGAGGCAAGAGAATTGCTGAAAGAAGAAACAGAGGTGTGGAAAGAAGCAAGAGAAGTGCAGAAAGAGTGAGGTGCAGAAAGAGGCAAGAGAGGTGCAGAAAATGGCAAGAGAACTGCAGAAAGAGGCAAAAGGGATGCAAAAAAGGGAAGAAGGGTGCATAAAGAAGCAAGAGAGGTACAGCAAGAGGGAGGAGGGGGGCAAAAAGAGGCAAGATGGGTGCAGAAAGAAGCAAGAGAGGTGCAGAAAGAAGCAAGAGAGGTGCAGAAAGAAGCAAGAGAAGTGGAGAAAGAAGCAACAGGGTTGCAGAAAGAGGCTAGAGGGGTGCAGAAAGCGGCAAGAGAAGTGCTGAAAGAAGCAACAGAGGTGCAGAAGGAGGCAAAAGAACTGCAGAAAGAGGCAAGAGAGTTGCAGAAATAGGCAAAAATGGTGCAGAAAGAGGGAAGAGGGGTGCTGACAGAGGCAAGAGGGATGCATACATTTGCAACAGAGGTGCAGAAAGAAGCAAGAGCAGTGCAGAATAAACCAACAGAGGTGCAGAAAGAGTCAAAAGAGGTGCAGAAAGAGGCAAGAGAACAGCAGAAAAAGGCATGAGAGGTGCTGAAAGAAGCAACAGCGGTGCTGAAAGAGACAAGAATGGTGCAGAAAGAGGCAAGAGGAGTGTAGAAAGAAGCAACAGAATTGCAGAAAGAAGCAAGAGAAGCACAGAATGAAGCAAGAGTGGTGGAGAAATAGGGAAGAGGGGTGCAGAAAGAGGCATGAGGGATGCAGAAATGTGCAGAGGAGGTGCAGAGAGAAGCAAGAGCAGTGCAGAAAGAACCAACAGAGGTGCAAAAAGAGGCAAGAGGGGTGAAGAAATAGGTAGGAGAGCTGCACAAAGAGGCAAGAGGGGTACAGAAAGAGGCAAGAGAGGTGCAGAAACAGGCAGGAAAGGTGCAGAAAGAGGGAACAGGGGTGCAGAAAGAGGCAAGTGAGGTGGAGAAAGAGGCAAGAGGGGTGCAGAAAGAGGCAAGAGGGGTGCAGAAACATACAAGTGAGGTACAGAAAGAGGCAACAGAGGTGCAGAAAGACGCAAGATAGGTGCAGAAACAATCAAGAATACTGCACAAAGAGGCAAGAGAATTGCTGAAAGAAGAAACAGGTGTGTAAAGAAGCAAGAGAAGTGCAGAAAGAAGGAAGAGAGGTGCAGAAAGAGGGAAGACAAGTGCAGAAAGAGGGAAGACAAGTGCAGAAAGAGAGAACAGCGGTGCAGAAAGAGACAACAGGGGTGCAGAAATAAGCAAGAGAGGTGCAGAAAGAGGCAATAGCAGTGCAGAAAAAAAGCAAGAGAGGTACAGAAAGAGGCAAGAGAGTTGCAGAAAGAGGGAGGAGGGGGCAAAAAAGAGGCAAGATGGGTGCAGAAAGAAGCAAGAGAGGTACAGACAGAAGCAAGTGAAGTGCAGAAAGAAGCAACGGGGGTGCAGAAAGAGGCTAGAGAGGTACAGAAAGAGGTAAGAGATGTGCAGAAAGAAGCAACAGAGGTGCAGAAGGAGGCAAAAGAACTGCAGAAAGAGGCAAGAGAGTTGCATAAATAGGCAAAAGGGGTGCAGAAAGAGGGAAGAGGGGTGCTGAAAGAGGCAAGAGGGATGCATACATTTGCAAGAGAGGTGCAGAAAGAAGCAAGAGCAGTCAGAATGAACCAACAGAGGTGCAGAAAGAGGCAAGAGAGGTACAGAAAGAGGCAAGAGAAGTGCAGAAAGAAGCAAAAGAGGTGCAGAAAGAGGCAAGAGAACAGCAGAAAAAGGCAAGAGAGGTGCAGAAAGAAGCAACAGAGAGAAAGAGGCAATAGAGGTGCAGAAAGAGGCAAGAGAGATGCAGAAAGAAGCAAGTGAGATGCAGAAAGAGGCAAGAGAGGTGCAGAAAGAAGAGAGTGAGGTTCAGAAAGAGGCAAGAGAAGAGCAGAAAGTGGCAAGTGAGGTGCAGAAAGAGGCAAGAGAGGTATAGAAAGAGGCAAGATACATGTAAAAAGAGGCAAGAGAAGTGCAGAAAGAGGCACTTGAGGTGCAGAAAGAGGCAAGAGAGGTACAGAAAGATGCTCGAGAAGTGCAGAGAGAGGCAAGAGAAGTGCAGAAAGAGGCAAGAGAGGTGCAGAAGGAAGAGAATGAGGTGCAGAAAGAGGCAAGTGAGGTGCAGAAAGATGCAAGAGAGGTACAGAAAGAGGCAAGGAAGTGCATAAACAGGCAAGAGAAATGCACAAAGAGGCAAGAAAGGAGCAGAAAGGCATGAGAGGTGTAGAAAGAAGCAAGAGAAATGCAGAAAGAGGCAAGTGAGGTGCAGAAAGAGTCAAGAGAGGTGCAGAAATAGGCAAGAGAAGTGCAGAAAGAGGTAAGAGATCTGCAGAAAAAAGCAACAGAGGTTCTGAAAGAGGCAAGTGAGGTGCAGAAAACGGCAATAGAAGTGCAGAAAGAGGCAAGTGAAGTGCAGAAAGAAGACAGTGAGGTGTAGAAAGAGGAAGAAAGGTGCAGAAAGAAACAAGAGAAATGTAGAAAGAGGCAAGAGAGGCACAGAAAGACGAGAGGTTTGTGCACCATTAGTACCAATTTAACACCCACATTTTACAATAAGTAACATGTGACCATTCCAGCTTTGCAAAGGGCCTTCCACCATGCTGTAACACGTGACACTGCATTTTTGGGAACATTTAAGCCGTTTGAGCTAGAAACAAGGCTTTTTTTGTTCAAATCTGCAGATTAGGCAGCAGATGATGGAATATTTGTCAAATGCGGAAAATGTTTAATTATGTGAAAATTGGTGCAGCCGAACAGTTACTTAATTCCAGTGGCCCTCCTCATTCCTCCGACTAGGTCCAGTAGTGCTCCTCAGTCGTTCCTTTTTTTTGGTGTCTCATTGAATTTATAGTTTAGCTTCTATGGAAACGAGGAAGACTAAACCTGAGGTTACCACTCCACAACACAGCCTACAATACCACATAATTACTCTCCAAAACACATAATCCCACTCCACATAATTCCTATAAACTAAATACCACATACTTTCTATTCACATAATTTCACTGCACAACATACCACATAATTTCACTACACACAACGTACATCCATTCTACACCAAAAAACATTAGTAAAAATCTTTTACATTTACAACGTCAATAGCTCTAACTCTCGCAAATGAGAGACCTATTACATTACAAATGCTTCTTTAACTGGTAGTCGCGTTTGCAGAGTGGTGCAGAAATGGGGCTGGGCCTCCGACCAGTGCTCAGGAATTCCGCTGCGTAGGACTTACAGGAGGTAACAGGAGGGCTTCATGGCCCCCAAAGTCCCTCAGGAGTAAAGTGGACTTTATCCCCCAACCAGTACTGTGCCAGGAGGCGCGTTTGCAGAGTGGTGGAGAAAGGGGGGGTGTGGCCTCCAAAGACCTCTTAGCAATCCCACTGTGTGGGACTTAGTGGAGGTAATAGGAGAGGTACTTGGCCCCAAGGACAACCTTGGGGGCCAACTACCCCTCCTATTACCTCCAGTAAGTACCACACAGCGGGATTGCTACATTGTCATAGCAGGCCACGCCCCCTTCCCCCACCACTCTGCATAGGCACTCCCTGGCGCGCTCTTGGATGGGGATTAAAGTCCCCTTCGCTGCTGGGGGTCCTTAGGGGCCAACTAGCCTAACTGATACCTCCAGTATGCCCCAGATAGTGGGATTGCTGATAGGTGAACACAGGCCATGCCCCCTTTGTCCACCACTCTGCAAACGCACCCCCTGGCGCGCTCTTGGTTGGGGGATGCAGTCCCCTTGCCTCCTGAGTGTCCCTGGGGGCCAACTAATCCACCAGGTACCTCCAGTAAGCCCCACACAGCTGTATTGCTGAGAGTGGTCGGAGGCCATGCCCCCTTTTTACACCACTCTGCAAACGCGCCTCCTGGTGCACTGCTGCTTGGGGGATGTAGTCCACTTTAGTCCTGAGGTCCTCAGGACACAAGAGGACCTCATCGCCCCACCAGCAATGCGCCAAGAGGCGCGTTTTCAGAGTGGTGTAAAAAGGGGCGTGGCCTCGGACCACCTCTCAGCAATCCCACTGTGTGGGGGCTTACTGGACCTACCTGGTGGGCTAGTTGGCCCCTAAGGACCCATAAGACTCTAGGGGACTTCATCCCCCAACCCACCAGGAGACGCGTTTGCAGAGTGGTGCAGGGAGGGGGCGGAGCACCCATTGAGATTCCGGCTTTCGTTTTGTTTTTCTTTTTTAGAAGGGGGGCTGTGTGGCCCCCCCTTCTCTTATTATTTTTTGGGCCCTGGGGACCCCATCCTCCAGGGCTTGAGCCATATTTGTTTTTTTTTAATTAAAAAACGGGAAGGGGGCCACACGGCCCCCCTCCCGAGGCCAATTATGGCCCCGGGGACCCTATCCCCTGGGGCCTGGCCAGCCTGTTTTTTGGTGAGGGGGCCGCCTGGCCCCTCTCCTGAGGCCAATTATGGCCCGGGGACCCCATTCCCCGGGGCCGACCTTATGTATTTTTTTTTAAATAATTCTAAAAGGGAGGGTGGCCGCGTGGCCCCCTTTCCCTGGGCCACTTCTGACCCCGGTGACCCCATCCCCCGGGGCCTGGCCTGTTTTTTTTACATTATTTATGGGAGGGGGGCCGCATGACCCCCCTTCCCACGGCCACTATTGGCCCCGGGGACCCCATCCCTCAGGGCCTGGCCTCTTTTTAAAAAATATTTTTTAATTAGGGAGGGGGACCGCATGGCCCCCCTCCCCTGGGCCACTTCTGGCCCCAAGGACCCCACCCCCGGGGCCGGCCCTCATGTTGGGGACTGTGGGGGGAGCCCCAATGCCCCCACAGTCCCAGCCGGCTCCCCGCCTCCTGCGGGAGCCGGCATTGCTTTTGGGCAAGGGGAGCTGCTGACATGCAGCTCCCCTTGCCCAAAAGCAATTCTGCTTCGCTTCAACGAAGCAAAGCAGGAGTTTCATATGGCAGGGCGGGAGCCGTGCTCCCGCCCTTCCATAGCAAACGGCAATGTCCCGGGGGTGGGTACCCCGGGACATTGCAGGAGCCGGCCCTGGGGGGTGGCGGTCCCCAGGGCCATCGAGGGCTCCAGGAGGGGGGCCGCGCGGCCCCCCTCCCAACTCTTTAAAACCCCGGGGAGGTGGTGGTCCCCAGGGTCCGGGGGTCCGCAATGGACCCCCATATTTGCATAATTTGTACCCCAGGGAGGTGGTGGTCCCTGGGGTAGTGTGGGGGGCTTGAGCCCCCCCACACTTTGATTTTAGAAGTCGCCCCGGGCAGGTGGCGGTCCCCAGGGCTGCGGGGGGCCGTGTGCCCCCGCATTTCAATATTCTAGGCCCAGGGGGTGGTGGTCCCTGGGGCTTGGGGGGGCCTACGAGGCCCCCCCACCCAAAATTAATAATAGCCCCGGGGAGGTGGTGGTCCCTGAGGCTTGGGGGGGCCGATGAGGCCCCCGCCTTAAAATAACAATGCCCCGGGAGGTGGTGGTCCCCGGGGCAGTGTGGGGTGGGAAAGGAGCCCCCCCATGCAGTTTAAAAAATAGCCCCAGGGAGGTGGCAGTCCCCGGGGCTGCAAGGGCCCCCGCTAATTAATTGCGCATTGCCCCTGGGACTTGGCCCACCCGGGGGCTTATAGAAAACAAAGCGGGAGTCCGCGGTTCATTTTTTAAGAAAAATTTCGGACGGATTCACGCACCGAGCGAGAATTCAGCTGATTTATTATTATTTAAAATGCTTTTTTTGGCCCTGGGGGTCCTAGTGGGACCCCCTGAGCAGGCCTGGGGGGTCAGGGTGTTTCTACCCTGCCCCTTTTCTTGTTATTTATCTTTTTTTTACCTTTTGCTTGTGACTCGGTTACTGAGTCACAAGATGGCTGCCAACACTTCCTGGTTTGGAGTGTTGGCAGCCAATCAGAATGAAGCTCGTGCTCGGGAGGATTCGCGGCTCCTCCTCGGTGCTCAGATATATACATTTTTATTTTTTTAATTTCTTAGCAACTACTAAACGGATTTACACCATTTAAAAAAAGGGTGCTTTCTGAACCAGGAGCTACCTTTTTGCCAAATGTGGTGTAATTCCGTTCAGCAGTTCGGGCTGTAGCCTATTCCAAAATTTCCTATGGAAATTAACATGGGGAAAACGTGTTTTGGGACCCCCCTTTTTTCTCGGCCCCCGCTTGACAAATCACCCCCAAACTTTTAAAACAGGAGCTGACCTGAGCTGGTCATTAGTTTTGTAAATTTCGTGAAGATTCGTCAAACGGCGCCAAAGATATTGGCAAAAGAAAAAACGCTTTTTGAATAAAAACAAGGTCCTAACTATAACACCTACTGGCGGCCGCCAGTAGGTAATATATATATATATTCACTGAAAAAATCAAAGGTTACCGGGACGGTATAGTTAGGCTCAGGTATCACTTGTAAAAAACCAGTGAAAGTCAGCAGTTATAGTTACATTGAGGACCTAATGTATGAATAACATAAGCCCGTGGTAGGCATTCTTTCAGCTTTGCCACTTGTTCCCAGAGCATCTTGTGCTTTACTGTTCAACCTTTGGAATCCCAAAATCCACTCTGGCCCCAATAATGTAAATATTCTTTATAGGACTGGACACAGTAAAATGATTCACACACTATGAGTGTGGGGAATTCATGATCCGTATTTCACCCTTTCTGCGTAATCCAAAATGTATGTCCTGCCAAAATTCAAGAATCTTAAAATGGATTGTCGTCTTTTCAGAGTCGTTGGAGGTTGGAGCAGTGCACATTTTTCAAAAAAGTGTGCCGCCAGGCTTTTGCCTTCACTTGACAATTCGTACCCTAAAAATAGGACACTAAGGTTGACAATTTTTTTAATTAAATTTGTATCCCAAGTGGGCAAACCCAAGAATTATGTTGTTCACCTAGACAAGTGTTCCATTAATTCATCGTCCATCAGACAAATGTCATCTACATAGGACAATGCCTCCTCTTCAAAGTTTTGAAGTAACTCTGTTTCCCTGGCTGAAAAGAACCCAGGGCTGTTCTTATACTCCTGGGGTAATCGACATATTTGGCGTTGAGAGCCTAGCGCCGAGAATGCTGTCAAATATCTGCTCCCTTGGGGCTATATTTTGGCAGAAAAATCCATTTGAGATGTCTAGTGTTTTTTTGTATTTTTTCCGCACAATGTTATTCATTAGTGCGGCACTGTCTGCGTTCTGTACTGCAAATGTGCGTGTGGATGCGTTTAAATGTCTATAATCTAAGACTAGACGATATGAATTATCAGGTTTCATTAATGGAAACAAGGGATTATTCATAGGCGAGGTGCAATTCTCTATCACACCCTGGTATTCAAGTTGATCTAGGATCTCCCTGACTTGATTCTTTGCTTCATGTTTAATTGGGTATTGTCTCTGAGGTTGAGGAATTGATTTTAATGGGATTTAGTGATGAGGTGACTCATCATCCCACCCAACATGATTGCGTTAAAGTACAGGAGCTAACGTTAATGCCCACTCCTGCGCGTATGAATTGTTAACTGATTCAGGTACGAGGTCGGAGAAAGCAGGTAATATGACTTTTCTCCCATTGGACAATCCATTACAAACTCAGGTGGCCAATCCTTTTCGGCCAAAAGAATATCATAACCATAGGTCAGGTTCTCCCAAAAGAGACCCTTTACCTTCCTGGGTATGTCCCCCTCATTTGGAGTGTTATTTCGTATAAACTATGTGGGACACTTACCCTTGTATCAGGTGTTTCCACCGTGATATGCTCACTCAGCGCTACTAACCCCAGATAATCCATCAGGTTCTGGCAAGCTATTGTGATGTCTGCCGCGCTGTCCAGCATCGTCACTGCCCATTCCCCTTTCAGAATCAGATTCCTCAGTAGCCTGGGCATTTCTAGTTTTAATCCTGGCTACCTTCATCTTTTTAAATTGAGGTTTTGAAGTCTTTTGCTTGTCTTCCTGTTTAATGATGTAGTCTGAAGTGCGATTTGTCTCCCTTTTTGGCTTGACTCACTCTTCCGATCTGTATTCTGACTGTACGTCTCTCTCTGACCACTTTTCGGATGTCTCCTGAAAGGAACGAGATGATCGTGTATCAGTATCCTGATATCTGTCAGGTTTTCAAATATTGTCACAGTTTCTCTGATTATATTTTCTTTCGGTGTGCTCCTGTTGAGGAGACCCACCCCGTGACTGAGTTTAGTTTTGTTTATTTTTTTGTTTATTATCCCCTTTCTTCTTTAAAGCATTGTGTGCTTGCTTAGAGTTATCTTTTTCAGAACTACTCAACGATTGGTAACCCTGGTTTGGCTCCCAGATTATCTCTGCCTAGAGATGCATATGTAGCTATGATAATCTTAGGCAATTGTGCGGGAGTGAATTCCCTCAGGCATTGGCGTATAGCCACCGCTGCTGCCTCCCCTTTTATTTTACTCAACATAATGGCTGATACCTGGGCAAACCTGCCCATCAGTTTCATCCCCAGATATAAGGCAGGCTGTGCCTCGTACTAATTCTGAATCTGTTTCAGTACATCCGGTATGACTGCTATTGAAGGGGTACCATGTGTTCTGGTATATACAGCAGCGAAGATTGTACCCAAAGTGGCACAATCTCCTAACTGGGGAGCCATCCCCATCAGCAAGCAAATTGTCAGTATTCTGTGTTTTTCCTGCTGGAAAAACTGCTTCAAGCTGTGCTGTTTTTGAGCTATCCAGAATGGGATTTGCTCCCGGCTGGTGGGAACCTTTCCCAAAATGGCATTCAGTGTTTGTGGGCTAATACCTCTAGTAGCCAATTGTGGTTGCGTATCCTGAGCATCCCCCACAGGTTTCACTGTCAATGTTCTCATTACATATTGTGTTAGATTTCTGTACATTTTTACTAAATCTCTTTGAAAGTTTGTGCATTCCTGCTGATGTTAAGGCAGCAACGTCTGGATGCGGTGTGTATGAAGCTAAGACCAGCCAGGTCACTCCTTCTCTGCTGAGCAGACCGAGTCTCACATGTTTCTGTGGAATGGGGTAGGGTGCCTTTAAACCAATTAATGTGCTCTTGGTATGTTAACAGGACTTCTAAGTCCACGTATGGGAAATACTCATCAGGTGGTTCTTCTTCAATGTATTCATGAAATAACCGTATGTGTGCATCTGCAGGTGGGAACTTAACCCAAGAATAGAAATCCTCTGTTCTGAATGCTTCGTGTGCCTCAACCACAAAGGTAACATTTCCACCTGTTACCGGGAGGCCATGTTGTAACAATTTCATGGTAACTGCCTGTCTGCAATTTTCTGAAATATTTTGTGCGACTATCTGTTCTTCAATGTCATCACCTAGTTGTTCGGTCATTATTAAAGCAGTAGTATTTAGCCAGATTTTTATAGAGATATGGTTTGTAAAATGTGGGAGCTTTTAATCCTCCAAGCTTGATTAACCTGCATCTAATACCGGGGACTTGACCATTAAATAAAAGCCTAACCAACGTTGGGGGCGCCATGTCGTGTAGTTCCTACCAATCCGTAGGACCTGCACATTGTTTGGACAACATAAACTAAGGGCTTGGTGTCAAGACTAATTCCAGATACCCCACAGGATATGTGTGCCTATAGACAAGCTAGCTCACAGTGCCAACGTAATCCCCCCTAACCTACCAGGGAGCAAAAAGTTTCTGGCAATCACTGAACATGACAACCCTGACCCCTCAGGGATCGTGGAAACAGTACAGAACCTTTCACTCAGTCACTTGTGCTTACTTATTCTCAGAGAAATATACAGAGTATACACAGTGGGATGTTTTCAATAATATTTATTGAACCAACGTTATTCTTGCATTAAATATGTGTGCTGCAATGATTAGCAGACAGAAGCAGATAAATGGGATTACAAGCACCAAAAGCGTAAATAGTAGATATAGTTCTACCATGGTGCTGAATATATATCTATGCAGGCATATGAAAAAGGCAGTAATCTAACGTACCCCTACTATGCAAACCCTACTCTAAGTGTGCCTAGAGTGTGTGTAGGTGTAGAGCCAAGAATCCCCCCCAAAGGATGATCCAACTCCATTACCTGATGGGATAGAGTGAAGTACCCTGTCTTGGTCATGAACTGGACACTCCTCACGAGATGTCAGAAAGCTGCGTTGTGATTTCTCAGCAGGACCCTCGGTGTCAGCAGAAGTACCTCCTCTACAAATCTATTGGGATGCTCATCTTTTAGAATAAAAAGCAGCCTTGCAATGTACCCTTAGATTAGTGATGTTATGGATATGTAGATGCCCTGTCACCCAGTGGATGAAGATAGTGATGACATTTGTACATAGTGCGAAACGTGACCTTGTACATGATGTTCAGGGAATTGTGATAATGTTGTGCGAAGCAAGATGTAAAAACAAGTTTAATTTCAGAGAAATTAATCCAACATTGTCGTGCATGCAAATGTGTGCAAAAGGTCACAGCTGGAAATGTTATTTGTGAGGACAATGTAAGAAATAAGCTGCTACACTACATGGGCCTAACTCGGGAATATAACATCTGAGCTAACTAGAACTCACGCCCCCGCAATGCATTGCTTATGACCTCACATATTGAATCACTCATGACATAGTCAGTGACATCACTGATAACATCTCAGATGACATCATCCATGATTTCTGCCCCAGGGACCCTATCCCTGGGGCCCGGCCTGTAGTGTGGGTGCTCTGGTCCCACCCAGGCCACCTACTTTTGAAATGTTGGGGACTGCAGTGGGAGCCTCAAGGGCCCCGCAGTCCCTGCCGGCTCCCCGCCACCTGCGGGAGCCGGCATTGCTTTGAGACCCAGGTATCTGCTAACATGTAGCTCTCTGGATCTCAAAGCAATGTCTGTTTCCCTGCTTACTTGACAGCAGGCAGGGAAACAGACAGATGATCCACTTTCAGCAAGCAAGACCATTTTTTGCTCTCGCTTGCTGAAAGTGGAGCACGTTTGCTATGGCTTGGCGGGAGCCCCCAGGGCCATGTATGGCTCCAGGAGGGGAACCGTGTGGCCCACCTCCAATGTTAACTTTAGACCCGGGGAGGTGGTGGTCCTCAGGGCCGGGTGTCCGCAACAGACCCCTTCATCATTGTGTTTGTGCCTCGGGGAGGTGGTGGTCCCTGGGGCTGCGGGGGCCCCCTGCATTCCAATTAATTACCCCAGAGAGGTGGCCATCCCCCAGACAGCAGGAGAGGCCCACGGGCCTCTCCCACATTTCATTGAAAAAACTGTTTCCCCCGGAAAGGAGGCAGTCCCCGGGCCTGCGGGGAGGCCATGAGGCCTCCCCCGCATTTTTTTTATTAATAATGTATGTGCCCAGGTGACGTGCTAGTCCCTGGGGCAGTGAGGGAGGCAGTAGGACCTTCCCGACATTTCATTAACAAAACAGTGTGCCCCGGAGAGGTGCGGTGTTCCCCGAGGCAGCAGGGGCCGAGCAGCCCCCACATTTTTATTATTTACCGCCCCAGGGAGGTGGCAGTTCCTGAGGCTTTGCATAAGCCCAGGAGGGGGCCCCATGAGTCCCTCTCCTTCATGCCCCAGGTGATCATAATCTGTAATCTCCTCAGGATGCCTCTCACTAGTACATATTGATTCAAAGAAGAATTCTCCCACCAGGGAGATATTTCTCTTTTAGCTTCTCAAACAGCTGTAAGTTTTTCCAAAATTCATTACTGTTTCCTGCTGTCACGGCACTTGCTTCAGTAACTTGGTTTTCAGAGCTGGTTTCCGTAAATAATTTCCATGTCTCCTGCTTCCTTATGGCAGATTCCTCATCACTCATTTCCTCTGTGATTTACACCTTATAATTGAATCCACACTGCTCTGCGCAAGTCTCTGTACGTTTTTCACCAGCTTTGTGACATCCAAGTGCACCAATCCTGGCTCCTGCCCTCGCTTTGCTTGCCACTTATTCGGGGGTAAAAAAGTTTGCCACTAGGTAGTTATAGTTAGGATCATGTTGCCTATATTTTAGGCGCCGTTTGGCGAATCTTCACGAAATTGTCCAAAAAGAATGCCCCAGTGAATCTTGTTGCCCATGAAAAATTCCGGGGCAATTTGTTAAGCGATGGCTGAGAAAAAGAGGGTGTCACAAAAAGTATGTTTCCCGTGTTAATTCCCATAGACTCTTTTGACATGCCTGCAGCCCAAACCACTGGACGGAATTACATTAAATTTGGCAGAAAGATAGCTTTTGGTCCGCAGATTGTGCTTTTTGTTATTTGGGGTAAATCTGGTCAGTAGTGTGCAAGATATTAAAATAAATTCTAATTGGTACATCTATGATCATGGCTAATTTGCAATGAATTTGCCACGAATCACGAATGCGTGCGCCAACAGAAATGCCGTGATTGGCTGGTCGCAACCTGAACAGACAGTAGTGGCTCCCATTTTAGTTTGTCGGAACAGTCAAGGGTGCTCAAATGAAATGGCAGAAACTGGCATAAGGGGTCAGGTTGTATGTGTCCTGACCCCATGACTGGAATATAGGGATCTTTGAGGGACCCCTGATGTGTATAATATGTCACAAAACAGGTTTTTTCCTTGTGTGATATTTGCAAATTGGTCACAACAGTCATCTCTGCCCCCATGTAGTGTCATGACAAATTCACAAATACAGCCAGAAAAAAACAACAAAAAATACATTCTCAGACTCTTTCAGACACTAATGCATTCACTCATAGATGCTTTCAGAGACTTGTGCACTCATTCTAACACCCAATGAGATACCCATGCACCCATTCAAAGACTCATGCACCCACTCACAGACCCACTCAGACACTCATGCACCCACTCACAGACTCATGCACTCACTCACACACCCCCTCAGAGAGTCATCCACCCAATCACAGACCCAGTTAGAGACTCACACACCCAATCAGATACTCACACCCAGTCACAGACCCACTCAGAGACTCATGCACCCACTAACAGACCCACTCAGGGACACACACACCAACTCACAGACACACGCAGACACTCACACACCCACTAACAGACCCACTCAGAGACTCATGCTCCTACCCACAAACCCACTCAGACAGTCATGCACCCATTCACAGACCCTCTCAGAAACTCACACACCCACTCACACACCCACTTAGAGACTCATGTACCCACTTACAGATCCACTCAGACAATCATGCACCCACTCACAGACCCACTCAGAGACTCATGCACTCAGTCAATCAATCAATCAATCAATCAGGGGATCTGTAACCACGCTCTTCCACCTGTTCTGGCTCTGCGGATGCGCGGGGTTTCGGCGAGGTCGGGGGATCGAAGGTTTCTCTTGGGTACATGGAAGGTGATTCTATCGTTGAGGTAATGGGGTCCGGTGTTTTGGAGGCATTTCTAGGCGTTGGTGAGTATCTTGAAAGTAACTCTCTTCTCAACGGGGAGCCAGTGGAGGTTTCGTAGGTATAGGGTGATGTGTTTGTGTCGAGTGATGCCGAGGACGAGTCTGGCTGTGGTGTTCTGAATGGTCTGGAGCTTGCGGAGCAGAGACTTGCTGATCCCGGCATAGAGGGCGTTTCCGTGGCCCAGTCTGCTGGTTATGAGTGCGTGGGTGACGGTCTTCCGTGATTCGGGAGGGATCCATTTGAATGTCTGTCGGAGGAAGCGGAGGGTGTTGAAGCAGTTGGAGGCGACGGCGTTGACCTGTCAGATAATAGAGAGACAGGAGTCAAGGTTTTGGGTGTGGTCCGTGGGGGTGGAGAGGCTGCCGAGAGCGGTGGGCCACCAGGTGTTGTCCCATGCAGAGGGGGAGGGCCCGAGGACGCGGAACTCTGTCTTCTCCGAGTTGAGCTTCAGGCAGCTGCCGCTCCTCCAGGATGCGACGTCCTTCATTCATTCCTGGAAGCAGTCTGGTGGTGGTGGGGTCTTTGGTGAGGGAGAGGATGAGCTGGGTGTTGTCAGCGTAGGATATTATGCTGAGTCCATGCTGTCTGACGATGGTGGCGAGGGGGGCCATGTAGATGTTGAAAAGCGTAAGGCTGAGCGATGATCCTTGGGGTACTCCGCAATTGGTTTCCATGGGTTCGGAGAGGAAGGGTGGCAGTCTGATTCTTTGTGTTCTGCCGGTGAGGAACAAGCGGATCCAGTCGAGGGCAGTTCCTTGTATGCCGGGGTGGGGGAGTCTGGCGGAGAGTGTGCGGTGGGAGACGGTGTCGAACGCTGCCGAGAGGTCGAGTAGGATCAGGGCCGCGGTGTGTCCTTGGTTCGAGGAGGGTGCGGATGTCATCTGTGGCGGCAAGTAGAGCGTTCTCGGTGCTGTGGTTGCTGCGGAATCCAGATTGGGAGGGGTCGAGGATGGAGTTTTCTTCGATTAATTTTGTTAGCTGTGCATTGACGGTCTTCTCGGTGAATTTGGCTGCGAAGGGAAGGAGGGAGATGGGTCGGTAGTTCTTGAGGTCCGTGGGATTTTCTGAGGGCTTTTTAAGCAGGTGTCTGACTTCTGCGCGTTTCCAGTCATTGGGAAAGATGCCGGTTTTGAGGGTGGCATTGATGGTGTGTCGTAGTTCTGGAGCGATGGCAGTGGCTTCTCTGTGGAAGATGTGCAGCGGGCAGGGGTCCGTTGGGGCCCCTGAGTGGATGCCTCGCATGGTCAAAGTGGTGTCTTCAGTGGTGGCTGGGGTCCAGGAGGAGATGGTGGGCCGGCTGGTGTTGCTGGAGGAGGAAGTGATTGCGGAGTCAGGTGTCTGGTCATTGAAGTTTTCGTAGAGGCTCTTGATTTTCTGATGGAAGTAGGATCCGAGCTTATTGCAGAGGTCCTGGGAGGGAGTGATGTCCGTGGTTTTGCTGGGGGGCTTGGTGAATTCCTGGATGACGCTGAAGAGTTCCGTGGAGTTGCTGGAGTTGGTGAGGATCTTGTTTTGGATGAAGGTCCTTTCGGTGGATCTGATGCGTTGGTGGTATTCTGTCATAGCGTTCTTGTAGGTGGTGCTATCTTCTGATGTTTTGCTGTTTCTCCAGTTCTTCTCGAGACATCTGCATCTGCGGTTTAAATCTGCATCTGAAATCTTGGAGGTCGGCGATGAACCAGCTGGCTTTCCTGGGGCGCTGTCTGTCAGGGTTGTGTAGGGGTGCGAGCATGTTTGTGCAGCTGGAGATCCATCTGTGGAGTTCTTTGGCTGCGAGGTTGGCGTTGGTCATGGGGGTGGGGGGTCGCAGTTGAGGGTTGAGTTGAGCTGCTTCTCAATGACTTTGCTCCAGTTCCTTCGTGGAGGGCGTGGTGCAGGTTTGGGCGGCGTGGGTTTGTTGACGTGGAAGTGTACGCAGTGGTGGTCCGTCCATGGAGGTTGCGTAGTGTGGCTGAAGTGGATGTTATCTCCTGCGAATATGGGGTCGAGGTTGTGTCCTGCCTTGTGGGTAGGGGTGGTGACGAGCTTTTTCAGTCCGATGTTGGCGAAGTTGTCCAGGAGGGTGGTGGAGTTGGGGTCACTGGGTTTGTCGAGGTGGAAGTTCAGGTCTCCGATGAGTATGTAGTCCATGGAGGCAATGGCGTGGGGTGCGATGAGTTCGGCAATGGTAGTGGCGAACGGAGCGTGGGTCCGGTGGGTCTGTAGGCGAGGGTGCCATGAAGTGTGGTTCTAGGGCTGGTCTGTATCTGGAAGTGGAGGTGTTCGGTGGTGGAGAGGGAGTCACTCGTGGTGGAGGTGGAGAGTCAGAGGGAGCTCTTGTGTGCGATGGCGAGTCCTCCTCCTGGGCGGTTGGGGCGGTCCTTCCTCTGGATCTTGTATCCGTCAGGGATGGCGGTGGCAATGTCAGGGGCAGAGGAGGCGTTGGTCCAGGTTTCTGTAAGGAAGCCGACGTCTGGTGAGAGGGTGTCAAGGAGGTTCTAGATCTCTATGGCGTGTCTGTGCAGGGAGCGCACATTGAGGAGGATGCGCCTCAGGGCTTCGGTGGTGTTGGCGTTCAGTGCGGGGGCGGTGGCGGTGGCCGTGGGGGTGCAGACGGTGGTGAAGGTCTGGCAGCAGTGACGGCAGGAGAACTGTCCATGGGTGGTGCTCAGCGTGGACCGCTGGCAGTTGTTGCTCCTTCCATTCCTTCCATGGTTGAGTGTGCGGAGGGCTGCTGAGTCGTAGCAGTGGATGGTCGGTGAGCCAGGGTCCCTGGCACTGGTCCCAGTCGGGTCACAGATGGGCGCAGACGGGCTTGCCTTTGGCACGCCTTCGGCACGACTGCGCAGCAGCCGCCATTAAATAGGGATGGTGGGAGGGACGTGCAGGTGGGAGCGTGACACCGGCAGGGGGAGGGGCCACTAGGGCAGCAGCGGCGGGGAGGAAAATGGGCACGGAGCAAAATAAACTAACAAGGCACAATAAACTGACAGGTACAATAACTGAAAGCAGGCACAATCACAGAAGTAAAACAGAAAAACAGGACCAGAACAGCAGGAAAACGGGCACAATACCAGGCCTGGGCAGCCTCGAACAGCTACCTGGAGGAGGTGAAATGGGTCAGCGGTGGCAGCACAGACGGCAGAGCTGCTCAGTCACAGACCTACTCAGAGACTCATGCACCCACTCACCAAGCCACTCAGACACTCACACACTTTTTCACAGACCCACTCAGACACCCACTCAAAGACCCAGTCAGAGATTCACACACCCACTCACAGACCTACTCAAAGACTCACACACTCACTCATAGACCCACTCACAGTCTTGCACCCACTCACAGACCCACTCAGACAATGATGTACCCACTCACAGACCCACTCAGACACTCATGCAGTCACTCACAGACCCACTCAGAGTCTCATGCACCCATTCACAGACACACACAGACACATTTCCACTGATAGATCCACTCAGAGAATCATGCACCCACTTACAGACCAACCTAGACACTCACACACCCACTCACAGACCCACTGAGACAGTCATAGACACACTCACAGACCCACTCAGACACTCATGCATTCACTCACAGACCCACTCAGACACTCACACATCCACTCACAGACCCACTCAGTGACTCATGCACCCACTGACAGACCTACTCAGACACTCACACACCTACTTCCAAACCCACTCAGACACTCACTGAGAGATCTACTGAGACACCCAGGCATTCACTCACAGACCCATGGAGAGACTCATTCAACCATTCACACACCAACTTAGACACTCACACACTCACTCATCCACTTACAGACCCAGTAACACACTCACACACCCACTCACAGTCCCACTTAGAGACCCACACACCCACTCACAGTCCCACTGAGAGACTCATTCACCCACTTACAGACATACTCACATGCTCACACACCTACTCATAGATCTACTGAGACACTCCTGCATCCACTCACAGACCCAGTGAGAGACATGCAACCATTCACACACCTACTTAGACACTCGCACACCTGCTCACAGAACCACTCAGACTCACTCACAGACATACAGACCCACTCACAGACCCACTGAGAGACTCATTCATCCTCTACCAAACCTACTGAGAGACTCATGCAGACACTCACATACCCACTTAGACACACACACCCACTCACAGAACCACTCAGAGACTCACTCATCTACTCACAGACCCAGTAATACACATGCACACATTCAAAGACCCACTCAGAGACTCATGCACCCATTCAGAGTCCCACTTAGAGACCCAGGCACCCACTCACAGTTCCATTCAGAGACCCACGCATCTATTCACAAACCCAGTAAGAGACTCATGCGCCCACTCATAGATTCACTCAGAGACTCATACACCAACTCACAGACTCACTCAGAAACTCCAACATGCTGTTATAGATGCACTCAGACTCTCACACAGTCACTGACAAAGCTTCTCAAACAGTAATGCACCCACTGAGAGAGACACTCAAACACTTATACACGCACTCACAGACACACTCAGAGACTCATACATGTTTTTATAGAGTTATTTAGATAGTGATGCACCCAGTGTGATGCACAGAATCACTTATAAAGCAATGTATTTTGAATGTGCTGGTGTTTATTGAATGTCTTCTTTTGTTTTGCATATTCGGGACATCATTGCAAATATTTCAAAAAATTGAAAAAAAAAGATATTTATAAATAAAATGAACAACATTTTGGGCAATAGGATGGCTCAGAGAAGAGCCTTTGTAAGCATTGTAAGTATGTGACAGCTACACATAAGACTGGATGCAGAGTTTCAAGTTGCTGAGAAACACCTTGTTGCCTTCGTCTGTGAAGTCAACTCCATCACTTCTATAGATTCCATTCATGTCAAAACGTAGGTTGTTGTTGTGGATAGAGCCCATGTTATGGTCTCTGAGGAATGCAGAAACAGTTTTATTAACATGTTTCCCGGCTTTGTCAATCTGTGAACAGAACTGATTTGACCACTTCCATTTCTGCCTTTGGTATACATTGGAGTACAACAAGACAGTGTGAGGGGAAAGTGTCATTAATTGTGCAAAGGTATCCTTCATTAGGATTTCCAGTTCTACTCCTACCCTAGTCCATGTACCTAGGCCATTGCCACCACAGTGCACAATCATGAGGTCAGGGGGTTGGCAATCCACAATGCTTTGAACCAAAGGCAGCAATTGATGCCACTTTAACCCTCTCTGGCTAATCTTTGTAATGTCCACATTAACCAAACCCAAGTCCCTGTCAATATCTCTCTTTCCAGCAGCATCTCTGGCCCAAAAAACATAGCTGTGGGTCACAACCCACACTCTAACCATTTTGAAGTGAAGCAGCAGCAGACAGTTTTAGTTTATTTATTCAAATGTTTGGTCTTTTAAAACCATCACACCATATAATTTCATTTACTGGCTTAAAGCATCCTATAAAAAAGAAAAACATTAGTAGAAAGTTAAAAGTTTTTGTTTGTTTTTCTACACTTGGTAAAATCAAGTCCAGTTTATATTGTCCATAAAGTGCTACAACCCTAAAAGTCATCTTCATCATAAAGACTATCCTAGTCATGAAAACTATGTATTAGTCTGTTTGATTTTCTTCTGGAAATCGACCCAATTCTTTTAGATACATGTTTATAAATGTTACCCTCTGCAGACCAAAGGGATCGAAGACCCACCTAACCAGGTGGTTACAGCTTCTCTGCATGTTCAAATGTTCATATTAATTAATGTTTCTTTACAACTCTCTTTCTTTGTTTTAATAACGTCAGACAGTAGCAGACAGGAGAAGGCAGGAGCTAAATGAGACAGTTTTCAAAATGAAGAGCAGCTAAAATGGATGTCAGGTGCGGATTAAAAAAAGAGAAATTTGATTGGTTGCTGCAAATATGCAGGTTAATAATATTAGGTAGTGCCTTTAGAGGATAAGTAAGTAGATTTCATATTGGCTCAAGTACAAAAGTAAAAGTGTAATGCAACCTTAGATATGCTTTTAATTCTGAATAGTCAGCTAAACCTGCTGCAGTTGATTTTGTAACTAGTATGGTCCTTCTAGAATGTGCTGCAAACTTGTGACCTACTGGTTCTAGTAGGTTGCTATGGAGACTGTGCTAAGAGTATATTGGGGGAAGGGTGTTAAAGAGAGAGTTTTTAGAAATTAGAGGTGTTTAGACTCATTGTTGCTTAACAAGGGTTTGAGTTCCAAGTGAGAGCTTGCTAATAAAGTGTCCTGTAATTTTAAAGTCATAAAGCTACCAAGCTAAATATGTTTTTGGATTCCATTCGTTTTTTGTGAATTTGTTTTGACGACCTGCCATTTTGGGCTTCTTTATAAAAGTGCATGAAAGGGTTAACACATACTAACCATACAGAAGTGAAGTTACAAAACTAAAATATGAAAGATATGTTTTTATTTGCTGGCTTCCGTAGTATCAGAGAGTGCGAAGTTGAAAAGATTGCCGTTGATGGTTGCTTTAAATGAGAGTGGTGTGTCATTCTTATGCTTAGTTTTCACATTTCCTGAGAGTATTGAATCTATCTACTAGAGAGCAAAAAAATATTTCACCAACAAACTCAATTATCAGTTATGTGAACTACATTGAATTTTGAGAAAAAAATGATTGAAAAGGTATATGTGTATGTGAGGTTGATACAAGTGAGTATGCAGTACAAAAAAAGTATTGAGACTTTATTAGATGATCTATGAGTGGCAGTTTGAGTGTTTTTATATATTCATTAATAGGGGAGTAAGACGCTTTGTGAGTATGTAATTGTTTGCGTGAGGTGCATACTAAATGTGTGAGAAATTGGTTCACAGTGTGTTGCCCTGGAACTGTAT
Organism: Calotriton arnoldi; assembly: GCA_963921515.1. Taxonomy (NCBI): domain Eukaryota; kingdom Metazoa; phylum Chordata; class Amphibia; order Caudata; family Salamandridae; genus Calotriton; species Calotriton arnoldi. Next base: position 995,067 of record CAWUFW010003593.1, read on the forward strand.
ATTGTACATCTGCTGTTTAACTGCATGCTCTAATTGCTGGGAAAAAACTGCTTGCTAAGAGTGAAAGTTATACTTAACAATGTATTAGAAGATCTGCAAAGTTTTACATCTCTATACATGATGTGCTGCTCACAAAGAATGTTTTTCTTTGCACTCTGGGACATGTGGTCCTATTTATTCCATTTTAAAAGAGGCTTACAAGTTTCAGAATTGAATTGAAATAACATGCACTGTAGATGTACATAACGCATGAACCTGGGAAACTTGACAGCTATATATTGGATACCCTTTAGGGTAGGTGTTGTTAAATTACAGGGCAGGTTTGTATGTGCCTAGATGGTAAGATATGCCCTTAAAACTAATGCTGATTCACATGTGTAGCATGAGAGTGATAGGCATAGTTAAATATGCAGTGTTCAAACATGGGTCAGGTCTACTTGTGCAGACCTTGTCTGTGCACGGTCAAATTAGCTTCACTTTCCATGTAAAAGATGTTTGTCAAGTCCTAAATCCACACTTTTGTACACATAGCTGATATCTGAGATACGCTGTAGGTATGCCATAAAGCATGGTGCTTTGTGCTTAAAAGATTGAGAGAAGTACTTTTGAGTTTTAGTAAGTTAGTCATGCATGTGCAGACTCCTGTGACAAGCACTACGTAGACTATAATACCACCCACATTATAACTGACAAACATGTTTGCAAAGCATAGAGTGTTTGTCTCACCCAGTCACAGACCGACAGATACGTTCACTCACATACAAAGAAACTACTTATGTATGAGGTATTATCAAAGGCACTTGCAGACACACCTGCATACCACTCTACTCCCTAACACGGGCACTGAGGTATTCATTCAGCCACTTACATACACATTTAGAGAACCATAGTGGTACTGTAAGAGACAGTCACATACTGCCACATTTACTTAAACATCTTATGGCACTGCTATAGGTGGACTCCCACACTCACTGAGATATGTAGGCAAGTGGGGACACAACCTCGTCATCCATCCAGACAAATAGTCCTTTAAACATGGATCAGGCCTACTAGTGCAGAGTCTATCTGTGCAGTCTCACTGCCCACTCATTTTGGCATGTAAAAGCCCTTCACCAACTGTTAAACCCATGTTTTAGTATACATAACTCACCTCTAAGATAAGCTTTAGGTATGCAATAAAGCACAGTGCTTTGTGCTTAAAACAACAGAGATGTCCTTTTCAGTTTCAGGAAGTTACTCGTGCACTTGTAGACCCCTATTCCAAGTACTACATAGAGTATACTATCCACAATGCAACTGACATACATGTTTCCAAAGCATAGACTCTCTCTCATGTAGTCAGACAGTGACAGAGGGACTTACATTCACCTACATGCTCAGAAACTACTTATGTGTGCAGCAGTATCAAAAGCAGTTTCAGACACACCTACATACCCTCTATTCCCAAACACAAGTACTGATGTATTTGTTCAGCCACTAACTTACACATTTAGAGAGCCATAGAGTTACTGAAACAAACAGTCATATACTGGTACAGTTACTTAAATATTGTATGACACTGCTACAGCTGGACTCCTACACCTACTCAGATATATAGGCAAGTACTGACACAACCTAGTCATCCATCCAGACAAATAATCCTTTAAACATGGGTCAGGCCTACCAGTTCAGTGTCTGTCTGTGCAGTCTTACTGCCCACTCAATTTGGCATCTAAAAGCCCTTCGCAAAGTGTTAATCCATGTTTTAGTATACGCAACTCACCTCTAAGATAAGCTGTAGGTATGCTATAAAGCATGGTGCTTTTAACTTAAAAGAAGAGAGATGTGCTTATGAGTTTCAGTAAGTTATTCATGTACTTGCAGACACCTATTCCAAGTGGTACATAGAGTATTCCACCCACAATGCAACCGACGTACATGTTTCCAAAGCATAGAGACTCTCACTCACATAGTCAGAGAGGGACTTATACATTCACTCACATACTCAGAAACTACTTATGTGTGCAACAGTATCAAAAGCAGCTTCAGACATGCCTACATACCCCACTATTCCCTAACACGGGTACTGAGGTATTTGTTCAGCCACTAACATACACATTTAGAGAGCCATAGAGTTACTGAAACAGACAGTCATATACTGGCACAGTTATTTAATTATCTTATGACTCTACTTAAATATCTTATGACTCCTACTCTCACTCAGATATGTATGGTATAAACAACAGATGGTCTAACTGACCTATACGCTTTACAAGGAAAGCCAAACCCTAGTAAAACACCCAACAAATATTGAATTAAACAAGGACCAGGTTGTCTTGGTTCAGAAAAAGATTTGTATTTATGAATTGATCAAACATTCACAATTTCAACAGTTGCTCCAAGGTGAAAAAGGTGAATAGGGTGCTTCAGGTAGTGCTCGTGAGGGTGATGGGGATGTGACAGTGAGAGAATCAATAATTACAATATTTACAACAATGACAGCGACCTGTCTAACAATGCATTAAGGAACTGACTAAACAACCCAAGTGATTGCGTACCAGGGATGGATATTGTGTTCTCCTCTTTCATTCACTTTTCAGTCTTACTCTGTATGCGCAGCGACTTCATTTTTCTGGACTTGGAGCATACCAGCCCATTCCTCAACTTCTTCACTGCTGACCCGGCAGTCCTAGACTGAGGTGAGCCTGTGTTGCCATGTTTTTAAGGTCTACACCCCATATTTATTTTGCATTCATTATTGACGGTAATTCTACCTACCTTGTAGGTTGCTCTTCCAATTGTCCTGAGGAAGACCCCGCTGATAAGAATCAATTGCCCTGTTCAATTCTCTGGGGTCAAAACGTCGACTTTTATTTGCATTTTGACCTGTACTTATCCTTCAGCCCAGAAGCGGAGAACACAATATCCATCCCTGGTACCCCATCACTTAGGCTGTTTAGTCAGTTCCTTAATGCATTGTTAGAGAAGTCGCTCTCATTGTTGTAAATATTGTAATTATTGATTCTCTCACTGTCACATCCCCATCACCCTCACGAGCACTACCTGAAGCACCCTATTCACCTTTTTCACCTTGGAGCAACAGAAACTAGTATGCAGCAGTATCAAAAGCAGTTGCAGACACACCTACATACCCCTCTATTGTCTAACAGAGGCACTGAGGCATTCGTTCAGCCACTCACATACACATTTAAAGAGCCATAGAGTTATAAAACAGAGAGTCATATACTGGCACACTTACTTAAATATCTGATAGCGCTTCTACAGCTGGACTCATATGCTCACTCACAAATCTAGCCAAGTACTGACATACCCTTGTCTCTCATCCAGAGAAGTACTCCTTTAAACATAGGTTAATACACAGCAACACAGTAATGAATATCGTAGTATACCCATGGTGAGTAATGCATTCTCTAAAACCGAAAAAACACAGAGATGTAAACATGAACATTAATAGAGTAATGTCAGCTTTATTATAATAAGACAACTGCTTTTGGTCGTAATTAAAATCTTACAATATGTAATGTGATAGTATGTATTTAAACGGTAAATGTAGTTTCTTTTTCTTCTTTTCAGTCATCAATTTGTAGTTACATACAGACAGTTAGAATGTCAGTTAAAAGTCAGATAACAAAGAAACAGAAGCAAGGATACTATCTCCTCACAACTGAGAAACAAAAGCTGCAAAATGCTGAGAAAGTGGTGAAAAAAAAAAAAGAGTTGCTGGTAAGAGAACAACAATATTTCTTAAAATAGTTTGTGAATAACTGGAAAGACAGCTAAATCAAGTAAATGAAAAACAAAGTTTGAGATCAACTAAGAAAGGAGAAAAAGTACATGATATAAAGAGTAAAAAACCAAACAAAGAAAGGTGAGAGTTTAAACAGGAGGCAGAGGTAGTGCAAGGAAATCAGAGTTAGAATGTTCCATAGTACAGTAATTCAGAATCCAATAAGAACAATGAAGAAGTATAAAAAAAGAAGAGAAGCTGTCAGACAACAGAAAAGTGTTGAGGGTATAGTCGATAAGGTCTTTGTTCTCAAGAGGAAGCTATTTATTTTGATTACAAACAGAATGAAAACACTGGATAAAATAGTGTTGTCAAATAAGCCAAAACAAAAGACTTCTCAATAGAAAATGTTTTTGCAAAGCTTTGAGTGGCGAATGGAGGCATATTTATAGTACTGAGCCTTTCTTTACTGATGAAGGCTACTTCCAAGAGAACACATTAGTGCATGCAGTTGATGAATCTGAATGATGTTATGAGATGAAGGATGGTACTCCTATTTCCTAAGAGGTGATGGTACCTAGAAATGTAGAGAGAGTGATTGCTGAAGAGGTACAGGGAAGGCGTAGCCAGGCCCTTGTATACAAATAGAACTGTAGCAGTGTTTGCAGTTTTCGACAGCAATCAATTGATATATTGAGAACTTTCCTATGTAAGTTTCCAAGCAGAAGTCTAAAACAGAAAATAGTGGCTTTGCAAGGATTAGATCCATGCAACATAAGGAAGCATACTCATTTACAGGGACACTCACTAGCATGTCTATCAAAGAAAGTGTGCCAAAGCACTTTTGATCATTTCAGAATGCTATCTGTACACCACTCGAAAATGCAAACTTTAGTTAGGAGGGTTTACTATGTCAAAGCTCATTCCCTATGTTTAGGAGAAATTAATAGAGCTCTTTTGCATGATTCAGTGGCAGAAAAGGTTTGTGATGATGTTCAGTTTTGTTTATGTGGTCCAGAAGAGGACTGTAGGGAAAATGAGGACTTGGTATCTGCAAGTGTAGCTGAATATGACACATGCATTACTGTTCATAACTTTCAAGAAGAGATTACAAAGTTTAACACGATCTGTTCAGAGAAACTGAACAGTGTTTGTATATGTTGTTGATGCACTCACTACAAAAGTAAAACTCGTTATGTTCTTGTGTCTTCAAAAACTGAAGAAAAGAACAGAGATAAGTGGTGAGAATTTGCTGCCTATATATTTGTAGAGGAACGCTTTGATTGTTCAACACGACAACTCATATGTAAGTACTGTTATGGTAAGTTGGAGGATAATAAAATGCCAGCTAGAGCATACAAAAACAAGTTAGAATTAGTTCCAATCTCACAAGAACTTGAAGATTTAAATGTCTATGAATCAATTCTTATACAGTGTATACTCCATTCCAAGCTATAGCTCATATGAAGCCAAAGACAGGGAACTTACCACCAACAGTTACAGAAAGGTCTTAAAGGTAAAGTTGTGTACTTGCCATTAGATTTCAAGCAGAGTATTGAAACTGTAGGGGTGCAGAGAGAGTTGGAAGAAGCACTATGGCAAGAGTTAGTGGATTTTAGTAAACTCAAAAGACCAAATTATATCTGGTACAAAATAATATTTATTATAATGATGTAGATGTTCTTCAAAATGTAACACATATGGAGGATGACACATCATCATCAATAGGTCATATTGAAAAGATGGATCGATCGAGATGAGAAGAAATTTATGAACACTACAGTATTCATCCTCTGCATTCTAAAGAGATTATTGGAGATGCTATTGATCTCTTTCAAATGGAAAAAGCTGAAGGAGCTCCCTTGAGTGTGTGGAGACAAGTTTAGAAGCTCGCTGTTTTCCACATCTTTTTCCTACTGGAGTAGGTGGTAGATATGATGACCGGCCTGTACAAAGGCCAGAAGCAGAGAACAGATCAACTATTCTATATTTAGGGGATTCTAGATTTTGCCAATGTATTCCCTATATATTTCATCTACTATTTGAGAGTGACTTGTCAGGACTATCTAATGCAGTAAACTGTATTCTCAATGCAGGAGTAATTCTGCAAAATCTCAAAGCAAGGGAATTTGTTGACAAAATTCAAGGAAAAGATGAAAATTTGGAATACAACTTAATCAATTCAACGGTGTGCTAGCGTGGCACCAACAGTTTGTGGTATCGTCAACATGGTGAGCTGAAATGCATGTTGAGAAACCTAGGAGCTCCTACCTGGTTTCTAGCACTCAGTTGTGCTGAGTATGCAGGGATGACCTGCTTGAATTCTTGTGAGAAGCAAACTCAAACATAAAGGACATCAAAGTGAATACAGCTGGAGAACTTTTCTTATTGGATCCTGCAAATACTTGCAGATATTTTAACCACAGGTTTCAAGCCATGATGTCTTTCATTTGTAACAAAAGAAATTCTCCTCTTGGTGAAGTAACTGATTTGTTTTGGTGTAAAGAGAACCAAGCTAATGGTGCTCCACATATTCACACGCTGAGAAAAAGACGCACCGAAATTTGGAATAGACAGTGATCAGTCTATCTTGTGTTTCATAGAACAGTATGTGTCATGTGCCATCCCAAATGAAGGTGGTGAAAAAAGCCGAAGACAACAAGTTCTATGGTTTAAAAGTCAACGATGTGGGAAGTATTGTCATCGAAAATACACATGCAAAAGAACATTTTATGCAAGATGTTGTTTTGGATTTCCACGAACTGTTATTTATGAAGGAAGATTGAACAGCTTTTTATCTGCAGTCAGACATACATTGACACGGAAATCACTGAAAAATACATACAATCTCAGACGAGCAGAGGCTTCAAAGTATGTTAATAACTACAACCCTGTTATTCTGAAAATGTGGAGTGCCAATATGGATCTACAATTCGTTGCAGACAACTCCATTGCTGTTGCTTGCTATGTGATTTCACATATAACAAAATTATAGAAAACAGAAATTAAAGAGATGTGGAAGGAGATTTCTGCAGAAAAGAGTCTTATAAAGAAATTGTAGATTGTCAGCTTGAAAATGTTTTCCTACACAGAAATAGGATCGTATGAGTACTTGGCCCGGTTATGCTTGGCTAGTTTGTTATCACATTCAAGGGGAATCAACACTGTGAAAGTCAGCATTGAGTGTTCAGTCTTTCCAGCCTATTTGAAAATGTTGAAACATGAGATTGAATAGGAAGAAAGCATTGCTGCTGAGATAGCCAAGGAGAGTTCACAAAGCAGCCAACGTTCTGGACCACTGAGTCAAAATCCTCTTGGAGAACCAATAAATCAAAATGAAGCAGCTATAGATATGAATGAGCTAGAGAATGCAATGTGGCGAACAAAAGAGGAAACTGTGGATTTTAAATAGTGACTAGAACAACTGAACAATAAACAGAAATACATTTACAACAAAGTTAAAGATAAAATAGAGCATGGATTTCTCCACAAGAAGAAACAATGTGAATGTTCTTCGTATAAACCAATATTACTATACATCAGTGGTCAAGCTGGAATTGGAAAAAGCTTTCTTATTAAAGTTCTCATATGTTATCTACAGAATACTACAGATTCAAATTTGTCATGTGTAGTAACAGCACCAACAGGATTAGCTGCACAACAATAAAGGAATTACTCTACATTGACAATTAATGCTACCTGTTGAACATGACAATAAACTGGAATACCAGAAATTATCTGGTGATGCTTGTCATGAGGTATCAAGACAGGAGCATTGAAAAAACTGAAGGTTCGAACCATTGATGAACTTGCGTTGGAGTGATACCACAGTAACTCATTGTTGCACTACAACTCTGCACTTCGACCATTACATGTTTTATTTTCTCCTGATTCTCTCATTGGTCAGTTTTATTGTTTACTCCTGCCTCATTTCTTATGCCTGGGAATCTTGTTGTTGCTCTTGTGTTTTTGTGCCTTTGATCCTGATTCCTGTTGTTTTACAATTTGGAGAAGTTGAAGGGGTTCTGCAGAGAGAGGGGACTAGCTGTGAGTAAGGAATTCGATGTGGAGGTCCTCGAAGAGCAATGTGATTTTGATATGGCACACAGGGAAAAAGTGTTAATAAAAGACCAGGAGGGTGGTGGTTTTAGGGAAGACCCTGAGGAAGACCCTAGATGGGAATGTTCCCTTTTTACATCCCATGAGGGCAGTATCCCTGAGGAGTTTGAGGAGAATGACGATGCCTGGACCAGGATGCCAGGCGAGAGAGAGAGAGAACCCCATAGATAGGGAGTCCTTTGCCTGGTCTAGTGCCAGGAGCAGTGTCACCTCCCACACCCTGTCGCCTGAGGAGCTCAGAGATAGACAGGCTGATAGGTACCTGAAGTTGCATCTGGTGCAACTGGCTGTAGAACGAGAAGGCTACAGGCTGAAAAAGCCCTAGCCCAGGAGAGGATGAAAGTGCCTTCGCCAGAGAAAAACTTGCTCATGATCATAGTTTAAGAGTTCTGGACTTGCCAATACTGCAGGTAGAGTCCAATGATGACAGCAATATTGATTCCAGTATAGAAACTTCCACTCACATACCCACAGAGTTGGTACATAGCTTCAAGGAGGGGGATGACATATGTCAGTGGTTGCAGGAGTATGAGAGATTTCTGCTAGTGAGCAGGATCCCTGATGAGGATTGGGAAACTGGCCTAGGGAGTTATATATTCCTGAGGCTGAGAGGAATGCCCTTCTGGACCTACAAGGGAGACACAAGCAGAGGTACACCCCCTGTGGAGGAAGCCCTGATTGCAAGGTATGGATTCACCCCTGAAGAGTAGAGGATGAAGTTCGGGGACAGTAGGAAACTGTCTCACCAGTCTATGGGGGAATTTGTTGAGGATTTTTGCAAAGCATGGGAAGGATGGGTGAAGGGTAGCACAGTAAACATTTTTGAAGGGCTGTACAGTCTGATTGTCAGAAAGCACATGTTCAGCTGTTTGTTTTCAGGGCTATGCCAACACCTGCTGAAGTGTGAGTTCTCTGACCCCAGGGAAGTTGCAAATTAGGCAGACCTCTGGGTGAATACCAGAAGGTCTGGAAACGCATTTGGGAGTGATCCTAAAGGGAGTGGCTCTGGTTCCCCCAACCGAGGTCGGGGGAGGTTCATAGTAGCCCAGACAATTCCCAGTGTAGTAGGCTGGGTAAAGGGTCCCATGTGCGTTCTCAAAGGAGGAGGAGAGGTGGGGGTTGGTGAAGTCCCAGGGTGCCCTATGCCCAGTCCCAGATCCTGGAGAGTATGCCAAGGGGGCCCCAGGAGGGAAGTCTAGTCTGTACCAGGAGACCACCCACTAAAGGGGCCCAATAGTGTCAGGAGAACTTAGGGGTGGGTGACTGATACCAGCGTCCAGCCAATTCTGGTGCCTGGCAGTACCACTCAGCAAAGGAGGGTGCTAAAGCCCAGATGGAGGAGTTCGAGGGGGAGGGCGTACTCTTTGTTAACTCCTGTTCAGTGTAAGGTTACAGACCCTGGGTTGGAGAACCAGGTTCAGAGTATCACCCCTGATCTAGGGGGAAAAGGTGACTGCTAGCAGCGTCTCTCCAGTTTTGTCTATTGGTGGTACCACTCCTAGATGGAGGGTGTGGAACCCCAGAAGGAGTGGCAGGAGGGGGAGCAAGGACTCACCCCAGACCCGGGTTCAACCCAAGGGTACATACCCTGGTTTGAAAGACCAGTCACAGGGTAGAACCCCTGAATTGGTGGGAAGTGGAGTGGAGAGGATGCAATGCACCTGGGGCTACCACCCCCCATTCTGAGCGATTCCATCGGCCAGGGACCCCTGGATGGCATGGGGCTTAGCTCTGGCCATTGACAGCTAAGAATTCCCCATGGGTTAGCTTAGCTTGTCCTGAGAGAATATAAAGAGGGATCCAACTGGGTTCAGAGAGGTGTAGAACTGGCACTTGCCCCTGCATTAGTGGGCCAGGGTCCATGTTCTATCACCCTAAGCAGGGAAGTCCATCAAGGTATTGATTAGTCTACCCTGGCTTTAGGATGTAAGGGGTTTGTGTTGGACCTGGTCCTTTTTGCAGGGTTATCCCCAAACTCTTTGTCTTTTTCCTCCTATTTTTCTGACCTTCTTTTTGTTGGCTTTAGGACTCTGGGCACTTTACCAGTGCTAATGTGCATGTACTCTCACCCCTAAAAACATGGTATGATTTATTTACACCTGTTTGGCATATTTAATTTACTTTTAAGACCCTTCTAAAGTTGTATCCCATATACCTAGGGCCTGTAAATTAAATGCTACTAGTGGGCCTGCAGCGCAGATTGAACTACCCACAGAAGTAGCCTTTGAAACCTGTTTCAGGCCTGCCACTGCAGTGCCCGCGTGCGCAGTTTACTGCCACATTGACTTGGCTTTGAAAACTACTTGCAAAGCCTGAAACTCCCCATTTACTACATATAGGTCACACCTGAGGTAGGCCCTAGGTAGCCCTGTGGGCAGGGTGCCATGTAAATAAAAGGTAGGACATGTACCTTTATTGTGTGGTATGTCCTGGTAGTGACAAACAGCCTATTTGGTTTCTCACTGCTGTAAGGCCTACTCCTCTCATAGGTTAGCATTGGAAATTCCCTTACATGTGTTTAAGCGGTAATTTCTGATCTGAAAGGAGTGCCATTGCCATGTTTGGTATGTTTAGAATGGTAGTGATAAATCATGCTTACTGGTGTCGGTAGATGTTTTATTACTATTTTAGAAATGCCACTTTTAGAAAGTGAGCATTTCTCTGTGCTTATAACTCTGTGTGCTTTTTAGCCAGACTCCAATCCACATCTGGGCTGGTTGACAGCTACACTTTGTGCATACCTTTCAGACAGCCACAACACAGGAAGGGCTGGATGTAACAAGAGAGGCATCTGCATCCATCTACATACTGATAGTCTCCCTAAGCTGGGAAAGAGGGAGACGGGCACACTTACATTTGTATAGGCTGTGTCCTGCCCTCACATAAAGGGCAGATTTACCCCCACCGTATGTCTCGAGCCAGGGCCGAGTGAAGTAGGTGTTGTGCTCTCCTAAGGTTTCTTTGAAGTCACCTCTACATCAAAGACATTTGGAGTATACATATAGGGGCTCTGACCCCATAATTTCAGAGTGCTTTTGGAACTGGGACTGAACCTCTGTCAGAGGGATTGCTGCACTGCCCAAAGGACTCATTTGGACTGCTCTTCTGTTGTTGCCTTGCTACCTGCTACTTGCTGGGTAGCCTAAAGGACTCACTGGATTGTTTTTCTGCTTGTTGCTCTGCTGCCAGCTGCTCCCTGATTCTGGTCTTTGCAGAGGACTGCTGTTTGCCAGGAGGAACCGCCATTAGGACTACCTGCCCTATATGCTAGCCTGCTAATTACTAGCCCCCACTGTGCCCCACACCCAGTGTTCTCCTGGGGATGGCTGGAGGACCCCTGCTCCCTCAGAGTCCCTGTGCCGGTGGGATTCGGAGGTTGACACTCTTATCTCTGCAAATCTAGCGCATGGAGTGCTTTACTTTTCAGCCTAGTGCATGTTGGGCGCTTCCTTTAGGGTCCCTCTCTTCTCCCTCAAAGTCAGCACAGGAGGAGGACTTCATTTTCACTTGGAAAAGGGGAACCTCGCTGGGTTGTGCCCCGATCTCCTCCAAGGTCAGCGCTCCACTTTCCTGAATGCTTACGGGTGGGAGCGAGCATGGCGCTCCACTTCTGCCTCGCTCTCCAACAGTGAGCCATCTCTCTTGGCTGAGTATTCCCCGTGGGCCAAGAAAGAGCGTCTCTAAAGGGCCATGCGCCGAAAGAACAGCACTCATCAACATGGGTGTTCATGGGCGCACTGACCAGCAAGGGTGTTCCCGTTGTTGCCCTGTATGCTGCCATACATGGGCACAACTTGCCTGATCACTACAGGGTTTTCAGCCCTCCCTGCTGTCCTGCCTTTAAGATGCACTGAGCGCACCACTCACCTAGTGCCGCCAAAGAGGAGCACCGACAACTTGCCAGATGGCGGCTGTAATTATCAAAATTGAGATACTGTGAGCAAACGGACAGTGCGGTTGTTACTCCTGTCCAGCAACATCGTGGGCCTCAGTGGGAGCATTAGTTGACCGTAACCCTGTATGTTTGAGAGACTCTCTATGGACTTCTGAGTCCTCACAATAACCACTGTTGTTATTTCTGTTTCGAGCAGCATTACCGTAAGGCTTCTAAAAGGAGCCCAGTTTGAATAAGTACTGCTTTTACATGTATACTGCCATAAGCATATCCCTTGATCCCCCACACCAATTTTCATCGCCCTGAGCTTGTTACATGCAGGATAATAAGAGTTACCCTGAAATGTTTATATTACCAAAGAGTGATAACATGGGAAGTACTTGGGTGATTTATGACATTTCTGTTCTGCTTTGATCAGCATACCCACTACTATTTAGAAACTGCCATAACTTGACAATGGAATATTTTTGCAAAGGATACCTATGATGTGTATGTCCTTTTGGTCTATGTTTAGATGCACAATATACTATATATTTTAATATAATTCTGTGTGGAGTCTTGTTAGAAATGGGGGTCTCTAGTTGGCAAGGGTTTGCACCTTGTCCAAGTAGTGACCCTTCCTTCTAGTCAGGATAAGGGAGTTACACTCCTAAAATAACCCCTGCTCACCCCCTTGGTAGCTTGGCACGAGTAGTCAGGCTTATCTTAGAGGCAGTGTGTAAAGCATTTGCACATAACCAACAGTAATACAGTGTAAGCACTACAAAAGGACAACACACCAGTTTAGAAAAATATCCAATATTTTTATATACTTAAGACAAGACCAAAAACGATAAAAATCCATAATACAGTATTTAGAAATCTTCAGTTATCAAAATAACCTTGAAAAACAGATCTTTGAAGTCGATAGCTCCCTCTGGGGCTATCACGGCGTCGTGAACAACAAATCCAAACAGTTCTGGCTGACCGCGGCATCGAGGGCCAGCTACGGTGTCGGGAAGACCCGCAAAACAGTACCTTTGGAAATGCAGGGCATCGGCGACCTCTCGTTGAGCTTCTGAAAGCACGGCGTCCGCAGGCGTCGGTTCCGGAGGTCGGTGCAGGAGTCGTCGGGCCCTTGAAGTCTCACTCATTGCAGCTCAAACTCCTCGCGGTTGAGGTCAGGAGCGCTGGCGTCGGCAGGCATCGGGTGCTGCGGTGCGAAGTGCAGCGGTGCGGCATGCGATGCCCTCAGGTCGCGGTGCGAGCAGCGGCTCAGTGGCAGCATGAGATGGTGTCGTCGGTGAGACCAGGGTCGCGGTGCGAAGTGATGCGGTGCTCGTCGCGGTGCTGGCAGATCATGGTGCAAGCAGCGGCATCATCGTTGCTGAAGCGCTGTCGTCGGCTGATGAACTGGAGTCGATGGCGCCGGCGTCGGTAGACCAAGGATGCGGTGCGGGATGAGGGCGGTGTGTCGTGTAGCTTTACGAGTGGTGCCCTCAAACCATGGTGCAAGCAGCAGCGTCAATTTCGGCGTGGAGCGTCGTCGTCCGGGATACCAAGGCGGCGTTGTGAAGCGAGGCGGTGCCCATAGGTCACGGTGCGAGCAGCGGCTCAGTGGCGGCATCTGCAGGCGTCGTCGGTGAGACCAGGGTCACGGTGCGGCATTGCGGCGGAGCCCTCTGCGGTGCCTTCAGGACACAGAGTCGGCAGCGGCATCATAGAAGGCGTCGGGTTGCTTTTTCTTCTGTTGCAGCACAAAACACACAGTCCCCAGTGCTGAGGGCAGAAGAACTTGAAGTCTTTGCTATTCCTGAGACTTCTTGAACAGGGGGCAAGCTGTAACTTAAGCCCTTGGAGATACTCAAAAAAAGAAGTTGCAGAAAGTTCAGTCCAGTCCTTTCACTGCCCAAGACAGAAGCAGCCACTGCAGGCCAACACAGCAAAGCACTCAGCAAAGTGGTAGTTCCTCCTCACAGCTTCTCCAGCTCTTCTTCTTGGCAATCTTCTTGGTCCAAAAGAGTTCTAAAGTTCTGGGGCCTGGGCCCCAATATTTATACCACCAAATCCTTTGTTCTCTGAAGGCAGAGAGTGTCTGTACCCAGCCAAAACTAGTTCTGTCCTCACTGGTGCAGCTTCCTGGCAGGGGGTGGAGATGGCCTTGTGCAAGGCAGACCAGGCCCATTCAGGTGCAAATAAATCACCTTCCACTACTCTAAAAGCAACCCAGGTCTATTCAGTCCAGCCCTGACCCATCAGACCTCTGTAGCCACTGCCCCTCTCCAGCCCCTGTCATCCAAAAGCCAGACATGCAATACACAAACCTAGCAGAGGCACACTGGATGGTTAGGCAAGAAAATACCTACTTTCTAAAAGTGGTATTTTCAAACACAGAGGGGGTCGATTCCAATCTCGGTGGGCAGGGCTCCGAATCGGATTCGGCTTTACCAGATCCGAGTCGGAGGCTTTGTTTCCGACCGATTCGTACAGTCATCCGAGCAAGCAAGTACGATGCGCTTGAACGCGAAATCGCCGACCGACTCGTTTCCGGGTTCGAACCGCTCCGTCCGACTCGTTCGCACTCGATTTGTGGCGTGCAATGGAGACGTTTTACGACCGAGCCAGTACGATGCACGATCCAGACAGCCGGATCGAGTCGGAGCCTCCGACACGAAGAAGCTCTCGGAAGCGGACTTCAGGGGTCCGTGCCGGACCCCCCTTCACCCGTAGCCGTACGAGTCGGACACAGGTACATGCGTGTACGGTGCGGATGGCACCAGCGCGAACCCACTACAGGGGGCCCCCTTGTGCGCAACGTACCCATTGAGTCAATGGGAGCCCATGTACACGTTGTACGACCGGCTCCCATTGACTTCAATGGGAGTCCGACCGAACCGAGTCCGGCAGCATACGGCCGCATCGTACTCGTTCGGTCGGACTGCAGGGGTCCGGCTCGGTCGGAAAACAATCCCGATCCGGATCGGTCGGAGAGCTTTCCGACCCAGATCGGAATCGGCCCCAGAATGTAAAAATCACCTACACTAAAAGATGCATCTTTAGATTCTGAGTTCAGGCATACTAAACTTTATTTTTCTACCTTGTTCCTAGGGCCAGTTATGTTTATAAGATGTTATAAACAAACTTCCCATCCTGTCCTATGGGAACAGGTAGCCTTGCAATAGTGAAAAACGAAATTGGCAGTAATTCACTATCAGGACATGCCACACACACCAGGACATGTCCTACCTTTCAAATACACTGCACCCTGCCCACAGGGGTACCTTGGGCATACCTTAGGGGTGACTGACATGCAAGAAAAGGGAAGGTAAGGGCCTGGCAAGTGGGTACACTTGCCAAGTCGACATGGCAGTCCCAGACTGCCCACATGCTCTGCAATGGCAGGCCAGAGTTACATTTACAAGCTGTTTGTGTGGGTGGCACAATCCAGTGCTGCAGCCCACTAACAGCATTTGATTTACAGGCCCTGGCACACTCAGTGCACTTTACTAGGGACTGACAAGTAAATCAAACATGCCAATTATGGAAACACCAATCCATAATACAATTTACAACAGGAGCACTTGCACTTTAACACTGATCAGCAGTGAGAAAGTGCGCAGAGGCACTAAACCAGCAAAAACAGAGTCAAAACCAGGAGGTCAGAAAGCAAAAACTCAGGGGAAACACGCCAAAAGATGCCAAGTCTAACAGGTCTCTTTTGTGGTGTATTCATTGTGTTACTGGTGTGAGTGTGTTGCCCAAACGCTGTACACATTGCCTCTGGGGATAAGCTTGACTGTTCTGTATCAAGCTACCAGGGGGTGAGCACAGGTTCTTTGGTGTGTTACTTACTTGCCCTGACTAGAGTGGTGGGCTCTGCCTGGCTTAGGTGCATACCCTAGCCAACCAGAAACCCCATTTCTAGCAATGGATGAACCAGGAGGGCTGTTATGCATTTGAAAAACTCTGCATAATAAACAATAGTTATATGCTCAGTATAGCCACCCAGTACACACAAATTATATTCACTCATTTGCATTGCCTGCTACTTGAATTTGGGTCCACTGGATTGGTAATGAGCAGAGACTGCAACATAGTTCTCTACCCACTGATGTACAAAATGGGTATATGTTAGACCTGCCATCCTTGGCGTGGTTTTCCCCCTAACTTTTTGCCTTCAACTCTCCTGTTTTGCTGACATTGGTTATTGCTGGCTTTAGTAAACTGCACACTTTACCACTGCTAACCAGTGCTAGAATGCTTGTCCTCTCTCTTTAAAACATGGTAGAATTGACATATCTAATTTGCATATTTAATTTACCTGTATGTACCTAGTAAAGTGGCACTACTTGTGCCCAGGGCCTGTAAATTAAAAGCTACAAGTGGTTCTGCAGCACTGATTGTGCCACCCACTTAAGTAGCCCCTTGAAATATGTCACAGGCCAGCCATTGCTGCCTATATGCAGTTTTAAACCACCAATTTGACTTGGCAAAACAACCCTCTAGCCAAGCCTAATCTCCTCTTTTATTTCATATGTCACCCCTAAGATAGGCCCTAGGTAGCACATAGGGCAGGAAGCATTGTAATTAAAAAGTTGGACATGTACTTTTAAGTTGTACATGTGATTGTGAAAAATCTTTTAAATTCATTTTCACTACTGTGAGGCCTACCTCTACTTCAGGATAACATTGGGTTTCCTTATTACAATTAATAAGGGCTAACTTTTTATTGGGAACAGGTGAACAATTTGTCTTTGGTGTCTGAGAAATTGCTTATTAAAAATCCTCTTTAATGTTTTAATTTACAATTTTGAAAATGCCACTTTTAGAGAGTTGCAAAAAATCTAGCTGACCGTTTCTAATGCTGTTTTTTTATTTAAACAGACTAGGACCAAACTCTCAATTGTCTTGGTGGGAAGATCAAAAAATAGATTCCTCTCATTTTCTGAAACCTCTTCATCTGACTCAACAGCAGACTCAGATCCTGGCGAAGGCTCTTCTAATAGGAACCAGCAAAGGCAGAACACTTTTTTAGAAAAAGGTCAACAAAAAAACAAAGTGCGATTCAAAACCCAGCCATGGGAGATGCGAACCAGGCGCCAACATTACAAATCATAGAGCCATCATCTATTGTGAACTTATCAAATAAAAGATTGACTAAGGATGAAGCCTCAGTCCTTGAATTAGGTCTCAAATTTGTTCCAAGGAGAAAACCTGATTTAACGCAATTGAAAATTGAAGCAGTTGAATTCTTCTGAAAAATTAGACTAAAGGCATTTTTCCATAATAAAGAAAATACAGTTGCCCAGGAAACCTCAGGCCTCGCAAATAAGTCAAAATTCATTCCACCGACACACACCATCCCAAAAGAAATAATAGCCTTTGAACAGGTCGTGCTGTCAACAATTCAACAACTTGAGAATAAAAAGATCTTTAACCCCAGTAACTTAACGCCACAACAATCTCAGGCCATACAAAATCTTAAAAGGGACGATTCTATCGTGATAAAGCCGGCGGATAAAGGTGGAGCATTGGTCCTGTGGCCCAAAGACATGTATCTAAAGGAAGGAAGCAACCAGGTACAGAACCAAGTTTAGTACAGATAAGTCAAAGATGATCCCACAAGAGAAATACAAAAAAACATTAAGTTAATCACTCAAGATGGGCTTCAGATGGGGATACTAGGACCAAAGGAACACACATTTTTGAACAAGAAGTATCCAAGGATTCTGATAATTTATTTTTTACTGAAGATTCATAAGCAATTAAGTGTACCACCTGGAAGACCAATCGTATCCAGGTGTGACTCATTGTTGGAACCTATTTCCAAATATGTGGATGTTTTCTTGAAACCTTTTCTTCAGCAAGTTCCCCCCTACCTAAGGGGTACGATGGATTTTATTAATAAGATCGAGGGTCAATAATTTGATCCAACTAATCAATGGCTTGTTTCATTTGATGTTGTGTCATTGTACACACAGATTCCCCAGGATGAGGCCATAGAAGCGCTCGAGGTGTATTTGGAAAATCGTGAACAACCTCACCAGGTACCCACTGAATTCATCTTACAACTAGCATCAGTGGCCTTAAAGAAAAACTATTTCAAGTTTGAGGACAACTTCTACATCCAAATGAAGGGGACTGCGATGGGTTGCCCCTTCGCTCCAGAAATGGCGGTTCTCTACATGGCCAGGTTCGAAGAAAAATTCATTTACAACCATAATCCGTATACACAACACCTATTTCAATGGTATCGCGACATCGACGATATCTGGTGCCTTTGGGATGGCCCAGAAGCCACACTAATAGCATTCTTCAATTGGCTTAACATAAGACATCCAGATATCAAATTCAATTTGACCAAAAGCAAGACTTCTCTAACCTTCCTTGATGTTGAGGTTAAACCGATTGACAATGAACTAAGGACCACTCTTCATAGAAAGTCAATGGACAAAAATACGACCCTTCACTACGAAAGTTCACACCCAAGGAACTTGCGTGATAACTTACCGTATGGCCAGTTATTAAGGATTAGACAAAAATGTTTGTGTAAAGATGATTTTGAGATTCACGCGAATACACTATGTGATCAATTGAGAGATAGAGGATACCCTAAGAAATTGCTGAAACATGCAAAACGGAGAGCCTGGTTTACACCAAGAGAATGTCTCTTGACAAAGAAGATGAAGGAACCAGTGGAGAAATTAGTGTGTGTGTCCAAGTTTGGACCCCACACTCATAAATTTCATCAAGCCATTTTAAAGAATTGGCACCTTTTGCAAAATTTGGAATGTCCCTTCGACCGACCGCTATTTGCCATGAAAAAGGATATTAGCATTGGCCAACAGCTTGTCAGGGTGGATTTAACGCCTCCACTGAGAAAGAAGGACCTCCTCTCTCAATGGAAACTAAAACCAATTGAAGGCCACCACAAATGTGGGAACTGCATCTCCTGCGAATCCACCATGGAAGGGTCAAAATCTGTGCATAATAATATCAGATGGTCCCACAAGACTTTCTCCAACTGTAGGACGAAAAATGCCGTCTACGCAATCATTTGCCTGTGTCGCAAAATTTACATTGGAAAAACCAACCAAGAGGTTAGGTTACGTATTGTTCAACATCGTTCCAGAATCCGCATGAAAGTTGCAAATGCCCCAATAGTCAGCCATTTTATTCAGGCCAATCATAATGAAAGAGATATTAACTGGACAGTACTGACGGTCGTCAAGCCAACTCCTAGAGGTGGAGATGTGGAGGCAATGTTGCTGCAAAAAGAGTCCTATTTAATTTTGAAGTATAACAGTGCCGTATCAGGGCTGAACAAGATGTCAGAAATATCCAGAACATGATTTTTCCAACAACTAACCAAATGTTTTAAAAAGCTCAGAATCCGCTTTCTCAATTCCGTCTAAGACACGTAATCGTGGCAAACAACAACTACCAGGATGCATCCTAACAATGTTTTGAGTTCATGAGGCTGCTACACCCTCACTGGAAGTATCCACCATTTGATTTGCTTTAGTGGAATGCAGGCATAAACAGCTGAGCAGACAGAGCCCCTCGCACGCTTGAGCTGAAGGCAGAAAACTAACGGCTGCACGAACATTGTCCAAAAGTAAGTGAAAGGAATTGCTTCTGTGTCTCCTTGCTACTTTGTAACACGAGAAGACTTTTGCCACTGAAACTAAATATTAACCTTCGCACGCAATTGTCGTTGCAGAAAACAGACACACGTCTCCGACTCCGAAATCTTGTACGTAAGCTCAACCCTTATATGAGAAAAACAGTCTCTCCCATCTCTGTTTTTGATACCAACAGAACGCTTCCCAGCGAGAATGTAACAAACACGAAGGCTTTCTGGTTTTACCATTGAAAGTAAGTGTTTTGGCCCCTGAATACTGCAACGAACACCAGTATAAATTAATGTTTGCACCAGACCCTTAATTCCTGAAATTCCCAAAATGACGATCTTGTATCTATTCATGTTCCAGATTGAAGCTCATGAGTGATACAGCCCTTTAAAATCTATTCGGAGATGATAAAAAACACACAGCTAACAGGTATCGATCCTTTTCCTAATCTAAAATAGCAGATTAATCACATGAAGGGCAGAATTAAGAAAAAGATCAACCCCTTTTTATGTTTACTTTCAGAGTTCATCCAGTCCTAGCCCTGAAGAGAATCCCAGAAACTGAAGGGGGATTCGAAACGCATTGGCACGCTTGTGCCATTGGGGAAAGAATTGTATTAGGAAACAACATTAGCAACAGGGAACTAGGGGCCAGATGTAGGTAAAATCAAATTTGCGAGTCCTTAATAGCGAATTTTACCGATTCGCTATTAAGGACTCGCAAAATTGAATGTAGGTAGGAATCGCCAAAATATTAGCGATTCCTTAATATTCCCTAATAACGAATCGCAAATTGAGATTCGTTAATAAGGAATACCTACCCATTCATTCCTATGGGCTAGGAGGCCCATAGGAATGAATGGGAAGATATTCACTATTTGCGATTCGCTATTAAAGAATCGCAAATAGCGGGAGCTATTTCAAGGGTGCCAGGGTGTCAAAAGGACACCCTGTTGCACCCCTGAAATGTGCATGTGTGCACATGTGGCGCACATACATGCCCTAAGGGCATGAATGCGTGCCACATGGCACTTTAAAAAAAGCAAAAAAGTGCTTTTTTAAAGGAAATCGCTAATTACCACCAACTTGAAGTTGGTGGTAATTAGCGATTCCTTAAGGCTAAAGTGCACTTTCTTTTGTGCTACTTTCATTGCATTTAAGGAATCGCAATTTGCGATTCCTTAAATGCAAGAGCAAAATAAGGAATCGCAATTTTGTGATTCCTTATTTTGCTAGTAGGTTTAAACTCACCTACATTGCTCGCAGCCAAATAGCGATCGCAAACGCTGAAATTCTGCGAATTTCAGCGTTAGCGCTCGGTATTTGGCCACCTACATCTGGCCCTAGGTCTTTTAAATGTTTAAACCCCCTGTTGCCTCAAAAATGTTTGTCCCCTCTGGCCAGTAACCCTAGTGTATATTTTTTCAAAATGTTATGAAATGAAACGTGGGTTACTTGTTTTGATTCTGACTGGAAATTTCAAACTATTTGTATTCGTTGTTTGTGTATTTTCAGTGTTTTCGAAATACCAAATCAGTCGTTTTTGATTTTGTGTCAGATTGTTGTGTTAGTTTGTTTGTTCAACAAAACACAGTGTTGTCCAGATCTGTCGTTTGTGAATTGATAAAATTATTTAATTTGGAATTTGTTTAAAGAATTGACATATTACATTATGTAGACCAAGACAATTGAGAGTTTGGTCCTAGTCTGTTCAAATAAAAAAACAGCATTAGAAACGGTCAGCTAGATTTTTTGCATTTCTTGTATTTACTGGCCCATTCTAGCTGAGTGCAAAGGGCCTCACCCCCTTTTTGCAGTCACTTTTAGAGAGTTGGCATTTTCCTGCTCTAACTATTTTGGTACCTGGAGCCTGTTCCTGGTTCATATGACCAGGTGTAGCTGACATTTGGACTTTGCTTATTCCTCCCAGACAGCCACATCATAGAGGAATTAGGAAGAAGCTTACAAATGGGCAACAATAATACTGCAACTGAAGATCTGCCAGAAAACCCTGGTAGCCAGGGAATCAATCCGGACGAAGCTTGGACCTGCTCCTTCTCTTTTTCCTCTGACGCCAATCTCCTTCAAATCTTGGAAATTAATACTATAAAACCAGATACAACTGCCTCAGCCAAGAAAGGGAAATTTCCATCAAACATCTCCCCAAAGGAAAGGACATCCGGTGGAGAAGGGGGGGTAGCCTCTACTCCCCTAAACCTGACTCCTAGAAACATCCGAAAAGAGGAAAAGTCAAAAGAAGGAATCTTCTTAATAGAAACCAATCCCACATGCCCGTCACCTCCGATAACAATTTCATCGGTAAGCAGGATTGAGTCACAGTCGGGGTCATCGGGAATACTTACCCAAGAGATACCAACTGCCCCATGGAGCAAATCCTTGCTAAGTGCACTGGAGCAAGCAACAAGGGCTCTAAATTTTCAGTCAGACAAAATGGAGGTGCAGATAGACCTCATCAACTTGATTGCAGAACATATAGCAGGTATAAACGTCAAATTGGACATAATCATGACGCTACTTAACGGCAGGGGCTGTTCAGAACTTCAACAGCAGGTCACCTGTGGTAGTGGTATAATTATGGACAAACTGGCCAAGCTCCCAGAAATACTCACAGATATATTGGGGGCAGTGCAGCCAACTCGCAAAGCAGAACCTACAGAAGGACCACAAGAGATAGACGAGAATGAAGCCAAAGCAGAGTCCCTAAAGCCACCAATAGAGACGACAGAGACCAATGGCAAAAATAAAGGGGAAGCAGAGGAAGAGGAAAAACCAGGTGTAGGGGTTAACCTAATAGAGCTAAAATCGTCTTCCGCCAACCTCTCTCAAACTGGGAAACCAACCAAAAGACAAAGAAAGCGTGCAAGGAAAGCCAGATTAAAGCAAACCACTCAAACTACCCCTGGGCCAGGGAAGATTTATCCAATTTTTACCAACCAAATTTTGATAACGGAAAAAAATAGGAATCTTAAAGAAGAATCTTTAGACTTATCCATCATAGGGTCCAATTTATCAAACATGGCTGCGGACCCAAATAAACTAATCATAACTTACCCGCCTCCGGTTGTAAATGCTTCAAGCAACCAAGAAAAAACGAGTCAGGAATACATCAATACAACTAAAAAACAAAAGGTCCACAAAGGGGTTCAAAAGATAGGCTCCAAGAAGGAGAAACTAGAGCAAAAACACTTGAGCAACAATGGAGAAGAGGTAGCAATAACCCCACGGGCCCAGACAGAACTGGCACCCCAAAGCCGCAGAGACCATAGCCAAGATAAAGGGGTACAAGCGCAAAAAAATCGGAGGTAAAAGCAGAAGAAAGATCAGGGGCAAAATCTCCGGACGAAATTAAAAACGAGGATTACAACCCTGATAATAGTTACTCGAAATAAGAAGGGTCGTACCTGCAAGTTTCCATCGTCAGAACAAAAAATAGAGACCCAAATTAATAACAAGGAACAAAGTAACTCAATTCCGCTAATAGTCACCCTAAATAATAAGGGTCGCACCTGCAAGCTTTCATCGATAGAACGAACAACTGAGACCCCATGGACAACAACACAGAAAAATCCTGGGAACCGGGAAACAGGAACAAAGGAAATAATCCTTAAGGCCCCACTACAAGAAAGGGCCTGAGATGAATATGTATGCCAAGAACCTCAAATAGGTCGCAAATTACTTAATAAACATCAGCAGGTTAAAGAGGACATTATAAATCCCTTAAACAATATAATAGAGACTCCCTTAAAATTGATATTTGCGCCAGAGTATTGCACAAAAGGAAGACAAGACACACTGAATCGAGGGAATTTGTTAATGTTGTTTAATGAGATACCAGAATTAATGGGGATAACATCACGCGACCTATTAGCCGTAGAATTTCAGCCAACGACTTCCCCCATGGATATAGAAGAGACCTTGACAACTTGGAATTCCAAGGATCTAGTAGACAGGATCTACGCAACAAGGGCAATATTTGAAGCCTGGGGAATCACTCTAAGACTCCACAAGTGACCTAAATATCCTTACCCCCTCTTAAAAAATTCGATGACATCAAAAACGGGGCAGTCACCCGGGAAAGGCCAAATATCTTGTTTACGTGGCGCTAGAAACTCCTCGCTAATTGTGGAAAACAACTCAACACAGAAAAATGAAACAGCAAGTCCAACACACCCTGACCAGCAGCTATGCATTAGTCAAGATTGGTCCTGGGTTCCAATGGCCTTGAGCAAAAATCGTACCTAACAAAAACCCATGGATTGATTCCAATAATACAATGAGGGAGCACCAAGACAGGAACAAAGGGAATGTTTTAAAAAATACAACAAGGACCAACCAAGGTTCAGTAGAAAAAACATCCGGAATTAATAAAGATCTGCTCTTGGAACGTTCATGGATTTGGAGTAATGGGTCAAGATCATGAAACCCTGTCCTTCATTCAAAATCAAGATCTAATATTGCTCCAAGAGACATGGAACACGAAACCAGTTCCAATTCCGGGTTACACAGGACATCATATCCTGGCAGAAACATTCTCGAAGTTCGGGCATCCAAGGGGAGGTTTATCATTTTTCGCAACGGCAAAATATGACTGGTCCATAGAAGAATTAGACGCTGGAGAAAACTGGCTGCAAGCACTAGCATTGACTGGTAAACATCATTCTAACAAGCTAAGCTGGCAACTAATAATAATTAACGTATACATCCACCCAGAGAGAAAGCAACAGAAGGAGAAATTTCTAACATTGGTGAACTTGATTAAGGTGCTACAAAAGACCCACGAACACAGCAATTTGATAATTTCAGGAGATTTTAACAGTAATCTCACCATCAGCAAACAGTTCAGAAGCAAGAGGAAGGATGCCCCGGGAATTAAATCAACAAACCAAGAGCTGGAAGCTTTAGGCTTAATCACCTTGAACGGTAACGTAACTGGAGACAGACCAGCGGCCACCACGTTTCTGAGTGGAAAAAGCCAATCAATCATAGACTTCACCATCGTCAGTAATAATCTCTTTCCCATGATAAATTCCTTTCAAATCTGCAAACGTCCAGAAAGTGATCATTTTCCACAGATTACGAAAATTAACATCACTCTAACCCAGACACAAATATTAAAGTCTCTGGCACAATATCCAGAGAAATATAATTTGAGGAAACTGAAGTGGCGAGGACAAGATACAAATATAATAATGGACACAATCCAGGATTATGTGAAGCAACAAGGGACACATAAAGAAGAAGAAGCACAAAAAAATTGGGAACTTTTGGGGCAGTTTTTTATTAAAAAATTCCCAGTTATTCCAGGACGACAAAAGAAGATAGAAACCAGGAAGGCGCCATGGTTTAATATCCAATTGCGAGATCTTAAAAGGAGCATAGCTAGAGAGGTGCGCCTCCTAGCAACGGCAGCAAGAACGGGAAAAAAATCTGATAATGGTAACCTCAAGGAAATGCGGAAAAAAATATAAGAAAAATTTAAGGGAGGCAAAAACTGTATAAAGAATCCATTTGGAATAAACTACTATGGGCAAGTAAACTGCCAACAAGCAGGGAATTCTGGGGAATAATCAATAACCTGACTAAGGGTTCAAGACTCCAACAAGACACCGGAATAGTAGAAGACATGTGGATCAAATATATTCAAAATATGTACAATAATTTGGATTACAATAAGCACGTTAATGCAGCCACGGTCCCGAAAGAATCTGGAGAAGAACATCTTAGGGGCCGATTCCGATTCGGGCCGGAAATCTCTCCGACCGAGTCGGATTCGGAGAGATATCCGACCGAACCGGACTCTAGCAGTCCGACCGAACGAGTACGATGTGGATGCATGCTATCGGCCTCGATTCGGTCGGACTCCCATTGAAGTCAATGGGAGCCGGTCGTACGACGCGTACACGGGCTCCCATTGACTCAATGGGTGCGTCGCGAACAAGGGCGCCCCCTACAGCGGGTACGCGTCGGTGCGACTTGCGCCGTACATGCATGTGTAGGGGGGACCCATGGGTCCCCCCAGTGTGCGACTCGCGCGGCTACGCATACAGGGGGGTCCGACACGGACCCCCGAAGTCCGGCTCCAACTGCTCTTTCGAGCCAGACGGCGCGAGTCGGTCGGACTGTTCGAGGCGCGCATCGTACTTGCCCGGTCGGGGAACGTCTCCATTGCGTGGTGCGAGTCGAGTCCGTACGAGTCGGTCGGAGCAGTTCGGAGCCGGGAACGAGTCGGTCGGGGATTTCGCGTACGCTCGCGTACTTGCTCGCGCGGACGGGTGTTCGAATCGGTCGGAAACAGGGCGTCCGAATCGGATCCGGTAAAGACGAATCCGATTCGGTGCCCTACCGGCCGAGATCGGAATCGGCCCCTCAGTCTCCAGCCTCATGAAGGCCACCATCAACAAATGCTAGAGATTAGCAGTAACGAGCTAGAAAATATTATCAATATCAAACAATTGAAAGGAATAATAACAAAACTAAGAACGGAGGGGGCAACTGGACCAAACAGGCTTCCAAATGCTCTTTTTAAGAACGCACCCGATTTTTGGGCAAACTATTTTACGCCCCTTTTCAACTACATCTATAATCAGAATATCGTACCAAATTCCTGGAGCGGGAATATAATCCATCCAATATTTAAAAATGGCATTCATAGCAAGCCAGAAAACTATAGATTGATATCTCTGATTGATGTAGAAGCCAAATTATATGCATCATGTCTTCTTATCCACCTTCAAGAATGGATGAATGAGAAGAGTATAATCCCAAAGTTTCAAACAGGTTTTAGGTCAGGAATGGTAACTTTGGCTCTTTTGAGCGAAAAAGCACTAAAAAGGAAAACATAATTATTCGCATGCTTCATAGACCTGAATGCCACGTTTGATAGAGTGACTAGAACTTGACTTTGGAATAAATTAAAAACCTGGGGGCTACCGACCAAACTATTGGACGCAATGATCGCCCTCCACACAGAAACTTGGGCCAGAATGAAACTAGGCGACGGAAGTAGAGTATCCGCAAGAATAAACACTCCGCACGGCTTAAAGCAAGGCTGCGTCCTGGCACCGAGTTTATTCAACTTGTTCTTAGCAGACATAACCGAGCATATGCAATCAGCAATGGGCCATCCGCCAATGTTGGCCAAAGAGCCAATACCTTTTTTACAATACGCGGACGACATCATAGTGCTAAGTCAAAGTCCAATTGGTCTGCAAAGAGCAATAAACAGCATAGGGGCCGATTCCGATTCGGGCCGGAAAAAATACCGACCTACTAGGTACGCGATTATAGTCCGACCGACACGTACCGGCGTTGCCCGACCTGGGTAGTACGATGAAATGAATGTGAAATCCGACAGACTCGGACGGAATAAAAACGACCGACCGAGCCGGACGGAAACAAGCCATCCGGCCGGGAAATCACGCGAAACGAACCGACCGACACGCACTCGGATTGAACCCGAACGAAACGTACCCGCGAACTCCGACCCGCGTAGTACGATGCTGTGCGTGCAAAACACGACCGACTCACCCGGAGCACAAGCCGTACGACCGACACGCATACAAAACCCAGCCGAAGCAACCCAATACTACGCGACCGACTCGTACGCCGCATATGAAACCTAGCTGACACACAGCGGGAACGAGTCGGACAAGATCGCACCAGACAACTGCAGCGTCCTACTCGGACACAAGAACGACTCGTACATGCACCAAAAACACCAAGGAAAAATTAGAAAAAAAGGGCCAAACAAGCAACCACTAAGCCAATAAATACAGGGAGGGAAAAAAAATGGAACAAGGACACACCTCCAACTCCACCTACATAAAGGCCACAAATCCCTACCATGATCCTTTGCAAATTCCACTGACCTGCCAGCACACAACACCATCACACAGCAACCACAGACACACTCACAGCTCATACATCACACAAACCACACACCATTACCACACCTACAAATAGCACCCTCACACACACCCAGCTAAACCTACACTCACACCCCCCACCTGCACCACACACACACACATCAATCACCACCACCACCCATCACCATGCCCCCAAAGAAGAACCATAAGTTCCTAGATTGTGAATTGGAAGTCCTGGTAGACGAGATACTCAGGGTAGAGCCACAGTTGTTTGGTACATTGGTACAACAGACCCCCATGTCGCAGAAAACCAAGATGTGGGCGAGGATTGTCGACAGGGTGAACGCACAATCACCATGTTTGCGCACAAAGGAAGACATCCAGAACAGGTGGTATGATGTGCGCAGGAGAGTCCGGGAACTACTCAAAAGGACTACCTCCTCAGCCAGCACACCGGCAGTGGCCCTCCTGCAAAACCAGTATACCTCAGGCCCTGGGAGGAGAAGGTGCGGGCCATCCTACCACCAGTGAGCGTATACGGACTAACAGACATCCCAGAGCCTGGTGAGTACACAACTAATATATACAATATGGTGTGACAACACACACACATCACAGTCAAGGGGATAGGCAAACCATGCTCACTTAGCAAATACACAGCAACCAAAAGATATTCATCCCAAGATGTGAATGCTAGTCAGACAAACACAACACCTGCCATCTCATAGTGACATGTAACTGTGTCATGAGATCTACAAACCTAACAACAAATACAGCAAGGCAGTGGCACAAATAGAACCAACAAACACTCACAGATATTTACCCACCACTAGAACACCACCTCACAGGGAAGCTCACTCAAAGGAAGGAATCCTGTGTATGCTGGTCAAGTCAGTGTAGCCAATAGCATGATGGGAGTGGTAGTCACAGATATTGGTCACACCCACAATTGGCCCATCAACACCACT
Organism: Calotriton arnoldi; assembly: GCA_963921515.1. Classification (NCBI taxonomy): domain Eukaryota; kingdom Metazoa; phylum Chordata; class Amphibia; order Caudata; family Salamandridae; genus Calotriton; species Calotriton arnoldi. The sequence continues at coordinate 1,023,274 of CAWUFW010003593.1, forward strand.
CTCAACCATGCTCACATCACAGGGAGTGGATAAGGACTCACAAGATGGCTGACACTGGGTACTGCTGTGGGGAGCACAAGGCCCTGCTGGGAACTGTGCACCAACAAACAGCACAACACCACTGCCTGACATCCTGAAAGCCAACTTGCACTCCCTGCAATGCAAGCACGTTGCATGGTGGGATATCTGGCTGGGTGGGAAGGAGGACTCACAGCACTGACCATAGTTACAAGCAGCTCTCCTCACACACCCCCTCAACACTAACTCCACATAACCCACCTGGGAGAATGCAATGCCTCACAGCCTAACTGAAGATCCCACAAAGAACCACCACCCTGGGTTATGCTGTGTGAAGCACAGGGACACTCTTGGGACTTGTAGCCAAACAACTGCCAGGACAACACTCCCAGCCATCCTGTCAGCACAGGCACCCCACCCCACAGGGAAGCAGAGTCAAAAGGAAGGAAGGATGGCCATGCTGGGAAGGGGGTGGAGGCAATAGCATGATGGGAGTTGTAGGCACAGATATTGCTCACCCTCACAATTGGCCCATCAACACCACTCTCAACCATGCTCACATCACAGGGAGTGGATAAGGACTCACAAGATGGCTGACACTGGGTACTGCTGTGGGGAGCACAAGGCCCTGCTGGGAACTGTGCACCAACAAACAGCACAACACCACTGCCTGACATCCTGAAAGCCAACTTGCACTCCCTGCAATGCAAGCACGTTGCATGGTGGGATATCTGGCTGGGTGGGAAGGAGGACTCACAGCACTGACCATAGTTACAAGCAGCTCTCCTCACACACCCCCTCAACACTAACTCCACATAACCCACCTGGGAGAATGCAATGCCTCACAGCCTAACTGAAGATCCCACAAAGAACCACCACCCTGGGTTATGCTGTGTGAAGCACAGGGACACTCTTGGGACTTGTAGCCAAACAACTGCCAGGACAACACTCCCAGACATCCTGTCAGCACAGGCACCCCACCCCACAGGGAAGCAGAGTCAAAAGGAAGGAAGGATGGGCATGCTGGGAAGGGGGTGGAGGCAATAGCATGATGGGAGTTGTAGGCACAGATATTGCTCACCCTCACAATTGGCCCATCAACACCACTCTCAACCATGCTCACATCACAGGGAGTGGATAAGGACTCACAAGATGGCTGACACTGGGTACTGCTGTGGGGAGCACAAGGCCCTGCTGGGAACTGTGCAACAACAAACAGCAGGACACCACTGCCTGACATCCTGAAAGCCAACTTGCACTCCCTGCAATGCAAGCACGTTGCATGGTGGGATAACTAGGCTGGGGGAGAAGGAGGCCTGGATGGTAACCAAATACCACCAATGCTGGTCATGCACACACCTCAACATTCACATTGACATGCCACAGGTTGGCAGGACAATGTGCTACACCAATATCACTCACTGACTGTCACTATTTAGGAGAATGCAATGTCCTGGCCCACATCCAGAGGTACAGTCACAACTGTCAGGTGTTTGAACAATTGATGCCAGTAGAAACATAACATACAATCTGTGTCTCTCCCCAAAACAGGAGATGATGGGGACACAGCAGCAGACCAGGAGGACTCCCTGTCCCAGGCTCCGGGGAACACTGAGCTCACTGGTGTGGATCAGCCTCTGCACTCCTCGGATGGCGAAGAACCAGCTGGACCCTCCGGTGTGAGTCATCATGCAGCACCAGCAGGACCAACATCTGCACCCCCTGCACCCACCCCTCCAACAACTGCCAACACACAGGCCACCCCTGCCAACACGGACACACCAAGGACCACAGATGACAACAGCGCACGGACCCAGGCCCAAACTGGAGCTGCTGACAACGAGCCCAGGAACAACACCCAAGTGGGCCCACGGTCACCTGTGCGTGCCACTGCAGGTCCTGCACGTGTCGCCAGGGGTGGTGTGAGGGGTGGGAGACATAGGTCTCTCCTTGCAGAGGGGTCTGGACTGTATGATGACCCACAACTGGCACGCATCGCGGATGCGTACCAGACTAGCACCGGAGAGGTCAGCCAGGTAGTGGGGATCCTCAAGGACATACAACAGCAGCAGGCTGCCCATCATGCCCGCTTGGACTCCCACATGTCCCGTGTCGAGACACACATGTCACGTGTCGAGACACACATGTGTGGCATGGAGTCCAAGTGGGACACATTGGAACAACTGACAGCGGTGCATAGGGACATACTGACATGCCTCCGCCAGATCAGCACCAACATGGCCTCACCTCCCTGTGTGCCCACAACATCTGCTGCTGAAACAACTGCAAATGCCACAGGGAGGGAGGAGGACTCTGGCAGAGAGTCCCCTGCACCGCCGCAGCCTGCACCTGAGGGTCCCCCCCAAGAAGAGGGGCCGTCCGAGGAGGCCAAACTGAGAGGCCGATGGCCATCTACATCCCCCAGGAAGCCAACACCTGTTCTGGAATTTTTCCTCTGTGTGCATACTGCACGCCCTGTTGAAGCCAAGCCAACTCTCCCACATGACATGGGGAGCTCTAGTTGACCAAATGTATCAGATGACTGTGGACTTTACTCTGGACTTTTCAGCTACCAAGACTTCCAATTCACATGGGAACTTTGGATCCAAATTTCTATGTACAGCACCCACCATCCTGTGCACCATCCTCACACCTGTATGTAAATAAACTCACCAATACACCATATCTGCCTCTGTTGTGATTCCAACGTGGTTTTTGTCATGTAGATGTTGATCTTCTAAATTACACTGTGCATGCTAACTGCTACAGCAAGTCCAACACTGTCATGTCAGTCATGGCGACGTGACACATATGAGGGAGACACACCACTAGGGCCACAAAACACATACACACCAGGGCCATCAGACTCATCACCTATACTGATGTTGCAACGAAGTACAGTGGAATGTACAGACACGCCACCTATTCACAGTCACTGTCAACTAGACAACAGGTGCAGTAAGCAAATGTCAGTCAGATGTGTGACTACAGACAACGCACATCCCAAAGTCAAGCACAGGTTTATTACACATTTCCAACATGTAGTTTCCACTACAAATGCAAGCTAATCCAACCTGGCTGTGGCCACAAAGTCAAAAAGTGCAGAAGATAGAAAGTCCAGGGGTGTGTGGCACATCACCTGTAGGGAAACGACTGCTTCCACCTTGGAAGTTGAATCATGGATTCGGGGGATCCAAGTTGATCAGACAACTCCAGCAGCACCCTGTGAAGGACAGACATGACACACAGTCAAAACCACTGAAGAACAGCACAGAACGGCAATACTCATGTCTAATACATGTCACGAGATAACTACACAAAACCAAGTTAGCATGTCAACACTGTTGGGCAGTACAGACACATCGCTGCACGCATCCAGTCAAGTAGCACATGGCCACACTCAAACAGCACCAGAGCACCACACACACATATCATGCAAACTCAAATAATTGACATTACAACCCTCTGGAGACTCACATTCAGCTGAAGAAGTTGGTGATGAGCTGTGTGCGGACATCACCATCATCATCATCATCATCATCATCATCTTCACTGGCATCGTGATCCAGGCCAGGATCTTCCACAGGTGGCGGACGTTGGTCATCGTCATCCAGGATGAGAGGCAACTCCTTCCGCACTGCCAGGTTGTGTAGCATGCAGCAGACGATGAAAATCTTGCACACCTTTGCTGGGGCATATGGGAGGGCCCCTCCTGTCTTGTCCAGGCAGCGGAAGCGGCTCTTCAGGAGACCAAAGGTCCGCTCAATCACCCTCCTCGTCCGACCATGTGCCTCATTGTAGCGCATCTGGGCTGGTGTCACAGGGTTCCTGAGGGGTGTCAGCAACCACGGCATGTTGGGGTATCCCGAGTCACCTACAGACAGACAATTGCACATTAGCCGATTTGAAAATGAGTGCGGAAAACAACATAGCAGAACACACACAATGGTACAAAGTCAGTACACACCAACAAGCCAGGCACGCTGGTTCGGCATCTGTGACATCATCCTCGGGATGCGACTACTCCTCATCACGTAGGCATCGTGTGCAGAACCGGGGAAACGGGCACACACATATGAGATGGTCATATCTGCAAGACATACCACCAGAGCATTGATCGAATGGTAATGTTTACGGGTTGCGGTATGCCTGCTCATGTGCCTGTGGTGGTATCAAAGACACATGTGTCCCATCAATGGAGCCAATTACATGTGGCATCATCCCCAGGGCATAGAAGTCACTCTTGACGTCAGTGAGTCGTTGACGTGTTGGGAAATAGATGTACTGGTTGAGGTATCTCAACATTGCCCCCAAAACATCGCGTAGCACACGGCTGAACATAGTCTGTGACATCCCACCAGTAGTTGCCACAGTGTGTTGAAAGGTACCGGTGGCAAAGAAGTGTAGGGCTGCCATCACCTTCACCTTGGGGGTCAGCGCTGTAGGATACGGCCGGCCAGGCTGCAAATGTGGGGCCAACCGCACTGCCAAATCCTCAATCAGCTGCCTGGTGAAGCGGTACCGTCGGATGCTGTCACGTTCCACCATCGTTGCCAGGTCTGGGAATGGTCGATGGACAGCAGGAGCCCTGCAGTGCATAGGTGAAGAAAGCAAGATTGTCAGTCACCCCACCAATGTGCCGTTCACCATACTCAATTTCACATGACACATCATCAACATACACAAGTACTTGATGTGTGTGTCGTCCCGTTTGGACATATATGGCACCTACATGGACATCATCTAACATCTCTCTGTTCAACAAGTGTTGACAACTGGTTCCAGGGTGTGCTATGGGACACCATTAGGCTGTGTCACAGTACACATTAACTGCTCTCACGTTCCACACACATACCACAGTGACATGTCTGGACAGATGCTCCACAGGCATCACAGCTCATTGACAGGTAGATTCCCAGGAGCCTGTCTTGCCACATGGACACTGGCATGACATGGTGTATCATGTACACGTCAGAAAAACAAACATGACACCCACAGGTGGTGGCCCCTGTAGCCTCTGCAGGACAGACATGGACGTCTGTGACACACACACACACACCATCAAAGTTCATGCACAAACCACGTGGATGTGGAGACTGTCTCCCATTGTGCACATGGAGTCAGAGACATGTGATACACAACATGCACACAGACTGTGGAGAGACATCACTATTGTTGGAATGGGCCACCCTGTGACGTACATGCCTTCCCACATGTGAGCCTGGGGGTATGTGACATGTCATACACATACACAACCTGGAAATGTGACCATGACACATGCTCAGAAATGAAAAGTTGCACACCACAGTGGTCATGTGCACAACACACAAAGGACCCTGTCCCCATTAACACGTGCACAGCCTGGGTGTGTCTGCCCCCAAGTGCCACCCCAAAATCCACATGTTCACCCCCATACACAGATAAGGTTATGCTGCCACACATGCCAGATAGACAGTGTGGACTGGGTGTGGTGTTGTAGGTGTGCCCCTGAGTCCCTGGAAAGTAAATGTGGCTGGCATAGGTTCACCAGTGACCAGCATGGTGACATATGCGTGTGACCTGTCCTGGTACGCGTTGTAGAGCAATGGACCGATCGGTGTGCCCGGCCGGCCCATTGCATTGAATGTGAGCGGGTACGCGTTGTATGCCTGGTACGCGTTGCACAGCAATGGACCGATCGGTGTGCCCGGCCGGCCCATTGCATTGAATGTGAGCGGGTACGCGTTGTATGCCTGGTACGCGTTGCACAGCAATGGACCGATCGGTGTGCCCGGCCGGCCCATTGCATTGAATGTGAGCGGGTACGCGTTGTACAGCAATGGTCCGATCGGTGTGCCCGGCCGGCCCATTGCATTGAATGTGAGCGGGTACGCAGTTGGCACAGCAATGGACCGATCGGTGTGCCCGGCCGGCCCATTGCATTGAATGTGAGCGGGTACGCGTTGTATGCCTGGTACGCGTTGCACAGCAATGGACCGATCGGTGTGCCCGGCCGGCCCATTGCATTGAATGTGAGCGGGTACGCATTGTATGCCTGGTACGTTGCACAGCAATGGACCGATCGGTGTGCCCGGCCGGCCCATTGCATTGAATGTGAGCGGGTACGCGTTGTACAGCAATGGTCCGATCGGTGTGCCCGCACGGACCATTGCATTGAATGTGAGCGGGTACGCGTTGTATGCCTGGTACGTTGCACAGCAATGGACCGATCGGTGTGCCCGGCCGGCCCATTGCATTGAATGTGAGCTGGTACGCGTTGTACAGCAATGGTCCGATCGGTGTGCCCGCACGGACCATTGCATTGAATGTGAGCGGGTACGCGTTGTACAGCAATGGTCTGATTGGTGTGCCCGCACGGACCATTGCATTGAATGTGAGCGGGTACGCGTTGTACAGCAATGGACCAATCGGTGTGCCTGGCCGGCCCATTGCATTGAATGTGAGCGGGTACGCGTTGTATGCCTGGTACGCGTTGCACAGCAATGGTCCGATCGGTGTGCCTGCACGGACCATTGCATTGAATGTGAGCGGGTACGCGTTGTATGCCTGGTACGTGTTGTAGAGCAATGGACCGATCGGTGTGCCCGCACGGACCATTGCATTGAATGTGAGCGGGTACGCGTTGTATCGTGGGTACGCGTTGTACAGCAATGGTCCGATCGGTGCGCACGCATTGGTGGGGCCTGGCATGGCAACGGACGCGTTTTTGAAGCTTCAACGAGTCTGATGCAGTGAATTCAGTTGGCCAGCCACAACAATGTTGCAAATTCATGGGTGTCATGAAGTTGAAATTTTGAAGGATGCTGTGGGCGTGTCTTGGTGCTGCAATTCCATGGATTGGTCAGATTCATAAGATGCATACGACTTGGACCTATCACTTTGGACACATGGCACAGTATCTGCCTCTGCAGCACACATATAATGCTGGCTGTTCCCCTGAGGGCTCACTTGCCTGCACTACATGCTCCAGGACGACATCTGCCACTACACTGCTGCTGTCTCTGCATCCTCTGGCTACTGCAATGGCACGTACTGTGGAGAGAGCCCCAGCCTTCACCCATGAGGAGAACCAGGCCCTGCTGGACACCCTCCTTCCACAGTACAGCAAGCTGTATGGGACACCAGGGGAGCAGGTGAGTGTGCTGTCCACTGCCTTACTAATTGTGCATGTTGTCTGACTAGCAGGATTTACAGTGTGCACACCTCTGGCTAGCATGCTCACTGAGTAGTACTCACCCCCAAAGTGTGTAGTCACATGCACTGAACAGGTACAGTGGAGTAACAGTGCATTCAAACAAGGTTCACTTCCCATGCAATGATACCATGTAGTAACTGCTGGCAAACTGTCCATAGCCCTCGTTGCACTGCCTGTGAACATCATATGCCCCTGTGATTGAGACATGTATTTCCAACTGTGTGATGCACGGATATGTTGCATGTGTAGTAATGGCCTTTTCACTTTGTCATCCTCACAGGTTGATGCCCATCAGAAGCAGGATATCTGGCTGGCCATCGTCCAGGCAGTCAGATCCGTGGGGGTCTACAAGCGCCGGATCCGCAACTGCCAGAAGAGGTGGCAGGACCTTCGGGGCTGGACCCGGAGGATTGCAAGGGTCCAGCTGAAGCTGTCGCCTCCTCGCAGGAGGGGCGGACACCGGACCCTGACCCCCCACATGCTTCAGATCCTGCCGGTGGTCTTCCCGGAGCTGGATGGGCAGCTGAAGGGCAGACAGCAGCAAGGGAGGGGTGAGTCAAAGACTGCACTGTGAACTCTGTCTGACATTCTATGTGCCCTCCTGTGGCATGGTTAAACTTCCCCAGTACATCAGTCTTGTTGTCCAGTACCCATGTCCCTCTATTGTGACATGGCCACTACCCATCTGATAGGCCGGTGTGCTCCTTACGCTCAGGATAATTGTGTCACTCGGGTACAGGGTCCTTGCATTTTGCTTTGCTCAAGGTGGGTGACAGCTTTTGTTCCCGTGATATTGTGTTAGCCTTCATGGGTGGGTCAATTGCTCACACAATGCCTGAGTCGTGCAATGTAGTAACTTTGATATGTGATCCACTTGCAGATCAGAATCACCACATGTCCCTGGGGTATTTGCCACACCCCCATGCTGCGGGTGGGTAAAATGTTTGGGCCTCAGGAGTATGTATGTCAAGTGTGTCACACATGCCTAGCCACCTGCCTACTGACCAGGGCTCATCCATCTTGCAGGTGGAGCCGGACAGTCATGCCTACTCCAGGGCATACAATACACTCTGTACTCCCACTCCCGTGTATCAGCTGACATGCTGTGCTCAGTGAAATGTTCCCTCAGGTGTCTGCCTCTGTGTCGTTGTGCTGTGACTACGTTGTCGGACTCCTGTGATGTTTATCGGTTAGGGGTCAGCATGCCATCTGCTATTGGACCATGTGAGACAAGACTTCTGTGACTTATAGGTGTTTGATCACATGACTGTGCAGACAGGTGTATGCCACTGTGACTTTCAGGCAGCTGTTTTTCACTTTCAGCACACTGTGAGGTGCTCATGTTCAGAGAGTTGTGTTTCATGTCCCCCATATGTCCAATTGGTATGACATGGACAAATAGTAGTTCAGATGATGTGGTTTTGGGGGATGGACATGTGCACTTGTCAGTTACATTACTTGCCTTCCCCATGTCCTAGGATTGTGACACAGTGCAGACTGTTGTTGGCTGGCTGCCATGGCCATGTGACTGGAGACAGTGATGTATGACTTTGCAGGCATGCCTGTGTCATGGCATTAAACTTCCTAAGAGTGATCCTGCAGGGGAGTGACATGTGCAACATGCACCCCATTGTGGCATTGACTATCCGGACATGGGTGCTTCATGGGGTCTGGTGCTGGTATGCATCACATGCATTTCTATTTAGACTCTGGCCGTCCATTTATACAGACACCTGCACTGACTCAGTGGCAAGAGATGTGACGTGGGCATGTTCACATACTTCACTGTGTTCTCAGCAATGTCCAACTACTGTGTAGGTGGTGCATGTGTCCACACTGGGGTCTTACCATCAGACAGGCACCAGACAGATGGGTGCAAGGGCAGGAGGGGTGTCTGTTCCATGGTTGACCATCAGACTGACAATTGGCTTCTCCTAATCTGTGTGATGACTTTTGGCAATGTTCTACTAGAGATGCCAGGGCTTGCTCTGTGATGTGCTGTACTTACTGTGGTGTGTGCCGTCAGTGCAGGTGACTGATGTTTGTCTGTTTCCCTAATTGTTTGCAGATACATCCACAGCCACAGGAGGGGACAGCTCCACGGACCAGGAGGAGCAGCGGAGCCAGACTGGGTCAGCGTCCGACGAGTGGTCAGACGGACCCAGTGGCACGGAGGGCGAGGGAGCCACACCGAGGAGTCCTCAGCACCATCCACCTCAGCTGGGGACCACAGCAGCTCGGAGGATGACTCCCTTGTGGATGCGGGTGTCAGCAGCCACAACACCCCAGCTAGTCTGTCTGACCCCGCCACCACCACCACCGCCCTCCCATTGGCTCCCATTCCTGAGGTCCGTGGAGGCTCCCGTGCTCGGGAGCGTGTCTCCTTCAAGCCAGGCACCGCACCCCCTGCCCCTGTGTCCCCTGCTGCCCTGAGTGAGGAGTCTGTGTACCTCCTTCGGCAGCTCCATGTAGGGCAGACAGCAATGCTGACTGTCCTCCATGCACACACCACTCTGTTGACACAGCTGGTGTCGTTCATGGAGGGCATCTCAACGGGTATGTCTGCCCTACAGAGGAGCAATAGGTCCATGGACTCCTCCCTGACGGCAGCAGTGTCCCTCCTCCAACAGTCCCTCACCCCTCCCACCCCTGCACCATCCACACTTCCTACCACCCTACCTGTCCAAAGCACATGCAAACCTGCACAATCACCCAAACACACAGACACGAGCAGCACACACACACCCAAAACCAAGGCAAGACGTGCACACAAGCATCCTCAGGGGACTGATTCCACACACACAGGGGATGGGGAACTGACACACACACAGGCAACCACAGTCACTCCGCAATCCTCAAGATCCTCTCCCTCCAAGACCCCTTCCCTTGCCTCACCTGCAATCCCACATACACAGCAGCTCTTCCTCTCTGACCTCGGCCTCTTCCCCTCCAATCCCGCTGATCCAGCATACCGGGGGAAGAGGAAGTGCACACACAGAGAGGGAGTGCCCCTCGCCCCCGGACACCCTCCCCCAGGCGCAGGCAGAGTGAGCCCCCACCCGCAAGTCCCCCGGACCCGGAAGAGCAAGACCCCGCCACCGCCCTGCAAGTCACCCAACCAGTCTCTCACCTCCATCCCCCAGGCAACCACTCCACAGGTTCCACCGCCACACCCTGCCCCAGGTTCCCCACACACCGATACCGCATCCCCAAACTGCTCAGGCCCTCCCCCCTGCCACTTGCTCTTCCACCCCCAAACCAGACGCTCTGCCTGTATGTGCCACTGGTGTGGAGACCGTGTCCCCCCTGTCCTGCCCAGATCTTCTGCCCCCCTTCCACTCCCTTGGAGTCATGCACTGCGGTGGAGTCCACAACAACCCCGTCTGACTCGGGCACTGCATTGGGGACCCAGTCCACTCCATTTGACCAGCCCACTGCAGTGGTTGCAGCACCAACACCATCGGACTTGGGCCCTGCGGTGGTGCCGGCCCCCCCTGAGTCAGACACCTCCACTGCAGTTGCCGGTGACACTCCTGCACCCACCTCACCTTCCCTGCCTCCTTCTGGCATCCCCTGATCCTGTCCCTGCGGTGCCTGGCCTGGCCTGCCCCTCGTATGCCCCTCCAAGGGGGATGTCCCCTGTCGGTACCTGTGCAGGCAAGCAATTGGTGACAAGTTGTCACACATCACCCTGTTGGGACTGTGTATTTGGACTGGACATTGGCCGTAGTTAATTTTGGACTTTTGATTTCAGTTGCACACTTGCTGAATAAAGCCTCTTTTTGTTTACTTGTGGTTAATCTTTGGTGGTACATGATGTAGATGTGTAGAATCATGCATTTGCTGTTGTAATTGTGTTCAGATCAGGTAAATGAAGTTTTGCTGTGATGGGCTCCATGTGATCCATGGGATATGTGTCCTAATCTAGTCTGGATCTATATCATCCCTTGCTGCAGTCTGAGGGTGTAATGTTCAGCATTTGACACAGGGATGTACGTTTAGCATTTGTAGATTACCATCTTTGTCCTACACTGTTGCACATCTGTTGGGCTTACCACTGTCCAATGTTCCTAGTACCCTGACTGTGTGCCCGTCTCCACTGGACATGCAGTTTTGCACATCAATTTTGGAGGACTCATCTGTGTATACATTACAACTGGATTGCCACGTGTTATGGGTGTATGCAGATGACTGACGTGACACTCCCGTACCCAGGCTGATGTGAGCAGAGGCTTCTGTGTGTTGTAGTTGTTGACTCACTGACGGAGTGTCCTGCTGATATGTTTGAGTCGTGCACAGACAAGGTTTGGCACAGTGGACCTTCCACAGGAGTGGAGTACCCTCATGGCTGTGTGTAATCTGGTGACATTGCGTGTGCCCGTGTTGTGTGAGCATGTCTGTGCATGTTCCCTTCCCTTTTCATACACAGGCTGTGTCCCTAGGGATGTTCCTGTTTGTGATGCTTGCAGAGTTGGTATGTGTTCATCCAGCATCTTGGACCTGGTTTCTCCGTGATGTGGGTGCATGGCAAACTGATGTTCATGAGGTTGTCATCCCAGGTTGTCTTTGTTGTCAGGGCTGGGGATGTGGGCAAACGCTGATGGGACACATTCAGGATTCCCCTTGGCACTTGTTGTTTACGCAAGTAATGTGATTTTGAATTTGTGGTAGCTTTCAGTGATTGTGACGCGTTGTGTGTGTGACTGCTGCCACTCCTCAGGGTCAGAGCTGCAATGTTGGAAGTTGTGTACGTGTGTTCTTTGTGTCTCACCTTGGCTTCTTCGTTGGTGTGTGACTATGGCCAGGATCCCATTGTTTGTGGTGGATTTCACATCATGCGCATGTACGCGTACTGTGCTGTGTGTCATACATAGACGAGTCATGTTAAGTGGGCCTGTGTGATGGGTTTCTGCACCTTAGTTCCCCCCACCACCTCTGGGATTGTCATGGGTGCATGTGCAATGTCACCAGTCCATGTGAGCTTCACTGCTGCACATTGGTGGAGATCAGGGTGTGTGGTGTTGAGTGTGCAAATGTGAGTTGTTGCACGGCTAGACCACTACCTCCATATTGGCCTTGGCTGGCAGGCCCTGCTGATTGATTGGAGCTTGTGTAGGTGTGATGGTAGTTTGTAGCTGAGGACACATGGCTGTGGTTCACAGTGTGATCAACATCTACCTTTGTCATCATAGTGGAATTGTCATGCAGGCTAGTGTCTGCACAATGTGGGGTCCCTGGGGGTAGTGCTGTGGTGGGTGTGTCTCTTGCTGTGTTAGTTGCTGTTCCTACAAGCTTGTGTGACATGTGTAATTTGGGCTCCCTCTCATCTAACAATGCCAGATTGCCCACATAGGGGAATCCAATCCATGAGTTACTTGTGTGTGGCACTGTATACACATCTGTGTAATTGGGATTCAGGCCTCCTCATGTGTTGTGTGGTTGCCTGGGGACACTGGCACACACCCCCATCACCTGTTGTGTTTGATATGCAGTGTGAGTCTGCCTGTTTGTGTTAGTGCATTTGCATCACTGCATTGGCATTTCTGTAGTGTGCCATTGGCTGTATGTTGTTTGGTGATTTTCCCCTGCTCTCCCTGGGACTCCTGGGTCATCAGTCAGCACAATGATCATGGTTTGTATGTCCCATTGCTGCCATGGTATGGTATTTGTTCACCTGACATCGACAGTCTCCACAGGTTATATACATTTGTGTGTCCATAGGTGCAGATATGTGGGTCAGCATCATGATGGTCACTTCTGTCATTGTGTAATTGGCTGATTGTTGGCAATGTGGTCCCCCATGTGTGATGTTTGTATGCACATGGCCAAAACGATGTTTCTGTGTCACTGCACTCTTAGCCTCGCCCAATCTATGTTGCAATGGGACACAAGCACTACTATGCCACAGATGTTTTAGTTGTTGTGTGACCAGGATTCATCCATACAGTTTGTCTTTGGCAGCTTTTACCATGCCTACACTTACCTTATGGACACCGTGGTGATGGTGCTTTGGGCCCCATTGCCACACTGATCAAAAGGTGCATCAGCCTTGGACCCCACACTTCCCTTTTGGTGACTGTGGTGATGGGGCTTTGGGCCCCATTGCCACACTGATCAAAAGGTGCATCAGCCTTGGACCCCACACTTACCTTTTGGTGACTGTGGTGATGGTGCTTTGGGCCCCATTGCCACACTGATCAAAAGGTGCATCAGCCTTGGACCCCACACTTACATTTTGGTGACTGTGGTGATGGGGCTTTGGGCCCCATTGCCACACTGATCAAAAGGTGCATCAGCCATGGACTCCACACTTACCTTTTGGTGACTGTGGTGATGGTGCTTTAGGCCCCATTGCCACACTGATCAAAAGGTGCATCAGCCTTGGACCCCACACTTACATTTTGGTGACTGTGGTGATGGGGCTTTGGGCCCCATTGCCACACTGATCAAAAGGTGCATCAGCCATGGACCCCACACTTACCTTTTGGTGACTGTGGTGATGGTGCTTTGGGCCCCATTGCCACACTGATCAAAAGGTGCATCAGCCTTGGACCCCACACTTCCCTTTTGGTGACTGTGGTGATGGGGCTTTGGGCCCCATTGCCACACTGATCAAAAGGTGCATCAGCCTTGGACCCCACACTTACCTTTTGGTGACTGTGGTGATGGTGCTTTAGGCCCCATTGCCACACTGATCAAAAGGTGCATCAGCCTTGGACCCCACACTTACCTTTTAGTGACTGTGGTGATGGTGCTTTAGGCCCCATTGCCACACTGATCAAAAGGTGCATCAGCCTTGGACCCCACACTTCCCTTTTGGTGACTGTGGTGATGGGGCTTTGGGCCCCATTGCCACACTGATCAAAAGGTGCATCAGCCATGGACCCCACACTTACCTTTTGGTGACTGTGGTGATGGGGCTTTGGGCCCCATTGCCACAGTGGCCATGGTCGGCTTGTATTGTGGAGGCCACACACTTTTATGTGTCACACATGTGATAGTGGGTCACATTGTATGTTCATTGTCATGTTTTGTGTTGTTGGCCTTTGACATGGACTACACACGCTTGTCATTTTGTTTGGGTGGATGTAATTTTCTGTGATTCCTTATGTGGGAGTATGCTGGTTGTGTCATGCATTACCCGTCCTATGAGTAGGGGTGGTGGTAGTGGCAGGCATCCAGCCCCCCATGAGTGGGGATGGTAGTAGTGAATAGGCATCCAGCACCCCATGAGTGGGGATGGTAGTAGTGGCAGGAATCCAGCCCCCCATGGGTGGGGATGGTAGTAGTGATAGGCATCCAGCCCCCCATGAGTGGGGATGGTAGTAGTGATAGGCATCCAGCCCCCCATGAGTGGGGATGGTAGTAGTGATAGGCATCTAGCACCCCATGAGTGGGGATGGTAGTAGTGATAGGCATCCAGCCCCCCATGAGTGGGGATGGTAGTAGTGATAGGCATCCTGCCCCCCATGAGTGGGGATGGTAGTAGTGATAGGCATCCAGCCCCCCATGAGTGGGGATGGTAGTAGTGATAGGCATCCAGCCCCCCATGAGTGGGGATGGTAGTAGTGATAGGCATCCTGCCCCCCATGAGTGGGGATGATAGTAGTGATAGGCATCCTGCCCCCCATGAGTGGGGATGGTAGTGGTGGCAGGCATCCTGCCCCCCATGAGTGGGGATGGTAGTAGTGATGGGCATCCAGGCCCCCATGAGTAGGGGTAGTGGTGGTGGCAGGCATCCATCACACCAAGGGTGGGGATGGTAGTAGTGGCAGGCATCCAGCCCCCATGGGTGGGGATGGTAGTAGTGATAGGCATCCAGCCCCCCATGAGTGGGGATGGTAGTAGTGGCAGGCATCCAGCCCCCCATGAGTGGGGATGGTAGTAGTGATACGCATCCAGCCCCCCATGAGTGAGGATGGTAGTAGTGATAGGCATCCAGGCCCCCATGAGTGGGGATGGTAGTAGTGATAGGCATCCAGGCCCCCATGAGTGGGGATGGTAGTAGTGATAGGCATCCAGCCCCCCATGATTGGGGATGGTAGTAGTGATAGGCATCCAGCCCCCCATGAGTGGGGATGGTAGTAGTGATAGGCATCCAGCCCCCCATGAGTGGGGATGGTAGTAGTGATAGGCATCCTGCCCCCCATGAGTAGGGGTAGTGGTGGTGGCAGGCATCCATCACACCAAGGGTGGGGATGGTAGCAGTGGCAGGCATCCAGAACCCCATGAGTGGGGATGGTAGTAGTGATAGGCATCCAGCCCCCCATGAGTGGGGATGGTAGTAGTGATAGGCATCCAGCCCCCCATGAGTGAGGATGGTAGTAGTGATAGGCATCCAGGCCCCCATGAGTGGAGATGGTAGTAGTGATAGGAATCCAGCCCCCCATGAGTGGGGATGGTAGTAGTGATAGGCATCCAGCCCCCCATGAGTGGGGATGGTAGTAGTGATAGGCATCCAGGCCCCCATGAGTGGGGATGGTAGTAGTGATAGGCATCCAGGCCCCCCTGAGTAGGGGTGGTGGTGGTGGCAGGCATCCAGGCCCCTATGGGTGTGTATGGCATTGGTGATGCCCATACCACCCCTATGATTGTGCTGTTGCTAGTGTACGTCATTTGTGCATCCCTATGTGTGTGTGACATATTTCGGGTACGTGTCGTTTGTTTGTGTTGTGGGTGTTTGACTTACCGTCTGCGCTGTACGCGTCCGAACCGGTCCCGGTAATAGATGTAGAGTATAGGTAGGACCTGCGCGATGGGATTCATGGTTGGGTCGTCTCGTTCGGGTTTCGCGTGTCTTCGACTCGTACTCGTCGCTGGCTTGTTCGTCTCGTAGCCGTGGAACTTCTTGTGGCGCGAATCGGAGCTTATGTGCGGCTCTCCCGGATGCTGAAACGTGCCGGACGTAGCAACGGGTTCGGCGCGTACGGAGCGCGCATCGTACTAGTCCGGCCGGAAGGTGCTGTGTAATTGCTTCCGTGCGCCTCGAATCGGCGTTTGCGGATCCGGCTCGGGCGGGGAACAGGAGCTGGATTGGGTAAGTACGGCTCGCTCGGAATCTGGGCTGTTGTGCGCATCGTACTTGTTCATTCGGTGTGGTATTCGAATCGGTCGGAAAACACGCGTTCGGCTTGGTTTTTTTCCGGACGAATACTGTTAGGTGCCCTATTGGCCGAGATCGGAATCGGCCCCTTAGTAATTTACCTGGACCAGGAAAATCTAGAGTTAAATAAAAAGAAAATGAAGGTGGACCCCAAGAAAAATAAGTTTAAATGGTACGTTAAGGGAGATCAAGTGGAAGAGCAAGCCTCCTATAAATATCTAGGCATAAAACTGGGGCGCGGCATTTCGCACAAGGACCATAAACTGGATTTAAACGCTAAAGCCCAATCATTAATTTTTGCTTTTCGACTGCTGAACAAAAAATTGAGCTGTCCGGCTTATACTCACCTCCTAAATGTGATGGCAGCACAAACTTTACCTACTCTGTCTTTTGGCTTGGAAACATGGTGTGGTAAGGAGGCTGAGTTACTGAATGAGCTCCAGACCAAGATATATAAAGCCGTTTTTAATCTTCCCAAGTCCGCATCTCCCGCACAGGTACGCCTAGAATTTGGCCTTCAAAATCAGAAGTTCCAGAGCATGAATTCCTTCGCGAAGCTCTGCCATAAATTTCGATCCTCAGAGCCAGGTACACTGAAAAATCTATGCTGGGATGAGATAAAAGCACAAATGGTGCAAGAAGTACCTATATCTTGGGGAGCCTATTTGAGGAAATCACTGGTGGAACTAGATACCCAAGCAGTATGGGAGAGCATGGCAGAAAAGACAATATTTAACAAAGCCAGTAATGTGTCCGCCAAGAAGAAATCGCTCCTGGAAGACAAAAACATCTTGTCCAAACGACGTCATGCATGGACAGTAATAAATTCCTATACTCATACAAAGCCCCAAGCCTATCTAGCAGCCCATTTTAGCTCCGAGATAAAAAAGAGCTTTATTCACTATCGGCTGGGAATCCATGACTCGAAGGACTTAATGCCATCATGGAAACGCAATTATCAAGAGGAGAACTGTCATCTATGTGGTTATTCGGATGAAACATTAACCCATTTGTTGTGTGTATGCCCAGCTGTAAAGGAGCTAAGGAAATCCTTTTTTAAATTGATCTTTAACGAGTTAAATATTCGTACATGCAGACAAGTTGTGATTAGATGGATGGAGGGCTCATCAATTATTCTGTCTTGTCGAGGTGTAAAATATTTTGCACATATTAGGAAATTTCTACGACAAGCAGAACAAGCAAATAAGAACACTGGTTGAAAAAAACATGATTATAGGTGGTCCGAACATTACAGGCTATTCAGCACTAAGCATTTTAAAGGCATTTTAACCGCATGGTCGGTTTTAAACTAGCAGCTTTTCATTCACCATTGCTGGTTGCGTATCTCTAAATAAGAGACAGTTGCGGTTTGTGATAATGATTTTTATTATGTTACTTGAACACAAAAAGACATTTGACTTTAGGCAAACCATCTTGTATTTAATATTTTAATCTTACCATATACCAATGATTCTCTTTTATGTGATACCACGGTTTTTATTATGAAATTCGTTTTATGCAATTTGTAAAGATTTTAAGTAATCACGCAATAAACAATAAACGGAAACTGAAACAGAGGAATTAGGTGCCTAGAAAATCCATCAACTGCCAGGGTGGGGGGACAGAGCTGAGCGCAGCCCCGCTTACAACTAAATAGGCTGTGCTTCATGCAGACAGCCAGGAGCCAGGGCAGGGGAAGTAGGAAACTTCAACCACTTCAAAGGGAATTCTCTAATAACTCTCCTACTTCAAAGGAGGCACCAGGTTTAAAAATAGGAACCTCAGACCCACTCTTTGGTTCAGTTTCTGGACCTACTGAAGGATTCACAGAGGATGGCTGTTGCTGTCGCCTGCTTTGTACTTCAGAGAACTGCTCTGCTGCATGATCCTGCCTTGTACCTCAAAGGCCTGCCCTGCTGCTTGAGACCTGTTCCATCTTTTGAACCTGTGACTACCAGAGTGACTCCAAGGACTAGTTGGTTGGCCTCCTGATCAGAGCCTCAGGGACAGAAAAGGCTTCAAACATATTGAACCTGCACCTGGACCCGAATCACTGACAAAATATCGAAGGTCAGAATATCGACCTACAGAAATATCAACGCAAGAATATCGAAGTCAAGAATATCGACATCCTATCTACATTATGGTAAGTACAAAAATATTGAGAAAAAAATATCGATGTCAAAAATATCGTTGTTAAAAATATCGTTTTTTATTTAAGTTAAAAAATAATGTAAAATAAAGTAAATAATACATATAATTAAAATAAACATAGTTAAAAATATTTTAAAATGTTTAAAAATTATAATATATTTGTAATGTAAAAATAAATTAAACATATGCATATAATATATATACTTACTAATAATTTTTAATAATTATTTTAATAACTTAGGGGCCCATTACGATGGCGGGCGGAAGCACAACCGCCGTGCTGGCGGATGCAAAAACCACCAGTTACCGCCGGCACGCAGCAGTCCACACGCCCGCCCAATTACGATGCGAAAAGCAGGCCAAACACCGCCGGCAAGCCAGCAACACCGTCCGCCATCAAAGTGCGCCCGTACACGTAGCGGCGCAGCTCAACTGACACACACCGTCCGACGAAACACGTCCCGCCCGGCGTATAAATTACGATGCCGCAAACAAACGGCTCCCACGGCTAAGAGACACCGCACGTGAAAGAGAGGCGGTAACACGGACGCAGAGCACGGACAACGAAGAAGCGGCACCCCGGGCATGAATCCAGCACTGCAGGCCCTTCCCATGCTTCTGCTGATGCACCACCAAGGACGCAACGTACCGCGGAGACGCAGGTAGGCACACACACAACAAGTGCACGCAAACAGCGCACACAGTGCAAGGGCGGAAAAAGCGGACAACCCCCACCAGCGCGTGTACACTACACATCCACCATTGCATCCACATATGACACACAGGCTAAATCCTAACATCGCGGAACACATGTGTACACACCACCTGGGACTAGGAACCAACCACCCCGTCACGGCCCCAAAGCGCCGATGACGCCGCCACACATGCGCACAATGCAGAGGCCAACCGCAGCGCCATGCATGCGTCGCACACAGACACAGGGACACAACCAAGCAGCACGCACATCAGCCCCACCCCGAACGCACATGACACGTGACAGGCCGGCCACAGACATGTCCCCAACTCCCAATTCACGGACAACACCCAACGCCACACAACCGACGCACACATGTCAGTGAAGTCACGCAACAGCAGGACACACCCCAGTGTAACAAACATGGCGTAGCACACAGCGGCGGCAACACCAACTAGGGGAAGCAGGGCCCCTTCGGGAAGAGGAACGCCAGTACCACACTGAAAAACCCATACCACCCTGCACATATGAACAAGACATATGAAACGGAACACCAAAGAGCCCGGGGACCGACAACAGGTGGCCCAAGAATAACATCCACACACAAGGCCCAACGCAGAGCGGAAAGGCAGCCTGCCGCCCACACAAGGGAGAGCAGACAGCACTGAATGACCTTCCATTCCAACTCCGAAACCACAGCCCTACGACAGAAGCCGGTGAATACAGCCATTGTCCAAGAATAGACCAACACAGGCATGCCGAGGAGACCGACCACAGGGCAGATAGCGCATATCACAGAAGCACACAACGGACGGGGAAGAAAGAAGAAAACACTCCCCCATGTCGGCCACATGCAAGTTAATTGGAAGGAGTCACACAGCACTGACCTTGAACTGTCTGAGAAGCATGTGGGAAGAGGGCCCGTGTCCTCCAAACAAGCCAACAGAACACAAGTCCTGGCTCCCTACGACTACACAGAGCTCACAGCAACCCCGGAGCGTGCACATTGCAGACTGCACACACAGCCGGAGCACGCCATCTCAACGAACCGCTGCGAAATGGCAACCGCAACACACCTACCCAACTACGCCGAACAGCTCAAGCTGTACAAAACCAACACGATACATACATTGGGTTGCGATCTCCTGTCCCTGCTGAACGTAAGTTACCGACTGACTTACCGCATCACATTGTTCAGCTGCGTCATGCCCGTCTTCTACTGTCGGAGGTGTCCCTACCAGCATCCCGTCGAGATATGCCTCTCCAACCCGGCATGTCTGAAGGCGGACCTGCTACCACTACTCCTCCCTCTGGACGCACACGACAGGGCCTGCTCTGCCTATGGGGGCATGGCGTATGTGGCCAACATCGCACCCGCACTGAAATGGGACCACTGTGCCTCCACACGACGGATCATCGAGAACAGCTACATCGAATGTCACCCAGCATGCCCCATCATGGTCCTCCAAGGGACAACTTACGAACAACACCTTGACAGCCACCATCCGCTTCATTGGCTGGCAAACATGTACACCACCAATGACATGGAAGCCCTGCTGGACGGCATCGCATACCTGACAACCTGTAAATACGTCGGACCACAACGCAGGTTCCCCGAGTGACCTATGAAGTCCAACCCCGCACCCATGCTCAGCTTCCGCACGGACTGGCCAGTCACCACCACAACAGCCATACCAAACGACCGGCAACTGTAACCACACCATCAACGACATCGCCATGACATCGGATATGACCGGGACATGCACACTGTTCCCCATCACATCCAGGAACACCGCATGCATCGTGGGAGGCAGTGGCATGGGCTCTGTGTATCGCACCCACATGGACGGAACTGCACGAACAACCAGGACACGACATGGATCCAGCGCACATGGACACACACACCGCTCAGTGGACATGAATAGGTCGCCTGGAGTCTGTGGGTGCTGCACCCCTCCCACCCCCGCCCCGGGAATCCCATACCAGGACCTTTGCATGGACGACAAGTGCATACAACAACAACACGACCCCAGTGACTGTGACATGTCCAGTAACCACCACAGTGCAACAACAAGTGGCACGCCGCTGCATGCACGCAAGCACATGCCCTGATGTCATCTCACATGCACGCGTGCATGAGGAACAACCGCAGCAAACCTGTCACATGGAACTGAGATGGACTGTGCCCATGATGCCGAGCGGTCTGGTAGGCTACATGTATACCGTCTGTGTCAAAGTCCGCAGCTCCGCAGCTATACGTAAATGTACATTAGCACAGCCTTGGCCAAGCAGATGTAACTCTGAAGCCCACATCCCACATGCAACAGCCAATCACATGTAACCCCACACCCTATCCAATTTGTAATCATGCTCAGTATATCCTCAACATGTATTCCGCTGCCAGTAGTGTCCACTATACTGCATCACAGAGGACAGAAGACTCAATATAATGTTTGAAACCAAAACTGTCTCCGCTGACTCATTTCACAAGTACGAATGAGAGAGGATGAGAGTATGTGAAGTACACGGCAGTCGTGACATGACCATGTAGTCCACTGGTATTGGATGTCAACGCAAATGAGTAGCACTACTGTGGAAGACACACATGTGTCGTGTGAAGTCGTATGGACGCAGTGCTCAGGTGGGTGGGTGCGACGGGTAGATGCGCACATGCCAAGTTGGAGCACGCCGTGTTGGGAGGGGTCATGAACAGTACACCACCGCTTCCCTGGGCATTGTGAGAGGACACCTGTCGGGGGAGTGAACACGTGTGTGCACAGCAGCCGGGCACACGTACAAAGCGGTACCAGGCGCACCTCAGCCCACCCTCTGTGGACAAGCTGGATCCTGTTGTGCGCCCGCCATGCCCCTTGACAAGGCACACACAGCCCCAGTCGACCAGGTGTAACCCCAACATAGTCAATCCGCACAGGCGATACAGGGCACGGGATGGCAGTGGAGCATGGTGTGTGAGAGGTCTCCTCGCGCTCCTCCTGGTCATATCACGCAGGCAATAGAACCTCAACGTCCAGCATGGCAAAAAGTCAAATGGAAGTGTAGGGGGACGCACCACAGCACGAGCAGCACTGACGTCACGGGAGGTGGCTCGCACCATCCCATCCATTGCCCATCATACCAACCACGCCACATGCCATTGCGACTAAGTGCAAGCGCGTGCGCCACCACCCCTGAGCCCTCCCCAGAGAGGCCAAAGAGTGAATGTGTGGGCCATCAGCCACAGACGGACGCGGCCTGGCCGCAAGGGCAGCCACAGCCACTGGGTGTCGCAGGTGGCGGATCCGGAAGGCGAAGACTGTGATGCATAGTCCATGCAGGCCGGGTCTCCATTTGGGGCACCACGCAGGTGGACGGCGTCCCACCACACATCATACCCTGAGACAGCCCACTCGTGCAACTGGACCCACACATACACTCCTTGCCCTCTCTGGTGCGAGCTTGGGGCTGCCTGTGCAAGCGCTAGCCTCGCAGGTGAGCATGCATATTGGGGGCGAGGGGAGGACATGAGGGCTGGGGCGAAGATGACTGTATCACTGTCAGTTAGTACAAGGGATGACCCAGATGTGGAAAGGAAGAGACGTGTCCCGTGTGTACTGCAACTAGTCGCCAATCCAACTACCCCCCATGTCCGGAATGTAAGCCCGCACTTAGGCCCGCCCATCCGCCACATCGAACATACCACCAGCACGACAACCTTCCCATTCGAAACACTGACTGGGGGTGGCGACCAGTGAACAATCATGTGTAGCCTACCCACGCGTACATGTGGGCCCTCCATGATCCATGTCACCTGCGGCAAAGACATGACATGCGCAATGAGGGAAGTGAGGAGAGCTGTCCGCCCCACGCGCAGAAGGTGCATCAGCTCCACAGACCCAGCAGCGAGTCCAGCAGGGGTCACATGTGCAGGGGCAGCTGTGCCTGGTGTGAAGGCACATGCATATAGACAGCACATCGACCAATGTGTAGTCTGCCCACATCCACAGTCCATCATCATGCGGACATAGGAATTGAACACAGGGCAACACATCTTAGTTGGTGCACCCACCGTGACCAACAATGCGCAATCATCGACGTACCCGCCCTGTGCATGGCCCCCCACCCAACGGAGGCACATCCAGTGCCACCATCCCACACACACAAGCCTTCCACGGAACATGCTGTGTCCAATGGTCAGTACAGAGTCAGCGCCCATCTGGTGGATCCTGAACAGGAGACACATGCACACACATGCCAGCTCCCACTATGTACGTCTGCCACCTGGCACGTGCAATGTAACCTCTCACCTGTGACGTGTGACTGCAAGCAGACAGCCGTCTTGGCATGGGGCTGTCAATGTGGACACCAGTCAATGTTTTGGGAGCTGTGATCCATACAGTGCTGTACATAGGGTGCAGTGCTGACACCTACTACTGTCTCATATCCCCTCGTGCCACAGGTCCCACTTGTATTGGCCGCTCAGCCCGTGCCCACATCGTCGTCGTCGTGTGCCATACTCATCCAGCCTCGGAAGCAGTTCCATGCTCAGCAGACACTCATGTTGCCGTGGCGTTGCCGCTTGACGAATATGCAGTCAGTCCCCATCAGCACGCCCCGCAAGTCATTGGGGCCTAGATCCCCATGTGCATGCACATGGCAGTGGTATGTCTCACTTGCCATTGCCATTGTTGGGAGACCTGTGTAAGTGTATTGTGGCCGTGCCGTCCCAGCTTGACAGCT
The DNA here is from genome assembly GCA_963921515.1 of Calotriton arnoldi. Taxonomy (NCBI): domain Eukaryota; kingdom Metazoa; phylum Chordata; class Amphibia; order Caudata; family Salamandridae; genus Calotriton; species Calotriton arnoldi. The sequence goes on from CAWUFW010003593.1 coordinate 1,047,175, forward strand.
GGGCTGTGGCTCATGTGCTTGCTCAGTCATGTCAGTGATGTGTATGCGAAATTGCTATGTGCCGTGTTGCTTTGACATGTGTCCTCTGCCATTTACCCCAGGCGGAGACCGAACATTGACCGCCCATACCAATTGCTGGCGGACATGGACGATACAGAGGTTATCAGGAAGTTTCGGCTGGACAGGCCAACCCTGCATCGACTGTGTGCCATGTTAGAGCCCCATCTCCGTCCCCGCAGGGTGTATCTGACTGCTGTCACCCCCACGGCTAAGGTGATGGCCGCCATGCATTTCTTCGCCACTGGGTCATTCCAGTACACAGTGGGCAGTGGAGGAGGGATGTCCCAGCCCATGTTCAGCAAGGTGCTGAGGGATGTACTGGCAGCCATGATGCTGTACTGAAACAGGTACATCAGATTCCCCAGGGCTCGTGAATTGGCGGCAGTGAAGGGTGCATTCTATGCCCTTGGCAGAATCCCACACGTCGTGGGAGCCATTGACTGCACACATGTTGGCCTTGTTCCACCACAGGCCACTGAGCACCTGTACCGCAACAGGAAGCACACGCACTCCCTGAATGTGCAAGTGGTGTGCCTTGCGGACATGGTGATCACCCACGTGTGTGCCAAGTTTCCAGGCTCGGCACATGACGCACACATAATGCGCAACAGCATCTTGCCACGACTGATGGCCAATCTGCAACAGGATCGTGGCTGTATTGTCGGTGAGTATGTGGAGTGGTGTAGCGTGCTGGTTGTGCGATGCTGTCCCCTGTCCAGTTGGAATAGCAACGGTTCTCTGTGTCCCTCACACCCAGGTGACTCTGCGTATCCGAATGGGGCATGGCTGCTCAGTCCATTGAGGAATCCTCGCACCCCAGCAGACGATCGATACAATGAGGCACATGGGAGGACCAGACGTGTGGTCGAGCGTACCTTTGGCCTCCTCAAGTCCAGGTTCAGGTGCCTGGACCACACCGGGAGTGCACTGGCGTACTCCCCACAGAAGGTGTGCCAGATAGTGGTGGCGTGCTGCATGCTGCACAATCTGGCCATTCGGAAGCAGATCCCCCTCATTGTGGATGACGGAGATCAACCAGGGCCCCAGCCCGCAGACCAGGACAGCTCGAGTGAAGTGGACAGCGGAGAGGAGGAAGCTGGGAATGTGCGCCAGCAGCTCATCGCCCGCTACTTCACTTGACGGTGAGTGTCCATGTACGACGGATGATGTGTCTGTATCTGTGCAGGTGTGTGTGTGCTGTGTCAGGGTGGCCGTATGTTCACTGCGTGCAGTGTGTCAACGCTCCATGGCCAGGGTAGTATGCCACTGTTGGTGACTGTGGCATTGTGCCCTATTGCTCTGTGCGATGTGTGTACATTGCTTGTAGTTGTTGACATGTACTGTGTGATGGGTGTGTGACACACTCATTGAATGTGCTCCTGTTCTGTCTCCCACCCCTAGGTCCCTACAGGCCCTCCGGATTCCATTGCCATGCCACGCATCAGGTGCCTTTCCGCCCAAGGTGGCCGTTGTATTCCGTACAAATAAAACACAGGGCACAAACAGCAGTTAGTGAAAAAGGTGCATTTATTCCAAACTGTGACATGTGATTGTGTGTAAGGTGATGACAAAAGTGGTGCGTGCAGTGACAATGAGCTGTCGGTCATGGCTGCGTGAAGCTCAGGGTGTACCCACTGGTTCTATGTCCATAGTCCAATACACACATGCCATCCAGCTGGCTGTGTGGAGTGGGATCGTAGAGCAAGTCAATGCAGTGGCTGGTCAAGGAAGGCTGGCGGAAGGCTGGCTGGCTGCCTCACTTGCGACTGGAGCGTGCGAAGTCCTCCCGGGAGATCTGTTTCCTCTTCGGACGGCCCCTTCCACGTTTGGGAGGGGGTGTGTGGTGGCGACCTGCTGGTGGTGGGTGAGGTGTGCTCACTGGCTGTGGACGCAGGGGAAGTGGACACTGCTGCCCGACCCTGCGCCCTAGCAGGTGGTGGCGGAGGTGGTGTTGCTGGCCTTGCCTGTGACCCCACCGCCACCACCAGCTGGCCCATGAGGTCCACGAGTTGGTCCATACGGGACACGAATTGGCCCATATGGGCGTCCATGGACCTCAGCACCCCCAGCACCTCCCGCGTGTCTGTAGCAGACCTGACCCATTGTTCTTGGGCCTCCTCATAGGCCCCAAGGACTCTGGCCATTTGAGGCAGGGCATGGCTCCCAGGGGAGGCTGGCGTTTCCCTGACCCTGCTCCTCCTACCAGTCCTGCTGCCACCGGCCTGCCCACTAGCCACATTGCACACCACGGTCCTCGCTGTGGCTCCCAGGGTGGATCCAGTCGGCCGGGCCACCACCTGCGCTGGGGCTGGTGCCAGCGAAGACGTGGTGGTGGCGGTGGTGGTCGGTGCGGCGATGGTGGTGGTTGCGGCAGTGGTAGTGGCCGCAATGACCGTGGGTGTGGCCGCAACGACAGTGGCAGCAGGGGGCTGGGACTGTTCAGCATCCCTGGATGATGGGTTGGTGGGTAGGAGGGGTCCTGGGGAGCGGCTGGGCCCTGCCACACCAGATGGGCCTGCTTGGTGGTCCGTGTCCGAAGAGGAGGACAGATCCTCCAGATCCGTGTGTCCTCGTTGGGGGCTTGTGGGCTGGCTGTGCTGGCTGCTGTCTCCATCCCCAGCATCCGGCAGTTCGTCACCTGTGGAGAGAATGAGATTTGTTATTGTGTTGCACCTGGCGAAGTATGTATTTGTCGTCTGACATTGGCAGTTCGTGCAATCTCGTACATGGGTTTCCCGGAGGCGAGTGTGTGGCTGTGGCATCTGTAGTTGTGTGTGCTAGGCAATGGGACTGTGTGCTGTGCACATGTGGCATGGGACGGATTGGCCATGCCGATGGGTGTGTTGCTGTGCCCCTACTCATTGTGACTCTGGTGTATGCGGGCTCCTGGCCCATCCTGGGTCTGGTTTGTACTTTGCTTTTGGGGTTCATATGGAACGCTTAGGCACCCATATGGCAACATGGGGGCCTTGCCCCAGATTCACATTTGGGAGGGGATATGCTTTTGGGGTACATGCTGTAAGCCATGGGTGCCGAACGTGACATGTGTTGTGGCAGCATGACAGTGCATGGTTTGAGGTGTGTGCATGCTTGACATGGCCTGCATATTTGCTGTCTGTTGTGATTACTGAACATGGCATTGGACGCATCGTTATGAGTGAGTGTTGGTTGTGTGCCAGCCAACGTATTGCAGTTGTCCCATCTCCTTGGTGTGCGTGCTGCCCTGTGCCATGTGCATCACTGCAGTGCTCGGGGGGGGGCCCATGTTGTGTGTTGTTGCTCACAGTGTGTCGTGCGCTTCATTGACTTCTGGCACATGGTTGGTCATGGGCATGTGTCTTAGCGTGACTGCTGTCTATGTGGCAGCAGTGCGGATGACATGCCTTTCATGAGACTGGGGCTGACGGATGGGATGGATGGTATGTTGTATGTGCATGGTGTGTCTGTGTGTTTGATGGGTTCAGTGGTGTTCGTGTGCATTTATGTAGTTCCGCTCTGTTGCGTCTAGTGTTGTTTGTCTTACATAGGCGTAGTTGTGGGGTGTGTGGTTGACAGGCAGTAGGGGCTACATGGACTGGACTTCAATGGTGTTTCGGTTGTGTGTGATGGGTTGCACAGTGGCTGCCGTGTGGTACTATGTTCAGTGTGGCTTGTGCATGCAGACGTGGCTCCTTGGGTGTTGCTGTGTTTGTGATGGGTCATGTGGGGTGTGAGTCTGTTGTTCATGTCCGTGTGCACATTGTTCACTTGTTCGTGACGGTGGGCGGTGCTGCGTGTTCGTCTGCTACGTGACATGTCCCATGTGTTGGTCGTGTTACGGCCCTCATGCCTCCAGTAATCCAGCCCTGTCCAGTTTCCCACCTGCAGGTTGTTCGGGCGTGCACTGTACTGGATGCCACATGGTTCTAAGCGGGGGTGCTCCATGTTGCAGGTCTGTGGGGGTGGGGGGTGTTGTGGGTCGTAGTGGTGGCTGGACACCCACTGACACCGATTGCTGTGGACCGTGATGTCTACCTTTCGGCTGTCGTTGTGCACTGCGGTGGCTGACACGTGGCTGTGGGGTGTGGGGGATGCTCCTCCTTGCTGTACTGTGGGACTAGGGGCCTGGTGTGTGTTGTACTTGGGCTGTCCACCCTCCCACCCACTGCACTTTGTGTTCCTGCCACTTAACTGTTACTTGTCGGTTAGTGCAGCTATGGCGGACACATGGGTGTGGTGGGTGCTCGTTGTGGCGCTTCTGGCATATTTGGGGACCTGTTGGTGGTTACGTGGCTGGCTGAATGTACACATGTCCCCACGCATCTTACAGTTGTTCTGTTTGGGCTGTGTGTGGTGGTGTCTGTTGCATGTGTGTGTCGTGTATTGTGTGCTGGACATGGGGGTGTTTGTCCCTGGGAGCTGTGGCATGGTGGTAGTGCATGTGAGTACATAGCGGTGTGCTGGTATACATTAGTTTGTACTTACCAGCCTCCACTCCCCCTGCTAATCCGGCGAGGATCTCGGGATGTATGATGACTCGCACCTTCTCCTCCCACGCTTTGAAGGTCTTGAAGAGCGCGGGATTCCCTCCGCCAGTGACGGCAGCCAGCTCTCTGTTTTTGCCCTCCTTCTTCTTGACCAGGCTCTTGACGTCATTCCACCGTTTGTTAATTTCGACTCTGTTCCTGGGCAGGGTCCCGACTGCATTGACCTGGTCTACGATCCGGTTCCACATTCTGTTTCTGGTGGCTAGTGGTGTGTGTTGGACCATGTTCCCATAGATTTGTGGGTGCACCTTGATGATCTCGTCGACCATGACCGTCAGCTCCATGGGCGTGAACTTGGGCATTCTTTGTGGTGCCATGGTGTTTGTGGTGCTGGTGCGGTGTGTGTTGTGTAATGTGCAGGGGGTTTGTGGTGCCGGTGTTTGGTGGTGGTGGTGGTGGTGGTTGTGATGTGTGCGTTTCTGTGGTGTGCTGCTGTCCTTGCTGTGTCACTGTGTCCTCTCCTCTCCTCTCTAGTTTGCAATGTTGCAAGGGGTTGTGGTCTGTGGGAGTGCTGCTTTTGTACTTACCTATGTGGGTGTGTCCTCATGGTCTGTTGTTTTCAGGTGTGTTGTGTCTGGTGTTCTGGCCTTTGTATTTTTTGTTTGTCCAGGGGGTGTTTTCGGGATGTGTACTGTGCTTGTGTATTTGTGCGTGCCTTGCTGTGTGGACTTATTGGCCATGTTGTGTGCTATTGGTTTTGTGAGCGGATGGTTTCTGTGCAGGGACGTGGGCGCCATGGTTTCTGCCGTGTCGATTGGCATCGGCGTTGTTTGCGCTGGCGGGCGGTATATTTGTGGTTTTCCCGCGCTCATGGCGGTGCGATCGTAATTTCACGTGCGGTGTGTCGGCCGTGTGGGCGGGCGGTTTTGTGTTGTCGTGCGTGTTTCCGTCCGTGGCGGGCGGTTTGACTCCGACTCGGACGATGGCGGGCGGTATTTTGTGTGATTTTTCCGCCGATGGCGGTTTTCGGTTTGTGTTATCGTAATGGCGTGGTCGGTGTTCAGACGGTGTATGCGGGCGGAATTTTGCCGCTTCCATGCCTGGCGGATTTATTTACGCCGGGTATCGTAATGGGCCCCTTATGTTTTAAAAAATATCATAAATTATAAATACATCTATACACATAAAACAATATAAATAAAATTTAAATAAATATATATAACACATTTAAAAAAATTAAATTATTTTTAATCTTTTTAAAATTAATTATATACTACATTAAGTAAAATAATACAAAAAATATTAGATAGCGGAGGTAATAAAATTACTATTCCAACTCCAAACAGTGCAACAGTAGGGAAAATGTTGGATAGCATAGGGGTAAAAATTACTATTCCCACCCCAGTGAGTGCAACAGTAGGGAAAGTGTTGGATAGCGTAGGAGTAAAAATTACTATTCCCACTCCAGTGAGTGCAACAGTAGGGAAAGTGTTGGATAGCGTAGGGGTTAAAATTACTATTCTCACTCCAGTGAGTGCAACAGTAGGGAAAGTGTTGGATAGCGTAGGGGTAAAAATTACTATTCCCACTCCAGTGAGTGCAACAGTAGGGAAAGTGTTGGATAGCGTAGGGGTTAAAATTACTATTCCCACTCCAGTGCGTGCAACAGTAGGGAAAGTGTTGGATAGCGTAGGGGTAAAAATTACTATTCCCACTCCTGTGAGTGCAACAGTAGGGAACGTGTTGGATAGTGTAGGGGTTAAAATTACTATTCCCACTCCAGTGAGTGCAACAGCAAGGAAAGTGTTGGATAGCGTAGGTGTTAAAATTACTATTCCCACTCCAGTGAGTGCAACAGTAGGGAAAGTGTTGGATAGCGTAGGGGTTAAAATTACTATTCCCACTCCAGTGTGTGCAACAGTAGGGAAAGTGTTGGATAGCGTAGGGGTAAAAATTACTATTCCCACTCCAGTGAGTGCAACAGTAGGGAACGTGTTGGATAGTGTAGGGGTTAAAATTTCTATTCCCACTCCAGTGAGTGCAACAGTAAGGAAAGTGTTGGATAGCGTAGGGGTAAAAATTACTATTCCCACTCCAGTGAGTGCAACAGTAGGGAACGTGTTGGATAGTGTAGGGGTTAAAATTACTATTCCCACTCCAGTGAGTGCAACAGTAAGGAAAGTGTTGGATAGCGTAGGGGTTAAAATTACTATTCCCACTCCAGTGAGTGCAACAGTAGGGAAAATGTTGGATAGCGTAGGGGTAAAAATTACTATTCCCACTCCAGTGAGTGCAACAGTAGGGAAAGTGTTGGATAGCGTAGGGGTTAAAATTACTATTCCAACTCCAGCGAGTGGAACAGTGTGGAAAATGTAGGATAGCGTAGGGGTTAAATTAACATACTTATTAATTAAATATTTTTGTAAAATAAATAACATAATAATTAATTAACTAAAAAATTAATAATAAATACCAATAAAATAAAATTAATATTTACTTAAATAACATTAAATTACTTCCCACCCTATTCCCCCATAAACACACAACCCGCTTAACATAAATAAAGAACACAATGAATGTAATTATCAATTAATCAATTAATAAAAATTAATTACCAATTAATACATTAACAATAAGTTAGTTAACAATAATAATAAATAAAAAATTATAAAAATTAATTCTAATTATAAATTAATCAATTAATAAAAATTAATTACCAATTAATAATTAATTAACAATAAATTAATCATCAATAACAATAAATAAAACATTATTAAATAATTAAATTACTTCCCACCCTATTCCCCTATAAACCCACAACCCGCTACACATAAAAATTAACATAATTTAATTATCAATTAATCAATTAATAAAAATTAATTACCAATTAATAATTAATTAACAATAACAATAAATAAAAAATAATAAATTAATTATAATTAATATAATTATAAATTAATCAATTAATAAAAATTAATTACCAATTAATAATTACTTAACAATAAATGGATTATCAATAACAATAAATAAAAAAATAGTAATTAATTCATTATAATTAAATTACTTCCCACCCTATTCCCCTATAAACCCATAACCCGCTACACATAAAAATTAACATAATTAATTTAATTATCATTTAATCAATCAATAGCAATGTATTACCAACTAATAATTAATTAACAATTAATTAATTAACAATAACAATAAATAAAAAATATATAATTAATATAATGATAAATTAATCAATTTAAAAATTTAATTACCAATTAATAATTAATTAACAATAAATTAATAATCAATAACAATAAATAAAAACATATTAATTAATTAATTTTAATTAAACTACTTCCCACCCTATTCCTCTATAAACCCATAACCCGCTCTGATACTAAAACGCAAAATTTACTTTAAAAAATATTTCTAAACATTTAATACATATATTTAAAAATAATAAAAATACATTACAAAAAATGTTAAACATACATATAAAATACATACTAAAATACATAACACTAATATAAATATCGATATTATTAACAACGATATTTTTGCTAACGACATTACTTACTTCGATATTACTTACTTCGATATTACTTACTTCGATATAAAAAAAACGATATTACTTACCTTAAGGTCGATATTCTGGTCACCGATATTCTTGACATCGATATTCTGTCCCTACGATATTAAAAACTCGATATTAGTGTAGGTCGATATAAAAAAATCGATATTTTGACTGCGCACCCCTGGACCCAGCATGAGTCAGTCCTAGTCAGCCAGTCCTGAACTCTTGCTAGTGGTGCTAAAGGTGCCCAGGGAGCCAAAATCCAAAACATGGGATTTAGAAAGTTTTTGGCTGAAAACTGCTCTAAGAACTGAAAGGAGGCTGGGACCAACCTGCTTTTTTATCCGCCCAAGGTGAATCGCCGGTCAACCTAACTTCGCAGCAGCTTCTGCTACGTTCTCCGCAGCAGTAAATCCTATTCCGTGGTCTTTCACCCAGAGGGTATCTGGCCTTGTGGAACTCTCATTGGCTACCACCTGCTGTCTCTTCCCACTGGAGATTTTTGACTTTGAAAAAGTGATAAGTCCGAATGAATAAATCTTTACTGCAGCTTCGTCCAGCAGCTCCCCGATGACGACGCTCCCTCCTCGGACACCACCTGCACCCTTGCCTCCGGACCTTTACCTTCTCAGGACATTTCCTTCAAAATTTCTTCTAAGTCCGAAGGTAAGCGTCGACTGGGCCCAATCCACTTCTTGTATTTCATTTGCGCAGTCGGCCATATTTTTGGACTTGCATGTCTAGATGTTCGCGGTTTGCGCTTTGATTTTTTAGGCAATAGTTCCTCCTTTGCCTAAATAGTCTTTACGCAGGGCTAATTGATGACCCCTGTTTTGGTGTTCTTCCAAGCGGGATGACCCCAGATGAAAGAGTTATACCTTCATCCATTAATGTGTTGTTGTATCATTCAAATTCTTTCTCCCAGCCACCGCAGCATGCATCATCGGGCAGTGGGTTAGCAGACTTAAGCCACTGACTGATTTCACTTTGAGTTACAGCATGAGGCCCTTTCACAAGGAGCACATCCACATACAAAGTAGTCCCATTTCGGATCAAGGACTACTGTGGTAATGTGTGCTTTTTTGTAATCCAAAAATATTTTTGGCCTTCGCCAAAGATTTTTTTTTTTTAGATTCATATTGGCCCGACTGCCTCCCTAACAATATTATTTTGCACTAACCATGACAGAACTAAACACGAATGTCCAAAACTAGACCAGTGCTTATTGTTTTTGTTATCAGGTATCTACATGGCAAAGGCCATAATCTGTGTGAGATGTATGTTTCAACATATGTAACAGTGTATACTGTTTGAAATGAAGCCAAGCCAATGCAATTGTTCCTACCTGCTTATAAATTAATGTGATATGAAAGATCAATTAATTGAAAGCTTTTATCAGACCTTAATATATCAAATGGAGCCTTCCTATGTTTTTCCTAATCACAGCATGGGACATTTAACACCAACTGTATGCCCTGTCAGATATTTCTTCAGACCCTTCCACTTCAAATTATACCTTAACCTCAGTGACAGACTTCTGAAGAGTTCCTAAGTCATAAAAGTAGCATCCCTAGCCATGTTATTCCTACCACTATTACATAACATTCAAACTCATTCTTAAATCAATTACAGCTGAATAAGTCATTACCCGGAAATATTCAGGTGAACAGATTTCAATGTAGACTCATAATATTTGAAAAAACAATCATTATCCCCTTTTATTATCAAGTTGGTTCCTTTATCCTTTAAATGTTTTGTTGTCATTACTAAAGTTTGATTACAAAGGGCACTTAAAATACGATGGGCCCACTAATGCGTGTTACCAGGCCCAGTGGAATTTTAAGTTTTGTCTTTTTGTAAGGCTATTTCAGCTGCTAACAGAAGCTAAAAACTTTGTCTGAAAATCCAGGGGAAAACATGTGGAAATCGATGCAAAAATACCAATTCCTGCATGTTTAGTCTCCAAAAATTCTGAATCCTCCAATAAAAGTATACAGCAAGGTGGATGGGGGAATGTTAAGTTATGTTACGTGTTTTTGTAAAGTGCTCGTATGCCCCCAGGGGCGATTTGGAGCAGGCTGAGGGAAGGAGAACGACTAGATCAGAGAGAAACAAAAAGCCAAGTTTTGAGGGCCTTCCTAAAGGTCAAAAGGTTGGGTTGGGCTTTAATGGGCAAGGGGAGATTGTTACGTGCCTTTGAGGCTCCTAGCATGAAACTTCTTCCTCCCCAGTTAGCAAATTTGAATCTAGGGACTGAAACAAGTTTGGTTGATGCAGATCTGAGGGAACGAGCAGGTGAGTACCAAGTGAAGCACTTTTTCAAAAAGTCAGGACCTGTTCCATGGAGAGCTTTGTATACAGTACACAAGGCTTTGAATGTAATCCTCTGCTTCATCGGAAGCCAGTGGAGCTTGGCGATGAAGTGGGAGACTGATTGGCATTTAGGGATTTTGCATAGCAGGCGGGCTGCTGCATTCTGCAGTGTTTGCAATTTATTCAGGACCTGATTATGGGCATTAAGATAGGGCCCATTACAGTAGTCGATTTTTGAGATGACTAAGGAGGTCTGTTGGAATAAAAATTATGTTTTTATATTGTTTTACATAAGTTAGCATTCGCGGCGCCATTTTATATATAGGTGCCATTTTGTATCATGTTCGAAACAAATTCTTCGCAATTTCTGAGAAATAGCCTTCTCTAGGTTATGTTTCTTTGGAACTGAGTTTCGCCACACTAAGGAATGCACTGTTCTTATTAGCACACACCTTTCTTCTGAGATGTAAGCCTTCTCCCACTTGTCTAGTGGCGGGCACAGGCAGAGTAACCTTGGAAGATAGATAATGTGTGACCGGCCTCAGAATCAAAACTTACTCCTTTGTAATTTCACTGTCCAGCTGCATCTCTCTGGAAAATTCAATGATGGGCGTGCTTACTTTGGGTTTGAAAATTTACATAATGTATCGTTATGCTTGCTGATGTCAGTCCCTCTGCAGCACTCCTTAGCGGCTGGGCAGATTGGGCTCCGCTCTGAGTGTACTTTGAATAAACAATTATTGGTTTGTTTCTTCTACTGTTTGTCCGACTCTTCGTTTTAGTGGAGGGCTGAGAGGTGGTCATTAGTGACCCGAGTGACCTGATTTGGGCCATTTCCTTCAGTTGGCGCCCGAACAGGGACTCCCTCGGGTGAGCGACTCATCCCCTTACACGGACCTGGGGGGGGGGGGGAGTTCGAGGCTATTGTTGGGTCGGACGGATGGATCAGAGATCCCTGCACGAAGAGTTCCTGATACTCGCAGCTGCCCCTAATGTCCTGCCGGAGACGGTGCCTCGTCCAGTGATCATCCCGACTGGAGTCCTGAATGGCGAGACCCTCGGATCTGACCATTTGGTCTGAAGAGTCGGCAGTGGAGAATAGATTTGTTTGACCTGTATATATCAGGTGAGTTTGTTTTGGTTCTTTGTGGATATGGTACCATTTTGGTTTGTATTTGGTACGGTCTAAAGACCATCTTTGGGACAAAAGAAATTGCAATTGTTTTGCTAGGCATAAAATAGTGAACTTGTTTTCTTTTAACAATTCCTAGTTTCAGTAAACTGTTTGCCTTGTGCTGTCGTTGTTGTTCTACTGATGCTCGATTGGAAGAAAGTCAGCCGACGCCTCCGAAAGGCACTCCGAATTTTGATATGTATGTGAAGCATGGTCTTGGCCCTATTATGTTTAGTACATTATGGCACAAATATACGAGGGACAATGCCAAGTTACAGTGGCCATTGACGGGCACTTTTGATGAACAAAAGATTGATTATTTACAGGTACAGTTGTTTAAGAAAAGAAGTAGGCAGTCTATGTTTGATTCCCTCAGAATGTGGCAAAAGGCAGCTAAGCAGAGACGAATGAAGGCAGAGAAGGAGGCTCAGAAAGGGAGAATGCAGACGTTGACTCAGAAGGCTGTAGCATATGATAGGGAAAAGCAGGAAAAGGGTGTTGAATGTGAAGATAGAAGGTTTCGACTGCACACTGATAAATCGTATGTGGTTCAGGAAGAAGATGACGCTTTTGTTGAAGAATTATTAGATACTCAACCCCCGCCTCCATATGCCCGCAAAGAATATATCCCACTGTTCCAGTGCTTTCACAGCCGTCCGTTACAGTTGCTTCCACTGTTTCTGTTCCTGCTTCTACCATTGTTATTTCAACGGCTATTGTTTCGGCTCCTCCTCTTCCTTCTGTTTCTTTGCCGCCTGTGGCAACTGCGACTGTTAGTACCCCTGCAACACCTATTGGCTTGGCATCGCTCTCAGAAACTCTTTCTCCTACGACGCAACCCTCGGCATCAATACTACCTGGCATTTCCGTTGCTTCTCCTTCTCTGGTTTTTCATCCTCCGGTTTCCTTGAGTGATGGGACGCTAGTGTGCGGGTTTGTTGATGGAGATTGGACAAAGTTTAAAGAGCGCATGGGTCCATATGTACGTTCTGAAGTGGGAGATGAAGAGAAAAAGGTAGTAGCTAATCAGGCTGCGCAGTGGGGTCGTAATACTATTTACAGTGTGGAAGATGTTCGGAGTGTGATGGAAGATTATGAGCATTTTGTACAACAGCATGCCCTTAAGCATATGTCTGCTACGCTGATTAATCTTTGGGAGCAGTGTTTCAAGGATGCTGCGCCAAAGGTTTTATATGATATTAAAGATTGTGTATATGCTAGTAATATGGAGCCTGGCCAAGTTTTTAGCAGTGTTACGACATTGATTGCTTACAGGGTTAGGCTGCTTGAGAAGAGTCCCACCTCGGTGTCCCGGTTTCCGATGAGAGAGGTTCACCCCATCTATCATCCCGAGATACCGAAATCAACAGATGGTCGTAGTAATGTTACTCAAGAGGCGGTGGCGGCCAGGTTTCAGGAGCAATGGGTTTATACTCCATGGAAAAGAAGTGAGGTATTATAACTTAAGACTCATTTACCAGATCCTAGGAAGAATCCCACTGCTTATTATAAAGAACTGACTGAAGCTGCTTCTTCCACGGTAATGACTCTTGCTGATATCGAAATGTTCTTTGGTCTGCTTGTTCTGACTGATATTTGGAGGAAGGTCCATACTCAAGATCATGTTCCGGAGTTGGGTGGTACTTGGGATCAAATTAAGGCATGAGATCAGGAATAGAAGCCCGGTGATAAGCCTCGGGCAGAGATTTTAGCGTTGCCAGGTCGCATAATGACGTACATGTATTCTCTTATTCCGGCAAGAAAGGTGGATTGGGATTAATTGTCGGCCTGTCGGCAGAAGAAAGATGAGTGTGTCTGATTTTTCACTCGATTTGAAGGCACATTTTTAGATTATAGTGAACAGGATTTGTCATTCGAAGGAGGTGTTCGGTTGTTTGTGAATAGATTTGTTTCTAACTTGCTTCCTGAAATTGCGACTCGATTGCAAGCGTCTGAGAGTACTTGATCCACCTCCTCTCCCTCTGTTATTTTGAATATGGCACAGTATTATGAGCATAGGGATAATGAGGAAAAGGAGAGGACAGAGAAGAGACATAAGGATTTAAAGACAAAGGTGTTGATACAGCAGGCTTTTAGAGGGAATGCGAGAGGACGTGGTGGTCCTGCACAACAGATTCCACGCACTAGTAGGCAGCCAACAACTACGCCTTTGGGTCCGAATCAGTGTGCGTACTGTAAAGAGGAGGAACATTGGCGTAGTGAGTGTCCTGTGCTTTTGCATAAGGTGGCGGTCCCTAGAGGACAAGGTTCTCGTGGAAGGGGTCGTGGAGCTGGTGGGGCAACAGGGTTCAAAATGCTGCAGCCTCACAGGGTCATTCTGATAATTATTTTGATGATCCTCAGGATGAACAGTACTATCATGATGATTATGATATGGAGAAAGTGACAGGGATGTCTTACAGCTAGGACAGCCAGGGGCAGAGTGAGGGACCAGTTCAAATACCTGTAGACCAGCGTGGTCCTTATGTAACAGCAGAATTGCACTGTTCGACAAAGGAATTTTTGGTGGACACATGTGCGACAAAAAGTTCTGTTTCTCGAAATATGGTCCCTGGGACGGCTCTGTCTGGCCATAATAATGTGTTGACATCTAATTGTGGTGAGAATTTGATGGGTTTGGATTTGTTGAAGAAACTGCATGCCACGATTTACTGTTCTCCGGCAGGTGTCTATATGACCATGGGTCCAGATGTAGCACGTGCTAAGCAGTGTTTGTCCAAAGATGCACCCCTTCCTGTTGAGTTTAAAGATGTGCCACCCACTCTCTGGGCAACCGGCAACACAGATGTGGGATTATTGCAGATATTGCCGGTTTTGATACAGGTTAAGGATGGTGCTATTTTGCCCCGTATCCCTCAGTATAAAATATCGCAGGCAGGTGAGCGAGTCTTATTGCAAATTATACAGGATTTGATTAAAAGGGAGTGGTTGAGGAGACAACTGCTAATATTTGTAATAGACCTATCCTTCCAATTCTTAAAAGGACACCCTCAGTTTCTCCTCATGACCATGAAGATGTTTATTGTTTTGTGATTGATTTGCGCGAGGTTAAAAATAAAATAGTGGTCCCTCAGTTTCCAGTGGTTCCTGACATTACCACTCTTCTGACAATGATTCCCTCTACTGCTAAATTTTTCTCTGTCATTGATCTGAAAAATGCTTTCTTTAGTATCCCTATTCATCCAGATAGCAGATATTTGTTCGGGTTTACACTAGCTGGTAGGAGTTTTAGGTTCTGTTGACCTCCTCAATGCTATACTGAAAGTCCAAGTATTTATAGTCAGGCTTTGAAAAGTTAGTTGGATTTCCTATCTCTTCCCTCAGGTAATGTATTAGTGCAATATGTTGATGACTTTCTCATCGCTTCTGACACGGAACAAGGTTGCAAAGACAGTACAGTTAAATTATTGCTGCATTTGGCCCAACATGGACATAAGGTGTCCCTTTCTAAATTTCAATATTGTTGACAGGAGGTTACCTATCTAGGTCACCTACTGTCGAAGGAGGGTAGGAGATTGACCCCGGAGCGTATCAGTAGCATTCATAAAATGCCTATTCCACAAACTCAGAAAGATGTGCGTGCTTTAATAGCTATCACTTCTTACTGTCGGCAGTGGATACCTAACCTCTGCTTTCACTAACACTGAAGGATGTGCATGAGCCCCTGCCTTGGATGCCAGAATGTCAGCAGTCTTTTGAGCAATTGAAAACTGCGCTTTGTTCAGCTCCAGTACTTGGCATCCCAGACTACACTAAACCGTTTGTGTTGTACGTCCAAAAGATGGCCGGTTGTGCGCTTTCTGTTTCAACACAAAAATTTGGAGATAAGCAATGGCTGTGTGCTTATTTCTCTGCTGTTCTTGACCCTGTCGCAAGAGCCCTCCCGAGCTCTCTAAGAACGGTCGTGGCTGTGGCCGTATCTATTAGACAATCGGCTGGACTTGTACTTGATACTGACCTCACAGTTATGGTACCCCATGCTGTGGATACACTTTTGAATAAGACCAAAACACAGTACCTCACCAGTGCACGTCTAACTGGTTATGAGTTAACTTTGTTTGCCAAACACATCACGATTAAAAGATGTGCCACTCTGAATCCAGCCACGTTACTACCCCTCCCTACTGAGAGCAATGCAGTTGATACACATGATTGCATCTTCTGAACGGAAGAAGAGACGAAAGGACAGGTAGACTTGACTGATGTTCCCATATCTGACCCACAAGGGGAACTATATGTCGATGGCTCTTGTTTTAAATTCACATCACAAAAAGGCAACTGCTGGTGTCTGTATATCCATTGTGGGTATTCAGGCAACATAAGAAAAGAGAGAAACAAGAGGAAGGAAAAAATAATAGTAGTATTAAAGGGTCCCACTCTGGTTGAATATTAATCCTCCGCCTATCTTACAGTAAAGGAGTATCCAAAGATATTGGACAAGACGCCTCACTCACTTATCGTGACATGCTTCATCATAGGCGTCTTTCCACTCCCAGGTAAGATGGTACTACCTGGGCGGACTCAACCAAAAGATGTTATGGGAGTTCTTATATAAAATATTAACTGGCCATGCAGGGAACCAGATGAGTGATGTTAAAAATACCTACAGGTATACCCAAACCATATGTTTATACATAGGGTACCTGGGGTACTGAATAAAAATTGTGATATAAAAGAAAGGGGTTTCTTTGAACGTTATTTATTCAATTCTACCAACATCAAAATGCCAACATGTTTCGGCCCACAACTGGAGCCCTAACGGGTATGGGGCCTTCTTCAGGGCTGGAATCTCTACTCTTAAATATCCCTGCTGTTAAAATGTGCACGTAATGCATGCAACTATGAGGCCTAGTGCGCTCACCTGTATTTTTGGTCTTCCAGTAGAATTTCTACTGGGTATCGCTACTAAGCCCCATCCAGGTCAGGGGTTCGGTGCAGTCTTATTGTCAAACATACGTCAAAGTACATGCACTGCCGGTACACCTGTGGTTCCCGTCCTGCCCACCGCCGAATCTTGTTTTAAATTACCAGATGGCACGACAACTGCTTCATATGCTGTCACTACGCTGCGTACAGTAGTTGAGACATCACCAGTTCCCTATCAGTCAGCCCAAGCTGCCGAGCTTGTTGCCCTAATCCAAGCTTGTGAATTAAGTGAGGGACTGGTTGTCAATGTTTATACTGACAGCCAGTACGCCTTTGGAGTCGCCCATAATTTTGGGAGAATCTGGGCTGAGAGAGGGTTTCTTACTTCCCATGGCACCAAAATCCAGTACGGGCACCTCATATTGAGGCTTTTGTCTGCTTTGACCCTCCCTAAGAAGTTGGCTATAGTGAAGTGTACTGCTCATCAAAAAGTCACTGACGATGTAAGTAGGGGAAATGCTTTTGCAGATCTGACAGCTAAGGAAACAGCTCTGACCAAAATGAAAAGAATGTTTGTAGCAGGTCCCGCTAGGTGGGTGCCTGAAATCACCATGTTTGTGGATACACTTGAGAACGTGAAAGAGATACAGAGTGAAGCTACAGTAGAGGAGTTGGCAGTGTGGCAAGAAAGTACAGCACAATTGAATGATGAGGGATGTTGGATTGGCAAGTCAGGGAAGCAAAGATGGATGTTGCCAGATGCATATGTACTCCCTGTAGTTACGATGGCTCATGGTCCAGCCCATATTAGTGCAAAGGGTATTTGCAAACTGTTAGACCCTTTATGGCAGAATGATAATATTGCAAAAACGGCTGCACATTTAGTGAAGTACTGTATGGTGTGCATGATGCATAATCCTGGGAAAGGTACCCCTATACCTCCTAGTAATTTTGCACCACCCACTTTCCCTTTCGAAGTCCTTCAAATGGACTATATCGAATTGGAAAGGTGCAACAATTTGAAGTATGTTCTGGTGGTGGTCTGAGTATTCAGTAAATGGGTTGAGGCTTATCCCACTAAAGATAATACAGCCATTACAACTGCAAGGGTACTCCTGAAGGAGTTTCTTTCCTCGTTTGATTTGGAGTGATAACGGCAGTCATTTCAATTCCAAGGTTATTCAGTTAATTTGTGATGGTCTGCACATAAAGCAAAAGTTTCATGCTGCAAACCACCCGTAGTCAGCAGGTTTGGTTGAAAAGTACAATGGTACTCTCAAACTGAAAATGGCAAAGATTCAGGAGACAACAGGGTTACAGTGGCCAGATGCCCTGCCATTAGCACTTTTGTCAACAAGAACTACAGCACATTCTAGGACAGGATTGTCACCGTATGAGGTCGTGTTTGAACGCCCGGCAAATGTCTGGGGCGTGCCGTGTCCTCGACCATTTTCTGATATTGATTACCCCTTGTTGATTGATTACCTCTGCCAGTTAACTGAAAGTTTGCGTTCTATTCACCAACAGGTCCGTGAGTCCCTGAGAGCTATCCCAGAGGGGCCCGGACACGATATGCAGCCTGGTGATTATATCTTGGTTCGGAATTTCAGCGGAAAAAGAGTTTGGAACTGCGCTGGAAGGGGCCACTCCAGGTCTTGCTGGCAACCCGCACCCCCATTAAAGTTTCTGGACTCAAGAACTGGATTCACGCCTCCCATTGTAGGAGGGTGCCCCTGCCGTTACCCTATGATCAGTGAGTTAATGAGGGGGTAGCTGACCAGGAGTGTGAACAGATTCCTCGTTTTGTTCCATTCAGCGACGCTGTCCTTACATGGATGCAAAGTGATAAGGAGAATGATGACATCCTGAACGAGGCTGTTCCACCAGAGATAAGAGCTATTCAGGAACCCTATTTTGCTGACCCCTCTGAGCCTGGAGTCACCAGGAACAACCTGCGTCCTCGGCTGAGGAATAGTGCACCGAAAGAGAAGTCAGATTAGTCAGGGATGGACTGTGTAAGTTAGGGTGTACTTTGCCATAGTACCAATGGAGTTAGTTTGAGGTGATGTGAGATTTGTGCACTGTTTGAACATTGGGCAGGATAGATCAAGCGTATCCCCTTGGGGGTACATTATCCTGATCGGAGTGGGATACATCAAGAGCTTAGGACTGAGCAAGCTCCACAGCCGGTGCTTAAGAGCGCCAACGTTTGATGAACAATAGGAGCCTGTACCAGTGAGACTCTGACGGACACTGGGAACTTGTATATTTCTTTTGCTGGAAATCTGCCCCCTTGCTTTATTAGTTGCTATGCACCCCTTTGGCAAAATGGTTGCTGATGAAGAGCAGCCAGTAATTCCCCTTGGTAGGATGGCATTACCAAGATTTGACAGTTACTCGAAAAGCCGGATATTATCCCGCTTGTTGTCCAATAGTAAACAGCACTGATGCATTTCTGTATGTCAATTGTTCCGGGATAATATTGTTCAAAAATACAATGTCTCTAGAAAAAGGGAAGGATCCAAACATGGTAGGATTGAACACTAGATATGCCCCCGTAGATTATCAAGGTCCACTTTATGCACACCCGGGATTTTATTTTCTGTCCAATGGTACTTATTCAAATGTTCATAATGGCACAGATGATGTTGCTTTAGGAATGGTGCTCCCTTTAGGTGTGCCTTGTAAATATTGTAAACCAAACATACGGTGGGTAAAAAGAACGTTGACAGCTGAATTCTGTGATGGAGTGACAGATTTGGAAGTTAATAACTATAGTAATGGTATCACCTTTGGATATATTCTCTCTTCCATTATTACCTTTGGTAGTACTGCCATGGCTAGAGGTGAAAGGGCTAGAGAATATTTTAGATGTAAGCTACAGATACTGCCGAATTCCACAGTGGCAGCCCTGCGTGACATCACCACCCAATTGAAAAGCATAAGAATGTATTCTGAGCAAACCAGATAAGCAGTTGACTTCATCTTAGCTAAGAGTGGTGGTGTGTGCGCAGTAGTTGGAGACCAGTGTGTAGTCGGGATAACTAATATGGAAAAAAATATTACCCAACACATTCTAGACATCCTAGAATTTGTAAAAGGAATGGAGAGTGGCAATTGGAGTTGGTCATTGTTCGGTGTGTGGGGTTGGATACTTGAAAAGGTGATCTATTTCATTGTGATTTTGATCTCTTGCTGTGTTTTGGTTCAGTGTCTTCCCTTATGCTGTTCATACTGCACCACTTTTCTCTCTCCTAAAAGAATATCAGTTCATGATACTAACGCAACCATAATGCTTTAGAAAGAGCTTGATGATCTTATGCAGATAGACAAGGGTATTTTCGAAACCTCTTCAATCCTTACCGTTTCCCCACCGGATGCTGAAGATATGGCATGTTCTTAAATGTATTCATGATTTGATGAATTATACGTTTTCTTACTATTGCGCCAAAATGGCTTAGCTTATGCTTAAAGGAGGGTCTGTTGGAATAAAAATTATGTTTTTATATTGTTTTACATAAGTTAGCATTCGCTGCGCCATTTTGTGTATAGGCGCCATTTTGTATCATGTTCTAAACTAATTCTTCGCCATTTCTGAGAAATGGCCTTCTCTAGGTTATGTTTCTTCGGAACTGAGTTTCGCCACACTAATGAATGCACTGTTCTTATTAGCACATACCTTTCTTCTGAGATGTAAGTCTTCTCCCACTTGTCTAGTGGCGGGCACAGGCAGAGTAACCTTGGAAGATAGATAATGTGTGCCCGGCCTCAGAATCGAAACTTACTCCTTTGTAATTTACTGTCCAGCTGCATCTCTCTGGAAAATTCCATGATGGTCGTGTTTACTTTGGGTTTGAAAATGTACATAATGCATCGTTATGCTTGCTGATGTCAGTCCCTCTGCAGCACTCCTTAGCGGCTGGGCAGATTGGGCTCCGCTCTGAGTGTACTTTGAATAAACAATTATTGGTTTGTATTCTCTACTGTTTGTCCGACTCTTCGTTTTAGTGGAAGGCTGAGAGGTGGTCATTAGTAACCTTAGTGACCCGATTTGGGCCATTTCGTTCAGAGGTGATCACTGTTTTCTGGAGGTGGACCGGTAAGGAATGGAGAATTCTTTTTGGCATTTTCAAAGTGAAAGAAGCAGCCGAGGTTACGGCATTTACTTGATCAGTGTAGGAAAGTTTGTTCTTCAGTAGAACTCCTAAATTCCTAACACACCTGACGAGAGTCGAGGTAGGGCCAAGCTCGACAGGCCACCAATTGGGCGTCCAGAATGAAGGCTGGGCTCCAAACACCATCACCTCCATTTTGGAGGAGTTCAACGTGAGACAGTTTTTCGCCATCCAATTTCCCACTGCTCTCGTGCATTCACAGACTCTTCCAGCAACCACCCTGTACCCTGTTGCAAGTGAGACAACAACTTGGGTATTGTCAGCATATGACGTTTATGCAAAGCCAAATGATCTAATTAATTCTGCAAGAAGGATGAAGTAGATGTTGAACAATAATGGGCTGATTGATGACCCTTGGGGGACCCCACATGGTAGGGAGAAGGAGGGGAGGAGAATCCGTCCAGTCTAGCTGATTACACTCGTCCGGATAGAAACAAATTCATTAGCTTCCAGGCAGTGCCATTCACCCCGATCCAGCTCAAGCGCTCCATCAGCAGCCCATGATTCACCATATCGAAGGCTGCTGATAGGTCAAGCAGGATCAGAGTAGCAGGACCGCCCTTGACAAGAGACTGTCTGCTCTCCTCTGTGGCCTTGATAAGTGCTGTTTCTGTGCTGTGCCGAGCACAGAATACTAATTGTGTGGCATCCAAGAGATTGTTAGTATTGATGTTCTTTCCCAGTTGTGTGTTCAAGGCCTTTTCAAAGAATTTTGCAGGGAGAGGGAGACAGGAGATAGGCCGGTAGCTATTTGGATCATCAGTATTGAGCATGGGTTTCTTGATCAAAGCAGTACAACAGCTTTCTTCCAGGCGGAAGGCAACAAACCTGTGGTACAGAGAAGCTGGAAGATGTCTGCCAACTTGGAGCTGATGATATCAGCTGCTAAAATGGAAGTTCCAGGAGGACAGGGATCCTCAGGTGAACCTGATCTGGAAGCCTTAAGAAGCTTGATTACTTCCATACGATTAGGTGGTACGAAGAGGCTAAAGTCAGTGCTCAGGTTTGGTGCCTTGGGGGGGATTAACTAATCCTGAGTTGCCTGAAGTGGATGAAAAGGTGTTAAAACATCCTATACCTTCAGACGAAAGGCTGTGGCCACTGAATTACAAAAGGCTTGATTGCCAACAGTAGGCCAGGGTGGAGTAACTGAAGTGACCTTTTTTACTGTAGAGAATAGTTCCTTAGAGGAATTCGCTGCCAGCTCTATTTTGTTAGTAAAGAAAAGAGTTTTTGCCTTGCAATCATGGTTTTATACTTAGACAGATAGGTGTTGCATTTAGCCTTTTCACTACTACAGTATTTAGTACGCCAAGAACTTTCTTGCCTTCTACAGGCCTGTTTCAGAATCCTTAATTCCGCAGAGAACCAGGGGGCAGTATTACGATGTCTCTTGATTTTAACCTTTTTTTCCAGTACCAGAGCCAATGAGGCAAACTCTACCTAGTGGGTGTTATTCTCAACTGCAGTAGCCACATTATCCAGGACAATAGGAGCAGTTTCCAGAAGAAGTTGGAGCCTGTGCCAAGCATGAGATATAATCCAGGAAGGGGGGGCTGGGGCCAGAGGGGTTGAATGTGTGCTGCAAATTTGAAAAAAGACGGCCCTTTGGTCAGACCAAGTAAGAGCAAGAGTGTTCACATCATCTAGAAAGGAGTTATTGCTAAACAATACCATTGAGGGTGTGACTTGCCCGATGCGTGGGACTGTCCACCTTCTGAGACAAGTCGAATGAAGTCAGGATTTGTAATAAGGCCACAGTATCGGGATCCTCCTAGGCCCTGAGATGAAAAGTAAGTCCCCAAGAACAGTAAAATCTTGAAGTGCAAGTTCGCCCCCCAGGACAGTACCTATGCCCTGTGCAAAAGTGGTTTGACGGCCAGGTGGACGATAAAGAAGCAATCCTCTGAAAGACTGATTGGATAATAAATGAACTGTGAATGAAACAGCCTCACAGAGAGGTGACCGAATGGGAATGCAATTTACAGTGTATTCAGACTTATGTATAATAGCAATTCCACCCCGCCCATTGGCCTACCCGAATCTCACGAAAGGAGAGTCAACCTGGAGGCGTAAAGTCAAGAAAGTCGGGGTTGGATGTGGGATCCGCCCACGTCTCCGTAATAAAAATTAATCCCTGGGTATGCATGTCACAGAACAATGAAAATTCTACCACAAAAGGTTACAATGTGAAATTGCCAAATTTAACCCCGCAACCTGGGCAGCATGTACTAGATGATGGCCAGGAAAGAGGAGAAAATATAGCGTACTTAGTACCTTCCACCTTACCTTTGTGAGCTAGCAAAGTCTCTCGTCAGTAGGCCAAAGGTGAAGGTAATTCTGTACCCGAACCTGGCAGTGTGGTTGGTGCTGTGTGTGGGCCATGCACGGACGGGTGCAGACGGGCTTGCCTTAGGCGTGCCAGCGCGATACAAAAGGGGATGATGGACGGAACGTTTGAGCCAATCAAACACTCACCCCCAGTCAACTGATCTGGGTTTAATCCATCATCATTCTTTAGCTCACTCCACCACCCCAGTTCAGACATGGCCATATGCAAATCAGTCTGACCCTGTGCCTCATGGGAACAGTCCAGCCCGAACTGCCAAGTCATGTCTTCCCTGGACCGGAAACAAGCATCCTAGGACCGGTTTCTGGCATTTCAGCCGTCTTCAGCCAGGCTTGCTTGAATCCAGTGGCAAAGTGAGCAAGGGACCCACGTCTGGGCATACCCCCGCCAACTTAGGGCGACCAAAGCGATACAAAAGGGGATGATGGACGGAACGTTTGAGCCAATCAAACACTCACCCCCAGTCAACTGATCTGGGTTTAATCCATCATCATTCTTTAGCTCACTCCACCACCCCAGTTCAGACATGGCCATATGCAAATCAGTCTGACCCTGTGCCTCATGGGAACAGTCCAGCCCAAACTGCCAAGTCATGTCTTCCCTGGACCGGAAACAAGCATCCTAGGACCGGTTTCTGGCATTTCAGCCGTCATCAGCCAGGCTTGCTTGAATCCAGTGGCAAAGTGAGCAAGGGACCCACGTCTGGGCATACCCCCGCCAACTTAGGGCGACCAAAGCGATACAAAAGGGGATGATGGACGGAACGCTTGAGCCAATCAAACACTCACCCCCAGTCAACTGATCTGGGTTTGATCCATCATCATTCTTTAGCTCACTCCACCACCCCAGTTCAGACATGGCCATATGCAAATCAGTCTGACCCTGTGCCTCATGGGAACAGTCCAGCCCGAACTGCCAAGTCATGTCTTCCCTGGACCGGAAACAAGCATCCTAGGACCGGTTTCTGGCATTTCAGCCGTCATCAGCCAGGCTTGCTTGAATCCAGTGGCAAAGTGAGCAAGGGATCCACGTCTGGGCATACCCCCGCCAACTTAGGGCGACCAAAGCGATACAAAAGGGGATGATGGACGGAACGCTTGAGCCAATCAAACACTCACCCCCAGTCAACTGATCTGGGTTTAATCCATCATCATTCTTTAGCTCACTCCACCACCCCAGTTCAGACATGGCCATATGCAAATCAGTCTGACCCTGTGCCTCATGGGAACAGTCCAGCCCGAACTGCCAAGTCATGTCTTCCCTGGACCGGAAACAAGCATCCTAGGACCGGTTTCTGGCATTTCAGCCGTCATCAGCCAGGCTTGCTTGAATCCAGTGGCATAGTGAGCAAGGGACCCACGTCTGGGCATACCCCGCCAACTTAGGGCGACCAAAGCGATACAAAAGGGGATGATGGACGGAACGTATGAGCCAATCAAACACTCACCCCCAGTCAACTGATCTGGGTTTAATCCATCATCATTCTTTAGCTCACTCCACCACCCCAGTTCAGACATGGCCATATGCAAATCAGTCTGACCCTGTGCCTCATGGGAACAGTCCAGCCCGAACTGCCAAGTCATGTCTTCCCTGGACCGGAAACAAGCATCCTAGGACCGGTTTCTGGCATTTCAGCCGTCATCAGCCAGGTTTGCTTGAATCCAGTGGCAAAGTGAGCAAGGGACCCACGTCTGGGCATACCCCGCCAACTTAGGGCGACCAAAGCGATACAAAAGGGGATGATGGACGGAACGTTTGAGCCAATCAAACACTCACCCCCAGTCAACTGATCTGGGTTTAATCCATCATCATTCTTTAGCTCACTCCACCACCCCAGTTCAGACATGGCCATATGCAAATCAGTCTGACCCTGTGCCTCATGGGAACAGTCCAGCCCGAACTGCCAAGTCATGTCTTCCCTGGACCGGAAACAAGCATCCTAGGACCGGTTTCTGGCATTTCAGCCGTCTTCAGCCAGGCTTGCTTGAATCCAGTGGCAAAGTGAGCAAGGGACCCACGTCTGGGCATACCCCCGCCAACTTAGGGCGACCAAAGCGATACAAAAGGGGATGATGGACGGAACGTTTGAGCCAATCAAACACTCACCCCCAGTCAACTGATCTGGGTTTAATCCATCATCATTCTTTAGCTCACTCCACCACCCCAGTTCAGACATGGCCATATGCAAATCAGTCTGACCCTGTGCCTCATGGGAACAGTCCAGCCCAAACTGCCAAGTCATGTCTTCCCTGGACCGGAAACAAGCATCCTAGGACCGGTTTCTGGCATTTCAGCCGTCATCAGCCAGGCTTGCTTGAATCCAGTGGCAAAGTGAGCAAGGGACCCACGTCTGGGCATACCCCCGCCAACTTAGGGCGACCAAAGCGATACAAAAGGGGATGATGGACGGAACGTTTGAGCCAATCAAACACTCACCCCCAGTCAACTGATCTGGGTTTGATCCATCATCATTCTTTAGCTCACTCCACCACCCCAGTTCAGACATGGCCATATGCAAATCAGTCTGACCCTGTGCCTCATGGGAACAGTCCAGCCCGAACTGCCAAGTCATGTCTTCCCTGGACCGGAAACAAGCATCCTAGGACCGGTTTCTGGCATTTCAGCCGTCATCAGCCAGGCTTGCTTGAATCCAGTGGCAAAGTGAGCAAGGGATCCACGTCTGGGCATACCCCGCCAACTTAGGGCGACCAAAGCGATACAAAAGGGGATGATGGACGGAACGCTTGAGCCAATCAAACACTCACCCCCAGTCAACTGATCTGGGTTTAATCCATCATCATTCTTTAGCTCACTCCACCACCCCAGTTCAGACATGGCCATATGCAAATCAGTCTGACCCTGTGCCTCATGGGAACAGTCCAGCCCGAACTGCCAAGTCATGTCTTCCCTGGACCGGAAACAAGCATCCTAGGACCGGTTTCTGGCATTTCAGCCGTCATCAGCCAGGCTTGCTTGAATCCAGTGGCATAGTGAGCAAGGGACCCACGTCTGGGCATACCCCCGCCAACTTAGGGCGACCAAAGCGATACAAAAGGGGATGATGGACGGAACGTATGAGCCAATCAAACACTCACCCCCAGTCAACTGATCTGGGTTTAATCCATCATCATTCTTTAGCTCACTCCACCACTCCCAGTTCAGACATGGCCATATGCAAATCAGTCTGACCCTGTGCCTCATGGGAACAGTCCAGCCCGAACTGCCAAGTCATGTCTTCCCTGGACCGGAAACAAGCATCCTAGGACCGGTTTCTGGCATTTCAGCCGTCATCAGCCAGGTTTGCTTGAATCCAGTGGCAAAGTGAGCAAGGGACCCACGTCTGGGCATACCCCCGCCAACTTAGGGCGACCAAAGCGATACAAAAGGGGATGATGGACGGAACGCTTGAGCCAATCAAACACTCACCCCCAGTCAACTGATCTGGGTTTAATCCATCATCATTCTTTAGCTCACTCCACCACCCCAGTTCAGACATGGCCATATGCAAATCAGTCTGACCCTGTGCCTCATGGGAACAGTCCAGCCCGAACTGCCAAGTCATGTCTTCCCTGGACCGGAAACAAGCATCCTAGGACCGGTTTCTGGCATTTCAGCCGTCATCAGCCAGGCTTGCTTGAATCCAGTGGCAAAGTGAGCAAGGGACCCACGTCTGGGCATACCCCCGCCAACTTAGGGCGACCAAAGCGATACAAAAGGGGATGATGGACGGAACGCTTGAGCCAATCAAACACTCACCCCCAGTCAACTGATCTGGGTTTAATCCATCATCATTCTTTAGCTCACTCCACCACCCCAGTTCAGACATGGCCATATGCAAATCAGTCTGACCCTGTGCCTCATGGGAACAGTCCAGCCCGAACTGCCAAGTCATGTCTTCCCTGGACCGGAAACAAGCATCCTAGGACCGGTTTCTGGCATTTCAGCCGTCATCAGCCAGGCTTGCTTGAATCCAGTGGCAAAGTGAGCAAGGGACCCACGTCTGGGCATACCCCCGCCAACTTAGGGCGACCAAAGCGATACAAAAGGGGATGATGGACGGAACGCTTGAGCCAATCAAACACTCACCCCCAGTCAACTGATCTGGGTTTAATCCATCATCATTCTTTAGCTCACTCCACCACCCCAGTTCAGACATGGCCATATGCAAATCAGTCTGACCCTGTGCCTCATGGGAACAGTCCAGCCCGAACTGCCAAGTCATGTCTTCCCTGGACCGGAAACAAGCATCCTAGGACCGGTTTCTGGCATTTCAGCCGTCATCAGCCAGGCTTGCTTGAATCCAGTGGCAAAGTGAGCAAGGGACCCACGTCTGGGCATACCTCCGCCAACTTAGGGCGACCAAAGCGATACAAAAGGGGATGATGGACGGAACGTTTGAGCCAATCAAACACTCACCCCCAGTCAACTGATCTGGGTTTAATCCATCATCATCCTTTAGCTCACTCCACCACCCCAGTTCAGACATGGCCATATGCAAATCAGTCTGACCCTGTGCCTCATGGGAACAGTCCAGCCCGAACTGCCAAGTCATGTCTTCCCTGGACCGGAAACAAGCATCCTAGGACCGGTTTCTGGCATTTCAGCCGTCATCAGCCAGGCTTGCTTGAATCCAGTGGCAAAGTGAGCAAGGGACCCACGTCTGGGCATACCCCCGCCAACTTAGGGCGACCAAAGCGATACAAAAGGGGATGATGGACGGAACGTTTGAGCCAATCAAACACTCACCCCCAGTCAACTGATCTGGGTTTAATCCATCATCATTCTTTAGCTCACTCCACCACCCCAGTTCAGACATGGCCATATGCAAATCAGTCTGACCCTGTGCCTCATGGGAACAGTCCAGCCCGAACTGCCAAGTCATGTCTTCCCTGGACCGGAAACAAGCATCCTAGGACCGGTTTCTGGCATTTCAGCCGTCATCAGCCAGGCTTGCTTGAATCCAGTGGCAAAGTGAGCAAGGGACCCACGTCTGGGCATACCCCCGCCAACTTAGGGCGACCAAAGCGATACAAAAGGGGATGATGGACGGAACGCTTGAGCCAATCAAACACTCACCCCCAGTCAACTGATCTGGGTTTAATCCATCATCATTCTTTAGCTCACTCCACCACCCCAGTTCAGACATGGCCATATGCAAATCAGTCTGACCCTGTGCCTCAAGGGAACAGTCCAGCCCGAACTGCCAAGTCATGTCTTCCCTGGACCGGAAACAAGCATCCTAGGACCGGTTTCTGGCATTTCAGCCGTCATCAGCCAGGCTTGCTTGAATCCAGTGGCAAAGTGAGCAAGGGATCCACGTCTGGGCATACCCCGCCAACTTAGGGCGACCAAGCGATACAAAAGGGATGATGGACGGAACGTTTGAGCCAATCAAACACTCACCCCCAGTCAACTGATCTGGGTTTAATCCATCATCATTCTTTAGCTCACTCCACCACCCCAGTTCAGACATGGCCATATGCAAATCAGTCTGACCCTGTGCCTCATGGGAACAGTCCAGCCCGAACTGCCAAGTCATGTCTTCCCTGGACCGGAAACAAGCATCCTAGGACCGGTTTCTGGCATTTCAGCCGTCATCAGCCAGGCTTGCTTGAATCCAGTGGCAAAGTGAGCAAGGGACTGGGGTGGTGGAGTGAGCTAAAGAATGATGATGGATTAAACCCAGATCAGTTGACTGGGGGTGAGTGTTTGATTTGCTCTAACGCTCCGTCCATCGTCCCCTTTTGTATCGCTTTGGTCGCCCTAAGTTGGCGGGGGTATGCCCAGACGTGGATCCCTTGCTTAGGCGTGCCAGCAGCACGGACGCGCGAACCGCCCGAGTAAATAGGCCTCCATCACCAGGGGGTGGGGCCAGAGGCGTTCCTACTCATGCTTCAGCGTGAGATCCATAAAACAAAATGGCCTAAGTAAAGTACAAACAGGGGTCCAGCAACCTCTGGATTCCGTCCCCGGCTACCCTGGAATTGGGATCCTACTGGTAACAGAATACAAGATCAAACAAGACTGTGAAAGATAAAACCATAAAATAATTAAAAACGGGGTTCTTCCTGATTCAAGATGGCCCCCACGTAATGGAGCCAGGAGCCAGGGACCTCCCAAAAGTGGTGGAATGACCCACCTACAAGGAAATAAGGTATGACAGCAAGATATATGTCAACTGCAGCACTCAGCTACGCGGCCGCGCGAAGCGTCTGTGTAAATAGGCCTCCATCGCCAGGGGGCGAGGCCGATGCGTGTCCTGCATGCGCTTCGGTGCAAAATCGATAAAACAAAGTGGACAAAGTAAGTACAAACAGGGGTCCAGCAACCCCTGAATCCCGTACCAGGCTACCCTTGAACTGGGATCCTACTGGCAACAGAATACAAGATAAAACAAGACGATAAAAGATAAAACCATAAAATAATTAAAAACAGGATTCCTCCCTATTCAAGATGGCCCCCACATAATGAAGCTGGGAGCCAGGCACCTCCCAAAAGTGGCGGCATGACCCACCTACGCGGAAATAAGGTATGCCAGCAAGGTATGTGTCAACTGCAGCACTCAGCTAATGGGAATGATGGATTTTAACAGGCCGCTTGTAAAGGGAGCCAAAATACAGATATCTAAGCAAAATAATAACTATTTTTTTGCATAAGAGAACAATACTAATTGCATGGCAAAATATATTACACGTAATCTTATTTTGTTTCTGGCGCTTTATATTTTTAACAAATAAAGGGCAGATTTACAAGGCCCTAGCGCCACTTTTGCGTCATTTTTAACATGGGAAAAGTGACGCAAAAGTGGCGCAAGGTCCTTGTAAATCTGCCCCATAAGGTGCATCATCAGGCGCAAAGGTTTTTTTGTCGGTTGCATTTAAGGTTGTCAATGATACTGGCCATATCATGTAAACATTTTTGTGTCAGCCACATTTCATTCATTTGCAAGTAAAATCTATGTTCGTAGCTATTCATTTAAATAACATTGGCAAACAGTTGAATGGGGCAAAATAGCGATAATATCAAGAATTGTAGTATTAACTACCGAAAAACTGAAATACAACCCGCACCTACTACTGCCTACAAAATCTATTTGCGCATTATGGCTAATACCTTTATAAAATCAATTGCCACCAGCACAAACATGTGATACAGCCCTCTATGTTTTTAGTTCCTTGTTATATTTTTATGATAGGAACTTTCTGTATAATTTTGGAATGGCTCGACATTAAGACCTACATTATAATTGCAATAATATTACCAACATTTCATGATGTGATTGCATTTCAGTTCTATTATATCCGATAACAGGCCATTACTCACTGCTACCACAGTTTCCTCTGACTCTGGTTGATTGTCAGTGAACTGGTTACATTCAATTGTATTTAGGCTTTACTTTGGAAACGTGTTCCATGCAACAAAATAAATGCATATAACAATATAGACAACTCACAAGCTTCTGCCCCGCTGATACCCGTTACCACATAGATTGATTGCCCTTGGTTTTATTGGTTTCTTCTCAAAGCAGATTAATGGATTAAAGCTGCTTTTTATAAAAACGATTTTCTGCAAGTGAACTGACTTATTTTGATAGTATATATGTTATTGCTTTGTTTTGAAAATACCATATTCCTTGGAATGATGCAGGCACTGTTTTACATATCGATGATTTTTTCTACTATGTCTTAATTTTTGCTTTTTGCAATCGAAAGAGGAGAGGAGCTCAAAATATATATATATTTTTTTAAATATCTGCCGCATTGTTTTTATTTTCTTCGTTTATTTATGACCGGATAACGAAATACAGACTAAAGAATATGCTAAAACCATAAATGAAATGAAATCCGACCATCTCGTTTGGCACTTGTGGTTTTACACGAAACATCCAGTAGATGGTAATGTTTTTCAACAAATGTTTCAAATGATTTGCAAAGAAGAATTCACTTTCAGCAATACACCCAGGTCCTCATTACGAGCACAGGGTTAAATTCCGATCCGTTTGCAAACCTGAGTTTGCACATGGATCAGAATTACGAGTTGTCTGATAATTATCACAACCTTGCAGTAAATGCAGATTTTGGTGCTTATCCGTTATGTTATGCAACAAAAGCTTGTAATCACGCGATATTTATCGCACCCCATAAATTTATCAAGTGTGATAAATATCACCCTGTTTACAGGCTGCTCGTAATCAGGGCATTACTCACTAATGGGCCTGGTAAATGATTAAAGTGTTGTTGGAAATAGCCCTTTCTAGGGTGCTTTCCCTTGACATTTTGCTTTTCACCCTCCTGGGCTTCTGCTGATCCAGGCACTAGCCTTAGGACTCTGAGTGCCTTTGATACTTCCATTCAGTGCCAAAGCGCTGTGCTTGTCATATACATACTGGTGATTGGGGTATACATGATTGGCTGATTCGAGTTAGCTGTAACCCCCTTGTCAAAGGGTAAGACATATACCCAGGGCATGTAACTCCAGTCAAATGCACCTCCGTGGGCCTGTAGCACTGGTTGTGCTATCCACTGAGGTAGCTAATCAATTGTGCTGCAGGTTTGCGCTGGTGGGGCCTGTGTGCGCAGGTTACTGTCACTCGGCTTGGTATTTAAAAAGCTATGTGCCAAGGTTCTGCAATCTCTTGCTATATTGGACTTCTCCCTGGGGACAGGGTGCAGTGTCGAGAAGAGGTAGGGCATGTGCATGTGTGCGTTACATGCAAGGATCGTGACTGGCACCGGATGGTGTGATTGGTACGATGGGGCCTGCTTCTCACATTGGATATGTAAGGGGGGATGTAGGGAAAGGCTATTGAGCAGTATTTCCTACGAGCAGACTATTAGCCGTATAGAGTTTGATATCAATGAGTTCGTAATGGTGAATCCTCTTCAGTAGTATGAGTGGATCCGACATTACATATGTGGAAATGTCACTTTGGGAAAGTTGGCATTTTGATGCTCATGGCTCTGTGAGCTAGTCAGCTGTCACCAATTTACATCTGGGTGCCAGCTACATCTGTGCATTCCTGTTGAAGGCCATAAACTTGGGCTCAAGGAAAACTGCTGACATCTGACTCTGAGGGGCCTCTCTGGGACTGTTACTTGGGGGTGGAAGTGGCACCTACATTCCAAGGCGCAGGGTCCTTGCCGTACTAAAGATAGTGAATAAACCTCTGGAGGGTAGGATGGCAGACAGGACAAAATTTAGAGAGGGCCTGTGCATTCCAAAGGTGGCCTTTTGAACTGATCGTATCTCCAAAGGCCACTGTGGGTATAACTACTGGGGCTCTGACCTAAGGAGTTAGAGACGCTTGTGGATTTGGGAACATATTACACTGGTTCGATGCTGGTACATCAACGAGAGAAGACATTATGGCTGGAGGGGCTGCAACTATATTATCCGCAGACTTGTAGAGGCCTGGAGCTTGTCGTGCTCCAGGAAGGGGACTATCACTTGGTGGATTTTGCTTGGATGTTGCTGGCCTCCAGCTAAGTGCGAACTGTCATTGCCTGGGTCCCTAAGTACTCACCAAGGCCGGCTGGCTGGCCTCTTGTCCACGAGATCCCAGATACACAAATGATCTCCCCATTTCAAAGAGATTGTAAGAACTGCACAGGGTGCAACGGAAATGGGTGGAAGGGATTATCGGTTGGGACAAGGACCATCCTGATGTACAACGTCATCACAGTGGATCCACCACACAAGGTACTTTGCTGTGGAGACCATCGTGACGGGACCCGAGGGATTTTGTGTGCCTTGTGGGCACTACGGCTGGCTACTGGGAGCTATGATACTGCACACCTCCACTTGAGGGGAAACATTTCTCCAGACTTGGAAGCACGCCAACTTCCTGGGTCATAGCCTTTTGTCTACCATAGAAATACCTCATTAGGGACGAATGGGATGAAATTGGACCAGGAGTAATGAAGATTACCGGTAAGTAATATGACAATAAGCCAATTGGGAAAATAAATTCCTCCGATTTTTTTTTTTTTTTTTAATTCTTGCTCTTTCCACTCTGAAAATGTTGGCATGTGTGTAATGCTTTGTTTATTTCTGTGGTGCAGTGCTAGTTGGTTGGGGTAACTCCAGGCCAGAATCACAGTCCCTTAAAAGGTCACTCGCAATGACGGCCTAGATCACTTGGAAAAAGTTGTGAAAGGAATATCAAATCGATGAAATATTGCATCACATTCTATGAGGTGTGCCCAGTGAAAATCATTATTAGTAATGTACATGAAACACCATCAGCTGATAACGAATTTCTCTACAATTTAAACTTCACCGGTCTACTCCAAAGTTGAAACAGCCTGGTAACTGCATAAATGATGTCTTTACTCTCAATGACTTTATACGAAATAGACAGTCAAGAAAGATGCTGCATGAGCAGTTAAGTGAGTTCACATTCTAATTATAATGAACACTTTGCAAAGTAAATCATTTGCTAAATAGGCTTGTATTTATGCACAGAAAAAAAACATTTGAAATTGCATTCTTATATTATGCATAATTTTTGCACTATAAGGGGAGTAAATTAAAACCCATCAATCTTGTGAGCCTCTTGGGCAAAATCTTTGCAAAAGAGCATTCAGCTCTTGAGTAAGGCACAAAAAGTAGCATACGACTGTGAGAAATATTATAAACATAGATAAATCCGATGTTCTAAAAGTCGGCAGTGCCATAATTACAAAGATTTACTAGCTAATCATGTCATCTCTTTAGCCCTCATGCATAAAATGACATTTTGCATGATGCTAAGCTTGTCTTGCTTCTCCCTACCTGCAAAACATCCATTGAACCAGTTTCTGACATCCTATCTCCTTCCTTTGCCCAACACACTCCATTAACTAGTCTCCCTGCTGCAACATCCTTTTGAGCCCCAACATACCTAGTGAAAATTTTCCCATTTTCCTACCCTAGCAGTATGCTCAATGAGCACATAAACCAATGCCAGCCATTCTATCACTCCCTAGCCCTAACACATAACATGAACACATCCCCATCATCCTTCCTGTCCATAACCCCAAACACCACATGCAGCAATTCAATTCTTCCTACCAACTCCCTAACACCAGCACACTTCATGAACCAGTCCCTAAAAACGCCTCTGTATTTCCAACTTGACAAATGCGGTGCATCGTCATTGAATTCCTCTTCCAGACACTTAGCAGGTGAGAGGAGACGAGTGTAGGAAAGTCACCCTTTTTGCCCTGATCACCCCCATTTTTTGACTGATACAGGTGGTTAATGTGCCTAGGGCCAGCGCTCTGTTTAAAAGGTATATGGTAATTGGTGTAATTACAATTGGTTCAGGCAACCTACCTGTAAGTCCCTAGTATAGGGCATGTTAGGGCATGTAGGTTTCAGAGACCCCAGTGGACTTAATGTACTTATGTGTGCACCGCTGTGGTGTCTGGTGTCATTTTTAAGCCAGCCCTGACTTGCAGGCTGGTCTTAAAATAAAACTGTGTTCAAATGTGACTTTGGAATTGAAAGTACTTCCAAAGTCCAAAACTACCCTTTTATTACATATAAGTCACCCCTAAGGTCTGTCCTAGATGCTCTAAGGGTAGGGTGCATTGTTATAAAAAGCAGGGACATTATAAAATATGTTTTATATGCCCCGGTGAGGGAAAAACAGCCAAAGTTCTATTTCTCTATTGCAATGCTGCTAGATGCATAGGCTAACATGGAAAGGCTTAATTAAAAGTTAGTGAAGTCTAACTTTTGACAGGAGTGAGCTAGCAACATTATTCAAAATATCAAAATAACAGCTATGGGGGGGCGTGGCTTGCCCGCAACTATGATGGCCGCTTACGAGTAGAGCTCCGCCACTAAAGCGTGCCTTATCACCCCTACCATCTGTTAAATTGATCAGTATTGCCATTATAGCCCCCAGACTGGGTACCTCCATGAGCGGTGCTCCACTGGCAACAAAACTGAGACGTATCCGTTGCCGCCTGCCAGAAATATCGCGGCCGATGTGATCGGCCAGTCGGAGATCGGAGCCTCGGCCGTGACGTCGCACGGCGCTCTGCTACGCCGGACCCGACTTCAAGAACTGGGCCTGCCGGATCGAAGCAGAGACGGCGGATGAGCAGAGGTGAACCCGGAGTGCTGCGGTACCTGAGGGCTGGGTCGCCTTGCATCGTGACTGGGCTGTGCTGGAAAGGAGGCCACCCCCGAGGCTGCCGAATAGAGGACCAGAGAAGAGCCAGGCCGGGTGGAGAGGGAGCCGCCGGAGCAGATCGGACGCTGACGGAAGTGCCCGGAGTTGAGGTGAGTGTCGAGGACTGCGTCTAGTTCCCCGCCTCCCCCCCCCGCGGCGCCTGTTTTTCGAGGTGGCGGCTCCCCCCAAGAGACAGTAACGAACTTGCGGCGTTCCTCCTGGCAGCTGCCCGTCCCTGGCCGCCGGTGTGTAGACATATTTGAACGGCCGAGGGAGTGTCTATGTCTGCCTTGCCTCTGAGAGCTCGGCGAACTGGTCGCGGTACATTGAGTAACCAGGGTTGGTGAATCGCCCGCGACCTCAGCGCCATTTTGGGTATAGGCGGTGGTACTGAGGGCATGCTTCGGAGGACGGCGTTGCTGAAGGGTGGGCCCGGGTGCGGCATGGGCTCACTGCATGATGGAGATTGCGAAGGACCCAGGGGGCTAGGAAACGTGTTGTGCCTGAACACATTGGGCCACATCGACTAACTGTCCGACAAGGAGACTAGGGCTCCAACACTTCGCTGAACTATCAGAGCTTGATACAGGGACGCTCCCACACCGCATTAAACTGTCCAAGTGGCCTTGGCTTTCTTTTAGGCTCAGACTACGGTGGGCGGCGGGGGCCGGATCTCGACGGCTCCCTTGGACAGGATGGCCACGGTGAAGGGTCCAAAGCAGTCCCACGTCGCAAAATTGGCAAAATTTGCGAACACCAGGTTGGAGGAGGCGGAGGGGCATCAGGAATCTTTGGAAGTTAAACGGCAGCCCGCGGGCAGGCTGACGGATGTGATGGAGGTGATCCATGGGGTCCGCACCGCATTGGAACATAAGATCGACACGGTGTCGACGGAAATTACTTTGATATGGGCGGATCTACGAAACATGGGCGATAGGGTTAAGGCGACCGAGGAGTCGGTGACATCTCTCCAGGACTCTACCAAAACGCCGGAATCTACAGTCATTTTAAACAATGGGGCATTCCCAAATGGTCCCTGGACCTGGGTATCGGTTATTATAAAGAAACAATGGTCCTGGACCAATTATTCAAGGAAGAGTTAGATTAACAGAATTATCAACTTATTGGAGCTTACATTAATCAGCTCACAAACGTCTGTAAATCGTGACAATAAAACGAACAAATGTGCAGAAAACCACTAAGTATTATTACAATATATTTATTCAGTCATTTAAAGGAACAATCATTAGAGGGTCAAGAAGGTAGGAGAATGTTCTAGGGAACGTGTAAGAAAGAGTGCTCAAGTGTATATATAGGAGTCAAGAGAGCTCAAAGTGTGTAGAAAAGTAAAGGACATATGTTTAAAGGAATTTTTAGAAGCAATGGGGTTGATTGATAAATGGCGTATATGCCATCCTGCAGCTAAACAATATACCTTTCATTCGGGAGTACACAGGAGTATGTCCCAAATTGATTACTTGTTCTGTAAAGCAACTCAAATTCCTAATTTTGGTGAATTTACCTTTCTCCCCAAAGGTATTTCCGATCATTCCCCGATCATGACCTGTTATGGAGACAGAGTGACTCCTGCCAATCGCAGCATGGTATTCAACCCCTGGTACCTTCGTATTCCTGAGATACATGAGAAATTGAAGATGGCCACTAAAAATTACTTTGTTGAAAATGAAGGGTCGGTAGACTCTGATGTGATGTTGTGGGAAGCGTATAAGGCAGTGATCCGAGGCTGCGGAGTCGCAGCGGTGGCAGGGCACAAGAAGGAGAAACGTAAACAGTTGGACGATATAGAAAGGGAGATGGGTTTGCTGAAGTCGAAATGCTGGAATCCCCGTCCCCCGATGCCTCTCATAAATTGGCGGTCAAACAAAAAGAATTTAGAGATATAACGGACTAGGCCGCCAGAGTTCGGCTTCGGGCTACTCAACAGCATATATACGATATAGGCGATAAAGCCAGTAAATTGTTAGCATGGCTCGACAGGAGGGAGTTAGCCAATAGGTGGGTGGCAGAGGTGTTGGATTTGCGGGGTACTCGTCACTTTGATAAAGTTGGAATTGCCAAGGCTTTTGCGTAGTATTTTAAGTTAGTATATGCCCCCTTGCCCACGTTGACCCAGGTGGAAGCATTGGAGTTGCTTGCCACGCTCCCTTTGCCGCAGCTGGACACCCAGGATGTGTTGGATCTTGACGCTGCCCTCTCTTCGGAAGAGGTGGTTAAGGCGATAGGCGTGCTACAATCCGGGAAGGCGATGGGCCCGGGGGGTTTCCCAATCGAGCTTTATAAGTCTACGGCCACAGTCATAGCTTCATTTCTGACGTGTATGTACGATGAGAGTGTGACCCGGGGTATACTGCCTGAGCCTGAGATTAGCTAACATTGTGGTTATTCATAAAGAGGGTAAACGTCCGGACCGGTGCTCTTCATACAGGCCTACCTCCCTCTTAGACCCAGAAGTCAAAATACTGGCGAAAATTCTTGCCCTTCGTCTCTCTCCCTATCTCCATAAAGTGATTCACCCAGATCAATCCGGCTTCATGCCAACCAGGAATACCGCGCTTAACCTTCGCCGCCTGTTTGGAGTATTGGGCCGTGCCTCTAGCATTCAGGAGGACTCTGTGATCATGTCGCTAGACGCAAAAATGGCGTTCAATATGATTGAATGGCCCTTTATGTTTGCGGTACTGGAGAGGTATGGGTTTGGCGAGCGGTTCTTGTCCCTCGTACATCTGCTTTATTCAGGTCCACTGGCCCGGATCACCGTAAATGGGGGTAAATCAACAGTTTTCGGGCTGGGTAAGGGCACCAGGCAGGGCTGCCCCTTATCGCCCCTTCTCTTTGTCCTGGCCCTTGAGCCTCTGGCAATTTGGATCAGAGGGGACCCTTTGATCCGTGGCCTCAATTGGTCTCCAGCAGGGGCGGACAGAATCTCCCTTTATGCTGATGACATTTTACTTTATTTGGCCCGTCCTCGCTTCTCAATACACAGGGTACTTCATATTTTTGCCCTTTTCCAAAAATACTCCGGGTACACTATTAATTGGGACAAATCCTTGGTGTACGTTCAAAGTGGCAAATGCCCAATGCTTCCCCCGAGTTGTGAGGCCCGGATAGTCGAGGACGGATTTAGATACCTTGGAATATACATTACTAGAGACGCCGGAGTCTTTCACTCCAAAAATCTCGTCTCCCCCCTTCAGCGCTTTCGGGCGGATGTTCAACACTGGAAATCTCTGCCCCTAACGCTCCTGGGGCGGGCCGCACTCTATAAGATGATGGTGCTCCCACGGTTTCTTTATGCACTACAAAATACGCCCTTTCTGGTTCCCCCTCAATATTTTCTATCTATTGATGCTGAGGTACGTTCCCTCCTATGGAACAATGGAAATCCCCGAATTGCTTTGACCAAACTGAATAAAAGTTGGTATGATGGTGGAATTGCGCTTCCAGCAATTAGGTCCTATTATTGGGCCTCACATTTGGTGGTTCTCAACCATTGGATGCACCGACCACTCACTGATCCAGCATATAGAATGGACAGGTACAATATGCCCTCGGGCAACCATTTTAGGGTGCTATACGGAGGGAAAAATATATACCCAAGTACACCCCGACCTCCACCACAGTCTCCATTTAGAATGCAGCAACAGCTGCGCTGGGCTGGAGAGGTAAAGTCACGCAGGCTACCCCATTGTTGGGCTCCAACCAATTAGGCATGCTTTCACAACACCCAGGGTTTGATAAATGGGACCTCATTGGCCTTTCGAAGGTGGGCAACCTGTGGGAGAAGGGAGGAGTTGTACCATTTAGAGACCTACAAGCCCAATATGAATTACATGAGGGAGAGACTTTCCGATACTTGCAGGTGCGGCATGCATTGCAGAAAGCCAAACCCAAAGGCTCGGATCTGCTGGTCTCCTCCCCATTAGAAGACAGATTATTAAATGATTATTTCCCAGAGAGGGCGATCTTGTTAACATATCAGAAAATTCTCAATAATCTACCTGATGCCTTAGACAAGTTGCGTGTGAAGTGGGCGGGGGATGTGGGAGATTTGGATGATGACGACTGGAGAGAGGCCTTGGCGTCGCCAAAGGAAGTGGCTATCTGCTCCCGATTCAAGCTTATTCAGCTTAAGGTGCTCCACAGGGCGTACTATACCAGCTCTGCACTAGTCAAAATGGGCCTGCAGCAGTCCCTCGACTGCCCGCGAGATTGTGGGCAACCTGGCACCTTCTTGCATCAATGGTGGGAGTGCCCTAAGCTTCAAGATCTCTGGTTGAAGGTAGTATCAGGTATGTCCCGTATCTGTCACAAATCAATTGATGCCTCTCCCCGACTACGTTTGTTGAATGTTTGGGAGGCCAAGGACTTGAGGTTCGAAAAAATTTGGGTTACATTGGGCTGCATGATGGTAAAACGGAATATTGCCAGATCATGGAAAGGCGGAGTGATGTTGAATTATAGTGATTGGGAATCCGATATGGATTGGTGCATGCAGGCAGAGAGGGCAGTATATGTAAGCAGGGGGTGCCCGGGGAAGTGGACCAAAATATGGGGTCTATGGAATGAGAGCAGAGGACTTCTTTGTGCCCCATTTGAGGATGCAACTTCAGCACTGACAGAAAATGTGACACTGTAAAAGTATTTTCCATTGTGCCAATGTGCGGTGCAATTTAATTTGTAATGTA
Source organism: Calotriton arnoldi (assembly GCA_963921515.1). Lineage (NCBI taxonomy): Eukaryota > Metazoa > Chordata > Amphibia > Caudata > Salamandridae > Calotriton > Calotriton arnoldi. The sequence goes on from CAWUFW010003593.1 coordinate 1,087,034, forward strand.
TCCTTTTTTGGTAACCGCGTTAAAGTCGGAGACTGCATTGTTTTGTTTGAGTTTGATTTATGTTTTTATCAATATAAAAGATTTATTAAAAAAAAAAAAAAAAACAGCTATATAATAAACCCAACAACTTGCCAAGGTCAGATTTATTATAACTATTGCAGGAAAGGAGTTTTAGAACTTACTTTGCTGAAGTTACCTAAAGCAGCCCTGTAGCAACCTCTTATGATTTGCCAGCCTTTGAAAGCCTGAGCCAAGCTGCTCCCTCATTGGGTGTGAAGAGGCCTGGGGTTGGAACAATGCAGCCATCTGGTGAGAGGAGATCTGCTGTCTGCAAATGCCAGGAAAGGAAGGGGGATGGGGACATAAACTGGTCTTCAAAGGGAAAAGCCCCTCTAATTAGATTAGGCGAGGGGCTGGAAGGGCAGTGTAGGGAAAAGTTAGCCACCCCTAGGGGTTGGGTTAGCCAGACCTGAACTCCAAGAAGAGATTTTCCCCATTTTGATTTTTATTAAGATGTGCATTCTGGGACAGAAATATGCCACACATCCCAGGAAGCGGTCATAACAGAAGATGGCAACTTGAACTCCATTGGTTAGGGTGCCCCCTCGTGCCAGCCCAGAATATAGAATAAATATGGGAGAGCTGCAATGCACCTCAGATCCCTGCCTGGAAACATCTGGAGAGGAAGGACTGCCCTGCTGGACCGCTGGACTGTGCAAGAGAGGACTGCACCTGCTGCACTCTCAAGGCTTCACAACAAAGAGACTTTGCCTGTCTTAAATGATAAGGAATGGAATCTCTGATCAGCAACAGGTAGAAAAGTGCTGGAAGAAGCAACCTGCAACATCAACAACAAGGACAACTCCAGGTTCTTTGTGGGAGTTGTAGTCCCAGACACCAAGAGACAAACAGAGCTTCTGAACCATTGGCTAGTGCTGTGGACCCTTTACCTGCATCAAGAAACCTTCAGAAAAGAACTTCTGAAACTTTGGGAACTTTTGGCAATGTTTTGTAAAAAAGCTTGATAAGAAGACCAGCATCGACGACAAGAGTCAAGCGGGCGACGTCGAACCGCACAGGTTTGCCTCGCTGAAAGCTCCGGAGCTTCTCGCCGTTGACGATGAAGACAAAGACTTCCAGAACTCACAGAGGCATCGCAGTGCAGCAGCCCGGTGCCGTCAAACCAAAATCTGGATCCAAGGAACCAATCGCTCGACGTTGAGAAAAAGCTCCAAAAAAGTGACTAAATCAGAAGTTAAAAACTTAACGAGGCCCAACCACTCATTGTACTCGGCACGCACTCTATAGCGGTTGGCCAAAAACTTTGACCATGTCCCGGTCCAAAGTGCCCAGAAAGCCACGGTTGACGCTATTCACTTTTAGGCACTAGAAAGCACATTTTTGTAATTTCAGTCCATCAAAAACAGTTTCTTTCGGATAGAAAATTCATAAAACCACAATATTCAACAAACTTATGCGATAAGCTAAAACAACATACAGAATTAGAATTACAGTACACAAGCGTATTGCATAATGTGCCATCAATCATATAAAAAGTGCCAGTGCCAATGCTCTTAAGGTGAAAAAAAGACACAGTCACTATAACATGTAACATCCCAGAGCAATAAAACAATCTTTGGAGGCACTGGACACACTGACAGGTTGGTTCTTAAAACTCATAAAATCTTAAAAAGTATCAACATTATAACAGCAACAATCAATTAAAAAAAGCAAATGCTCTTTCGAAGATCACATATGTTGAAATATCAACATGTCATATAACCAGGTCTTTGGAACAGAACAACAATAATGTCTGTGTCATGGAAGTCTTATAGGGAAAGATACCTAGACCTGTTGAGGAGTCAGTCCTCTGCCCTAGGATAAAAATAAATCATATTGACAGGTATTGACAGAATCATGTCACATGCCCAGCAGATGGACAATATGATTGCGAATGAGCCAGACAGCATGCAACTAGTTTGCCACCATAACAACAATCACTTATCTAGTGTTGGAACGCAAATACGTAATGCAAGTTCATATTGACTAAGTCCCAAAAAAATGGACACAAGTTTGAGCCATTTTTTGTGTTGTCAAATGAAATCAAGGCAGAAAAAATCAAAGTGATGGAAAGTTTCATCATATGAGATATAGGAGGGACACTTGCTTGAGCTACAGTATTTCTTCCCCATTTGACGCAGACACTAGTCACAGGCAAGACCCTGTTACCCCATTTAAAATAAACTTGCAGTGGTAGACACCCCAGAACAGTATCAAAGAATGACTCATATGCAGGAATAAGCTTGAGGCCTAAAAACACATCTGTTAAGCTCCCTACCTTAACACTCTTCAGTTCTTGCATCCACAAATACTGCTTAAAACGCTCTTTAACCAAAGAGCGAGAAACTGACTTCGCTGCATCCCAGGTGTCCCAGAGCGAGGGCAACCCAATCTCATAAAACATGAATTTGATATATGCAATCAATACACACAGGTGGTTTTAAAGGGAGTGAATAACCCAACTAAAGACGTACTAATCCCTCATGTACTTAACCCACATGAGAATATGTCTAGTCAAATGGAGAGTGTTCTTGTCTGTGGAAAAACATGTTTATTTTAAAGGATGAGAACCCTCACCCACCCAAGAGTGGCAAGCTTCATCAATGAGTTCCCTCCTCACACCAGGACTGCAAGGTGCTTGTGTGGGCTACAACTCTCCACAAGAGAGGAGCTGAGGTGTTTTTAAGTAGTGAATATGAGCTTGAGTATGAGTGAGAGGCAGAGTGCTAGGTACATAAAGTGAAGTGAGTCTAAAACTATCTCCTGGTCAGCTAAATGTAAATTTTAATTCTAAATGTAAATTTTATTCAGGTGCCTCCAGTGGATAGGATTAAAGGAAGAAACGTTGTTGGGCCTGGCCCTTTTTGCAGGGTTATCCGCAAACCTTTTGCCTTCTTTTTTCTGACCTTTTTGTGTTGGCTTTAGGTCTCTGGGCTCTTTACCACTGCTAAATTGTATTGTTTTATCGATGATTGGCATATTTGATTTACTGGTAAGTCCCTAGGAAATACGTGCTCCAGGTGTGCCCAGGGCCTGTAAATCAAATTCTACTGGTGGGCCTGCAGCACTGATTGTACCACCCACATCAGTAGCCTGGCAAACTTGTCTCAGACCTGTCACTGCAGTGTCTGTTTGTGCAGTTTTGAACTGCCATTTCGACCTGGCCAGTGCACCCACTTGCCAGGCACAAACATCACTGTTTACTACATATAAGTCACCCCTAAAGTAGGCCCAAAGCAGCCCAAGGGGCAGGGTGCAGTGTATTTAAAAGGTAGGACATGCGCTGGTGTGTTTTACATTTCCTAATAGTGAAATACTGCTAATTTCGTTTTTCTCTATTGCAAGGACTATCTCTCCTGTAGGGTGACATGGGGATTGACTTGAAATATCTTTTAAGTGTTATTTCCCATTAGGAGCTGATAGAGATTTGGAGTTTGGGGTCTCTGAACTCACAATTTAAAAATACATATTTTGGTGAAGTTGGTTTTTAATTTGCTTCTTTGAAAGTGCCACTTTTAGAAAGTGGGTATTTTCTTGCCTAACCATTCTGTGCATCTGGCTGTCCAATCCACGTCTGAGTTAGGATGACAGTTGGGCTTTTGTCCATACACTGCAGACAGTCACACAAAGGAAGCTGAAGTTGTGCCTTGCATATCCTGATGGGCCATCAGCAGAGGCTGATGGGCCTTCCTGAGCTAGAATGGTGGGAGGAGTGGTCATTGACACCTGAATAGGGCTGTCAGTCCTCAAACAAAGCTGCCTCCACCCACCTGTAATGTGTCTGGAGCCAGGTCAGGGAAAGGCAGGGTCTTGTGCACTTCCAAGACTTTCCTTTGAAGTTTGCCGACTTCAAAGGCAGAAAGGGGTATAAGTATTGGACCTCTGATACTCTCAAATCAGAACATTTCTGGACTGAGGACATTCTGCCAGGAAGAAGAGCTGGATGCTGTTGCTTTTTTGCACTGGCCTGCTTGTTGCTGCTTCTGTCCTTGGAGTGAAAGGACTGGACTTTGCTTTCTGTGCCCTGCTTCCAAGGTTCTCCAATGGCTTGTGTGTGCTTGCCTCCTGTTAAGAAGTCTCAGGCCCATCAAAGACTTCACCTACCAGTGCCTGGGCTCTTCTACTGAGAGTCCTGACTTGCCAAGTGGTGCCAAATCCAGCCCCTGTGCCCTTGGAAGTAGAATCTGGTGAACTGAAGGAGAAAACCCATGCATAGACTCCCAGCGTCTGTTTTTATCAACGCATCACTACAAACTTCGACGCATCACAGCTGCCAGCACCAGAGTTGACTGCAGGCCCCCGCTTTCTGTTGCATTGCATCAGAAGAACCACTGCAGTGTGTGTTTCGAGCACCGCATAACAGAAGTCCATGGCGCACAGCTCCGACTCCGATGCAGCGCCTGCTTCACAGCTATGGAATCGATGCAGTATGTCTGGATTTTTGATACATTATCCCTGGGTGCCGCTTTCTTCACTGATGTTGTGCAGCAGTAACGAACCGAGCCTGTGTGTCTGGAGAATGACGCATCACCTCCCCTTCCAGTAAGGAACTGACGCATCAACTTCCCTGCGTAGCAGTAAGGAACCAACGCACACCTCTCCAGGCAGTAAGGATCCAATGCATCACTTTCCCTAGGAGTAAGGAACCAAAGCACTTCTTTGCTTTTCCAGCACTTCACCTCCCCTGCGCCTTGCATTGTCTTTGAGTTTTGACGCATCCAAGGTACTTTGTGCTAAAAGAAAAGCATGCGTTTATTTCTATGGATTGAACTTATTTAACCTTTGAAAAGTGATCTTTACTTCTGTATGTTGGATTTTTGTAATTTTGGTCTTGTTTGATTCAGATATATATTGGCTATTTTTCTAAACTGGTGTGGATTAATTTTGTGGTGTTTTCACTGTGTTACTGTGTGTGTAAGTACAAATGCTTTGCATATTGCCTCTGAGATAAGCCTGACTGCTCGTGCCAAACTACCAAGGGGGTAAGCAGGGGTTATCTTAGCTGTGTGACTCCCTTACCCTGACTAGAATGAAGGTCCCTACTTGGACAGGGTGCAAACCACTGCCAACTATAGACCCCATTTCTAACAAACGTGAAGGGGGATCTGGAAAAAGTAGTCCCCTTAAATGGTCAACATATATCTGCCTTTTTGTGACCCAGCTCTGGGTTCTGAGGCATTCATCAGGACCAGTTCTAGCAGTCACTCTGTGATAATAACATAAACATAAAATCTGATGCTGGCCTATTGATAGTAGGCCAGGAGATACAGTTAGTGGCCCACAATTGTATTTTCAGTGGGGTACACCAGTGTACTATATCATAAGGAGACAACAAATAACATTAAAAGTATTATCCACACAGCACATAAGAAGAACGTATACTGCCATGTTCAAGTGAGAAGACCTGGGTGTCAGTGCCCTCCACCAATGTATATTGCAGTGGAATGAGATATGAGTGTTCTTACACTCATGTGGGAATTCTGCTCACTCTCAAGCCTATTAGTCTACTTAGATCTTGAAGCTGTGTAACATAATATGTAACAAATAGGGATTATAGTCTAGAGTAGGACAACACCTTTAAGAAGTATACACAATAGAAAAAATGGAAGAGTGAGGGATCAGGGAATCGGGGACTTGCACGCATAACCCACTCAGCTAGTGTTGTCAGGAAAGATAAAATAAAAGGCACCTTTTGCCTCTTTACACTGACTGTTGCCTCCACATGAGATCTTACATGACAATTATGACATGCAGTACACTCAATTGCACCTGGCCTTACCAACCCTAAGCACACAAATCTTTCCCCATTGTGCCTCTCATGCAGCGCATTACCCATGACCGTAGGGGTTATCATTTGGCTCTCCCTCCCACCCCACCTTTCTAGTGCCTCTCAAGCATTTTTTACTCATGACCTGAGCTAGATATATGGATTACCAATATACCTGATTATGGGTCAATCTAACCTAGCTCTATGGACAGCCAGTATAATTATTCCTCCTTTTTTGTCATCTGTATATCACAAACAGGGTCCATATTGTTTGCCAATTCAGCTGCATTTCCCCTCTATCATTTCCCTCTTTTCACCCTTCCATGCCGCTTACTTTGCTATAGGGCCAGCCCTGAGTCTCATATAGTTATTGCTTGCACAATGGTCCATTCGGGTACTTACATATATTTTTATAATTTGAAACAGGAACCCACAATCAAACCTCACACTTTAAATTCACAGTGATCTCTCCTGAATGAACACGTTCTTTCACACTCTCCCTTACACCGTTTACGGTGTCACAAACTGTCCCGCACTACAATTCCCATGAGCATTTGTGACCCCTGCCTGATTGGCTGAGCATGCCTCAGGATTAATTGACATCTCTTCAAAGAGATGCGCCAAGAGGATTTTCACATGTGCAGTTTTCTCAAGGTTTACCGATATGGCGAGGAAGAGGAGGAGGGCAGCCCGGGGACGCCGCATGCCAGGTAAGTGGTTTTAATTTAATAGTAAGTATGTAGAATTACTTGTAAATATAGGAGGGGTGGAGGCACGTGGCAGAGGGGAATTCCACGGAGTTTGTTCGCAACTCTGTGGACCTCCGTGTAGCCCCGCTACGCCCACTACGCCCAGGGTTACCCATGGTTCCTACTTATGGTGTCAACAATTGATATTATTTATCTCCAAACTTGTTTTTACACAATGCAAAAAGTAGATATTATGATGCGGCAAAAGGTACCTTTTATTTTATCTTTCTTGACATTACGAGTTGAGTGGGTCATGTGTGATATTCCCTGATCCATCACTCCATTTTTTCTATTGTCTATACTTCTTAATGGTGTTGTTCTACTCTTGACAATAATCCCTTAATATTACATATTATGTTACACAGCTTCGTGATCTATGTGGCCAAATTAGCCTTGAGAGTGAGCAGAATTCCCACATTGAGGGTAAGAATGCCCATATCGTATTCCACTTCACTAGTGTGTACATTGGTGGAGGGCACTGACACCCAGGTCTTCTCACTTGAACATGGCAGTATACATTCTTCTTATGTGTTGTCTCGATAATACTTTTAATGTTATTTCTTGTCTCTTTATAATATAGTACGCTAGTGTACCCCTCCAAAAATACGATTGTGTGCCACTGACTGCATCTCCTGGCCTACTATCAATAGGCCAGCATCAGGTTTTATGTTTATGTTATTATCACAGAGTGACTGCTAGAACTGGTCCTGACAAATGCCTCAGAACCCAGAGCTGGGTTACAAAAAGGCAGTAACATGTTGACCACCTAAAATGGAATATTTTTAGCAGATGCCCCCTCATGTTTCTTTTAATCCTATCCAATGAAGGACCTGAAAAAAAATTCACATTTAGCTGCCCAGGAGATAATTTTAGACTCACTACACTTTATATACCTAGCACTCTACCTCTCACCTGGACCTCAAGCTCATTTTGACTACTTAAAAACACCTCAGCACCTCTCTGGTGAAGAGTTGTATCCCAAACCAAGTACCTTAAAGTCCTGCTGTGAGGAGGGAACACAATGATGAAGCATACCACCCTTGGGTCCGTGAGGGTTCTCATCCTTTAAAATAAATAAAAATTCCCCAGGCAAGAACACTCTCTAATTGACTAGGGGCCAGATGTACAACGTAAAATTGCATTCGCAAACGGGTTTGCGACCCTTTTGCGCATGCAATTTTAGTCTGGGCCATGTACTTACACTATTTTGCGAGTCACAAATAATTTGCGACTCGCAAAATAGTGTATTGCTACTCGCTATTAGGAAGGGGCATTCCCTTCCTAATAGCGACCGCAGAGCCATGTATGAATGTTTTGAGACCGCAATTGCGGTCGCAAATTACCGCCCTCTTCAAGAGGGTGGCAATGAAGTCGCAAATGGGAAGGGGTCCCCAGGGGACCCCTTCCCCTTTGTGACTGGCTCCAAAAATATTTTTTAAGGGCAGGCAGTGGTCCCAGGGACTACTGCCTGCCCTTAAAAAATTTAACGAAAACGTTTCATTTTTTTTTTTTAAATGCATCCCGTTTTCCTTTTAGGAAAACGGGCTGCATTTAAAAAAAAAAAGAGCTGCTTTATTTAAAAGCAATCCCAGACATGGTGGTCTGCTGAGCCCAGCAGGCCACCATCCCTGGGAGGGCCTGTCATTCCCAATGGGCTCGCAAATTGCGAGAGGCTCATTAATATTCATAAGCCTCGCAATTTGCGACCCCATTGGGCATCACAAACAGTGTTAAACACACTGTTGTACATGCAAAATAGCGCCTCGCAAATTGCGAGTCGCAAAAGACTCGTAATTTGCGAGGCGCTATTTTGCGCATCGTACATCTGGCCCCTGATGTATTGTTATGTGTGTTAAGTTTGAAATATGCAAACCAGGGGATCCTCTCACAACCTGAGGATCTTAGCACCTTTATAGTTGTTATAAATGATTCCAGCTCATCTGTGGTCCAAAGTCAGTACAAATACGTAATGGGTCGAAACATCACACTAAGCTTAATTGGGTAGATACCAATGTCCATGAGTTAGGGGAGGTGAGGAGCACTCTGAGGGAGATTAAGAAGATTCCTAACAAACCTGTTTTCTGCCTTAGAAAGGTAGTCGACCCTCACATGACCCCAAAGCTTTGCTCCATACAAGACTGAGCTCTTTGCTTTTATTTATTTATTTATTTATTAAGTTTTACATAGCGCATACTTGACTTGAAGGCATCACAGCATTTACATAACAGTAATTATGTGGTTTACACACTACAAATAGGGGAAGACATACAGGCAGAATGGCAGTACATAAGCGAAACGTGTGAAGGAGTTAGGATCAGTAGTTGATTCATTTTGAGGTAGACACAGCTTATAGATAAAGAAATTGTTTCAGCAGCGCATAGAAGCAGTACATATTGGGGTGGGCATAAATACATAATGGCAATACGTAAGCGAAATATGTAAGGCATTTTTGAGGTAGAGACAGCTTTTACGTAAAGATATTGTTTTAACAACGCATAGTATCAGTACCTATTTGAGTAGGCCTAGAGACAAAGATAAAGACATAATGGCAGTATGTAAGTGAACTATATGAAGGCATTAGGATCAGAAGCTGATACATTATTGAGGTAGAAACAGCATAAATGTATATATAATGTTTTTAACAATGCATAGATTCATTTGCACAGGGTTACACGGAAAGTAAGTAAACATACATAGGACCAAAGATTAACAGAGAGCTACGGCATGCATAAGCGAAATATATGAAGGCACTAGGATCAGTAGCTGACACATTATTGAGGCAGAAACAACATATATATATATATAGTTATATATTGTGTTTTAACAATGCATAGATACATTAGCCCAGGGTTACCTAGGGAATAAGTAAAACTACATAGGACCAGGGATTGACAGTGGGCTGCGGCATGCAGTTGATGGGTGAGATAGTTCACGGGTATCTGGTGGCGTGGGAGTGGAGGCATAAGAGTTTTCCCCAACATAATGGTACTGAGGCTTAGTCTTGATGTTGTGGGTGGCAGCACGGGTCTGTCAGAAGCTTTAGGAGGGCAGGCTCAAAAATTTGTTAAGGAAAAGGATTTTCAATTTCATGGAAATGGGGGGAAATATTGATTTTCACATAAGTCTTGAGCTAGCAGACTTTTGGGGCATTCCAGGAGAAGAAGCAGGCACAAGATTTCTCTTTCTTGAATTTAGGTGGAATCAGGAGAAGGATGTGCGAGCTTCATAAAGATCTCTTTTATACTGCTTTTGATCCATGTGGAGAGCTTTGTGAGTTATGCATGCAGTTTTTAATATAGCTCTTGCCTCTATTGGAAACCTATTGAGCTGCTTGAGAGTGGGATAGTATCCTGGCCGCAGCGTGGAGTGTTGCTTTCAGAGGGGCTGGGTATGTTTTGGGGCACCCGTAAGCGTTGAGTTACCATAGTCCAGTTTGGTGTGGACGAGGGCTTGCACCACAGTCTTTAGGTCATTGCTGGCTATGAAAGGTTTGACTTTTTTTTAGGTGTTTCAGTAAGTAGTAGGCACTTTTTGCAGAGGCGTTAATATGCTCCTTCATTCTTAAGTGTCTGTCGAATGTGATTCCCAGGGATTTGACAGAGTTGGAGATGGACAGTTTGCAGTATAGTGCAGTGATGTTGTTGAGCCAGCTAGCTACGGGAAAGGGTTTTTCTTTGGGTTGGATGAGGAGGAGTTCTATTTTGTTGGGGTTGAGTTTGAGGTGGTTGCTGGTTAGCCAAGATTGAACTGTGTGTAGAGTACAATTTAGGTGCTGGATGTCTCTGACTGATGAGATTTTCATGTAGAATTGGGTGTCATCCACATAGAGGCAATTACAGCTTGTTTCAGGATCACCAGGTAAGGTTCCATATAGAGGTTGAATAGGGCAGGGGACAGGGTTGACCCTTGCAGGACACCTTGTGAGACTGGCGTTGCCTTTGAGATTTCATTGTTGAATTTGATTTGCTGTGTTCGCTTGTTTAGGAAAGAGGCGAACCACTGAAGGACAGTTCCATTGATGCCTGCTCTATTCAAGAGGGTGCTTAGGAGGATGTCCTGGTTGACAGTGTCAAACGCGGCTGATAAATCCAGGAGGACTAGGAGGCAAGCCTGTCCTTCATCCAGAGTTCTGTGAAGATCGTCTACGATGTTCAATATGGCAGTCTCTGTACTGCAGCCTTTCCTGAAACCCGACTGGAAGGTGTCATGTAAGTTGTATTTTTCAATTTGGGTGTTGAGTTGGGCAAGCACACATTTTTTGATGATTTTAGCGAGCATAGGGAGGCTAGTTATGGGTCTGCAATTATTAAGGTCATTCGGGTCAGCGTCTGTTTTTTTGATGAGGGGGGTTACTTGGCAGAGTTTGAGGGGAGCCGGCATTGAGCCGCTCGATAGGGAGGAGTTGATTATTTTGGTCCATATAAGAGAGATGATGTGACTGAGCTTTTTTGCAAGTGCCGCCAGGAGAGGGTCTGAGATGTGTGATGTTGGCTTCATGTTCGCAAGTATTTTGCAGACTTCTTCATGGACATGGTTGAATTCAGACCAGGTAGCATTAATTTTCAGTTGCAGGGAGTTGAGGATAGAGAGATGTGTTGATGATGGGGGAGCTGTGTTGATGAGGAGTGGAGATGAGCTGCATTTGGAGGATGGGTTTCGGGAGGGCCCTTTTTGCAGGGGGAGTCCTTGAGGTGTCAGGTGGCAGGGTAGGAGGCTCAAGAGAGCATTTGATACTAGATACTTTTTCTGAGAAAAATGTTGTGAATTCTTTGCAGAGTTTAGTCGAGTTAATTGCACGCGGAGTGAAAGAAGATGTGTACTGCTTTATGATGTTGAAAAGTTCTTTGGGTCTGTTTTTGGAGCAGTCCAGTTGTTCCCGGAAAAAGGAAGATTTTCTCTGAAGCTATGTTTGTTTTATTTTTGGCTTTCGGCTTGGAGGAACGAGAGATTAGCTTCTGATGGTTGCTGTCTCCAGGTTCTTTCAGCTAAACGGAGTTGCTGCCTCTCATTGTTTAGGTTGTTATTAAACCAGGACCTGGAGGGTATACTCCTTGAATTCTTGACTTTCAAAGGTGCAACTGCTTCAATGAGTTCTGTCATTTTTGTGTTGTAATGGTCGGTGAGGTCGTTGGCAGAGGAGAAGCCTGATGGAGGTAGGATTTGGGAGTTGATGAGAGTTTCTAACTCTGCTTGGGACGTTTGGTGGATGTTTCTCACCCAGCACTTGGAATGGCTGGGTTTGGGGCGGGCCTTTGGATGAAAGGTATTGAGCTGGAAAAGTATTAGATGGTGATTGGTCCAGTCTGACGAAACGATGGCAGGGAAAGTAAGTTGTGTTTGGAGATGATTGCATCAAGTGTAGAGCCCTTGTTGTGGGTTTGTTCCTGGCAGTGTTGGGTAAGATTGTTTGCATGTAAGAGTGAGGCAAGGGTTATTACTGGGGGATCATTGTTCAGGTGTAGGTTAAGGTCTCCTAATATAATGTCAGTGCTGTCATTCAGGGAGCTTAGCAAAATTAGGTCAGCTAAGTCTTCGAGGAATCCAGGATTGTCACTTGAAGGATGATAGAGGAGATGAAATTTAATGGGAATGGGCCCTTTTGAGGAGAGCTGCACTCCTAAATATTCAAAGGAGGGGTAGTTGGTAGTGTGGTGGTGTGTAAGGCAAAGCTCATTTTGTGTATAGCGGCTACTCCACCCCCGCAAACCTAGCAGACGCTGTGAATGATTGAGAAGCCCTGGGGGATGAGGAGGTTGATGTAAGGGGATGAGTGGTCTGTTAGCCATGTTTCAGTGAGAAAGCATATGTCGATGTTGTGTTGTAGGATAGTGAGTAATAAACAAGAACTAGCCTATGAATGAAAGCGGTATGTGTGTTTCTCAAGTAGAGGAAACGTCTGTTTCTTATGAAAGCCCTCACCCACCAACCTAGTTGGTGGAATGCTTCATCACCGAGTGTACCCCGGGTGTGCTACGACACCTGTTTACGGCGGAGCGGGTATTGATAAGTGAGTGTGCAGTGATAGTGTGTGCATGTAAGTTAAAAAACTGTCCTTGGGTCCCACTACCCTGAGGGGTTATTTTATTGATGGGCCCTTGGCAGTGTTAAAAACAAAGCGGCTGATGTACGTGGAGAGTACTATGGTCTCCCTCATCCACTATGGTCAACATGTTTCAGCCAGGCCGCATATTGATCTGGCTTTCTTCAGGACCTTAAATGTGAAAAAGTGAAAGTGATTAAGACGTGGTCAATAGTGTTTGTGTGACCAGGTATGTGACTCACTCACTAAGGTGCGCGATGGGTAAGAGGAGGATTTCCTCTGGTGGTTTATACTCTGATGTTGTCAGAGCTAAGCCTCATGAGTTTCCGGCAAAGGGGTCCGGCTTGTAGTCTCACTTTCTTCAAAGCTCGGGACCCGCATTGAGACCTACTTGGCTGGCGTGGAAACTCCGTGTTGTAGGATAGTATCTGCTATATCAGTGGCATGTATGACTGCTGATAGGCTGTTCAGGAGCAGACAATGGGGTGAAGGTGTCAAATTTGACATAGGTTGACTTGGTTGGATGGTACTTAGGTGTGCGGGTAAAGCTAGGCGGGCGAGTGGTATTCACGGTCCTATTTGAGTTGAGGATGACCAGGATCTTACGAAGGCCTGGCTGGTTTGGGGCACTGTCAGAGGTGTTGCTCAATGAATCTGCTACTTGCTGTGGCAATCCAGTTGTGCTGTGATTGGTATTGGGTTGTTGGTGCATGTAGGGGGTGGCTTTATCAGGGGTGTGGGCTGTGGGGTCAGGACAAGTGTGTGAAGCAGGATTGGTGTTCGGCATGTGTGCAGGGGGTAGGGGAATGGAGTGATCTGCCCATGCATCACTGCGAAGCGATTACATTTCTTCTAGGATAGAGTTAATTTTAAGTTCTAGGTGGGCAATTATAAGGAACAGTTGAGAGGTAGCTAGAATTTCCATACGGAGGAGGGTGTGTTGGCGTTCATCGGAGTCTGGGGTGGGGTCTGGGCCAGTTGGGATTAGTGGACTGAGCAGGGGTGGGTGCAGGAGATAGTTCTAGATGGACAGTGAATGAGCACCATGAGGAGGGGGAAGGTAATGCTGGTAGTGAAGTTGCAGGATCAAGGCTTATGGAGGTGGGAGGGTTGAAGGGGGTAAGTCAGTGAAATTGGTAGATAGAGTAGAGCGTTGTGCAAGGGTCAGTGCTGGTGCGTGGATCTGATCTCTGGTGGAGGGGAAGGGTACTGGTTCTCTAGAGGAGAGGAGGGGGTGGATGTGGGACCAGGTGGCGATTTGCAGGTTGGTTCGCTGGGAGAGGGGAGCTTGGTGGTGAAGGGGCTGGAAGGCAGTGGTGAAGTTAGTTCTCTGCGGGAGGGGAGGTGGGTGGAGCTAGGACCAGATGCACGTGGAGGGGTTGGATCTCTGGGGGAGGTGGGGAGGGTGGAAGTGGGGCCAATGGCAAGGGTTACAGAGTTTGGGGAAGTGATGGTCAAAGATGGCTAGGTTTTTTTCAGAGGTTTGGATTAGGATGTTCACCGATCTGTAAATCGTTATGGACACTTATCCTTTGAAGGACTGCGATGAGGATATGTCGAGCTCTGTTCCATAGGAGACTTTGGTAGTGTTGGCTACGTGGAGATGTTGACGGAAGTTCGTTCTCCATTTGGCAGGTTTTTTTGGTGTGGAAGATGAAGTCCATCTTACACTCTCCATGAGTTGGACTGTAGTAGATGTCTGTTATTAGTGTTTCCCTGTTAGCGCTTAACAAGACAAGGGAATTTTTAGACTACATCAATGGCCTCAATGGTGGAACCCATACAGAGAACGCCGTACCTGCCAATGAATATACAGCCCACGCAACAAAGGTCTATGTTGATATTGATAAAATCTCGGTCGCTAACATGGAGACAGTGGGCAACCACCCTGACGATCAGGAGGAAGACCACACCATCACAACCGAAAGGCAAACCCTTATCATCCTGAAGGGTATTCAGAAGGATGGGGCCCCTGGACCCACTGGTCTACCGGGTAGCATCTTCAATGACGATTGGGAATTCTGGGCTCACCACATGCACAGTTTGTTCAACCAATGTTACAACACATCAGCTGTACCAGACTCATTGAAAGGCTCCATCTTACACCCTATTTATAAAAAGGGAGACGCCTCCAGCCCTGCTAGACATTGATGGCAAGGCATTCGCAAAAGTGCTCTTGAAAGAGCTAGAGGCCTGGATAAATGAAAATCACATCATACCCCAATATCAGACAGGATTCCGGCCCAACTCATCCACCATGGATAATGCTTTTTCCTTGTCATGTTTGGCAACCAGGGCCACAGAGGCTGCTTCACCACCACTTTATGTTTGTTTCATTGATTATAGCGCTGCCTTTGACTGCATTGACAGTAACATACTTTGGGCAAAACTCGCAAAGTGGGGCAGCCCGAGGAAACTCCTGGCGGCCATTATGATGCTTCATATCGGTGTATGGGTCCGTACCAAGCTCATGCAGACACATGCAACGGCTAAGATCTACACAAACTAAGGGTTTAAACAGGGATTGATCCCACTCTGTTTAATTTGTTCACTGCGGACTTGGGAGAGGCACTATTGAAAGCAAACATCTTTCCACCCAAACTAGGCCACCTCAGACTCCCCATCTTGCAGTACACAGATGATCTGGTATTATCGGACCAAATCAGAATTGGTATGAAAAGGGCACTGGAAATATTACATCCATATAACTCAGAGAACAACCTCCATGCTAACGCCACAAAAAAGAAGGTTCTGGTCTTTGGCCATAAACCAAAAAAGCAACTGCTGGAATGGCAACTTGGCCCGTTAAGGATACCCACAGCCAACAAATATAACTATCAGGGTATACAATTCTCAGATACTGGCAGACCAGCCCTGCAGGCCAAAGAACTGGTAGTCAAAGCGGCTAAGGTCACACAAACTACACCACAAGCTCCAAAGCCATTCTGCAGAGGGGATTCGACGAGTCCTGCGGACAAAATTAATACCAACATTAAGCTATGGGCATCTTGCCTTTCCGGAACTGTAAACTGAAAAATTATAGCGCCTGAATATAGCGGATTTCAGAAAGTTATTTAATCTTCCAACACGTGCACACTGATCCGGTTGGAATTCAATATCTTAACAATGGACATTGAATGTAAAAAAGACATAGTCAAATTCCACCACTGTGTGACCAATGCGGGTCCTGGCACAATCAGGGAAGCATTAAAAGCAATATTCCAAGACAATAAAAGTCGTTGGGCCAGGTATCTGACTAGGGACAATGAAACACTTGCAGGAAGGATTCTATGAACATTTCATGAATTGACAAAAGACAGCAAAGCAGACGTTGCCGATCGTCCATTGTTGTAGAAACACTTTCCTGGGGGGCACTTTATATGAATTGGCACTGAAAGGCTTCACACATGTACCTCGCACTCCAGGAACTGGAAGCGCACATTCGTACGCATGAAGCTTGCCCCTCAAGGGACCTGTGTGTGGGTCTGACTTTACATTCTGTGCCTCATTCACCTCTTGCATAATCCCTCTGGTGGAGTCTCTTGCATGAAAGGGCGTCATACAGATTTACACATTTTTCCTGCACCTTAGGATTCAGCACCTTATTGTAAATCGTTTCAGGAGGTGCCCTGCATTTGACTTGGCACCACATGTATTTTTGCACTAATCCGGCACTTTAGGATCGTGGAAGCAAATGGTTGCATACATACACTCCACACTTTACGCCACCTTGGATGTTCCCGCACTACTCAGTTCTTTGTCTACGCATGTTCGCGTACATAAGAGCCTCACGTACGCCTGGCTATGATGCAAAACATCAAGTGCCACAATGCAATACTGGAGTAATCTCCCACAGTAAGTCGATGCACGCCCACGCACTTTACAGCCCTATGCATGCCTGTCCATGGCTTAAAATTGCACGCCCATGCACCTCACAGCTTCATGCATGCCTGGTCATGCCTTAAAACGCTATATAACACAATTTTTTGAGCTATCTGTTACATCCATAAAACTTGGCCCTTACACATCCTAATTAAGCCTGGGCGTAGTTCGCGAAGCAGCGCTACGCGAAGCTACACAAAGTGCAGTTCGCACTACGCGAGCTACGCGTAGCACTACGCAAACTGCGTAGTACACTGCTCGCAATGATTGCACATTGCCGGATGCTTGTCCGCACTGTGCAATCATTGAAAACGGCATCTTGCACAGTGCGAGCTGTCTTTTACTGCCGCTCGAGTAGATTTTTACTCGAGCGGCAGCTTTCTCAACGCGGACTGGTAGTTTCTCATCGCGAGCGGTCGCGAGCATACGCGACCACTCGCAATGAGAAACCTGACGTCCCCGAGTTGAGAATCTCGCCGGGAGGTTTATTTTCCACGCTCGCGATCGGCAACTTGATGTTGCTGATCGCGAACGAGGAAAAAGTCTCGCCGGGATGATCATTTAGCTTGCTCGCGGTCACCAACTTGACGTTGAGGACCGCGAGCAAGCAAAAAGGACCGTTGCACTACGCTACGCTACGCTACACGTGTTTGCACTGTGCTACGTGCAATTCGCGTTGTGCGAAGTAGCGCAAACTTCGCAAACTACGCGAGCGTAGCGTAGTGCTTTGCCCAGGGTTAATCCTAATGCTGCTAATCTTGTTTGGGCTTCAAATATTGTGCTTTTTATATTTTTTCTACAATTGATTTTATAATTTTGATCTTTGTTTTATGTTGCATACACATAGGCTGCCAGTTTTGTTTGGGCTTTGAAAATCATAGTTTTAATATATTCTTAATAATATTTTATAAATGACTTTCGTATAGGTTTTAACTACCAAGTTTTATATTTGATTCCTGCTTTTAGGTTGCAATATAGATTGTTCTTTGTGAATGATTTTAGGCAATCATACAATAAAGATTTACTTACTTAGTCTTTCAGGGTGATCTTTGAGAAAGTTATGCTTGAATTTTTGATGCAGAATGAGTCGGGCCGTGCCTTTCCATGAAAGTGTTGCGGTGCCAGTGGTGAGATGCTTTTTTATTGCAGTAACAGCGGTCTGGTATTCAGGGTAAACTGGGCTACCAGATATCAAGAAAGTAGGCCACTGTGTCTAGCATGTGGTCGTCATGTAAATCCTCAGCACAGTGGAGGCAGGAGGTGCCAAAGTCCAGATACAGTCATCACGCTGGACAGTAGACAATAAAAAGTAACAGCGTATACACAGGGAGCCCTTACTGGTTTAAGATAGGCAGAGTCATCCTGAAAAAACAGATGTCATGGTACGTGCATAAGTAAATGGTAGACGTTCAAAATCATAATGCAAACAGTCACTCCCAGCAGTCTATGACAATTAATAATAGGTGCACAAGGAGCTAATATGTGTGTGAGGTAGACAGAAACACCGTGAGGGCAGATGTGATCGTATGTGCCCATTTTTAGGTGAGTACATGCATACAGTATCAGGGTGAACAGTGGAAGTCAAGCTGAGGAGGAAACCACAAACCAGTCAGTTGAAGAGGTAGCCTCAATGAACATCACATGGTAGAAATCCTACTGACTGAAGCCCAAGTACACTTCAGTTGGAAAAAGTAGCCCCAAAAAAACATAGCTTCCACCTGAGAGGTAACCCAAAGCTAGATGCCTATTGCTTAGATAGCCCAACTTTCCTACTATGGAATAGACCAAGACAAAAAGGGTGCAATCGAGCAAAAAGAACCTTGTTGGGGGAAGTGGTGCATTGGTGCTGTCAGTATCAAGCTAAACACCTGTGATTTCACAAACAATCCTTGGGTTGTGGCAGGTTCTCAAATCTGGTGGAGCCAGTTATGTGTGGTTCCCTGTTTCCCAGTGGGGCTGAGTCAATGGATTTCAGGAAGTCTGTTGTAAGTCACTGATTATTGAGACCCTACCTGGTAGCAGGTTCCCAACTTACCTCTGTGGAAATCATACTTGCCGTGGGGGATTATAACACCCAAATCTCAGCGGGGTTGGCTGCCTTGTGCCATCTGTGAGCTGTCCATGTCAGAGAGCCCTCTTTCGGTTGCCTTACCATCCTTGGGCAACAGGGGCTGGTCTGATGCAGCTGGTCAAGGGAAGGCAAACAGAATGAGATGTTGGCCGAGGTGCTCACCGCGCTGCTATAAACCACATTCAGGATGGCGCTGCAACATGGCCGACTCCCCCCCTCCTCCATCTCCGATGGGCTGTGGACTCAAGCAGTGGCGATCCTAGGTGCTCCTGCCGTTCGTCCACTTCGACATTGGGTAGCTGGTCATCTACAGTCAGGCACTCCCAGGCTAGGCCTTTGGATGGTCACCCGGTCTCAGTCCTCACCCCGCTCTTGGACCACCCTACATCCAGAGGGACAGTCTGCCGCTGCTAGACAAAGTGGGGCAAACAGTAGAGTGGGGTGGCTGTGCGCTCACCACTCAGCAGTGTGACTGGAATCCCTCTCTCTCCTCCAACGGGTTGCTGCGACTGAGCTAATTAGATTGTACAATGGTTGACTGTTAGGGAGCTCCCGACAGTGCTTTCCGGGCTAGGGATCGCCATTTGTGTAAATCCCGAAGATGATAGCCCAACATCAAGCCATCGGGCTCCGGATCCGAAAGCAAGATCTCAGGACAAGGCCAGGGACCAACTAGAAGCTCGCCTCAAACAACCAGGGCAAGGACTGAGCAGAGATCCCTGGCTGTGGCTGGTGGAGAGGGATAAGTCCAGGAGCGCTTGCCCCATAGTGATCGCTGGCCTATTTTCCCACCCATGCCCAGCACAGCCCATGCCACCTAGGAGGATCAGCAGCACGAGCGCTGGGGAGCTGGGAGAGGACCAAGATGGGCCCATGACACCAGCTCATAGTAGGCATGGGAGTGTCTGCAGACGACTGCCTGCAGTTGGCCGCCAGCTCAGTCACAGTAACCCAATTAGAATAGATTGTAAATCTCCACTGCAGGACCAAGGGGATATGCCTGGGGTTTCTTATGCATTTTAATCATGGCATCTGATTCCTGCTGGAGTTTCAGGGAGATCTTACCAATCTATGCAAACCAATTCATCCTATGCGTTAAACACACCCCTAGATACGCAAACTCCTGAGCTTGCTCCAAACAAGCGCCCTGGTCCAGACTGTTCGCCCTTCCTGTTTTATAGGGGTTAGATACCATAAACTTGGTTTTATTGATATTGAGTTCAAGACCCCTGGTTAAGTTACACTACGCGGAATTCTGCGGAGTTGCCTAAAAACTCAGTGGAATTCTGTGGAGGTCCGTTCTTCCCAATGGCAGCACGCAGAGGGTTCCCCCTCTTTTCCCTGATCCCCAGACTGCCTCCAGCTCTCACCGGCTTACCTCTCAGCCAGTCTAGGTGCTGCTCTGCACCGGGCACGGTGCTGCCACCCCTCCTGCTGTGATTTGCGGTGTTTCTTCTGTAACTAATGAAACCCCTTCGCTGCAGGACTCGCGAGGAATGCGCATGCACGTGCATGGAGAGTGGAGACTGGGTTAAGCTCTCCACTCTCCATGCGTGAGTCCTGCAGGGAAGGGGTTTCATTAGTTACAGAAGAAATGCAGTGTATCACCGCCGCTGCTTCTTTATTCATGGCCCATTGAGGAGTGGCGAAGAATCCTGCACAGCCGAAGAGACAGCCCGGGCACAAAGAACACCAGCATGGCTCAGCTCACTGATATCTAGAATGTCCTGATCAGTGACAGCCTGGAACCTTGCACCGTCAGATCCTGCAGGCGCACAGCATTGAGGTGCAGGAAAAGCAAAACCTCAGCCCCCAGCAATTCATCGCCGAGATCCAGGTAAGGAGGTACCCTCAGATCTTGCCAGCTGGCACAGTGCTACACATCACTCCCTGGCACAGATTAGGCTAGTACCCTGCATCCACATCTTCAGCACACCTGGCACCGATCCACACCAGGGCCCTCTCCGCCCATGCAGAGATCAGGTAAGGACACCCAAATTGTGCATCTCCAGATCCAGCAGGTCTTGCGAGGATGAAGGGTGCTGCACACTGGAACTGAATGTTTATCATAAATCGAGATAAGGAACCATCCACCGCAGTGTCTAGGATTAACACAGACCCAGGTGCACCCACTCACTGAGGCACAGGAGAACCAGAAGCCCAGACATACGCTCGAATCTTAGAGCCCCTGGTGACATGCCTCTAGTGGGCCAGGACTGACATATGCTACAAACTAGGGGTGGGCAGTGGGGGCAAACTCCGCCACGAGGCAGAATCTGAGTTTTTGGCCGAACTCTGCACTCCCAGCGGAACGTGGAGTTGGCAAAACTCCGCAAATGCCGCTGGTGGTGCGGAGTTCGTCGCCCACCCCTACCCCTGGTGCAGCAAAAACTGAAAAAGCGATCTAATATTGCCTGCAGACCACACAGGGTTTTAGAAATTATAATGCGTTTAGATGCATCATAACCAGGGAAATCAAGAGCCTTTACTAGGTCATTAATCTAAAATGTGAACAGTGTCATGCCAGGACGCACCTCTGGCGAACAGCAGTCTCGATACTAAAGGGGTCTGTAAGCTCATCTTTGCTCCCATAGCTGACACAAGCAGAATTTGACGTATGTAAATTCATTAAGACGGACAGGAGATTAGCAGGGACATGCATCTGCTTCAAAACTTCCCAAAGCTTGGCTCTAGGAAGCAAGTCAAAAGCTGATCTTAGATCAACAAAGACTGCCCTTGTCTAGCTCTACAGTTTTCCAATATATACTGCAGAAATGTAGAATTTGATCAACTATACTAACCCTATTCCTAAAGCCTGCCTACATATCTGAAAAGATGGAGTTCTCCTGGACCCACTCCATCAGTTTTCCTAGAATAAGATGGGCAAATAATTTCTGAGAGGCATTGATAAGGCTGATTGGCCTGTAGTTCTCTGGGTCATCTTTACTTCCCTTTTTAAATATCAAAACAATCTCAGCAGTCTGCCAAGAATCCAGAATTGAGCCCCTTCCAAGATGGAAAGGAAAGCAGATAAAAACAGGTGGCCTAGACAAAGGGTTCCGATTGAAACAGATCCTAGGGATGGAATCAGGACGAGGGGCTTTGTGAAGAGAAATCATCTTGATTGCCTCCAGAATATCTTTAAATTGGAAAGTCAACAAGGTGGCTTCTCCTAATGAGGGAAAGGAGGCAACGTCTGTACCTCCACCCAAGTCACTGGTTGCAAGTTATAAACAACACGAGCAGCTATGATGGGCCACTATGCCCCAGAAGGATTTATTATCCCCTGCCCTGATGGTAACTGCCAGGTCCTCCCACAACCTGCAAACCCATGCCGATTTATCCCAAGTCAGTGTGTCTTTGTAGATTTTCCTAGCCCAAGAGATGTCAGTTCCATGTCTTACTTTTATTGCCTGTATGAGAGTGGTTATGGTCTTTCTACAGTATCTATCAAACCATGAGCAATGAGAATGTAATTTGATGGCCTTGCTAATATCCTTACTTAAGAGACCCTGAAGACAAGTGAACAATTTTTCATGAGAGTTAAGTACAGACAGGAAATCAGGGGCTTGAGATCCACTAGAGGGTCAATAACTCTAGATTGCCAGTGACCTGTCTGTAAATCAATGCCAGCGCATTGGGATACTTGCAGATAGATTCCCATTTTAAAGCCTGCTTGCTGTTCGAGAGAGCCAACTCACCAACTAGCTTGGAAGTACCACCAAGCAATTCTCGAGGCCCAAGCCCCTTAAGGGTCAAATTGATAGAGTTATGATTACTATATTGGTGCTCAGCCATCACTGT
This sequence comes from Calotriton arnoldi, assembly GCA_963921515.1. Classification (NCBI taxonomy): domain Eukaryota; kingdom Metazoa; phylum Chordata; class Amphibia; order Caudata; family Salamandridae; genus Calotriton; species Calotriton arnoldi. The sequence continues at coordinate 1,109,407 of CAWUFW010003593.1, forward strand.
ATCTATGAGGGAGGGCCACAACTGTATAGATAGAAATATATAATCAATATGGCTCCTTTTCAGAAAACGCTCCAATCAGTAATGGGCCTGCCATTACATGCTCTGAGGCCTAACCGAAGAGATAACCTCATCAGCTGGCCAGCAGCCACTGTGCATCCTTTTGCAGGTTCCAAATCTAACTGGGGAATACCCCAAACCACATCTACCTCTGCTGTAGGGTTAGGAGAATTAGAGCCAAAAGGTTCAAAAGCTACATTGAAGTCACCAGCAGCGATTACCTGATCGTTGTGAGGGAGAGACTCAATAACGTCCTCAAGGGTGAGAAGAATGCTAGGAAACCTACTTGCCCCACTGGATCTGTTGTAAACATTAAATAAGTAGTAAGGAGACCCACTCCTGACAACGGACAGCCCTGAAATATCCAAAGATCCCAATTCAAGCCTTGTAATTTTACAGGCTAGCGAGTTCTTGACCCACGTGATTAAGCCACCCACTGGCTTACCCCGACCCTATGAAAGGGCGGGAAAGAAAAAGTTGTAAACCCAGATCTGTGGACTAGCTCTGTACAACAAGTTTCCTGTAACATACATAAACCAAAAGAATCAATAAAAATCCCCCAGTCCGGATCAGCCAGTTTAGAATTAAGGGCAGCAATGTTCCATGATATTATGTTGCAAGCTACAGATTACAAACTTTAAAAATGTATATCTCCTTTCCCTATATTAGATTTTTGTCATTTTAAAGATAAACATGCTCTATTTTTATAAAGTGGTGTTGGAGTTTTATTGTGTAGTGTCTTTTGCTGTTTTGGTGATATTAAATGGTTTACACACCTGTCTCTTAAATTAAGCCTGACTGCTCGTCAACCAAGCTACCAAGGGTTGAGCAATGATTCATTTATTGAGACTTGACTGGACCTTATTTGTGATTGTGGTGTTATTACTAGCTTTAGATATCTACCTACACCTACTAATAAACCAGCTTCAAACAGCGAGTTAAAAGCAAGCAAGCCAGGTGCAGTGAATTCACTGGAGAACTGTGGAGGAGTGTTGTCAGTTAAGAATGTTCGATGATGTTTTGCAGATGTAGTGGATGGGATCCTTCTAGCATATGACACTCTACAATGTTTGTACCTGCAGCATGAGCACTGTAGACATGTTTCACTGTTTTCTATGTTTCATTACTAGAAGAGTAACCTACTGACCTATAGTCTGGTAGGTAGGTGACATCCACACCATGCTATTCTTTAGGCAGCTCATGTCATAATTTTGCCTCTCCCTGTCATCAAACTGTTTCCCTGCAGCCCCTGCAGGGTGCTATTGATGTCCCACAAGAACTGCATCTGATCATCATCGTTGACTATTATCACTTTCCATTTTTCATGTACTCCCTTCAGTCTATCAGTCAGCACAGTGCACATTAGAATCAAGGGGCAAAGGGGAAAATATGGCTGCCTATCTGCATTTCGACAGACTGTACCTTGCTTTATGTCAGCATCTTCATCTCCTCGTATTTCCTCAGTGGCATCAAGATTCAGCACTTGGAGGACATATCATGGACTGACGTGCTGAAGTGATGGATGCCTAAATGGTCTAACAACATGGCTCTGTAATGGAATGGGAGCATCTCCAGCAGATCCATGGGCAGTTGCTATGATTTGTAGGGGTGCAGGCCTCTTACTACTGTTGCATTCCTCTGAGTCAATTGAGTAATGGAGAGGGTTATGCCAGTGACTAATTTGTACTGTGGTTACAGGTAATGGACACTGGCACTAATGTTTGGAGACAAGTATTTATTTTTCTTGCTTACACTCCGACCAGAGTAAGAGGGAAATAGCAGAAAAGGCAGAAAGGATGAATAAAAAGACAGGTAAATAATTTCAATGGAAGATAACTGCAAACCTGCAAGAGTGAGCTAAAGAGACAGGAAATGTATGGTGGTGGAAAAACGAGTCATGATGTGGGATCAAGATTTAATAATGATGGAAGTGGACTCCTACGAAAATCTTTGGGACCTTTTGCTTAACATTTTTACAAATTGAGCATGGGTTATAGTATATATCAATTAATCAATCATGGTTATTTATATAGCGCGACAAATCACCCATGAGGGTCTTAAGCCGCGGAGGTTGCTGGTAGCTTGGTGGTATACTGCTCCGTCGAACAGCCAGGTCTTGAGTACTTTCCTGAACTCCTGGAGCAATGATATGGTCCTGAGATGCAGGGGAAGATTGTATCAAGCCTTGGACACTAGATGGCAGAATGAGCGACCACCACTGTTGCTTCGCCGGATCGGGGGTGTCAGTGAGGGAGATGGAGTGTAAGAGTCTGGTCGGTTGGTGGAAATTGATGCGCTTGTTGATGTATGTTGGCCCTGTGTTGTGCAAGACTGTGTGTGCATGGGTCAGCATTTTGAACTGGCACCTCTTCTGTATTTGGAGCCAGTGCAGTTGTTGGAGGTCTGGTGTGGTGTGTGTTTGTCTGGGGAGGTCGAGGTTGAGTCTTGCCGCAGAGTTCTGTATTATCTGGAGTCTCTTCAGTAGGCGTGCAGTGATACCTAGGTAGAGCATGTTCCCATAGTCCAATCTGCTTGTGATGGGGCCCTGCATGATGGTCTTTCTGGTGTTGACCGGGAGTCACCTGAAACTTTTGTGGAGCATGTGTAGTGTGTTGAAACAGGCTGAGGAAACTGCATTTACCTGTTCCTTTATGGATAGCTTGTTGTCCAGGATTATGCTAAGACTACGGGCGTGGTCTTTGGGGGAGGGTGGTGGGCCGAGGACCTTGAGTCGCTCAATGGCAAAGGGTTGTTTCCGAAGATGAGGACTTCTGTTTTGTCTGATATATGGGAGGAATGCATATGTCTTTTATGTGTGTTGATGTGTCCATGTAGCTGCCCTATTGTGACACACCCTCCTGTCTCAGCTGGATCATTTTCTTTCTCCATGCCATAGACCCTAACCACGGAGGATATGTCAAAGATGGACTGCAGCCCCTTCTCCAAAGTTCTGTAGCAGGGCCTCCCTTCTCCTTGGCAGGTATTTTGAGCACTCAGTGCATCTCGGACACAAGACTTTACTAAAAGATGTTACATTTAAGACTTCTTGCCAGGGTGCCTGCTGCTTGAAAGAAATGTAAATGTGTGCAATTGGTTAACCTGCAAACGTAAAAGCTGCTTGGAAACTAGTATAGGTGTTAATTGATGGAGTCGCTTTAAGCTTCCTCATGACAAAGATGTATTCTTTTTGAGAGGTATTGTAAGGGTGTTCCAAACTGAGCTGTGGAATGTGTGCTTTTTAAAAAAATTATATTTATATTTAGCAAAATAATTATTTTCACAGGCGCATATGAACAGACACCATGCCATTTGCATAAAATTTGTCTGTTTTAATTCCTCATGCTAATATCTAGGAACAACTAAATGCTTTCAGAGAAAGTTTTTATATAATGCCGAAACACTGTTTTAGCCATTTCAGGTATTGCAGATTTGAGCTAGCAATATAAGGGTAAGTGTAGCAATTGCCCTGCCCGGTTTCAAACTTGAGGCTTGCAAGACACCCTAGGGGCCTTACTAGAAAAAGTTTTTTAGAAGTGAAATGGGGATTTGTATCCATTTGTATCCTCATGTAGCAGGCCGTTACCAAGGAAGTGCTGCGATTGTTTGCATTTCTCATTGGTTAGGTGTGTAAGGGGAGAGCCTACTCTGTGGAAAGTACCTGGGATCATAGACTGGATTTCAACTTGCAACCAACGGATATTTTCTGAAAAAGGTAAATATTAAAAATATATCTAGCATTGTAGGGGAAGATGTGTCGCTGAAGACTTAAATCCTTGTTGAGCTTCCACAGCACCAAAGTTAGGAACGTTCATGAGAGGCAAACTTCTATTGTCCTCCTTGAAATAGCCTCTATGTCTCTATCTTCAGTAGCTTGGATGAGTTCAAGACTAATAATTAAGGGAGTATTTAAGGTGCAAGATACAACAATTCGAAATAAAACATATTTGAAGAATGAGGAATGCAATGTCAAAATAAAGCTTAGAAACTGACAAATTGTTTAACTAGCAGTTCCAAGAGTTTCTGGGAGTAGATTGATCAAATATCTTTCAATACAAGCCTGCAAAGTCAAATATTAACTCAGAAGAAAATGGAAAAATCACGTGAAATCATGAGAAATTGAGAGTCATAAATTCTTCAAAGTACTCCTACAGTTTCTTTGGAAAAATGTGGCCGATTCTTTAGATGACTGATGTGGACTGCGTGTGGGAATTTGGCCTGGTGGACAAAGTTTTTTATTATTATTAATTATCATTGAAGAATACAGAGAACAAAGTTAAGCTCACTATGTTTGCATTACATTTACACTGTGCAATCTGCACTTGATACAATGGACATTGAGACCTAGAACACTCTGTTAAGCAGCTAGATTCTGCTGCCAATGCTTGGCAACTGGAAAACCAACCCTGTACCCACCAACCTCTGCCTGACACCCAAAGAACACATTCCGCTTCTGCAGGCTTAAACAGCAAAAACTGCCTTTGCGGAGCAAGTCAACCCCCACTCTGACACATCAATACCAAACAGTCTCACATGTTCAGGCAGTGTCAGCTATAGGCTCTGTCATAGGCCCCAGAGATGCAGTCAGTTCTTTCAATAAGTATGTCTCAGCGGCCCCCAAATACCCTAAGGTCATGAGGAGGGCAGCTGAAGCTCTGCATAAATTTCCATTTGCTCCCCTCAGTAAACAAGGCCAGATAGCCATTACGTCTTGATCAATGCTCTTCCTGTACCCCAATGTTTAGACACTGTGCCATTTGGCCAAAAATAGTGCAAATGCCCCCAACTGTCTGTTGCTGACCTCATACACCCAACACAAAAAAGCGATCAGTGGGTCCAAGCCGAAGTCCTCCTGAACCATTTCTGGCAGGGTGACAACAACCTCAGTCCAGTACCCATGACCATGTGGAAATTGCCAGGCGAGATACACAAAATCCACATTAGACGCACCATGTCGAAAACTGTTCTAATGCATGCTTAGCCCCATTTTACAGACTCTTACTGGAGTATAATACAATCTATACGAATAGCGAAAATGAATCATACGGAGATTACTACTTGACAAGAGCCTTGCTGGTTGAAAGCACCAATACTGCCAGTCTTTATCTGAATGACAATATACAATGCCAGCGCCTATTTATTTTTGGAGTTGGCAACGCATACAGGGGCTACCTCTTGTACAGAGATGAACAGCGGCACAACTAGCTTTTTTGGTGTGACCGCAGCCAGCAAATGCTCAAGCGTTACAAAACTGGGTGGTTCTTGTGGTAAGCATTTTGAATGTGCCAGAGACGTGGCCCTCAGCCTATAGTATAAGAACATCTCTTGGGGTGTGCACTTATCTCCCTCTGTAAATGTGCTGATGTCTACGAAAACTCTTATGATCGAGATTCCCTCATTTATGAATGTATAGTTTGTTGAGTTGTGAAATTGCCTTCTGTTCGGAGGTCAGTGGCAGTCCAGGCTGTCCTGCCAAAGGATACGACGGTGAGTATAACCAAGCCAAACTCTTCCTTTCCATCAATCTGTGCCAAGCTTTTGCTGTGCTATATGCCATATTAATCTCGTTCAGGCAGGTGTTATTCGTCACACATATATGTGCCAGCAAGAAAGTAGGAGACTTTGCAGAGGCCCCTAACTCATCCTCCAAGGGCTGCGCTGCAGACTTTCAGACTGCACTTACCCCACACAAAGGGACGGAAATGTTGAGTGTAATGTAAGTTTAAAATAATGACTTACAGATTCACAGTGCTTTCTGTGACAGGTAGGGACTTCCTTGCACTAAAAATACACAATTCACTATTCCCTGCTGCACCAAAGAGGATTCATATGGTAAAGAAATACTTTCCACGTTTTAAAGTCTTTATCAAGTTTTTACATACATTTGTTGTGCAATTTTCATTCAAAATATTTTGAAGATTCCGCATGTTCATTGGCACTTAGGGATGTGCCAGACCACTGTTTGCAATTGCCCAGGGCCCAACCTTCCAAGGGGACCGGCCCATCTCTGCCTTCCACACGCACGACCAACGGACCATTGCACCAGCAGAGTTTGTCTGGGTGGGGGGAGGAGGTGCTACTTGCTCAGCCACTTGACAGTGCTGCTTCCGTTTATGGCCTCTCAGGGGAGGCTACTTTCCAGTTATGCAATACTCATTGCGGGCCCATCTTGTCTAATTTTAGGAATTGTCCCACCTTGTTTTATTCTTCCTTATTTGCCTGGTTCTCGGAAACAACCCTCTGAATCAGTTGCTGCAGATCTCCCTTCTGATCACGACTTCATTCTACTCTCTATTTCTCTTTGTCTGGTGGGCTGTGTTCCCAGTTCTAACTGTAGAGTCCTGGACGTACACGGAGCAGATGGGCCTTCTTGGTGATGTGAGACTACAGACATGTCCCTCACATCCTGATATTAGGTGTGAGACTGTCTCCCACACCATCTGATCTGCCTCATTCATTTGTTTAGGTTTGACGTCTAGTGGAGTGTGAGTTGAGCCGGATGATTTTGTTCAACTTAAACTAGCAGAAGATGAAAGAGTCACAAACCTTAATGCAGTGATTAATTTATAAAAAAAATAAGTGCTGGATCCCAAACAGAATCATAACAGTATCAATCTGAACATTGTGTGGAACTACTTTCGAAAGAAAGAAAACTCAAAGGGACTGCAAAGTAGAAATTTATTGTCTCAGGCTGAAAGCACTTCACTGAAATATATGACTAGCTAAATACAAGGCATCTGTGCGTTGGGCAGCAGCCTGAGCTATGCTTTCCTAGGGCACCTCCTTCCATAACTGTTAAACTAGCCTGGGACTCTGACGACTGAATACAACTCTACTACTTTTTTTTAAAGGCTCTAAGAGATACTTTAGCCACTGCAGAGGCAGTGCATGCTTTTCAGTGATTTTGAACTACCTCTCCATCGATCTGTGACTGTGATCAATTTACCCATTGGAAAAAGCCCCAGGCATAATCGCCACAGGGTGAAAAATCTGCTGGCAGAGAATTTTTTATAAGCTACGTAACCTGAAAAGACCTGAGAATATTGCAGCAGTCCAACATGTGAAAACAATGATGTCCAGGAAAAAATGAAAATACAAAGGATAACAATCAGTCACTATAATAGATGTGCCGTGTTTGTAAATTGACCTGCTCATAGAATACTGCATGATTATAATCCATCATTGTAGGTCATTTACACTCTCTTTGTTTAAATAATCTTACTATGACAGGATAGCGCATCTTGCCCATTTTGATCGAGTTTTACCTGCATCACAGACCACCCACCCACTTATCCATATAACTGGCTATTTCTGTGTGAACCCTGGGTATCAGAGGCCCTACCGCTTCACCTCTTCAAATGTTTATTTTAAGTGATATTCTCACCACAAGCAAAAACACTCCATGTGAAGATTATCCATGCGCTATTCACTGCATGCAAAACATACCTCAAAAGTGGTGCATGTCAAGATAACTGAATGCTGTTAACTATTGCATGTGAATAGTCCCTAGAGATGAAAAGTAGCTAATGCCACAGGAAAGCAGTGAAAATTACCCCTGAAAGTGTCCTCCACCCAAAACAGGTGGTAAATAATTGGGTCAAACAAGAAAAAACTCAAATTACACATCAATAACTTTCGAAATGGTACACATATCACAACAAAAATCCAGGAAAGATAATGCTTCATTGGGCCATGGCAAAGTGGCACATATATTCCAGCTGCAAATCCAACTCTGAGTATGAAATCCACTCAATTCATATCCCTGATTTTAATTAAAGGGTTTCTCATATAATATAGAGAAGCAGCACCAACACCACCATATGTAACATCACCTGAACACAATCTACACGCAGTGAGGCTGGTTTTTGATAAAGGTTTTCGGGTTATAGAAGCATACTGTCTTATTCAAACAGTGCTCACTGTCATCACAAATGCACCCATTCTGAGCCATTACTTAGCGCTATGCAGGATCACACTGCTGATCCAGGCCTAGTTTACAGGTTAATAATTAATCTCTTAAACATGACTCAGTCCCAGACCCACACAATTTATGCACTTGGCACGTACACCATACGCAATATCCCGGGTTTCACTAAGAATCTACAGGAGCTCAACATGGCTGTTATACTCCTCCTCAAATAACTTGCTGAGAGAATTATTTTTCTACTTGCTCCACACAACATACGGGTGACCTGGTGCATGGTATTGTTTTCTCAACAGACTCACAGTCAATGAATGCTGTCAAAGCGAGTTTCTACACAATTTCAGTTTCCTTGAAGTTCATTGGGCTATCGTCTGCTCCCAAAGGGCATTTAATAAGTGATCTAAATGTACACAAAGACTGTGATGCAGATCTCTGCTTCGCATATAGATGCATCATACACTCTGGTTTAATGCATGACCAAATGATCGTAAACAACAGCTGCCATGCAGGAAGCAGTGATGTAGCTTCAGAGGTGTTGTTTGTGGTGTGACACCCTCCAAATAAACACATTCTTGGCTTGCTAGGTGGGTTTACAGGCCCTGGGTCTGGTCTGCTTTATCTGGTTGTTTTTTGTGCTCATGCACGGAGAGTAAAAGACTGTGACCTTTGATGTAAAACAGGAGACAGAGAGCGATAGAGATTCATCTAGTGGCTGATTTCAAAACGTGAAATCAGATAACCTGGAATTGTTAAGTGCCCGGATTAGGCCCAAGTAACGGAGCTACACATTTTTACTAACATTGTCCTAATTTTGCACAATCACATTACTGCTGTGACCTTTTGCACATATTTGCACGTGCAACAATGTTGGATTGGTTTCTCTGAAACTACTTTGTTTACACATCTAGCTTCGCATAACATTATCACAATGCCTCAAACACTATGTACAAGGCCTCTTGACGCACTTTGTACAAATGTCGTTCTATCTTTATCCACGGGGCGACAGGGCTATCTACATATCCATAAGATCGCTAATCTATACGTACATCACAAGGCTGCTTTCTAGTATCCATACTGAGCATCCCAAAAGATTAGCAGAGGAGGCACTTCAGCTGACACCAAGGGTCCATGCATGCGGAGACTTCACCATGCAGCGGTCTGACATCTCCGTGAAGGGGTGCTCAGTTTGTGAGCAAGACGAGCTCCTACATTCTCTCCCGCCAGGCAATGGAGTTTGAGCTGGATCGTCCCTTGGGGGGATTCTTAGCTTCACATCTACACACACTTTAGGTACACGCAAAGTAGGGTTCGCATAGTAGGAGTACGCCTGATTACTACCTTGTTTATATGCCTACATATATATACTGTTTTAGCACCATGGTAGAACTATATCTACTATTTACTCTTTTGGTGCTTGAAATCACTTACATCTGCTTCTGTCTACTGATTATTGCAGCACATGTATTCTATACAAGAATAACGTTGGTTCAGTAAATATATTGAAAACATCCCACTGTGTATTCTGTAAAATTTCTCTGAGCACTAGTAAGTACAAGTGACTGAGCGAAAGGTTCTGATCTGTTTCCACGATCCCTGAGGGGTCAGAGTTGTCATGTTCAGTGGTTGCCAGAAACCATTCATTCCCTGGTAAGGTTAGGAGGACTCATGGTGGCACTGTAAGCTAGCTGGTCTCTAGGCCAGCATATCCTGCGGGGGTGCCCGGAATCAGTCTAGGCACCTCACCCAAAGTTTATGTTGTCCAACAAACAGGCAGATCCTACGGATTAGTAGGAACTACATGACAGAATCAATACCGGCTTGCCTGCTTGTCTGAATTGAATGATCCTGGGCTAATATTACATATCTCAGAGCCTCCTTTTTCTTTATCATCACGTATGAGAGTACTTTTAAATACTTGAGTTCAGGATGTGCGCTGTACAAGCACCTCTTATGATCGATTTAATAGATTATAATGTTGCTTCATCTATAATAGTGAGCTAGGTCACATTTAGGGTTTACATAACTACTGACTTCCCTCTTAGTTCCCTAATGGCATTGCCTTTGGGGGGCGAGCCACTAATGCTTCTAAGTTCAAATTTAAAAGCTATCACTTTTAATAAATGTCTATCTATGAGGTGACATGATTGGATGTACTAGGGTGAAATACTTCTGCTTATTAAAGAAATACACTTTTGAATTTTGAAGAGATTCTATCATATATTTACGTTATGTTTGTGGCACGATATACATGCCAAACCAGAGTCGGAATGGGACAGAATATAGGGCCGGGCATCAAAATAAAAGTGTCCCCCTTTAAAGAATTAGATAGCTGAAAAAGTGCCCCATGCTTGCAAACTGGGTCAAATTGAACTTGTAAAGACACTCTATATAAGTTTTTTGCAAGTTTTTTGTTAAGGAAATTAACAGCATGAAACAGTCCAGCAGACCATAAAACAGGCACACAAACAGCCAAAAAACGGTCATCACGCTGACCTGTTATACCAGCCCTCAAGCACTGCCAGATGGCCCTATAGGCAGGTTTGAGTCTGTGCCAAATGTTTTCTTGGCTTAGTTTGTGCATTGGTTGTTAGGGCCAAGTAGAACAATGGCTTGGCTCTGTCTCAGCTCACTCTATTTATTTGCTGGCACACCCACATCTATTTCGGCCTAGTATATGGGGCTGTGAGTCACTTGATAAAATGATTTGTAAAAGGCAAGGACTAGAAACATGCAGACCTGCCTACATGCACTGATTTGACAATTTAACCATTAAGGCTTATCTTAGAAGAGGCGAAGAAAAGTGTGTGTATTGAAAATACATTTAAAATAAGTGATCGCAGGGCAGGGACACCAGGCCATTTTGTGGTATATGACCTTCATGTGTTCCCAGGGAGAACTACCAGGCCTAGGTGGGAAGGACAGGGACATAGCTTCGGGGGTGTTTGTGGGATGACACACCCCAAATGCATTCTAGGCTTGGTAGTTGGATCTGGGGCCCTGTGGAATGGCCTGAAGTCCCTGCCCTGGGTTTGCTATGTCTGTGTCTGTTTTTCTTGTTGAACTCATTTCTCAAAATGCTTTTAACTTGTGTTCATTTTTTGAAGTGAAAACTTGAATGTATATAGTGACTGGTTTTCTAAACAAAATAATAAATCAGCACCCATAGAAGTACTCCTTGAATCGGTGCAAGTTTACTTCTTTTTGAATTCACAAACATTGGCAGTAGCATCCTTGGAAAGCTGCACTAGTCTCAATTTTCTAGGCATCCTATTGGCAATCAAACACCCAAAATGTGAAAGGATGAATGCGTGTAAGTTGCAATTAGTCTAACCAGTGGCAATTGCTCAGGGCAGCATTCCAACCCATCATTATTCGCCCACTGTGCAACTCTAGACAGCCCACCTAATGCGAATCAGTCCTGACCCTGTTTCTCATGGAAACGGTCCATCCTTTACCCAGGTCATCTCACCTCTCCAGACAGCAGCTCAGTGCTTTTTTAGCTGGGAAATTTGAGATTCACCTCCACCCCCCATCTCACGGAATAAGCTACGCCCCTGACAGGAAGATACCCCTGACAGAAAGATACATCACTTGCAGAGGAGATGGCTGCTCCCTGAATACGTGACACCCCCTTCCTTACAACAGATTGCCTATAGTGACTGTAAAAGCACATGTGATATTATGTGATGAGCAGCAGCAAAGAAGCAAATGTATGTGTTGCAATGGGTGTACACACCTGACACCGTTATTGTGCACATCATTCCCAGTCATTGGATTTTGTTTGTCAACTCAATGCATTTTAGATACTGTAAACTTGCTGTGATACTGTTGCTCTTTTGGGGCACCTGACAGTAAATATCATTACGTTTGAAGATTAATAACAGAGTGTAGAATGATATGGGGGAAGTGCCCCCACCCCAGTCACAAATGTATGATTTCTTCTCACTATACCCTAAAGCTATGTCTCATGACCACTCTGCAAGAACCAATGACTGTGGAGAGCACACTTCAGGAAAGAAAACCCAATTTAATGTGCCATTGAAATGTAGAAGAGGAAGTTTGGATGTGTGTCCAGCACTAGTAGATCCTTGCCCTGCCATTCAGATGAGGTGTGTTGCATTGTACTCGTAGTCTGCATGCTAAGGCAGGTTATGCCATGTGTGCAATGCCTGAACAGGAGAACGAGCCAGAAAACACCATTTACAAAGAAGATGATGCAGAATTGAGACATATCAAATATCAGACATTCAATCGAATGTGATGGTACAGGCATCAGAAACGAAGATATTAATTACTCCTGATACGACACCCACGGTGCCGCCCTTCAATGTAAAGTAATTCACTGCACAGAATCGTAGTTGTTTAATATTTATTGTGGCAAGTTTACACCACTACTCGTGTGGCCTGAGAAAATGAATAGGGACCACGAACCCCTTGATTAAGAGACTAAGAGAGCTTTTTATCTACCTAACGACATATGATTAATATTACTTTTTTTTTTTAAGTCGGCTCCCCAACAGCATTAGACTGTTGCGAAGCACAGGCAGTTTTCCTCCTTGGTTTTGGTAATGAGAAATCAAAGGGGGTGGGTGATATGGTATGGTGAGGGAGTCGTGCTGTCCCTTGGAGTAAAGTGGGTCATGGGAGACAATGTTATCTAGCGCCACTCAAGGCACTTTGCCAGCTGTCGTTGTTGAACCAGCGGACCCATGACCTTTGAATGTCTGGCAACTGAGATTGGATTGAATGAAATGATTCAGAGCGCAGGTATGTGGCCTGGCCAGACATCTATGTTCTGACCGATGGCACTGCAATGCTTCAGGGTTCAGCAACAACATCTCCAGGGTTTTCGCTATGTAACTGAGGGCAGAAAAGGATCCTACTCTTTGTTTCACATGTGACCAGGAGAGATCCCTTCCCAGCCTCTGGGGCTGGGAATGGATCAGCGCCCGTGTTCTGATTGAAGGTGTCTGCACAGGGTTAGGGGACGAGCCTGGTATACCCTCTTGGATGGGATGAGGTGGGCTCCAATCATTAAAGCGTGCTGATGCTCAGTGTGCAATCAAACCCTCACCAGGGATGAATTCACCTAGTACAATATCAAAACTCTCCTTTCTCTTTCTCGAATTGTAACATAGAAAATGTTATTGATTGAAGCATCTGCCCCTGTGGTCTTCTCTGCATAGGTAAGACATTCAGGAGCTTTGCGGAAGGACTTGTTATTCAGTTCAGTTCTTTATTCTTTATTTCGGTTGGTGTACCATAAAAGAACATACACAGATGTATACAGACTGTACAAAACAGATAAAAAGGCTAAAAGTCATGATAAAAACAGTTATAAATTAAAAAGACCATTTGGGTTAAAACAGTGAGAAAGTCAGTCACTGAAGGGTCAACGTTTCGACTTTAAGAAATGTAATCCGTGCCCACCACATAGAACTTTAAAAACGAGATACAGCATAAACAATTTGGAGTTTGGTATTGTATTTTAGGAGCCTGAATGCTTCTTTGCAGTGTCGTGTACCAAGATTCCTACACAATTGGATCAACCATCTGTGTCTGGTTTTGTGATATCCCGGGCAAAAGAAGAATACATGAAGTTCAGACTCCTCTCCCAAACTGCAAGCTGGACACCCAAGAGTGGCGCTACTGGACCATTTGTTAGTGAATGTGCTGGTCGTATTTCATCTAGGAATGGCTCTATAAGGTACATGTCTTTTACTGCCAGGAAATTTACAGTAAGGGATCCAGTAGTGGAGTGTTCGTGGAGTTTGGCAAGTTTGCCCCCCCAATAGCTTCTAACTAGCTGTGTGCGCGTAATTGCCGCACAGGCTGACTCCGGGTTGTACCATAGGTTGTCTCTGCCAATGGAACTGAGTGCTTCCCTGATGTGTGCAAACCAAGCCAGCTTACCTTTGCCAGGGTGTCTAAAAAGTTCTAGGAGCTCAGACCTGTACTCGGCCAGTTCGGGTGTCACCCATAGGCGTCACCAGAATAATAGGGGTCTGCACCCAATTTCCTCTGCGATGGGTCTCACCCCTAGATCCAAACGCAGTGGCACAAGTGGGGAGCTCATCGGTACACCGAATAGCTGCCTGAGAAAACTGTTCTCTGTTTTGATAATAGACCTGGGGTGACAGTGCCCCCAGAGTTCGGCCCCATACAAGGCAGCGCTCCTGAGTTGAGTTTTATAGATCTCTATAACTGGACTTACAGGCTTGTGAATAGAGTTTCTATAAAACTTGGCCAGGCCGCCAGCGGTCTGGGCCAATTTAAGGCTGGACTTGTCCGTTTGTGGCCCCCAGGCCACATTTTCGGTTAGAGTGAGGCCCAAGTAGTCAAAGACGGATACCTGCTCCAGTGGAGTACCATTCATATGCGGGTTGGGGCGGGTTGATCTACCAGGGTTGAAGACCATATATTTTGTCTTTTCTATGTTGATCTCGAGCCCCCTGTGCCTACAGAACTCACAGAACCCATCTAGTATTCTCTGGATGCCCATAGGGGACTTAGAGAGGAGTAAGGTGTCGTCGGCAAACATCATTGCCGGAATTGGCTTGTGTGCTAACTTGGGGGCATCTACGTCCTTCAGTATGCTCAATGCACCTACCAGTCCGTTGATGTAGATACAGAACAAGGTAGGGGCGAGCACACAGCCCTGTCTAACTCCCCTATTAATGGGAATTGGCAACGTGAGTTCCCCTTTCTTCCCATACCTGATTTGGGCATAGTTATCAGTATGTAGCCTTCTCAGTGTGTTCAAAAGATAATGGGGTATTCCTAATTCATTCAGCACCACCCAGAGAGCATCTCTGGGAACCATGTCAAAGGCACTTTTAAGGTCCACAAAGACCAGTTACAAGCTACCGCCTTCCAGATACACTGATTTCCAATAGAGGAGTTGGAGCCTAAAAATCTGGTCTACAGTTGATGTTTTTTCTCTAAAACCAGCTTGCAAGGGACTCATGATCTTATGTTCCTGCAGCCAGGATTGCAGGCGATCTAATAGGATCCTAGCAAAGACTTTTTGTGATACATCGATCAAACTGATCGGTCTATAGTTAGTGGGTAATAGAGGAGATCCTTTTTGTGTACCGGGAGGATCTCTGCTCCTGCCCAAGTAGCAGGGAGTGGCATCCCTAGCAAGATGGCATTATAGATCACCCGTAGATAGGGGCCCCAGATGTTGGGTTCGGCCCGAAAAAGATCCCCTGGTATCTTGTCCAGACCAGCTGCTTTGCTGGGAGATATTCTATTAAGGGCTTTGGTAACTTCTGCCAAGGTAATCTCCGGGGCAACTGGATTGGAGTTCAAGGGTGGCAGAGTAGCTAGGGTCTGGCTACAAGTCTCAACCTCATGTGAGGCGTAGAGAGCCAGAAAATGCTCTCTCCAGTGGTCAGCCGCTATATTTGGCTCTAAAGCCGCCTTGCCGTTGCTACTACCTGTGCATACAATGTTCCAAAATGTTTTCAAGTCTTTTGCCACAAGGGCCAGTTTGAGACTTTCCCATTGATCCATTTCCCATGCCGCTTTAGCAAGTGCAATGGTATCTTTATAGGAGGTCCTTGCTGTTTTTACTTTGAAGTTACACTTAGATTTTATGGCCTCGATCAGGGCTTTCTTTGCCGCCCGGCAGCTACCATTAAACCATGTCTTGTTATTAATTATTGCCTTCTGGTGGACTCGGTAGAACGGAAGGTTTTGAGCACTTTTGTGACTTTTTTGTGCTGTTATAGTTACTTTTGTAGCGGAAAAAAAGGTTTTGAAATGATACAACTTGTCAACACAAATCTAGAATGTAATGCCAAATAATGGCCCCCTCCGTGCAGCATTTTCCAAGGCACAGACACACAGAAGAGCACATGAAATAGGCAATAGAGGATATTATTACACAGAATCCAGGAAGAGAAAGTGTTGATAAAATCCTACTAAGAAAGGAAGCTACCCTGATAAAAGCAGTATCATCACCGGGCATTCACTCTCTCTTCACTTTCTCCAAAAAGGAAACACTATCTAAACCAGTGTCTATTTTGAGCTAAATAGTATTATTTTTCAGCTAAAGAGTATTGCAGTGTTGAAAATCAAGTCTTCTATGTTGGGACAAGAAGTCAATTCAATTATATCACGCAACATGTTGGATAAGATGCTGGAGTCCCGTCTTGTTTAAAAACAACGTTGTTTATTAAAGTTTGCACACATGAAAATTCAGTATAGCGTAGTCTTCATAAAGTTTCCAAAGGATGAAGCATGAACAGAAAAAGAACAGTAAAAAAGGAAACAAGAATAAATAAGCAGAAAGACACGCATCTCCTTAATGAAAGGACATAGCTGCATCACAGGAAGCGTAGGAATGAGCAGAAATACCCACTCATGTACATATCTGGAAAAGGTGAAACATTTTGAACAGCTATTGGCCGGCAAAGTTCCCCCTAGCCTAATGAATGAACACCTTTGAATATACTAACATGACTCAACATTGGAAAAGTTTAATACTCTGCAACTTTGCGCAATACGAGTTGTAGTTTGCCTAATTTTTATTAGATTTTGCATGCACAGCACTTGCGATGTGCTTGTGAAATCTCTTGTATTTAATATATCTTAAAAGAGGGCTCTCATCAGTTACAAATACCAAATTACTGTGTTCATTCGCTTTTGTGCGGAACTTATTTTTTTGTTAATTTTCCTTGGCTGCACGCATTTATGATACTTCTACTAAAGCTGTTCACACTGTTTGAGCCCCATTCACTGTCAAGATAAGATCTCTTCTCACGGAAAAGGCATACAGCTTCTAACAGTATTCTGGAATGCTTGCTTTTTATTACTTAGTTTTGTAAGCAGATGTTTTAACCTTAGAACATTTGTAGCATTTCCTATTATTGCCTCAGTACCTTTCTTTGCACTTTGTAGGCATTATCGGAATGATTTTTTCAACTTAATCTATCTGGTCATTATGATCAAATTCTAAATGTTGTAATAAACATTGCACGTTAAAAATAAAGTTAATCTGCAAGAGCTATGCTATATTTTACTACTAAACAGGCAGCCACAAGTGCAGTTACCTTGCAGACAACAGGGTCATGATTTGAATGGTGCAGCAGATGCAGTAGCACCAGGCCCACAAGTTGTCAGAACTCCTCTAAAAACATAATATTGTCATATTTGACTACTAAACAGGCAGTCATAATTGCGCTTACCTTGCAGTTAAAAGGGACTTTATTTGAATGGTGCAGCAGGTGAAGTGGCACTGGGGCCAAAAGCTCTAGGGACCCCACTAAACCCAGAGTATTGCTAAATTTTACTACTAAACAAGACAGTCAAGTCCATTTATCTAGCTGGCAATAGGGTCATGATTTGAATGGTGAAGCAGGTGCAGTAGCACTAGGACCAAAAGCTCTAGGCACCCCACTTAACACCTAATATTGCTATATTTTTCTACTATACAGGCAGACACAATTGCAGTTATCTTTCAGTTAAAAGGGGCTTGATTTTAATGGTGCAGCAGGTGCAGTGGCACTGGGGCTAAAAGCTCTAGGGATCCCACTAAATTGTACTTCTAAACAGGCAGTCACAAGTGCAGTTATCTAGCAGGCACTAGGGCCATGATTTCAATGGTGCTGCAGGTGTTAGAACTCTTCTAAACACATAATATTGCTATTACATCAATTAATTCTATTAATTCCCTCTTTCATTTGATTTTTCAAAATTTAGCTATTTCTTACCTGCACTATACCTCTAGTAACGGCACAATAAATCACCTTTTTGTACATAAACCAGTCATAACATAACATACTTTCTGTAACTTATATTGTACAACTACTCAGCAAGCTACAACTTACAACAAAAACAGCTCATTATAAATCACTTAGGCGAAAACTAATGCATTTACCAATGCTTGTTAATTGGTTGTGTCTGCCCTTTCAACTTGAACAGTCACTCCAATCACAAATTCCATTCAGTAATTCGGTTTAAGTCCGCCCACCCCCTGTGGGTCCACCTCATTTAGAAGGTATGCATCACCTTTTTCACAACAGTTACTTTTCCACAATAGTTACTCATTTCATTTCTAACCAAAAGTATTCCTTTTGTATGCAGGTTTTTTCTTCACCATGTCCTACTCCTGAGGAGACTAATAAAGCCTGGGTCAAAATGCACCAAAAACCTAGTAAGGAAGGCTGGGATTGCATTAACGATCACATCTGATTCGGCCTCCCAGTGACATCACTCACCCCCCTACGTAAAGACAATAGTGACCAATATTAACCATAAGAAGTGGTTCCACAAATTTCAATATAAAGGACTGGCTTAGACATTAGTATTAACCCGAATGATATTGTGTTCGTGATTTATGTTTTACTTCCTATAAATCATTCTAAGTTTTTTTTACAATATAGTATGCCTGAGCAGTTTTTCGTACATGGTGGCAGCAAACTTATATTCACCAACAACGATGATTTATCGAGGTATGTATGATGTTTTATAATGTTTTCATTTGACTGGTTGCAATGGCTTTCCCCTATTTTAGAACCAATCTCTGTTATCTCGATCTGTGTTTTTTAACCACATTTTTTAAAATAAAGATATGATTAATTCAAATACAATTCAGTTGGTATAGTACAGGGGTTCACAACCTGGGGTGCCCATGGTCATGTTACAATTGATCATGCGTGATTAAGGAAGGAGATTTTCTGGCGACGCTGGATCTGGGAGACGCTTACTTCCATGTAGCCATCTATGGCAAGAGTCAACCCTTTCTGAGGTTTTTTGTGCAAGGGAAGCATTTCCTGTGCCAGGCACAGTCCTTCAGATTATCAGCATCCCTAGAACCTTCCCAAAGGTATTGGCTCCAGGTTATACTATTTTACGCTAAAAGGCACAGTTTGTTTCTTTCAGGAATGTGAAACAAGGGCAGAAGGTGTCTTAATCTACCTTAAGTAGGTGGGTTAGGCAGGCAATTACAGCCTTACAAGTCTATTGGGGAACTTCCGCTTTCTCAGATCCAAGGTCGATCTACTAGATCTGCCTCTGCTTCATGGGTTGAGGGAGGTGGACCTTACATTCAAGAAACTTGCATGGCAGCTACCTGGGCCTGCTATTGTACATTTGTCATGCATTACAGAATGGATGTGGTGATGAATGAAACATCTGATAATCGTTTAAATGTTGCTAAGTTGGCATTGCAGTAATTGTTGTTGCAATAAATTGTAATGGCATTAAAGGTTGGTGCAGATCTTTTTTGTCTGGAGCTTTTGAAATCCTGAGAGGAGGGGGGGGGCATTGAGGGGGTAACAAAACCATTACATACTGGTAAAATTCATTACCCCAGATTTTGGTCCACTAGTCCCAGACAGAGCTCCTCCCTCCTTCGTGCTGGATATTTATTCTGCACCTCCCTTTTTTGTGCTCTTGAAACTCAGCGGATGTGTGGAGGGAGGGAAGTGCTTAAGTCTGTGAATGGTCAAAGAGGTAGAAAGTGGATTTGCATAGCGATAGGCCTGTGGTGCGCTGGCCGCCAAATATGGTGGTTGACTTGGACGAGGTAATGAAGATTACCGTAGGTAATGGTTGCATTGTCTTGGACAGCTAACATTCCAATACCCAGATTGTCCCATTATGCTGTATCCCACACTGAAACAAGAAGGACGTATGGCAGCACGAGTCTAGCAAAGTTTTTCCCATTCTCCAAAAAGGCTACAAAGCCACTAGTGTTGGGTGTCTGACCTAGGGGCAGGAAGCTGAAAAAGCTGACATTTTGGGACTAAATTATGGGGAGCTGACATGGGCATGGTGAGCCTCTCCTAACACCATAAGTACTGAGATAGGGAAGAGGTTATGGAACTAATGTGTGCACCCCCACATCTTAATATAGTACTATGTGTACATTAAATGTTTTAAAAGGTGAATGAATGGAAGAAAGACAACTATCCTGATCTTTAAAGGACTTACTATTTGCAACACCAGGATTAGAACCTACTAACCATTGTCTTACCTTTTACATGAGCTACAGAGCACTTAGCACAAGGTACGGTTCATTATGTAAAAACGATATAACAGAAATGCAGATTTTTTCCTACCTGGGGATATGATATAGAAGAAATCTTTAAATTCATCCATCCATACTTCTGCCAGTCGTCTGTTGTTTTTGTTGATCACATGGCCAGTTCCACCAGGAAAAGTATAAGGTGTTGCTTTGCGAAAAACATGGCCTACATGGGAACACGTGACAATTTCTAAAGATCCTCCACACTGCCAGATCTGTAAAGAAATAAAAGAGAGCGTTTAAAGAAAATAAGTGTGTTGTCACTGAATGAAGTAAAGGCTTAAGTAAAATGATAGAATGGTTTATTTTTCCTCTGGGCACCACCCAGCATATATTTGCTTTTTAAGCTACATACATTAATGTGACATTGTCTTTATAAAAGATGAGCCATGGTGAGGAGCGACAGAACAATCTGGTTCTAAGCAAGAGGCCCCAGGACCAGAGTTAGCCTGCATGGCACAGGAGATGTAGAAGGATAAGCGAGGCGTTAATATATTCGAGACTCTCAGGATAGGCCCTAACACACACCTGAGTTATAAATGCAAATATTTTAACTCCAAATACAATGTTTCTGTCCAACTGAGACAACAGGGAAACCCAAAAAGTAATAGAAACGTTCTTGTGCAAATGTTAAATTGAATTGGCGTTCAATATCAGATATCATTTAGAGGTTTTATTGGGCTCAGGGCACTGATTTCAGTAGTCTCACTCTTACTTCTTTTACATCGCCCTTTGTTTAAAATGAAATTAAATCCAAAGCAGTTCAATAATTTATAAAGAAGACATTGCGAAGATAAAAAACTGTTTCGTTCCAAAGATTCCATTGATTTTTTTTTTATTTAGACTTCTACTGAGGTCAACAAACAGGTAAAAATACATTTTAAATTTCCTTTATAAAGCCAGTTATGGTGTATCTTCTTTAAAATATTTTTAAGAAACTCTTTAAAAATGTAAACAAATTGTGCCAGACATATTCATTAGGTGGCAATTTAAAAAACATTATTATATATTGTACAGTAGATATATTGTATCTGAGACAGATGGGATTTAAATAACGACATCTGGCCTCTACCAAAGTTATTTCTGGGCAAACAAACAATACATGTGCTATATATTGCCACCTCCATTACATAGATCGCATAAACCTGTAGTGTTGTCAGCATTGTTCCAGTTTTTTGCAAAAGCTAATAATGGTAAAATCCCCAGCTGCATTAGAATGATACAGCGTTGCAACCTGTGAACTAATGTAAATCGCAGGTATCCTTGCTGAGTTTTATATTCTACGGTATCTGCATAATGTGCATACTGTTTTAATTGGGAACAATGCTTGACGTCAACATCATGGCTTATTCTTGGGGTCGAGGTTTTTAAAAGTAACCTCAGGTGTGGGGGTCCAAGACTTTAAAAGTGCTATCGTGCAGTGTGAAAGAATGAATGCTATGCTAAGATTCTTGTTAAAAGTATATTGCAATAACTCATTTTTAAAAGTCTCCAGTTTTAGTATGCTCCTTAAAGATCCTGGTATAGCGTGTAATAAATTGTACAGATGGCTCTAGCGAAGGAGCTAACTAAAGACAGCTCGAGACTTCGGGGCAGATGTATCAAGGATTGCATTTGCGATTCCTTAATAGCGAATTTTAGCGAATTGCTATTAAGGAATCGCAAAATGCTATGTATGTAGGAATCGCAATAATAATTGCGATTCCTTAATATTCCTTAATTGCGAATTGCAAACTGTGATTCGCAATTAAGGAATACCTTCCCATTCATTCCTATGGGCGTAGAGGCCCATAGGAATGACTGGGAAGACATTCTCAATTTGCGAATCGCAATTAGAGAATCGCAAATTGAGAATGCAATTTCAAGGGTGCCAGGGTGTCCTTTTGACACCATGTTGCACCCCTGAAATATCTATGTGTGCACATGTGGCGCACATACATGCCCTAAGGGTATATATGTACGCCACAAAAGAAAGAAATCGCATATTACCACCAACTTGAAGTTGGTGGTAATTTGCGATTCCTTAAGGCCAAATTGCACTTTTTTGGTGCTTCTTACATTGGATTTAAGGAATCGCAATTTGCGATTCCTTAAATGCAATCGCAAAATAGGGAATCGCAAATTTTGCGATTCCTTATTTTGCGAGGCAGTTTTGCCTTAATACATACCACTAAGCAAAATTGCGTTCGCAAACGAATTTCGGCGTTTGCGAACGCAATTTTGCTTGATACATCTGGCCCATAATGCTTAGACTGGAAACGCTTGATTAACTTTTATCATTTTACAATGCTGGTTCCCTTCTCTTGTATTTGTTGCTTGACATTTATTAATTGCGATGTATTCAAGAGTGTAAGATAAAATAGGAGGTATTTTCATACGGTAAACCTCTAATAAAGAGTGAAAATGTCTATTCCCAGATGAAGAATATAGTCACTTCAGGGCGCCAATATAAGCATCGCTTTAAGGCCTATATGTTGGACATGGGAAGAATTTTGTAAGGTTTGCGCAAAAATTCTCCCCAGGTAGGTATATTCTTTAACTACCTCTATTGGCCTTCCCCCGAGTGTCCAATTAAAATGAGAGAAATGCTTTTTCCTCTGAAAGGTACTATCTTTTTTTGGAGAATATTTGCCTTTAAGAAGTTTTTTTCTATGTAGCTAAATAAAGCATTTAAGTTTCATTGTAGGCCGATTGGTGTAAGATTTAATATAACAACATCATCAGCATACATCGAAATGTGTACATTCCTGGATGCTATTTTTGGAGGAAAGTTATTTATTTTTGAAAGACACTCGGGGAGGTCACTCATATAGAGGAAAAATAAGAGAGGGGCCAAAAGACAGACTTGCTTTAGACCATTCAGTGTAGCTATTGATCAGATTTCACCTTTATCGCCCCCCATGAAATAATTAGCGTTAAAAGATTGTCAGGTATTCCTAACTTCTCTAACTTCTTCCATAGTGTGGGTCTGTCTACTCTGTCAAAAGCAGTTGTAAAGTCTACAAATACACTGTAAATGACCTGTTACATATTTCTCTATAATCGTCTGTAATGCCGCAATATTGTCTGTCACAAAGTGCTTTGGGCAAAATCCGGCTTGAGTCGTGGGGATCAGTCCTCTGGAGAAGGCCAAGTCTTTCAGTTGGTCCAGGACGCAGGCTATGAAAATCTTCCCAGTTGCATCCAACAGAGCAATTTGATGGTAATTGCTGGTTATTAAACAAGAGCCTTTTTTCAAGAGAGGAATCATAACACTTCCCCGCCATGAGTTTGGAATTTTACCAGATTCGTAACAGTAAGAATATAAGGGGGCTAGAAATTTGCTCCACTCTTCTGGGTTGCTCTCGAGGACTTGGCCGGGTCCCATTGCTGGGGAAGATTTGGCGTCCTTTATAGATTTAGCAATTTGTCATTCAATTTGTGCTGACGTATCCTGGTTCTTTTTAATCTTCATTTGGTTGTATTTACTCAAGCTATCTGAGCTCTTATTTACTTGATATAAATCGAGGATGTGTTTTTCCCAGTCAAGTGATGATACTGGAGAGGCTTTCAGGGATTTTCTTGTTCCCGTTGCTTTTAGCTATTATGCTCCAGAATGCCTTGCTATTTTTTTGTTTGACTGCGCTTGGAGGTCTACCCAGTTTTTATCCTTTAGGTCTTGACTGTTTTTTTCTTTTTTCCGTTTGCGGGCTCTTTTTAACTTTGAGATTTCTTTCTTTCTGTCTATCCCCTGAATAGTGCAGAAATTGCAATCTAATCAATTGATTTAAAGTAGTTATTGCATGGCCTGAAGTCTTTCTTTTTGGTTGCTTGATTCCCTCTTTGTGGGCGTTTGATATTTTCTGAAGGGTGATCACGACGGTCGAAACAGTATTTTCGAATGTTGGTATGGGATCTAATGGATTTTTATGTTGGTCCAGTAGCGAAGAGATTATTGCAGTGTTCATTTTGTTGATTGTATTAGAGTTCCAAATGAATCACCCTTCTTTTTTGATCTTTTTCAGCGTTGCCATTTACCTGCGTTAAGGCCGATGGAAAAGTAAACTGCAGTGGAACTTCGATTTTCAAATACAGGATTGCATGGTCGCTTTCTTGAGTAAATTTAGAATTTAGATATTGGACTTTTCAGAATAAGTTCTGGCTACAGATTATATCATCTAAAATAGAGGAGCTGAAGATTCGTTTTCTCGTAAATGCGGCAGGAACATCTCCTTCTATTCTCCCATTTAATATCACTCCATTTATTGCATTGACTAGTGTGAGAAGTATTTTCCCACATTTATCTGCTTTTATGGTTGTTGGAAATAATGGTGCTGGGATACACAATGCTTCATCTTGTTCTTTAATCCTGCATCTTTTCTGGAGTACATCTGAGATTTTTCCCTTTAAAGTCGCCTGTTAGTATTACGGGAGCATTCCCTGTTGATTCTATTATGGTTTCTATTTTCTCAAATGTTTTTATCCTTAGTAAGTCAAATGCAGGTCCTGGAGGAATGTAGACATTAAAGATAAGCATATTTTGGGTAGTAACAAGGCTTTCTTTCCAGTATTTTATCTTAATGCATTGAGCATTGTTGCTAGATATATTAATCACTTCCAGGTCCCACTGTCTTTCTTCGCCTAATAGGATTACAAGTCCACCTTTTGTGCGGCCTCTTCTCACGGCCTCGGCTGGAATTTCAAATGCAAAGTAATCTTTTTGGTCGAAGGTTTTTAAGGACCATATTTCTTGGAAGCACACTATTGTGGTGGAGTTTTCCAAAATGAGTGCTAACTTTTGGGGATATTTACTGACGATGTTCCAAGACACAATTTTTAGTATTCTGCCAAAAAGGGAGTTTAGTTACCTTTCCCAGGACCAAGTGTATTCCTTTGGTGGTGTTTCTACTTTTGTTTTTGTTCCATATGCACCTCTCATCATCTTTAATACATATGGTTAATTTTCCTTCAGGGACGGGTAGTGAGTCCTTAGTGCCAAAAGTCATTTGGTTATGTTGTTGCTTCCTACTCTCATTCATCTCTATTGTCTTTGTTTGCTCTGTTGCATACTCTTTTTGATTGACTCCTAATAGGTCGAACCCGCTTATGTGTAGGCAGTCACTTTCTTTCAATATTATGGAAGGGAACATGGAAGACCAAAACTCAACTATTGCCA
Organism: Calotriton arnoldi; assembly: GCA_963921515.1. Classification (NCBI taxonomy): domain Eukaryota; kingdom Metazoa; phylum Chordata; class Amphibia; order Caudata; family Salamandridae; genus Calotriton; species Calotriton arnoldi. The sequence continues at coordinate 1,134,577 of CAWUFW010003593.1, forward strand.
CCGTGGGTTGAGATTTCTTCCGGAACGCCGCTAATTCTATTTCTGATGAGATTAAAGAGTGGAGTTAGTGGACCTTGTGAGAAGGTTTAATTTTTTTTCTCTATTCAGCGGGTCATTTCCTAAGGGGAATAAGTCCCTTATCTCCAAGGTGCAATAGTGGATCTGTGTCCCCTTTCCTCTGGAATTTCCAGAAATTGAATGAGTTTCTCCTTCTAAGTTGGTCTTAAACTGACGATATTTTATAGATTTTGTAGTTTTAATGTTTGGTGCCAGAGGGTTCAGTTGTTTCTGATTTTCTTTTCTGTCGAACAGAAGTTGGAAATCTTTATTTTGTGAAGGCTCAAAAACCAGAGAGGTTTGTGTATCCATTGTTTTTATGTTTGCTGATACTTCTTGTGCATGAGAGAATGACTGTAGGAATTTTAATTTCCGTGTCTTTCGTTTAGGAATTCTTCGCTTTGCTCTTTTATTATTATTTTCTCCTTAGTTCTTTTATTTTTATTTTTCCTTCTCTTTGAAGTGGAACCTTACTTCTTTATATTTGAAATTGCCGGATACAAGATCTCTTCTTTAGCTAAAGATTGAATTAGTGACTCTTGCGATCTTCTCTGATTGAAAATTGGAAAAGAGTGAAATGGCGTCATGTGTATTGTTTTCACTTACGGGGTCCATAAATAATTTGCGTAGGTAGTAGATTTTATCATCCTTTGTGTCCTTGCTTTTCTCTGCTTTCTGGCTCTTTCTGCCGTTTTGTGTTGCCTTTTGTATCTTAGCTATTAAGTGTTCTTCCGATAATGATGCTTTACAGCCTTGTTCCTTTTTTCCCTTGTCTTTATCTTTATTTACTATTGAAATTTGATGATTTTGCCTGAGTTGCTTATCTCTCTTCTGGTCCACCAGATATTGGAGTATTGCCATTTGTGTTTCCAAGACCTGGTCTGAATTTTCCATGTAATTTTCTAGAAGGGCCAGTATTGATTCCAGGATCCTCTGTAATGTAAAAGGTGTACTAGATATGGGATCTTGCCTATTGGAAGATTGCAGGGAATTAAACAGTGGGAATTCTGGGGAATGCAAGAGATTTTCCACTATATCTGATATATTACTTCGAGTGCTGTTGAATAATTGAAGTGTCTCTTTTTGTTTTGGTTGCTTCTAGAGGAGGTTCAGAATTATATTTTATATCCGGTAAAGGGAAGTCTGTATCTGGTATTTGAGATGGTACCGCTTCTGTTATTTGAGGTGGTGTTTCCTGGTGCTCGGCTACTTTTATGCGCTCTATTGTCTAATTTCTTTTGTATTCTTTGAATAGTTGAATAGAGTTATTGTCCTTTGTGTTCTCAAATTCTCTTTTTTCTTCATTGCTGTATAGTTCCAGTGTTTTTATCTGTTCAGCTGTTTCGTTTGTATGGCCCGTATTTTAAATGTTGGGAAAAAATGTGTTATTTCTGTATTACCGGGTAGAGCTCCAATATGAGCTGCTTTGCATATACTCCTTCTTATCGATTGTGCCTTGCCTAGTCTTTTCATGTGATTGTCCGGTTTCTTAATTTCTTGTATGCCATGTTGGGAAGGCAGGGAAGAGCAGGAGCTCACCAGGCCTACCTGCAGGCCAAGTCCTGGGCCGCTTCTATGGGGACCTGGGCTCACTCTCTATTTGGGGTCACTAAGCCCTCTATGCTCAGTCTCCAAGCTCCCCTTTCTGGTGTTGTGCAGGGGGATTACTGCTTCGATTCCAGGAGGGCCGCTATGGTGGTTTCTTCTCTCTTCTGCTCTCACTGTGTGCGACCTCAAGGTCGTCTTTTCCATCTTGTCTCTATGTATTACCACAATCTCTTCAGAGACCTGTGTTCAGCTTCTCACTGCCAATATATTAAAGAATGCTATTTTTATTGAAAACTTTGTGGATTGGCGAGTTGGCCTCAGCCCAACTCATGTTGTGGGTAGATATTTGTCCTGCTGGCCACCAGCATTTTCCTTATGCCTTAGAGTGGTGAAACCTTTCAGCAGGGTTGGCTTACTCCTCTGTGCTGCTGATACTGTGCGAGTAGGGCCAAACCGACGGCACCACAAGCTTACATTCTACCAGGACTTATTTTGCCTGGTTTCGAGTATTGGGGCGGACACTGCCTCACCCGAACTTGCCAGGAACACTTGAGAAGTAAGATCAGAGTAATGGAGTGTGGGCCAAGCCTTCTGCCAACTTGCTGCTGAGTTGTGCCATCTCCCTTCCTGCTTTTTGACTGTTTTTACCTCCTCATGCAAGCCCTAGCAGCCTTTTGGCTACACCTGGCTGCCAGGACCTTAATTTGCGGTTATCCTTGCTGCCTGTTTCTCGATGCTATTATTGTCAGAAACAGTGGTTCCTGTGGAATAATAGAATCATATATAGATAATAAGATGCACAATCGCAATGGAAGGGTTAAAATGATGTCAGAGGGCGAAGAAACCACATACACCTATGGTTTTGGTTTGATACAATCGTATTTTATATTTCACAAACAAAATTCTATATACAATGAAAAAGAAAAATTTGCGTAGTGTCCCCAGTGAGAAACAGGAACCTAAAATATTGGTGACATAATTGTGACAGTATTTTACAAGGTTTCCAAGGTATTCAAAAAAGTCGACCATTTAGCAACTCAATACACAATATACAGCAGCTATATACAATAATACGCGCTGTTAATGGTTCGCTTTCTTTTGTTGCCGATGACGTTTCGACCCTATACGTGATCTAGGGTCTCATCAGGACCTATGGATTTAGGGACATCTGACGGGTAGAATGCCAGCCACGTGAGGTGTACGTGCCAACAGTGGGTGATGGAGAAAAAGGAAAACGAGATACTCACAAGGACACCCAGCCGGGTACCCAAGTGAGAGTGAAGGCTGGCACTCTGTGGGTAGCTGAGCACTGTTACTGTGTTGATGATACACAGAGACGTGTATGAAGACGGTGATGAGGAACTCTGGAGTTGGTGTTAATCACAAGTGGTGCTGTTGCGCTGACCTGTAAGTCACGAATGTTCAATATGGTGGTCTGTACCTACATATGGTGTGAAGCCCATCTATAGAAGTGAGTATTTTTCAATGAAGACGAATCCTTCAATAATTGCAGTCCTCAAAGCGCGTGACGATCCACTACGCGGGCAGCATGACAGCATCAGTCTGTCTGCTGTTGGCCAAATGACCTGGCTGTGTTTGTCTCCTACGGGCGGGGGGCCGTCGGTGAGGCAAGCCTGCCCAATCAGTAGGTCAGCTACTATGGTAGTCGAGTGTAGACCCCCTTGGCGACTCCGAGATAGCGACCTATCTGACGCTTTTACTTACTGATTGTTTAATTGTGGGGGGTGCTGAAATTGCCCCGCAGATCCTATTGAGGGGGCACGGCGATCGCAGCCATTGGGAGTCACGGCAGACACAAGCCGCACTGGCCTAATGCCGGCCATTTCTGTGGACTGCCGGCTCCTGAAGCGCTCTCCCGCTCTCTCACCCACTCTCTCTTGCTCCCGCCTGTTATCTGTCGGAGTCGGGATGTCTGGGCTATGCCAGGATTCTAGCGGGGGAAGGGGGCTCACCTCCTCTGCTGCCTCTCGATCCACCTTCTGCCTCTTCCGTTGCTCAGTTGCTCTGGCTGTTGCTGCCGCTACCGTAGCTACTGCAAGCTGCTGCCCGCTGACTTCCGTGGCTCCGACTCCGCTTCCAAATGATGCTCCTCTCTCTCTGTCTCCCTTTCTTCCAGGACTACACAAACTCCTGCTCTAATTATTAACATCCAAAGAACTATTCTCTGAAAACTAACAAGACCAAAGTCCTTATGTGCGTACGTTAAATCTGCTTCAAAGCTTTGTCCATAAGTATATGAATATCTTTTGTCAAGTATCCGTCTGTGGCATTCGTTCAAAAGTTATGCCTGATTAGACTACTTTATTTTGTGTTCATTTTCCACACGCGACGCCTGGTTTTGTATTACAGTGAGATTTACATAGCACTTCAAACTAGTGAGAAGGCGCTGAGGTGCTTTTACAGACATGCTACACAGTAAGTTCCTAGATGAAAGCGTGCATACCGTTCATATGGACTTTTGTGTAATATTTAATTCTTGTGTGAGAGGACGAGAACTGTGCCCTTACGGTGTTTTTTTCCCCAGTGTTTTTTTTATAGTGGAATGTAGTTCATGATAGAATTTTTAAGAATTCAATGTTATTATATGGATGATAGAAAGTGCTTGAGTACACTGTACATTTATTATGGTGTTTTGTGTCATGTGTGAGGATGGCGGAGACTCTTCATGCCGTGCCAAGAAGCATGTGAGGTTGGCTAGAAGTAGTCACCCATGCAGATACCTTACATCCCTGCAGTGTTGTTGGGCAGAACAACATCACTTTTGAAAGCTATACAGCTCTGTTCTTGTACAATTCTTGACTGCCTTGTGCATTTTTCCTCGGAAAGTCCGACAATCATGCAGGGCAACTGAGGACATTCCATTTTTAAGACTGCGAGACAGAGAGGGTTTTCAAATTCAAGGGGTCATCCATTTAGTCAAGAACGACTACTGTCTCCCTTGAACAGGCTATGAGAGAATGACAGAAGTGGCAGCATTATGTATATGTATGGGCCTTTTTACCTGAACCTCTATGGTGGGAAGGTGTCAGCTTCCTCCATTTACAGCCTGACCAGTCCCCCAAGTCCTTTTTAGCCTTCATCACGTATGGGATATTTGTTTAGGTTGTTTGCACGTATGTTTTTGAGGATGTGGGTGGATGAGTTTTGCATGTGTGCATGGTGAATGTGCGTGAGCTTTACAATGTGGTGCTTATATTTGTATAAGGCAGCTCCATCTCTTGCTCGTTCTTGTAAGCCTGCACATACATAGTCTTCTGTCCTCCTCACAGAATGCTTTTGTCTCTAGAGCAAAATCATCCTCTCCACCCATCCTGCCTAGATTTGTATTTCTTTAGATTATGGCTCCATTATTGAGGACCAAAACCAATGCCTCCTGAGCCTGCTCAGAATCGCTGAGGAGGGTCAACTGTGGTACATAACCTGGACTTGAGGTGACCATGAGGAGGAAATGCCCCTGCAGGTTTGGATGGACCCATGTCAGTTTGAAAACTGCAGTTTGCACAAGTGTCCTAGCCTGGCCATCTGGAAGGGTAAGTACTAGGCCCTCAAAAAGTAGAGTTTTGGCATTTGATTCTCAAAACAAGTGGTAGTTGTTCACCGGTTTACAGTGAGGACAGGAGAAGATAACTTAAGATCCACTCTTCCTCTGTGGTTGGCTACTCTTCCTATGAGACAGAGCACCGGTCTGGGACCACTGAGTAACCTGTGTTGCTGCTGACCTGTGGGGAGAGGAAGACCTGCCTGTCTATGGGAGATGTGAGACTGACTGCCAGTACTGACGATCCGACAGAGAAAAGCAGGATCTAATTGACTTGAAGGCCCTGTGGGAGACAGACATTGGACTACAACTGCCCTGAGACTTGAAGGCATTCCAGTTAGTTGCCCAGGAAGCAACACCGTCAACACAATGAGTGTAAAACAATTCATGTCACTTTTAATTACTGACGAGGATGAATCAGCTTCATCCCTGAAACTCCCCACACCTGTGATGAACCTGTATCTGCCTCTCTTATTAAAGTCAGAATCTAGAGGAAATTGAAACCCTATCCCTTCGTCTTGCCCACCATTGTGATAGGTAGAGGAGGTTGATTCAAGAACTGTTCATGATGGTGTTTGGGGCTAAGCAGTTCCAGTTAATTTCATCTCACAGACAGTAACCCAGGTCCTGAGTAATCTCCAGATTACTCCTATTCACCACCAGTGTCCAGATACCAGAAAATCACGACCATGATGACCACAATAGAGGCCACTTTACCTCTGTCACATCTAAAGAACATTAAGGGGCAACAGGCATCCATGCCAGTCTCAGCTTCTAATTACTCAGCCCCGGGGATTCTGCACACATGCAGTCCAGTGACTGTGCCCAAGCCCCAGGGACTGATGGCACTCCTTCACCAGAAATCACCCGAACACCCAAAATCGACAGTTGTGGTTGCCAAGGAAGGTGTGAGCACTTACTCTTTGGACGGAGGGCCTTCTTGGGTTAGTTTTGAAACCTTCGGAACAGATGCATCAAAACATTCGTGAACACATATTAAAACCTCAGTGAAAGTAAAGCACTGCACCTGAAACACCAGAACAATTACTTTAGCCTTTGAAGAGTATTTCTGTAGTTCTTTGAAGTGCTTCTGCTAACTCTCTTATTTTGGCTTGGGTAGAACTGAGAGGTCTTGTGGGTAACACACACTGCTCCTCTTTTGGATTAGGAGGGTCACAGGGCCTAATGTTAATGTAATTTCCATTACTTAGAGCCTGTGAACTAGAATAACATTTGTGGTGAGTTGTCTGTCCCAGAGGTGTTTTAATTTTTAATTTTGTGTGTTTTATATTATTTCTGCGAAACCTGTGCATATTCACTAAGGCCAGTGCACACTTCATATCGCAGCACAAATATGGTACTGCCACGTTTCTTTTTGATAAATTGTAGATCTTTAGTTCGATATAAATTAGACTTGTTTTGCTTTATCGAGGAAGAACAACCTGACATGGTGTTCCTAATGGAGATCTGGCTCTATGAAAGTTGTATGCCCGATGTGGCCCAGGCCATTCCGTTAAGCTACAACTGCTGGGAAAAATGCCATAGTTTATAATGGTGTTCTAAGTGTCGCAATTTTGCTGATTCAGCAACCAGATTGTGAAAGTGTATTATTTTCCATTACGTTTTCAGCTACTTTTACACTTTTAGGTGCTCTTGTTTATCGGCCCCCTGGCCTCTTTACAAGGGAAACTGCCTTAACAACGCAGCCTTAAGCAAGCGTACCGTTTCCCCACAAGCTGAACAACGCTTGCCATAACCACACATATGCCTTAACCAGGCATATGGGTGGCTAAGGCAGTTGGCGTTCTAGCTGTCTCAGCGGATGAGAGAGGAACCAGAAGGCAGGCAACAGGAAGGACGGACAAGGACCTGGCTTGGTAAGTTGGGCTGGGGCAGGGGGAAGAAGGGGTAGGCTTTATGGGGTGGGGGCTAGTTTTAAGGCTCAGGGAGGGGGGCTTGGGTCAGAGTAGGAGACTGAGTTTTAGGGCTCAGGGCAGGAAAGGGGCAGTTTTCAGGCCTAGGGGGCAGTTGGGCTAGGACTGGGGAAAGGTGGGGGGAGGTTTTAGTGGGTGGGGGCTGCTTTTAGGGCTCAGGGAGGGGGGCATGGTCAGAGTAGTTTTTAGCGGGCTGGGTTTTAGGGCTCAGGGCAGGGGCAGGAAAGGGGCAGTTTTTAGGAATCAGGGTGGGCAGGCCAGAAAGGTGCAGTTTCCAGGGCCAGGGGGCAGTTTTTAGAGCTCAGGGCGGGTTTGCTGGGGTCGAATAGTTTTTTGGGGCCAGGGGGTCGGGTTTTCAGGCTCCGAATAGGCGATCAGGGTAGTTTATAGGGCTGGTGCGGGTAGAATACACCTGAATACACTCAGGAGGGTCAATTTCTAGGGTTCAGGGCAGAGGGGCAGGGGTGTGATCTTTATCACACATGTCCCTTTACCAATCATGTCTTTACCACAAAATTACAAGGTAAAGGCATGCGTGGTAAAGACGCTGCCGTGGTTGAGACCGCGTGGTTCATGCATGTCGTGTTGTGACATGCATTGTTCCATCACACTACCATTTACACAGTTTCTACAAGCTTAACAGGAGGTTGGCTAATTTTACACTTTTGGGTGACTTAAACATTAATTTTGATATTCATTGCACTGAGACGACTAACCAACTACACCATGTCTACTCTGGTATTTTTAATGATGTGAAGTTTTGCACATTTGCACTTTTACAGTGGGACTCATAGCCCATCCGGCACTGTATATATACCCGCCTCGGTCCCGCTTATATGCACCTTAACTACCCATATTAATCTACTTAAGAGAACATTAGTTGTCTGTATGGTGATCCTGCATTTTAGACACTAGGGAAAAGATCAGCCCCTGTTTAGCCACTTTTATCCAATGTTAGTTTTGTATTTGGCATCTCGACTATTATACCTAGGAAGAAAAGTTGAAGAAAGCGAATGGGCTTGTGGCGTGATTCCCAGTGGATGTATTAGCTGTATGACAAATATCCTTTTAATTCATTTTGTATGTATTTTTAAACATTATGATTTTTGTGATTTTGTTTATGGTTTTTAATTGAGTAATAAACTATTATTGTACTTGTAACTACACCATTTAGTTACAATTCAACTTGAGCAATTAGTCAATGGGCCGACCCTTAAGAAAGGTCATCTCCTAGACCCAGTGTTCTCTACTTTATATTGTGTGATAGTTAATGCACCTTCTCTGGTGATGTGCTCTGGCCACGTTGTGGTACCAATTCGATTACAAGCTCAAAATACGCTTAGTACTCCAGCTAAGGTGTGAAGTACAGAACAATGGCGTTCAAGATTAGATTCTGCTTTTGAGTACTAAAACAGAGGTGAGTTATAACATTATAGATGCAGATCAGATTCTAAGATTTTGGTTTACCACCTCATTAAATCAAACTGTTCCTTTCAGGAAACGTGCAAGCACCAAGCCCAAAGGGCTGGCACCTTGGTTCGATTCCCAGCTGCAAGAGTTAAAAACACGAACTTCAAAACACTAGAAACAAAATGGAGAAAGACATATGATACCTCTAGTAAAAGGGAATATAGAAAAGCAATTAAGAATTACCACTGCACATTTAGAAGAATGCAGGCTGAGTTATTTGCTCAGAAAATTGGTAATGCTGCCAATGCAATAAAAGAAGTGTTTACAATAGTTAAGACAATGACTGATCCAGCCGGTAGTGATGCCATTGGCTGCCCGTTGCAATGATCTAAGCCAATTTCTTTTCCAGAAAAATATCATATATTTACACATCTTTCCTTGGCAAGGGAACAGTTCCTCCTTTAGATGAAATGTGTATTCAATAGAAAGCTCAGAATGAAAGCCTTTCAGCAATCTTTCAATCGGAGAGAAGCACTTTGGTGCCGTACTGAATAGGGTAAAATCAGGCTCACCACTGGAACCCACACGCCAGCACATTTTTAATCATTCATCAGAGATTATCTATCCTGTTCTTAATTAGATTTTGAATCAGTCCCTAATGAGTGGTGGGGTACCTAAACCCTGGAAACAATCAGCGGTTAAACGTCTTTTGGAAAATCTTCTTTGGATCCCTTACAACTGGAAAATTACAGAACAATTTCCCAACTTCTTTGTTTGGGGAAGATTGCAGAAAAACATATTAACTAACAATTGTCAGAATTTATTTAGAAGAGCGACCTTCTTCACTCTTCTTAAACAGGCTTCTGGTCAGGCCACAGTAATGAATCAGCCCCCTCAGCAGTGCTAAAGGACATCATATTGACATTGGATCAAGACAGTACTACAGCTTCGATCTTGCTAGATCTCAGTGCTGCTTTTGAAACAGTATCTCGAGAAATCGTGCATGAGAGGTTATGCATTTCAGTGGTGACTCAGATAGCCTGGAAATGATTCCTTGTCTCTTACATGTGAAGTACCTCAAGGGTCTTCATTAATCCCCACACTGTCCAACATTTATGTTTGTCCACTAACACATATTTTCAATCTTTCGGACTGTCACTGGCCTCCTATGCATATGACACACAGTTGATCATGTCCTTGGCCCTAGGACAGGAGTTGTTAGGCCTGTCTGTCTTAGGCTAGTCTTTCCCCTTACTGTTTGCCCTCTGAGCTCCTGTTTTGCTGAATTTGTTTTTTTTTTCATCTTGGGGTCCTGTGCACTTCTAAAACATAGTAAAATTGGCTTACACCAGATTGGCACATCGAATTTACTTAGAAGTCCATAGCAAAGTGGTATACCATATACCCAGGATCTGTAAATTAAATTGCTACTCGTGGGCCTGCAGCACCTATTGTGCCACCCTGATAAGTAAGCCCTTAAAACATGTCTCAGGCCTGCCAATGTAGTCTGCATGCCATTTTAAACTGCCAATTTGACTTGGCAAGATAAACCCTTTCCAGTGCCTAAAATTCCCTTTTAAGTACATGGAAGTCACTACTAAGGTAGGCACTAAACAGCCCATAGAAGAGGGTGCATTGTATTTAAAAAGTTGACATGTACTTTTAAGTATTACATGTCCTAGTATGAAAAACTCACAAATGTGTTCTTCACTGCTGTGAGGACTACCTCTCCAATAGGATAACATTGGGTTACCCTATTACATTTATTAAGTGATATCTTTTGTTTGGGAGCAAATGGAAATATCATGTTTGGTGCCTATGAATTGCAATTTAAATTCCTCTTTAATGGTAAAGTTGTATTTTAAGTCACAATTCTGAAAATGGTGCTTTTAGAAAGCTGGAATTTTCTTTACCTAACCATTTGGTGCCTGCAGCCTGTTCTTGTCATATGACTAGGTGTGACTGGCAGTTGGCCTTTGTATATTCCTCACAGACAGCCACACAACAGAGGGACTTGGTGTTGGCAGAATGGGCCATCTTAGCAGGATGATGGTGGCACAGTCCCAATTACACTTCAAAGCAGCAGCCTCAGCACACACACAAAGAAATTCACACTAGACTTCTATGACCCCAGTCTCAGTAGAGCCCGGGCAGGGAGGCAGGAAATTCCAGCCACTGCTGTGGCGGAACCTCCAGACATTTCTTCACACTTCTGTGGGGGAACCTCCAGACGTTTCTTCCACTTCAAACCTGGCACAAGGTTAAAAAAAGGACCCTCAGGCCCACTCTTCAGTTCACTTCTGAACATGCAGAGGACTATCAGAGGACTGCCTTGCTTCCTGTGGCCTGTTGTGTACCTCAGATGGCTGTCCTGCTGCACCAAGATGACTGCTCTTCTATCTGAAGCCTTTGTGTCTTCAGAGGACTGCCCTGCTGCTTGAGACCAGCTTTTCTGATTGAGCCCAGGACTATCAGAGTGACTCCAAACACTAGTTGGCTGGCCTCCTGATCAGAGCCTCGGGGACATAAAAGGCTCCAACCACCTTGAAACCGCACCTGGTCCCAGCCTGAGTGAGTCTGGACACTCCGAGTGGTGCCCTGCCAGTCCTGGACCTTTGGAAGTGATGCTAAAGGTGCCCAGATAGCCCAAATCCAAGACATATGTGTGTTTAATGTGTTCTTTAAAAATTGTGACTATTTGTCTTGTTTGCTTAAAATTACATGTGTTAGTTATTGTGCCACATATAGGAGTACTGCATGATATTGCTTGATTCATTAACAAATATTTAACTTATTGGATTATATGTAGGTTGAAGAATTAATATGTTTTTAAAGAGAAAAGTTAAGTTGGCAGGATTGTGGCCTTAAGCTTGCAGTCGAGACATTTAACCTTAATGTGAAAGTTGTTTTTCTGCATGTTTTTCTCCTCTGCAGGTGCACACCTGAGGCATTTGTTAGTTAGTAAAAAGCACATTGCATTTCAGAGACAGAGAGGTAAGGAAGAACTGGAAAGGTCAAATGATTTTAATGAAGACCAAAGGGAGTGTTACCAGTTTGTACTATCAGACAAAGGGAGGAACCAAGGACGCTTTGGAAGCGGAGACTTGAATATGGGAATAGTGTTCAAGGCGCCAAGTTCTTTTCTGGGAACTGGAGAACATATTATGATGTGTATGAGGTCATGTTTTCTCGAATGTTCTTTGTGCATTTTAATTAGTGAACTCACCTTGGGTTTAGTCAGTGTCCCTCTAGACTTGGAGAGGTGCAGATCTCTCTTGACATCTCTGATTGTGTGGCTCCATGCTATACATGATTCTTTACTTATAGAACTTCACAGAGGTTCTGATGCTGGCACCTTTCTTGCTACCTTGATTCAACAGAGTTTCCCCTATCCTTAGGTTAGTGTAGGGTTTAGTAGATGCTGCAAATCTTTTCCATGTATAAGGAGAAGGATCAAAACCATTCGTCAAGTTATCAAGTCATTTTCCTTATTTTCTGTGTCGCGGCTACTGAGATCCTTATATGCTCTTTGCTGTTGACGACCAATATTGTAAGATGCTTCAGTCTTCCTCTAATAATTTTATACTTTTACAATATGCTCTTGAGATTGATTTATATTAGCCTGGCTTTGAATTTGTAATACACATTTTAAAGTCAAGTTACTGACTCAGACTTTTCTTGTGTGGTCCTAATGACCACAATGTACCATGAGATTTAAATTTTTGTTAACCCCTTTTCCTCTCAGGCTACTACAAAGGTCTATTGACGAGAGTCAAATTGGAAGAAACGGCCCAGAGTGTTCTCAGATGTGTGCACCATGTCACAGAATCTAGCTACAAGGCGACGTATTCCCATGCCTGAAGACCGTCCGGAGGGTGCAAAAAGCATTGATGAAGATGAATCTGAGGACAAACTGTTATATCAGATTTTTGATAGCAGTGCCAGTGCTGTTAATGACATCCTCATTTTTAATTTTGTTTTGATTATTTATGAGTCATTCGAATAAAATAACAAGGACTGCAGTAAAGCAATTCAAGATGGTAATGCTCAAACAAGTGTTTTCATTCAACTTACAATATGTTGGAGTGTTGCTTTACTCATGCAATCACGTTATGCTAATATCTGTATATCATGAACCAATGAGACTTGTTCATGTTAAGAGATGCATCATCATGTATATTGCTAAATATGTTTCTCAAATAACTTTGGAAATGTTCACATGCAAAAATCAAACTACAATAATGGGCAGCAAATAATCTTTGATGAATGCCCTTAGAGGGTATCAGCACTCTTTCTTCTTGTTGCTGGCTCCCCAGGAGGTGCACCCAACTAGCCATATATACAGATTATCTTCTAGACAATTCTGGGGAAGTCTGAAAGAAAAGTGGTGTTACTGAAGTAGATGGTACAGTAGGATAAATGAGGAGGTACTGTCCTTGGCTGTGAAATGTTCCACCTCTTGCCTCTCCAGCAATCTTCCACATGCATTAAATGAGGCATCAAACATCTATCGACTTAAAGTAGTATCGTCTCCTGCCTCTACATCAATTTTCCACATGCATTAAATGAGGCATAGACCATCTATCAACTTAAAGTAAGTATTGATATGGTTAGTCAGGGGGTACATATGTTCGATAATGCCTGGTGCCTCCGCTGCTCCTGTACTGTCTTGAAGATTCCTCTTCTCTCTGTAGGATGTCTGTTTTTCCTGTTATTGCCAACAACCTTTCAACTTGTTTGTTGTATGTTTTTAATAGACTCCCCTGCCCCTTCTCTAGCTTAATGATGCACATAGATATGTTGTGGTCCAATGGTGGCTACTCTTGAATATCTCCTTTATCAACATTAGACATCCCTACCGTTTTGTGTTCACTAGTCAGATGTGGAGAGCTCCGATCCTCGAGTACTTCTGATTGTTCTAATATCTCATTGACCAATTCAATCACGTGGGACATATGTTCACGTTCCACTGGCAAGGAGACCATTGAATATTCAATAGTCTCTGCAATAGATAGTGCTGTCATGTACATACAACTTGAGGATGAGGAAGTTCGCAGTTACTGGGTGTGTGATGTTAGAGATGCCAAGGGTGTGTCAGGTGAAGTCATAGTATGCATGGACAAAACAACACTAAGATCAGAGACGTTTGCAACAGTGTCTGGATTGGTCTTTTCTACAATTTCATTTGTAATTTGTTCCTCAGTTGAGGTAGTCGAAGCCAACGTTTCAGTTGTTGTTATTGATCCTGTTAGTGCACTTGTTGTCTTTAGTGAACTCTATGGTGGACGCTGTAGGAAGCTGGCTCTTTATATAGTGGACCAAAATGAGACACACTGTGTAAAGATTCCAGGCAACCCTTATTGGTTTACAGAGGCAAAAATGATAACAGTAAATGTTCTCTTTTGTGGTAGTGTGAGCAAGCAGTTTAGGCTAATCAGAGGCTAGTGCTAAGCATATGCTGTACTCAGAGAGGCAATAAAGGAGACACACACTCAAGCAAAAATTCCAGACCAATTTAGAAAAATGTCATATTTTATATAGATTTTGATTCCAAGAACTTCGTTATCAAGTAAGTACTTTTTCGAATATCAATTTTCACACGTAAGTAAATGTTCACTTAAAGGCGTCTTTATGATGCAAAGCCTTCCAATAGGAAAAAAGGCATATGTTGCATACAGTTATTTAAAGTCAGTTTCTGGGGATCTCCTTCGGGACTTAGGGTCATAGGGGCCAACGTCCAAAGTAGCACAAGCAGTTATTTGTTCCCTGCCCTGGGGCATCTGGATGCAGAGGTGCTGGTCGGATTGGTAGCTTTGGGCGCTCTGCTTGTGGAATGAAGGGGGGCCACCTAGAAACCGGCTGCAGAGGAGGACTTGGGAACAAGTCCGGGAGCTCCCAATGCAGGGTTAGGGCCAGAAGGGTCCTGGAAGCAAGGGGGCACAGCCGGTTTATCAATACCCAGGCTGGGGTGCTTGGGTGCAGTTTAGATAGGTCAGCTGGGCTCTGTGCATGAAAAGCCCTCGCCGTTGTCAGTCTCCTCATTTGAGGGTGCAAAATCAGGACAGCTGGGCCACTCTGGAAGAGGGTCTCTGAGGTGCTGCTGTCCTTCGATGGTTGCTTGGTGTCAGTGCTATTAAATACCCAACTGGACTTAAACAGGCCTTGGTTGCTGCAAGGGGTCCAGTACCCTGGGTACTGGCGCTGTGCAGCTCTGGTCAGTCCTGGTGTCCTCTCACTTGGTGGGGGACAGATCTGACCTTCTGGAGTATAGGTACCTCTTCCTGGAGGGCTACTTCATCGGGCTGGCCAGGAAGCGGCAACACAGTAAACCGGACTCAGCTTCTTCGGTGCCTGCCGAATGGAGGGGAGTAGCTCCTTTACTCCAAGGGAGATTGCTGGCAATTTGAGAAGGGCTGGCAGTCTCCCAGTGTTCTTGGTAGTTGCTCAGCTGAAGAATGAGTCACTCGGTCCCGACTGTTGAGACTGGTGCAGGGTTTGGTGCCAAAAGTCAACAGCAAGTCATTAGTTCTCGTTCTCTCATGACTCTTCTTTTTCCTCTTCTTCTAGATTCATCAAAATCTGAATTCCTGGCATCAGGGATGCCCCTAATACTCAATTTAGGGGCATTAAGGGGAGTGTCAGGTAGTAGCCATTCGGCTACTTACCTTTATGGTGACTTCACCCTTTGTATGACCACTTCCTGTGGGCATAACCCTGACCCAGTAGAACTAATTCCACCAAAAACCAAGATGGTGGAATTCTAGTTTTCGTGTTCACCTCAGGTAACCCATCTTAGGGGTGGAACTAGCCTGATAGGGAACACACCTCTTGACTGTCTAAATTTCCCACCTGTCCTGGTGACAAATGGCTTCAGAGCAGGAGATGGCATCTCCCAAGTCTGGGGAAAGCCAGAGACACATATCAAAGACAGCAGAGGCCTTCGAAGCCTCCTGCCTTGATATGCTGAATACTTACCTATTGTGCTTGAAGGAGGTGATAACACCTCCGGCCTGAGCAGGCACTGTTTCTGCCCCCAGAGAATGTGGGCTCTCACCTGCAGGGGGTCAGAAACCTGTATGTGGTGGCAGGCTGGTCTACACCAGTACACGAGAGGTTGGTAGGTATTCAGGGGGCACCCTTAAGGTGACCTCTTGATGCATGTATTAGGTAAATCCATCACTAGAATCAGTGTGCGCTTATTAATAAAAGATGTTTGATACCAAACATCTTTAGTTTCGGTGAAACCACCATGTAGCTGGGGAACTCCTAAACACCACTGTCCAATACATATACTCAAGATGGCTTCCCTCTTTACTGGCAATGTCCAAGAATCGACATGGACATCACAGGGGTATATTTGCTCATGGGACCTTCTTTAGCCTCCCTGCCCTAGGTACCAGGTGTACCATTTATTAGGGACTTACAGGGGGAGTTAAAGGTATTGCCAGATGGGGATACAATTGTACAGTTTTAGAGAAGGAGGTCTGGCATTGGGGACCTAGATAGCAGGAACTCAATGCACTTTTGTCAAAATTCCATCAATTACCAGGCAAAAAGTGGCAGTGACCATGTCAAAAAGGGGCATTTGCTATAGATGCCACCTCTGTAAATTATGTTTTAGTTGTGCAATGTGTTGGCTGGTCTAACTGTAATTGTGCTGTGGTCTTAGATTTCATACTGGTTAAGAACGGTTACTTTGTAGGTGGAATGATCTTACTGGGTGTTTGGGGCCTTTGATGATAGGATGAATACTGAAACTTCCTTCTCCCACTTTAATTCCTGCTTAATTGTATCCTTCATAGACACTGTTCCCTTGATTTCTAAGAAACCTCTATTTTGGCGACCTTCCCACTGTTTGGTTTCCACTTCTTTCACAGTCAAAAAAATAAAAGATCGGACAGGTGAAAGAAACTGGTGACAATTCTAGGATTATATTTATGTCAAATTTTGAATTTCAGTTGAGGAAGTATAAGAAATTATCATCTTCTAGGAATAACTCTTACTTTGGGACTTTGATCAAAAATGGCTCAAATTTTGTTGAAACCTTGTTTAACATTGTTGGATAGATTACTAGTCCCTCTTGTTTAGTCAACACATTAACCCCCATCCAGGATCTATGTGTCAGACTATCTTCTTATATTGTTAACAAGATCCAAACAATTTACACCAACAGAAATTACATAAAGTCAGGCAAGACATGCTTAGAGAAGTACTTGATCCTTCTGATAGGTGAGTAATGCTGAGAGTGGATTCCATTCCAGCTATGTCTGAGTCACATATATCTACTCAGTTTCAAAACACATTATCAACTCCACAAAGAAAATTCAACTTCGCAAAATGCCACATAATTCATAACCATATATTACTACTCCACACCATGCCATATAATACCTCTACAAACCATGCCTCATACTTCCATACAATACCAGACAAGTCAATGCCACACAATTCTACACCACACAACATAATTACACTCCACATAATACCACACAGTGCCACAAAATTACATTACACATGTTTACACCCCACATTAACACACTCTATGCCACATACTAGCAATCCACATAAATGCACTTCACATCATAACACAATTCCAATAAGTATAATTTTGCTCAAAGCCACACAGTTCCCACACCACACAATTCAATTCCAAATTTCCAATACACACAACATAATTCCACACCAAAACCACATATCTCAAACACACAACACAATTCCACAACACACCACATACCTCCAATACACACCACAGATTTACACATCATAACACAACTACCAATTCCAATACAACCCACATAATTCCACTCCACACCACATACAACCACTACACTCCAAACCAAAACACATAGGTAAAAGATATTGTCATTTACAACACCAATAGCTCTAACTCTCTCAAATGCGAGACATATTGCATTACAAATGCCTGTTCTCTTTTCCTGTCGAAAAAGCCAAAAATTGTGCTGTTATGCTGTTCTGAGCATGCCCTATTTAGCAAGTGCAACAAATAATGAAAATCCATAGTTGCCACGCCCGATTAAAACCGTTCGTGCAAATTTTAGCAGGTGCAATAAATACCGATTCCCAAAATGTATCGAACCCATTAGAAAAAGTTTGCGCGGGGCCTGATAAAAACCTTAAATGGCAGTAATTCAAAACTTCTGATGGCAGTATTTCCAACCCACGGAGTCGGATTTCAACAGGTACAGTAATTTCAGAGATTTAATGGAAACCCATAGTAAGAGCCTAAAATGTTTCTATCCTTTTCAGTTTTGTGCAACACTTACTTTTGTGACACCTAACACTGTACATTCCTCATTTTAAAAAATAAAGGAAAAGCAGACATTTCTGTTATAGTCATTTTGGTGAATAAATGAACAAAGCAGCTGCTTACCCGAAATGACATTTCAAGGTTTTCTCCACCCCAAATGTCCATACCAGAATCGTACGTTCCTATCTCTTCAAAGTAATCTCTGTGAATTGAAAATAATCCACCAGCCATCGTAGGGGTTCTACATGAAATAAACATGAGAAAACATTTGCTGTGGAAACACTTCATACATTTAAATAATTTTCCACCTTGGCAAATTCTTTAGAATGTTAAAGCATGGCAACAGTTCTGTAAGCAATGGTCGTGTTAACCATATGGTTGTGATAGTAAAGTAAGAGACATTAGTGAGCATGCATTTTTCCAGTTTGAATTAAGCACAGAACATCAGGGGCCGTATCATGAACGTGTGCAATCTACCCTGCATGGGCATTCGTAAATATAACAGATAATTTGCAAACAGCACAGAAACATGAAGCAGTGTTGGCCACTCTCTGCTTTCCAGTAGTTTTATCGGCGGCTGGTACAATTACTCATAGTTTCAGAAATAAAGGTACTGCAGCACAGATCGCAATTTTTGAACAAGCATTGGCAAAGCCAACAGGTCTGTTGATGCCTGCCTATCTTTTGGCTTTGCAAATGCTTGTTGAGTTTGTGAAGTTTTTCTAAAACTTTACTACAAAAAACATTCAAAGGTGGCTGCCTATGCATGTTCCTATGTAAGCAAGCGCACGCATGTGCGACGATCATTGAAAGGTTTTTATAAATAAAAATCAATTAAAGATGGTAATCCATATGTACACATTCATCGAAGGCTATCTTTGAATAGTTTTTATATTAAAAAAGATGTACGCACATGTGGGCAGATGTATCCGCAAACAAAGGCAGCTAATTTCGATTTTTATGACGGAATAATAATGAATTATGCATGCGATGTGCACATATGTATGAATGAGAGCGGTATGGTAGCAGTTTTGGGGAAGCTGACAGGCCCATGCCAAACTGAAAAAAAAATCATAAAAAGTGAAAGTCAAAAAAGGAATGTTAGGTAAAGCACACATTGGGGCAGTAGTCCCTGGAACTGAAGGAGACACATTTTTGTGTGGATGTTATGCACACTGTGCAGGAACATAATGCTGCCCCTCGCGGTGAGGTAAGCCAATAGCTTAAGTGGGCTCACCCTGTGCCCCATGTTATATACTGTGATGGGCAGAAAAAAAGTATGAATGCCACAATAAACCAACCGATAGAAAGGGCTGACTGAAAAGTCCGTCTAAGTAAGTACTGCCGGACCTAATAACAAGTGCACGTCTCTGCTCTCCACCTGTGAAGTGGTCGTGCTACATCACGTGACAACACATTTTAAACTACAGAGCATGGTTTGATGGTTACTTATCAAAATGCTTAACATATGTATTTCCACTGATTGCAAGCTGCATATTTGCATTCTCACTTTCACAGTGGAGATTTCACATGTATTTGACACATTTTCAACCTGAAGGTGCCTTGCACCAACAGAGCAAGAAGGCAAGGGGGTTGTGGTAAGGGTGATGATGTAACCATGTGATGCAAGAAATATAATATTCACCATCATTCCTGAAAAGGATATTACAGGTTGCTTCAATATTACATGACTGTATGAAAGGACATGGCCATCAGTCTTGGTCCCCTACATTGCCACATAATTTCTTAGTGACATACAGTATGGGGTAAATTAAATAATATATAATGCAGTCAACAAGTAAAGCACTCACAGAAAAGAGCACAGTTAAAGCACCAAGAAAGAAATGCTAATTCACCAATGCAGATTTAATGCACCCAACTTAGGGAACCATGCACCTCATCCTTTAGTTACTTTCTCCATTTTCAGCTTATTGCAAGATTTTTCTAAATCTATCTGAGACCATCATAACTGTGAACTGGTAATTTGTTTAATGCAACCACACTCTCCTCCTGTAAACCCATCTAGAGCCAGCCTTAGCCCTTGCCTTCCTGAATGTCACTCAAAAGCACTTACACATTTTTATGAACACTTTTGCATGCCACAGACATTAGACAGCTCTCCTATTAATTGTTTAGTATAGGGCTGTTTTCAGTCTTGTTAGAGTTGTTAGTGCTCACACTTTACTAGTTTAGATTGCATTTAAAATACTTCTGTAATTGATGTTCCCTAAATCTGAGCATTACATTCTCTCAAACCATGTACAGTGCTATCCTTGCCATAAAAATACATACATACATACACACTGCTTTGCAGTTTCAGTGTCATGTCTTGATTCCTCCATCACTTCATAATGTATTAAAAAATTAAGCTTGGCCAAGCTAGCAAAATGAGAACTACAGATACACTGGAATCCTTAGGCCCTAATAAGGATGTCAGTCGGAGTTGCCTCCGATAGACATCCATGCGGTTTCTAAACCAACCGAACTCGGGTCGGCGGTCCGAAACTGCAATTACGATGGGAGCTTGTGAGGCGGTCAGAAACCGTCCGCAGCATAAGCTCCCATAGAGAAATGGGAGTCACTGTAAATTCCTGCACCATGTGGCAGGCACCTCATGGTGCCTGCCACATAGTGTAGGGATTTACAGGGGGGTACCATAGGTGCCCCCTCGGCCCCCAATGGGAGGCCGCTGAAGAAGGGGGCAAGCTAGGGGCCCCCAAAGTCGCTTTCCAACAGGCTTTCCATGTCAGAAAGCCCGACATGGAAAGCCTGTCGGAAAGCGACATTATAATCCAGACGGCGGAAATGCAGTCCGTAGGGGATTATGGTGGCGGTTCTGACTTGCCGACGGGCTCCTTGAGCCTGTCGGAAGCCAGCCGGAATGACCAGCTGGTTTGAATTCCGACCACAGTAGTTGTAATACGGCGGTTAGGAATTCAAACCAAGGATGTCCTCGGAGGCTTTCTGACCGACATCCTAATTAGGGCCCTAGTGTCATGTCAGTTTGTGACTGCTACATTTTAGTGCCTAAGCATATTACATAGAAGCTGGTATTCTCTTTTCCAGTTGTGTCAAAATATCACTTCCAGAAATGTTGTACTACAAGAATATCATAGCAAAATATGTACAGCTAAATATTGCAGAGGTAAATATTGGTAAGAATACATATACTGGGCCCGATTCACAAAAGTAATCTGAGACAAAATCCTAACTTTACGACTTTTGGTATTCACAAAGGGCATTTAGGAGTAGTAAAGTTAGGATTTTGTCTCAGTTAAACTTAAGTTTTGGTCTTAAGTTAAACTTAGGACCAAAACGTAAGCAGCGGAGAACAGGCAAAACACAGTCAATCCAGACTGGTCGAAATGATAGGAACCAAGACTCGCTTAGCTCCCAAAGTCAAGGTGTGCCCAGATGGAGTACCATGCGGTGACGGTAACGTCGCTCCAAGTGTTTATTTTCCATCTCCTTGGTGACTGGGACGTCCATTGAGTAGCAGAAAAATTAAAATCAGGATACCCACTACCAGTAGTAGGATTAGCGGAAGCCCTCCAAAAAGGCTTCCCAATACGGAGTGTTTAAAAGCTGGAATGACACCGAAGACTGTCTGAAAGGTGCTTAGCAGTCCAGAACCTATGGTCTTAAATAAGTGTACGATAGTTAGTTCGTACCAGTGCCTGTATCTCAGCTGAGGACCTTGCAACCTGAAGATCAAAAGTCTCTCGGGCTGAGGTTAAGGGCAGATCATTCTGTAAAAGCATGGCTTTCATTTGGCTCAGAGTATCAAACAGTATAAAGGAAACATTCAACGAAGGCCATAACATCGCCTCCCTGACTGTGTGGGTCAGTGGAAACAATACTTGCATACGACAAGTAACCCTGGAAATTACTGTGACTAGATATGCGATGCCTGGAAGCATCCCACAACAACCTTGATCATTCAGCATTAAGTAACTCCCATTTGAGAGCAGCTTGAACACTGGATTAATCAAAGCAGCTGGGGAACCCTTTAAATGACAGGATAAGTTTGCAACTGAGCCATTACAGGCCCTGTGAAGCATAATATCCTGGTAAAGTAGAGACCCACTTAATGAAGTCTCGCAGTCTGTACCTCTGAGAAACACTTCATTGTCCCCATTCCTGCATCTAAATTTATACGGTAATTCCCAAGATTCATGGATGAAGTCCTTACCCATTGCTTCATATCTGCCTACCTCGTGGTGTTCTTGGCAATATTAAAATTGGAAGGTTGTTTCTGGCAATGTTATATGGCCATGAATTAACCATTCTGTGGACAGTGACTCTGCCACCGTGAAAGGTAATTGGTCTAATTTTTCAATGTGCAGCATTGTATATTTTGCATCTCTTTGTGCCATTCTCGTCTGTCTCTCTGATAGATTATATGAGGAGAATAGAGACGTACTGTTAACATATCGCCAGGGCACATGACCAGAGTGCAATGATTGTACCATCCAACTTATTATTTGAATTGATTGTAACTTTGACTGTCCGTGTTGTAAGATGGACAGATTCTGTTCCATTTATATCTATAGCAGAAGACACAATGTTGCCCAGTGAATAAACCCTGGATGTCAGTGTGGTCATACCATTGTCAACCAAAGCCAAAGCCTTTTCTAAGTTAACTCTGTAAATTTCACGCAATCTCTCTGCAGCTTCCTGTTGAGAGATTTTCAAAATGTCATTATAGACAGCGTATAAGAAGCGTTTACGACGTGGTTTCCGGGGACCTAGCAAAAAATCCCTGAAATCCATGTCATCTGAGAGTAAGTGGTGGGCAGCAAACTCCGCTCCGCCGGCGGAGTTCTCAGAGTTGTGCTACTTCGTGCTACGCTAGGAGTACGAAGTTTGGCAAACTCCGCTTGCCACCGACGGAGCGGAGTTAGCGGCGCGCTAACTCACCCTGTGGGTCACTGAAACACATGATTTGGGTTCCAGCCAGGCCTGCCACCCTTTTGTTGAGTAATTGATGGGAAGAGGCAGCATGCCAAATGTCAATTGCTCGACAAAATGGTGGCATGCCTAGCTGGAACGCAAATTATGCGTTTCAGTGTACCATGTGACATCTGGTTTTCTTTATTAGGTCCATACTATGTGTGCTGTCTGTGTTTGTAATGTTTGCTCCCTCAGTGGTTTTGTTAGTATCTGAATTTATTTTGCATATTTTGTTTTTTCTTGAGAGTTCCTGGTTTGGATCAGACGACCTGACCCCTTTTTCAGCATTTTTTGCGCATTATACGCTAGTCGTTTCGTCTTCGTGACGCATGTCTTTTCAGCATTTGAATCTATCTGCATCTCGGTTTTTTCTGGGCCCCTCCGGTTTGGATTAATTGACCTGACCTACTTTAGCTCTGGCGTATTATTCACTAGTCTTTCTGTTTCTGTGTCTGAGACGTTTTTTCCCTTTTCAGTATCTGAATCCATCCCGCATCTTGTTTGTTTCCGTGATCCCTTTGCTCGGGTCAGATGACCTTTTTGAACTTATCGTATTGGCTCTTTTTCTCCGTATCTTTTATTTAAATCTTGGCGCCATTGTGTCTCCGTGTTTATGCCTCTTTCATTAGCTACGAAGCAACGACCATCATGTCGCCGCCATGACCAGCCCTATCCGAGTAAGTTGCGGTCGGCTCTCGAATTAGGGTGTTTGTTCCTTTTATTGGATATTTAGTGGACGGTTTGTTTATTAGTGTGCCTGTGTATCTACCATTACAGGTCCCTCTGTTATCCTGAGCGAGGGACTTCCAGCGGGTGTCTGTATTTGTTTCGTGACACTTTTCTTGCCGGACTGGTGAATACTCGATTCTCGAGGTATTTATTTATTAATGCACTGTTTTCAGTTTTCTGTATATTATGTTTTCGGTATTATTATACTCATTTTTCGATTTGTTTATGCTTACTGTGGGCACAGTTTAAGGATTTGTTAGTGTCGTTATATCTGAGCATCCTACGGTTTTTCCAAAATTCTGCGTCATCCAGCTGTCTGTGGTGTTCCTTATTCATCGTGTCCATTGTCTTTTTTGTTTTGTTTTTGGCACTGATTAAAGGCTGTATTAGTGCCATTACATTGCAACACATAACGCTCATTTATCATGCGTTTTTTAGTTGCTTCTGTTCTTATTTTTACAGCAACCATTGGGTGTTTTTTAAAACAAACTTCTTGGGCCAGACGAGTCTTTTCCTGCCCCCAGCGTCTCAATATTTCCTACTGAATATCGGACTGCAGGTAACTAGTAGGTTTGTTAAACTGGTCTCTTTTACTGTTGAGCGCCCGGAAACAGTCTTTCTTTCTCTATGCTGTCACCCTTAGCGCTATTAATATGTCGCTTTTCATCTCCAACTAGAAATTCTGCTTGTTATTTGAATTTTATCGACATCTCAGCTCAGGCCCTTCCAGTGGAACACCGTACTTAAATTACGTCTTTGAGTTTCCATGTACGGCATTTTCTGGCACAGCCTATTGGACAGCTGTTCAATCCACTGGCAGGTATTTAGCCCGTTGTGGTTTGTCTCCTTTATCTTTTCATCTTTCCCCTGTGCTAATGGGTTATTGGTATTGTCCCTTTTTTCTTAGATTTGCGAACAGTATTTTTCTCTATTCTTTGTATTTAAAATATTCTTATGTTTATGTTTGTATCTGTTTATGGCTCTGTATCTGTAATGTCTTTCTATTGTGCTTTTGTCTATTTCACTTAGTTTTATGTTCGTCCATTTTTTCTTTTTATTCCTTTTTATCTGTTTGAATGTGCACTATTTAAGTATCATCCTATTTTCCGCCTAAATAGAATTAAATGTTTCTTCTATCAATGGTCTATCTGAACAGTGCTGCAGGAATGGTTTATTATGCTAATATTTTTGTCTAATTTAATTGGTTTATTTATTTAAATATGATATATGCCTACAGGTCTCTGTAACTAGTTGTAGGAATGATTTTCATATGTTTGTTTATTTAATTTCAGAAATTTCCCCACCACCTCTCTGTTGTGGTATCCACGCCCTGATGAAGGTGTTTAGCCACATTTGGCTTGTACACCGAAACGCGCGAAGGCGCTTGTGATACTTCTATGATCAGTTGAATGTTGTTTTATTAGATTCATGATATTTATCGAATATATTATTATTCATTGTTTTGTTGTGTCGTCTTAGTCAGTGTATGCAGGTCGGTTGTTTGCATGAAAGAAGTATGTTAGTATGTTTGTAGCTGTGAGTTGTTTGAATGAGTGGTGGGATTACGCACATGTATTCATTTAATAATTATTTTTGTACTACATTTGAGTATTTTGTATTTTCATTGAAAAAATAAATCTATTTTGTTATATTTCTGTTCTTTCTTCCTTTTAGCACTGTTCACATGTTTATATCATATGACGTTTAGCATATTATTAAATAAATAGGTAGGGGATTTTTGCTTGTTTGATTGCAACCAGCATTACACCCTGCAGTGCAGTGTGGGACACAACTGCTGCGAAGGAGGCACGAGAAAATAAACTTGGCTTTCCTGTTTCAAAGGGGGAATTTCTCTCTAGTCTAGAGCTTTCCATCATGCACCTTTTACCTGCCAAGTGCCAACTTGACTCTCACTTTTTGCTTTAACCACTTTGACCGCATGCCAGTTTGACCAGTCACGTGAAGCAAAGCTGGAGCTTCCAAAATGTCCACCTAGCAGGGGGAAAACGACAAAGGTAAGTGGATTCTCATTTTTTCAAAATGTTTCCCTTTGAAAGTTTCTACCGACACTGCAGCTGCATGGCATGGGACAACGGCACGCACAGGGAAACATGAACACGTTTTGCCTACAGCCATATTCCATCATTAGAAACAATGCACCTGCAGCCATTTGTCTAATTTGGAGGGTCACTTTGTAATTCAACTGCCCTTGCTACGGTGCCATTTGTGTGCGCTCATCGTCGTCTCAGCGCAATGCTATTGCATATTTATTCTCTTGTTCGTCACATAGTTGGGCAGGTCCCATTTACCCTGCTTTATTTTCACATTTTTTCTGTAAGATGAAAGACGTTTTACTTGCATTCGGGTACATTTGTGATGGGAGGTTTTAAATGTATTTGCTTGCTAATTGAGTTAGGCAGTAGGATGCTTCTTTTATGTTACTATATTTGGCATATTCTTCTTGAAGCTGATGACTTATTTGTTTTTTAAGAGAGAAAGTTTAGTGCTTCGACGGCCTTGCAGCTGCTGCTTGGTAACTCTAACGTAGAGATGTGGATTGTGTTCACAAGCTCATTTCTAACCACGATTCATAATTTACAACTTTATTATTCATCCAGTCATCTGGGCCAATAGGAGCATTGTAATTACCTGTGATCACCTGTGTCGAATATGATAAAATGCAATCTCCTGTCAGGTCGCTGGGCCAAAGGTCATTTGATCCTTTTCCACTGATGTCTCTAGCTGAGCAATACATACTCTGCCTGCTCGCGGAACTCTGCGGAATTCAGTGAAGGTTTTTGGTAACTCAGAGTGAAACTCTGCGAGCTCCGCCCAGGCCTAGTAAGGACAAGTGTTGTTTCACCTGGGACAGTGTTGAGGTTCTTAGCCAATTGAGGCATAATTTCCCAACACTGTATGATGTCACCATCCCCGGATGGTCTCGTTGTACATTTCATTTTTTGAGAATGCAGCAGATTGTTCTAAATCAGATAGCATACTATTTACAGTTTCAAAATCCTAATCGTCAGGGTATGTACTAGAGGTGATAATATCATTTAAAGAAATTTTAAATACATGCAGTATTTTTAAAAGTTCAGTGAGACCAAATACATCATATGAAACCCGATCCCAAACTATGCCTTCAGTAACTGGAACTGCTGTAATATTCACATAGGACAGGTCTCTTTGTTGACGATGAGATGATGTATGAGGTTTCAGTACCAAGTTCACGTGTTATACTGCAGAGCATTCTGGGAGATAATGACCATTCACAAGCAAGAAAAAGACAGTCACTAAACCTATCCAGAAGAGTAGGAACTGTATGCCTGTTGCTATCCAGAGCTGTAGCCATGGTGACACTAGGTATGTCTTTTTCAGCCAAAGGTAGAAACCATGAAGTTGTTTTTTGTGGGAAACTGGAGCTGGCGGTGACACAGGTTCACTTGGATCCAGAGAAAAATTGTCAAAATCGATGAAGTAGCCAGATGTAGTTCGATTTATCTTTGGTAGCTCAGCAGGTTTTGTTGAATTTGTAGATGACTCCTGTAGAGGCATATTGATGTAGGTGTCGGTGCTAGGCCGAATTAAAATCTGTGTTTCATTTGAGCTTTGATCTTCAATTTCAATAGGAACGAGTTCCATTTTATTCTTGGTAACTCCATTACTACGTATAGAAGACTCTTCAAATGTTATCAGTCTTTCTGTCTGAACCTCCTGTATGGTAGCGAGAGGAGAGGGGCAGCTACCCAGGAGCCCACGCGGCCTGCTATTCAGTATCGGCCACATAGGATTGTTTGATCAGATCAATGGAAACAAATCTTTTTTCGTTCTTGCGGGCAAGAGGCGGAAGAAGTACAGTTCTTGTTCTTTCGACAGCCAGGAGAGGTACAGTCGTTCTGTAAGATGGCCCAAATTCTTTCTTGTCCACAATCTTTTCTCTGACCAGACCTGCGACTTTTGGGATCCAGACAGGTCTTGCCATGACTGATTTTACTTCCCCAGTGGTGGTGTGTTTTACTTGGAAGTTGCTTTGCAGTGCCCATAATTCATTGAATTCCTGTAAAACAGCCAAAAGGTTATCGATGTCAAATGGTTTTTCAACCGCCACTATGCTGCCACAATCGAGGTCAGGTACCCACATTTTCATCTCAAATAGGACTTCGTAAGGAGTACGGCCTTCTAGGGAACTTCTTGGCATGTTATTAAGTGCCCTCTGGACCCCATATAGGTGATTGACCCAACTACCACCAGAGCCTAATTCCCTTGCTGTTAAGGATTGCTTTAAGTCTTGGTTCTTCATCTCCACTATCGCATTTTCCTCGGGAAGATATGGAGATGAGTACCGCAATGCAACACCCAACCTTCCCATGGCTTCCTTGTAAGCCCGAGACCTAAACACGGGGCCGCGGTCAAAATGTAATGTGCCAATTGTGTATGTCCCTAAAAAGACTCGCAAATCCTTTATAACAGTTCAGGCGTCAGCCCAGCGCTGAGGCCAAACCCACAGGGATCTAGAGCATGAATCCACTGCAACCAAGATGTACTTGTAAGCCCCATCAGATTGTAAGGGGTCGCAGTAATCCAAATAGACACAAGTGAGAGGGCTGCCTGATATCAGTAGTGGTGTTTGCGGTGGACGTGCTATGGTGGAACCCTTCATCTGCTGACAGATGTCGCAATTAAAGACAAATGCTTTTGTCTGTTTTGTTAAACCTGGCCACCAATAGCATTGTTTCAGTAGTGAAACTGTCGCAGTAATCCCTGCGTTTGCTGAACCTAGACCCTCGTGTGCAGCTAGAATTAAACCTAATCTGCGATCCATGTTTGGTATCCCCCACTCCTGGAATTTGAGCATACGAATATTTTGCGCATTTATCTTGCAGGAGTACTTGAGTGGAAAACCTTTTGGCAAGGCTGTGCTGTCTTTGCGTGAAGCGATGACAGCAACCATTTTCTGTCCGTCTATCCTTGTTTTTGAACGAGTGATTGCAGCTACGGCAGCAGTTCGCACTGTTGCCTTGACGGATTCATCAGCCAATGAATTCCCTTTAACGTGCACGCCAACACGTTGATGACTCAGCGTATGAATCAAGTGGGCCCGAGGCAAGCCTTTTTTCAGCTCTGCCACTTGCTCCCAAAGCAGTTTATGCTTTATTGTGCCACCTTTTGAGTCTTTAAAACCATTATGAGCCCAGTACTGAAGATATTCATTGTAGGACTGGACAAAATAGAATAAATCGCACACTATGAGTGTGGGGAATTCTCGATACGTATTTCTTAGTGTCAGTATCAGGGCTTTTAGTTCTTCCAGCTGAGCTGTGCATTCTCCTAGAGACTGCGTCTGCGTATTGCTAGGACAGAACTTGCCATTTCGCATACATCCCTTTTCAATTGCACAAGCTGTGCTGTATTGTTGTTTACTTCCTACGGCAGGCTGGGCAGATCTGTCAGTGTACATAATGTGTTCATACCAATCTAGAAGCATCATTTCATTCAGGAGAGGATATTCTTGTTCATACTGCAGAAATGCTTGTGTTTTTAATGTAGAATCAAATTTGTAGTCTACATCTGTTGCAGTGAGAGAATTAGCCCATTGTATCCATCGTGGATGTCGTGCTTTTGCGTTTGGAATGCTAGCTTTTGTAACAGCCTCTAAGGCTGGTACTGGAGTTACGACAATTATTCGTTTCCCCTGTGCCAGTGCTCTTTCTCTCACTACAGCAGTTGGTACTGCTGTTAAAATCTTTTCAGTGGATGCAAAGCGCATCTCAGCATTTGTGTACAAATGTGATTTGTATTAAGCTTGGGCGGTAAAATCCGCTCCGCTTGCTGAGTTTGCGGATTTTTGGCAACTCCGCGTTCTGCGTAGAACGCGTAGTTACTGAAAACTCCGCGATCAGCGGCGTAGCGGAGTTTTTCCCTTGTTCGCGCTTTCAAAATGCGTTTTGACGCGCGCAGTAGCGACTTACCGGGATCCCTGCGTTCGCCGACGAGTTTTCCTATCCGTTCGCGTGCGCCACGAGATTTTGGTAGCCGGACGCACGATCCCACTAGAGTGTGCGATCGCGAACACGTCATTCGGACGCGCCATCGGACATCCGGCGGACGTTTAGTGAAGCTCGCGATGCCGAACATGCAAAAGTTGCAATCTGGAGAAGAATATCTCTCGAGCAGCATAAAACCTTCTCGAAAATGATGATTTGAATGAAAAAAACTCCTCAGATTGACATTTGGCTGTACTTTTTTGTGCAAGGAGCCCTTTTTCTTTTTTTACTTTTTTTTTGGAGAGGAAGGAAGTGCCTCAGAGTCTCCAACTTCCTGTTCCTGTCCAGCAGGCTCCTCCCAGTGCTTTGTCCATGTCCTGTTCACTTTTCATTTGGATTTGGAGCTGGAACGATAACTCTTTGTGTCTGCTGCATCATATATCATTGGATTTGAGGACTTTTGGATTTGAGGACTTTTGGATTTGAGATTTTACAATTAAGTTGGTGTTGTTTGTTTGATTGGGGCGTTGCAGTAGGCCCAGAGCTAGTCATGGGTGCATGAAACAACTGTTTCTGTGATGTGTGTTGAATTTATTTTAAACATCATTTAGGGCATGGATGGCATTGGATTGAATTGCAAAATGTGTATTTTTGGGGTGTTTCACTTTTTTGGTGTGTGTTAAATAAATGCCTTTGTTGTGTGTGTGTGTGTGTGGTGTGGTTATTGTGTAACTTGCACACCTTGTTTAGCCCTGTGGATTTTCGTTTTTGCATTTTATTGCATTAAAGCTGTGTTGTTTAGCATGCCTCCTTTGCCTGGCTATTATAGGCCTGTTTCAGATCATTGTTTTCCAGGCCTCCTGCTTGTTGTGACTGTGAGTGACCATGTAACTGGTAGCAATTTTGTGGTGGTAGTTTAGAAGTGTGCTGCTTTTGCCATATAGGCCTGCATGTGTTTCCTTTGTTCCTTTTGGCCTAGGCTTCTTGTTGTTGTGGGCCTGGCCATGTGGCTGGCGGCCATTTTGAAGCCAGGCAGTGTGCTTTTGCCATAGGCCTGCATTGTCTGTCTTCCCTTTCTTGTTGTTGTGGGGCTGGCCATGTGGCTGGCGGCCATTTTGAAGCCAGGCAGTGTGCTTTTGCCATAGGCCTGCATTGCCTGTCTTCCCTTTCTTGTTGTTGTGGGCCTGGCCATGTGGCTGGCGGCCATTTTGAAGCCAGGCAGTGTGCTTTTGCCATAGGCCTGCATTGTCTGTCTTCCCTTTCTTGTTTGTTGTGGGCCTGGCCTTGTGGCTGGTGGCCATTTTGAAGCCAGGCAGTGTGCTTTTGCCATAGGCCTGCATTGCCTGTCTTCCCTTTCTTGTTGTTGTGGGCCTGGCCATGTGGCTGGTGGCCATTTTGAAGCCAGGCAGTGTGCTTTTGCATAGGCCTGCATTGCCTGTCTTCCCTTTCTTGTTGTTGTGGGCCTGGCCATGTGGCTGGCGGCCATTTTGAAGCCAGGCAGTGTGCTTTTGCCATAGGCCTGCATTGTCTGTCTTCCCTTTCTTGTTGCTGTGGGTGGCCTGGCCATGTGGCTGGCAGTCATTTTGTGGAGCCAGCCAGTGTGCTTTTGCCATAGGCCTGCAAGCTTGTGGCCTAGTCTGCCAATAGGCCTTTCAGCCAGTAGGCCCAGAGCTACTCATGGGTGCATGAAACAACTGTTTCTGTGGTGTGTGTTGAATTTAAACATCATTTAGGGCATGGATGGCATTGGATTGAATTGCAAAATGTGTATTTTTTGGGGTATTTCACTTTTTTGGTGTGTGTTAAATAAATGCCTTTGTTGTGTGTGGTGTGGTTGTTGTGTAACTTGCACACCTTGTTTAGCCCTGTGGATTTTCGTTTTTGCATTTTATTGCATTAAAGCTGTGTTGTTTAGCATGCCTCCTTTGTCTGGCCATATAGGCCTGCTTGAGTTCATTGTTTTCCAGGCCTCCTGCTTGTTGTGACTGTGAGTGACCAATTTGTGGTGGTAGTGTAGTGTAGCTCCTATTTCCCTAATTCTTCAAGCATCTTTATTCGATTCTTAGAATCATCAAAGCATCAATAAAAAAATATATACAATTCATTAGTCCTCATTTCAGTTGCAATACAGTATGTAGGATGTAGTTTGCAGTTAGCAGCATATATGGGAAAAGTGCAAAATGCAGAATGTCAGATAGCCTCATATTGGTTACAGTACAATACATTCAGTAGAATTTTCGCGGCTAGCAGCTATTCAATTAGTTCCATAAAGTGCAAAGTGCAAAATACTGGATAGTTAACCACCAATAGCGCATTAACCTATACATTCTGCGATAAAACATAGAAGCTAATTTTTACAGTCAGCAACAATGGAGTTAATTCCATAAAGTGCAATGTGCAAGGTGCAATTTCATCATGATTACTATATAATCACATAAATAGAAGGAGTCACCACACTATAAATTTTAAAATATCATTAACTTTGTACAACATCAACAAATGAATTTCATATAGTTCCCTTAAAAAAGAAATAAAAATTTTAAAATTTGAGCCCAGTCTTCATCCTAATAAAATTAGCAGCCAGTAAAAATCTACTAGTACCAAATACAATTAGCTTGGAGCTATCAGTTTTCAAGATACGCAGCATTTCAGTGTATTTCCTAATACACAATTTCCTGCCCAGAGGTTTTATCCATTTCTTTCTGGGATTTTCATATACAGGGCAGAAAAAAAAAACATGCGCAATATCCTCTTCGCTTCCTGAATGGCACTGAGTACACTTACAATCATTTTCCACTAGCTGCTTTTGTCCCCACCTGGATGTAAACAACCTTATTTGAAGAGTACCATACCTAAATTTCAGATACAATACCTTAGCAAGTAAAGGTTCGATCTCATCTAAAAATGATTCGAAACAGGGGGTTATTTTAAACATCAGAAACTGGGTTGTGAGTGTGCCGGATCTATTATTTAAAATAATATTGTGCCTAATAAAATTCCAGTAAATGGTCTTAATTTCCCGTTTTGAATCAGGAGTCAACAAGTTCGGTTGTTCCCAGAACCTACTCAAACCCAGGTCCATAAATCATTTGCGGATATGGATCAACCAGGGAAAAGTTACATGAGTGTCAAGAGCCAATCATTCACTCAATGCTTGTCTATAAGTTTGCAATTCCTCGGTGGTCCATATTCTTATCCAATATGATAAGGTCATCCAAACTGCCCTTTGCTCAATTCGCTTGATACCCAAGTCGAGCATTAGGGGGATCACAGGTGTATTTTGGGGTAGAGCAGTAAACCTCCTCAAGATCTTATTTTCCCCCATAATTAAAGATGCAAGTGCCCCCCCCACAATTCTGAGCCATATAAGGCAGCAGTTTGTGCCCTAGATTTATAAACTTCAAGGGCTGGTGTAACAGCCTTTGTCGTGGTGGCAAAAAGTTTTTTTTATAACTGGTGCTGCGTATTGCATTAAAATTGTTCTAGATTTCATTATCTGGGGGTTCCATGAAAGTTTAGAGTCAATGTTTACCCCAAGATAAACAAAATTAGAGACTCGCTCCAAAATTGCTCCGTTCAGCTTTATGTTATTCTTAAAACATTTGTGGGGCCTGATAGTCATATACTTAGTTTTTAGTGGGTTTATTTCCAGCCCCTTTTGCTTACAATATTGGTTGAGGGTATTTAAAAGGTTTTGCAAGCCCTTTGGCGTTTGTGACAATAAAATTGTGTCATCAGCAAAAGTTAGTGCACAAATATGGTTCCCTCCTAATTTCGGGGAGTCATGATTGGATTTTTGGAGGAACTCAACCATGTCATTAACATATAAGAGGAATAGAGTTGGCGCCAGGATACAGCCCTGGCGCACACCTCTCTTGACAGGTATCTCTTCTGTGAGTTCCCCCCCTTTACCCCAACGTACTTTTGCAAAGGTATTCTCATGAAGCCTAACCAACTGGACTATGATATTTTTTTTTGGCACCCCCTGCTGTAATAGATTTAGCCATAGTAGGTCTCTAGGGATTGAATCAAATGGGGCCTTTAAATCTATAAAGGCCACATATAAATGACCGGATCTTAGCCTTGTATATTTCCAGGCTATAATTAACAGCCTGAACACCTGATCTATGGTGCTTGTCCTCCTTCTAAAACCCGCCTGACATGGGGAAAGTACATCATTAGCAAGCATCCAGTCATTCAACCTTTCTAAGATCTGTTTGGCATAAACCTTTTGCAATATATCTATCAGACTGATAGGTCTGTAATTAGCGGGATCGTCCCTACCTCCCTTCTTATATATTGGGACGATCTCCGCGCCTTTCCAAGATTCTGGAATGGGCTCACCTCTAGCGATTGCATTGCATAGAAGATTAATATAAGGAGCCCACACTTCAGGTGCATGTTTAAAGAGATCGCCCGGGATCTTATCAGGGCCAGGGGCTTTCGATGGCTTAATAGCAGCTATGGCCAGTGTAGTATCCTCTACACTAAATTGTAGTGGTGCAATCTCATTTGATGACATAAGGTCCTCAATACTACATAGAGGATCTCTAATCATTGGGGCCGGAAGGGCATATAGCTGAGCAAAATGTCCATGCCAAGTCCAGGGGTCCAAATTACAGTCCTGGGCCAGGTTATTAACTTTTGTACCATTTGCAATAATTCGCCAGAACAAAAATTGGTCGCCTGTCTTTGAAGCTATTATCAGTTCTTCCCAGCTTGCATCTTCCCAATTTCTGTGGGCTGCTTTCAGAACTTTATTGTACGCATTCCTTAATTGCCTAATCAAGATTATATCCTTGGTTTGCAGGGCCCTGGTTAAACTTTGTTTAGTCAGTGCACATTCGTTATCAAACCATGGGTTAGACAACCCAATCTTCTTAGAACATTTAGTCTTCCCAGTCACCGATTTAGTTAAATAAGGTTTTATACATTCCACCAACTTTTGATGAGTCTGTGTTATAAATGAACTTCCAGGACACTCTTTTAAAAAGAGCAATACTAGATCACAAAAAATATTATAAATGCAAGTAAGGGGTTCTACCTTTCCCAGAATAGATGGCCATTTCACTGCCCTCCTATTATTGCTCACTATAGGCTGTATGACCTCTAAATCCAATCCCGACTGTATCAGTGGTTGTAACAGAAAGTGTTTTGCTGTAAAATCTAAACACAGAGGAAAGTGATCGCTTTCTCTTCTGTCATCCACTTTAAAATCCTGCACATAATCCCAATGAGCAGCACTTACCATAATATAATCTATCCGAGAGGAGGAAAGACCTTTCGAAAAGGTGTTAGAACATTTGAAATCGGAGGGGGTTCTACCATTACAAGACCTTAATCCCTTCTCTACAGTAAAGTTAAATAATTGCAATGCAGAGACAGAGCATCTCATGGTCTTTTCTACCCCTAAGGACGGAATACCCATTGCTAGATCTTCTTCTTCAAGCATTGTATTTAACCCCAACAGGGGTTTGTAGCAACAGTTGAAGTCACCTCCAATTACAATAAGCCCATTAGATCTAATAGAATCAAGGGCTTCTTCTAAGTGCTGAATTATAGGCGATTCTTTTGAACATTCTCTTGGTCTTATATATATATTAAATAAGTATAACCAGGATTTGTTTGAAAATTTAAAACTCAAGCCCAGGATGTCATCAGTGTCCATAGTTACAATATCTATAGAAGCATTTATATTGTTTTTTATCCAAATTTAGAGGCCTCCAGATGGTCTTCCTCTAGTTGGTTTATGGGCCTCAATACTAAATGTTCTGTAGCCTACTTTAAATAATGGTTCCGTTGCCCACGTCTCTTGGAAAAGGCAGAGTTCAAAAGTTTCAATATAATCCTGCCAATCTGGCTCTTGCAATTTTTTTGCAAGGCCAGCTATATTCCAAGACACCATCCTTATTCGATTTTCAATTAAACCTATTGACAGGGTGTCAGGGCAGTCACATTCAGATGTTATACATGCAGATTTTTTAATAGAGGAACCAGCATTGATAACACGTTTAGGCCCTTCTAACTGGACAATGTTGTTTTCTTGTCCTTCACCGAGGCTATATCTTTCATATTGTGTATCCACATTAAATTGGTCATCAAGATCAGTTGCCCATTGAACCTGAGCCAAAGGGAACAAAGTCCCCATCCCTGGGTAATCCGGAGTCCGCTCATGAGTCAGTCAATCTATAGCTTCAAGGTTGCTCTGCCCCCCAGAGGTGTATGTAACAAGGCTACGATTGTCTGTACCGGTTTTATTTTGCCTAATATTGATTTTAGAATTAAAAAGTGAGTGAGTTCTTAAATTCATAGTTATTAGATTCTCAGCAATTAATTTGGAATAGAATGTTAACCTTATATCGTCCAAATTCCCAGCATCTTGGGGAATTCTTTCAGCATTCTTTATATCTGATCTTATTATGGAGAGACACTGCCGTTCCTTCCTAATCCAGTATATAGCTTTATTTACAAGGGAATCCCTATCTTCTATACTGCCTGGGTTTAATCTCGGGACATTGGTGAGAAACACATTATGCGAATTATGTTCCTCCCTAGTTGGAAGGTAGAATGCCTGGTGTTGCCCATATTTCCCTTCGGGACCCCCAAGCCCCCTTCCCAAACCTTGGGCACTCTGTAATAATCTGTTTGGGTGCTGGATTTTTGAGTCTGGGTTTACACTTTGCCTTTGTTGTTGTGGTTTAAATAGTCTCGGGTAATCATGGATATTGGTCAGATGTTTCTCCAGATTAAGTTTAGGGTAAGGCTTTGGGATTGGATTATGACTCTGATGTATGGTCTTCTTTGGAGGAAAGTTTGAGGTGACTCTAGACGATGGTTTAAGTACCTGATTCTTCAAATTAATACAATGGAATTTCTCCCCTGTTTGTTTTTGGTCCCCTGGTGCATTGATTACAACACCTGGGTCTCTATATAAGTGACTTGTTAGTGCCTCTATTATTCTTTTAATTGTCAGAACTTCTTCTTGAACTGTGTTGAGTTTTGTGTAAAGGTCCAACACAAGTGTATGGGTATCATGTACCTGTCCCTGCGTGTATTCCCCAACTAAACTCAAATTAGATGGGCTATTTCCGTCTTTTCTTGATATATGCTCTACTTGAACTTCCTTCAGGTTATCATCTAGGGGTGCATATCTATTTGAGCATTCTACATTAATGATCTCGTTATATGTTAGATTACCTTGATCCCCCTCTATATTATCAGGAATGTTAGAGCTAGGCGAGGAGTCGTACCAGTACCCAGTCCTGACTTTAATGGTGATGTGGCTAGTAGTTGCGATGACGTTATGTTATGTGCTTGGTGAACAACAATAGTTGGACTGTTTAGCTTTACTGGAGCCACTTTTTCTCTTCTGCTATAGTAAGATGAGATTTTACTTTTCCCCTTTGTGCTATTCTCTTTTCCACTAGACAACATATTTTCTACCTCTTCTATTAAGTCGTCGATAGCGGCCAAAGTGCAGTTCTCTGCTGCAGATTTGGCCAATTTTTACATCCTTGCTATCTTTTTCCTTCCTGTCATTGTTTCTGCTGCTTTCCTCTTCCCCATTGCTGCCTTAATGACTTATCGCAAGACTGCTATCTTAGCTATATAATCAACATAGTGACTTACGATAAG
This sequence comes from Calotriton arnoldi, assembly GCA_963921515.1. Classification (NCBI taxonomy): domain Eukaryota; kingdom Metazoa; phylum Chordata; class Amphibia; order Caudata; family Salamandridae; genus Calotriton; species Calotriton arnoldi. The sequence continues at coordinate 1,171,654 of CAWUFW010003593.1, forward strand.
GATAAATTAGAAATGCAAAAAGCAGAAATTCCTGTATCCAATAAGTACAATATATTATAAAACAACCCAAAAATATCACAACTATCTGTCTCTGTTATTTAGTATCCCTAATTTATATATTTACATTTTAAAAATAACATGTAGATACTTCAACAAGTAATTGCTAAAAGAACAAAGATGCTTTTAGTTATCTCAGGATAAAATTGTCCAATATGTACTAATCATAGTTCATAGACAGTCAGTTCATGTCCCCTTTCGGCATATATATATATATAGCCTGTTTAGTCTTACCGCAGTAGGGGAAATGCCAGAGGAAAAAAAAAACAAGGGATATGGCCCAGCCCAGCCTTTTTCGGGCAAGGACGGGCCCGCCCTTGGCCCGGGCTTCGCCCGGGCGCCGCCTGCGCGCGTCCCGCGCTGCGGGGGGGCGCTTGCCGATTTTATAGCGCCTCCGGGCGCTAGCTGGCGCATCAGAGGTGCGCCGCTGGTGTCAAGGGGCCACTGGGAATTGTAGGTTTTAATGTCTGCCGGCCGTTCCCCTCACGGCGTATAGGAATGAACACAGCCGTTCCCCTCACGGCGCGGAATCAAGAATGCTGGCCGTTCCCCTCACGGCGTCTCTTCACATCTGGCGACGAATTGTTGTTCTCCAGCAGGAGTCCACCAGTATTTTGTTCACTTTCTTCGTTTCCATAGTGTGCTCTGGAGGGCATGGTGATTTCTCCCTTCAAGTTGCCTTTTCATGGTGGATGAGTATCCTGGAATCCGAATCCTTATTCACAGCCTCCTTGTTGGTGTCAGCTACTTGCACCCTTCGTGTTTTGGCTAATTGGAATTTTCTTCGCGTGCCTGGTTGCTTTGTGGCTCATGCACTATTTCCCTAATAGGCTCTGCGCATTGGAATAATATCCCCTATAGGTTTGACATAGGACTAAGGTCAGTATGTCCCTATCGAGTATATTAAACTTAATTACTTGTGCCAGCTAGCTCAGAGGCCACTAGAAACTCCTTGACGACAAGAAGGGAGTAGTTTCTGGAAGCCGCAAAACATGACAACTTTGTTTCCCTTTTAGAATCAGAACGTGTCCCAGAGTCGTAGAAACAATAGATAACTGTTTCACTCAGCTCAATCGTGCATGCTTAGTTTTCCTCAAAGTTACACAGAAAGAAATAGACGGGCGTTTCAATAAAAGATTTATTGAACAGTCTTGTTTCTCGTGTAAGTAAAATGTGCTGTTACGATCACAAGACAGTATGCGAGATAAATAATGTACAGAGTAAGCAGTAGAAATAAATAATACTGCGCTAGCATGATCTTTAGTAGATATTCATTTACATAAATAACACAGACTAAAAATGCGAGTACTCATACGATGCGTTTCTAAGCAAGTTCTACCCCAATGTGCCTAACCTAACCTAGGTGTAGGGAGAGGTATGAAGTAGGTGAAGTATTCCTTACTATGGTATACTAAGAGTATGTTAAGTCTAGTATGCCTAGTATGCCACGAGTCCCTCTAGGTTCTAGTCAGCTCTATACCTTAAGAATGAGAGAGGTAGGAATCTCTTGCCAGATTCGAACTCCAACACCCCGCAAGGGAAGTCAGATCACTGGAAGCTGGACTCTCTGCGTGCAGGGATGACAGCGTCTTCTCAGTGCGTCAGGCCGGGAAACGGGCTCCTCTGAAGTCGAGGTCTCCTCTAGTTTACAAGGGCTAGGGAAGGTATATTTATACCTGAGAGGTACCTCATAATGTTAGCATTGACGTGAGTCGGACAGCGGAAGACGTCATGAATGAACCCCTAAGGTATAACGGTTCATGCATAATAGATGAGTCCTTGAAGAAATCAATAGTCCTGTGCTAGGGAAACTCCCGAAGCCTAAGGGTCTGTTCTTCAAGAACTCGTTGTGACGTTAGGGTGGACGGATGTCGGAGACCATGCCTGTATTTGGAGTGCACGGTTTAATGCCTAAATAAGGACTGGGATTTTATGCCTATATAAGGGCAGGGCGAATTGTGCCTATATAAGGACATGATACAGGAAAGCCCGTGTATGGACACCCTAAGAGGAATACAACACCCACTCCACTTTCGTGTGTACGATAATACTAAAATGCTAAACATTTAAAATGCTAAACATTAAATGGAGTACCGCATATTTCTAAAATATTTCTTAAAACCGTTTAAAAAGGCATTTAAAAACCCATTAGAATGCAAAAGATACTGTACATTTGAAGCATTGCTTTTCATTTCAGGCATATATTTAAAATAAAATGCAATTTGAATGAAATATGCAGAAATATTTACATGTGACAAAATGATCGATAAGTTTTTTTAAAATCAAAAGTCATTTCATGTCATGGAAATTAATGAACTTTTTTAGACTAACACGATAAAAAAAAGTGTCTGAGGAAGTACCGCAAAGTCTGTACTATAAGGCTAGTTCTACTTGAAGCAGATTGAAGTGCCATTTTAGTTCGAAAAATGGGAAAAAGTTCAATTTTTGGAAGAGTTCCAAGTTTTTGAAGTATGAAGGCCAAATTGTTACTGCATCTCTGGAACACTGTGGGCTGAATCAGAGTCAGTTTACGGGTCTGGTGTAAACAGGAGATCATCTATTTCTGTAGATAAAACATCGTCCACTGAGGTTGGTGTCAGTTGGAACACCTCGTGTAGTAGATTAATTGCACAGAGATGTGAAGCATCGCTTTCAGCATAGGTTGCCGCAGCAATGTTCGCGTCCGTTGTTACCTGTGTGCCTGTAGTTCTTTCTCGTACCTCAGCAGCACCCGGAAGCGTCTGTGAGATCTCAATGAATGCTGACATCAGGATAGGCAGCCTCTGGGGGCAACACAGAGCATGGGCCGTTATCGGGATCAGCAGAGTATCGACATCCGTTGGCGTAGCTGATGGAAATGTTAGACAGGTGTCCAACACGCATTCTTCACCGCATAGCAGGCATCGTAGAACAGGTAAGATGCAATCTTGCCAGATTGGTCTGAATGACAGGAACCACGTTGTATTAAGTTCCCGTAGACGAGTCATGCCCAAAAGCTGTACTATTCGCTCACGGCACTTTCGTTCAAGGAGAGCTTTCTCCATTTCGCTCGGAGTGATGTCTGCGAATAGGCTGGCCATAGCGTAATAGCAGGAAGAGAAATAGAATTCTGGCAACAAGTGCTAGAATCAATCGTATGCCACCAAACACCGAATGTGCAAAGTTCGGGATGATTCCGAGTATTGCCTGGAAAGGTGCCAACAGACCGGTACAGATGCTCTTAAATACATGTACAATTCCACTTGTATCAGACATGTTGAAGATACGTGTTATCATTTCTATGAAATGTATAGGGCTGTTTGTACGTATTAAAGTCTGTATCTCAGCCGAAGTCCTTGCTACTTGTAGATCATAGGTTTCTTTGGCCGAGGTCAAAGGCACTGTTTTCTGTAAAAGCATGGCTTTCATTCTGCTTAAAGTATCAAATCTTATAAAAGAGACATTCAGCGAAGGCCATAGAGGCGACTCCCTGACTGTGTCTATTGGGGCAAACAATACTTGCATACAGCAAGTGACCCTGGAGTTGACCGTTACTAGATATGGGATGCCTGGCGACATGCCGCGGCAACTTTGATCATTCAACATGAGGTAATTCCCATTAGAAAGTTGTCCAAATGTTGGATTAATCACAGCAGCTGGTGTACCCTGCTGATGGCAAGACAAATTTGCCACAGAACCATTACAAGCCCCGTGTAAAGAAATGTCCTGACATAAGTGAACCGCTCAGTGCACGTTTACAGTGTGTACCGCTCAAAAACACTTCACGATCCCCACTCCAACATCTATATGTATACGGTAAATCCCAAGATGTCTTAATGTATTCCTTACCCAACCTTTCATATTTGCCTGCTTGCATTTGTGTGAGGCAATACTGAAACTGAAAAGTAGTCACAGGTAATGTCATTTTGCCATGAATGAGCCATTCTGTAGCTGGTTTTTCTGCCACTGTGAATGGTAACTTTTCCAGTTTTTCAATGTTCAGCACTGTATACATTGCTCCTCTTTGTGCCAGTTCGATCTGTTTATTAGTTAGATTGTATTCTGTAAACAGAGCTGACGTGTTGATGAAACGCCAAGGCACATAGCCCGCACGCAAAGATTGCAGCGTCCAGCTTAATAACACAATAGAACCCAATTGAGATTGGCCTTGCTGTAACATTGCCAAATCTTGTTCTAGTATGTCGATAGCAGAGGATACAATGCCATCCAATGAATATATTCTGGAGGACAAAGTTGTTAACCAATTGTCGACCACAGAGAGGGTTTTCTCTAAATTAATACGATCAAGTTCACGTATTCGTTCTGCGGCCTCCATCTGTGACACTTTCCATGCTTCATTATAGGCAGCATAAATGCCGGCATATATGAAACGTTTTTGATGCGGTTTTCTTGGTCCAAGCAAGAATTCCCTAAGATCTGCGTCTTCTGTAAGTAAGGATAAGCGTTGTTTCACATCCTGTAGTGTAGATTTCTGAAGCCAATCGAGGCATAATTTTCCTACACTGTATGTTGTTACTACCCCCGGATGCTGTCTTTGAACATATCTTTGGTCTGGCCTGTGAATAGTAAAGCCCTGAGTTTTATTCAGGAATCTTTCCTGACAGTTGTTCGTGTCTGTGGGCCAGATCAACCATTTTCTCCAATCAGGATTAGATCTGTTGAGTTGTAGTATATTGTCAACTGTCACCACTGCCTGTGTATTATTATCAGTGGCAGGTGTTGGTACAGAAGGTGTGTTCATCTCCTTGATCTTGGCTAGTCCAAGACAAGATGTTTGTTGGACAGTTTCATTCAAAAACATTATTTGTTCAGGGATGATGCATGCTCTAAATAAAGCTTCTATCCCTTGCACTTGCCAATCTTTAGTACCCCAGACAGTTTTTGTGTCTATTGTGTCTTTCCAAAAGTCGAAACCCTGTCTAGACAGTTGGGTAATAAATATTGCAGAGTAAATCTGTTTCGTATTAGTTAACATAATTTTCAGCCCTGTCTTGTTTACATTTTTATAGTAAAACATTTCTGGATTAGATGTATTGTATCCTGAAAAATATGGAAACTTGTTAGCAAATGTTTTTGAACTACCTTGTGGTGGTGTATGACAATGCTCCCATTGGTTAAACAAACACATTTCTAGGATATGCAGATTTATGCAAATAATGATGACCATAGTGGTTATAACAATACAGTTGTTCATAGTCTGATGAACCCTCTAAATATTCATTTTTAGAAAATGCAGCAGATTTTTCTAGGTCAAACATTATGTCATTAACAGTCTCAAAGTCCCAATCATCTGAATAGGTACTGGACGTAATTAGATCACTTAGTGAAATTTTAAACAAATGTGGAATGTTCAATTGTTCCGTCGGGCCAAAGACATCAAAATCTGTTTTGTCCCACACTATACCATCCTGTATAGGAACAGCTGTGATGTTCACTGATGACAAGTCTCTTGCTTCACGATGGGAAGATTTATGAGGTTTTAAAAGTACGTTCACGTCTTTTCCTTCAGTATTCACATGGATGTATCTACCACTTATAAGCACGCTTACAGTTGTAACCAAAGCTAGCCAGAGCAGGAAAACAAAAAGTCCAGATATAATCCAGAGTTCAATCCATGGAGAAACCAAATAAGTCTTTTTCAGAAAGTGAAGAAAGTCTTGTACTTGCTGCTTGAATTTGAATGATGCTGGCGTCGTTTCAGGTTCACTTGGATCTTCTGAGAACGTATCAAAGTTAATGAAATAGCCAGAAGCAGTTCTGTCAATTGTTGGAATTGCATCAGGATTTGTAGAAATCGCTGGAACCAGTTGATCACTTGCTACATTGGTGTAGACAGGTGTATTTGGACGAACTGTTACTTGATTTTCAAGAGGGATGAGTTCCATAGCGTTGTTGCTTAGTCCTCCATCTGTTACAGCTGAATTCTCGATTGTTATCAGTCTTTCAGTCTGAACCTCTTGGATAGTAGCGAGAGGAGTGTGTCTGCTCCTAGGTCGGAGTCCACGTGGTCTACTATTTAGTATTGGCCACATACTGTGGTTTGATGAGGTCGATGGACACAAATCTTTTCTCCTTTCTTCCAGCAAGGGGCGGCAGAAGTACTGTTCTTGTTCCTTGAACTGCTAGTGTACTGTAGCTCCTATTTCCCTAATAGGCTCTGCGCATTGGAATAATATATCCTATAGGTTTGACATAGGACTAAGGTCAGTATGTCCCTATCGAGTATATTAAACTTAATTACTTGTGCCAGCTAGCTCAGAGGCCACTAGAAACTCCTTGACAACAAGAAGGGAGTAGTTTCTGGCAGCCGCAAAACATGACCAATATGTTTTCCTTTTAGAATCAGAACGTGTCCCAGAGTCGTGGAAACACTAGATAACTATTTCACTCAGCTCAGTCGTGCATGCTTAGTTTTCCTCAGAGTTACACAGAAATAATAGACGGGCGTTTTCAATAAAAGGTTTATTGAACAGTCTTGTTTCTGGTGTAAGTATAATGTGCTGTTACGATCACAAGACAGTATGCGAGATAAATAATGTACAGGGTGAGCAGTAGAAATAAATAATACTGCGATAGCATTATCTTTTAGTACAAATGCTGTTACATAAATAACACAGACTAAAAATGCGAGTACTCATACGATGCGGTGCTAAGCTAGTTCTACCCCAGTGTACCTAACCTAACCTAGGTGTAGGAAGAGGGAAGAAGTAGGTGAAGTATTCCTTACTATGGTATACTAAGAGTAGGTTAAGTCTAGTATGCCTAGTATGCCAAGAGTCCCTCTAGGTTCTTATCAGCTCCATACCTGAAGAATGAGAGAGGTTGGAATCTCTTTGCCAGACTCGAACTCCAACACCCCGCAAGGGAAGTCAGATCACTGGAAGCTGGAAGCTGGGCTCTCTGCGTGCAGGGAATGGAAGCGTCTTCTCAGTGCGTCAGGCCGGGATACTGGCTCCTCTGAAGTCGAGGTCTCCTCTAGTTTACAGGGGCTAGGGAAGGTATATTTATACCTGAGAGTACCTTAGGAATGTTAGCATTGACGTGAATTGGACAACGAAAGACGTCATGAATGAACCCCTAAGGAATTATGGTTCATGCATAATAGATGAGGCCTTGAAGAAATCAATAGTCCTGAGCTAGGGAAACTCCCGCAGCCTAAGGGTCTGTTCTTCATGAACTCGTTGTGACGTTAGGGTGGACGGATGTCAGAGACCATGCCTGTATTTGGAGTGCACGGTTTAATGCCTAAATAAGGTCTGGGATTCTATGCCTATATAAGGGCAGGGCGAATTGTGCCTATATAAGGACAGGATATTGGGAAGCCCGTTATGGACACCCTAAGAGGAAATACAACACCCACTCCTCTTTTGTGTGTTTGATAACACTAAAAATGCTAAACATTAAAAATGCTAAACATAAAAATGGAGTACCGCATATTTCTAAAATTTTGTAAAAACCATTTAAAAAAATGGCATTTCTTTAACAAACCTATTAGAATGCAAAAGGTACTGTATATTTGAAGCATTGCTTTTCATTACAGGCATAAAATTCGAAAATAAATGCAATAGAAATGAAATAAGCAGTAATATTTACATTTGACAAAAAAAAAATGATCGATAAGTTTGTTCATAAATCAAAGTCATGTCATGTCAGCAAAATCAATGAACTGTTGTAGACACACAAGATGACTAAATGTCTTTGGAAGGAATGCTAAGTCTGTACTATAAGGCTAGTTTTACTTTAAGCAGATTGAAGTTCCATTTTCCTTCGAAAAAATGGGAAAAAGTTCAATTTTGGTAGAGTTCCAAGTTTTTGAAAAAAATGAAGGCCAAATTGTTGCTGTATTTTTGGAACACTGTATGCTGAATCAGAGTCAGTTTACGGGTCTGGTGTAAACATTAGATCATCTATTTCTATAGACAAAACATCATCCACTGTAGTTGGTGTGAGTTGGAACACCTCGTGAAGCAGGTTAATCGCACAGAGATGAGAAACATTGCTTTCAATTGTCGCAACGTTCGCGTCCGTTGTTACCTGTGTGCCTGTAGTTCTTTCTCGTACCTCAGCAGCTGCTGGAAGCGTCTGTGAGGTCTCAATGAATGCTGTCATCAGGATAGGAAGCCGCTGGGGACAACACATAGCATGGGCCGTTATCTGGTCCAGCAGAGTATCGACGTCCGTTGGCGCATCCGATGGAAATGTTAGACAGGTGTCCAACACGCATTCTACACCGCATAGCAGGCATCGTAGAACAGGTAAGATGCAATCTTGCCAGATTGGTCTAAATGACAGGAACCATGTGGTATTAAGGTCCCGTAGACGATTTATGCCTAAAAGCTGTACTATTTGCTCACGGCACTTTCGTTCAAGGAGAGCTTTCTCCATGTCTCTCGGAGTGATGTCGGCGAATTGGCTGGCCATAGCGAAATAGCAGGAAGAGAAATAGAATTCCGGCAACGAGTGCTAGAATTAATGGTATGCCACCAAACACCGAATGTGCAAAGTTCGGGATGATTCCGAGTATTGCCTGGAAAGGTGCTAACAGACCCGAGCAGATGCCCTTAAATACATGTACAATTCCTGTTGTATCAGACATGTTGAAAATTCGTCCTATCATTTCCACGAAATGTATATGGCAGTTTGTACGTATTAAAGTCTGTATCTCAGCCGAAGTCGTTGCAATTTGCAGATCATAGGTTTCTTTGGCCGAGGTCAGAGGCACTGTTTGTTGTAAAAGCATGGCTTTCATTCTGCTTAAAGTATCAAATCTTATAAAAGAGACGTTCAGCGAAGGCCATAAAGGCGACTCCCTGATTGTGTCTATTGGGGCAAACAATACTTGCATACAGCAAGTGACCCTGGAGTTGACCGTTACTAGATATGGGATGCCTGGCAGCATGCCACAGCAGCTCTGATCATTCAACATGAGGTAACTCCCATTAGAAAGTTGTCCGAACGTTGGATTAATCACAGCAGCTGGTGTACCCTGCTGATGGCAAGACAAATTTGCCACAGAACCATTACAAGCCCCGTGCAAGGAAATGTCCTGACATACTAGTGAACCGCTTAGTGCACGTTTACAGTTTTTACCGCTTAAAAACACTTCACGATCCCCGCTCCAACATCTATATGTATACGGTAAAGACCAAGATGTCTTAATGTATTCCTTACCCAACCTTTCATATTTGCCTGCTTGCATTTGTCTGAGGCAATACTGAAACTGAAAAGTAGTCACAGGTAGTGTAATTTTGCCATGAATAAGCCATTCGGTAGCTGGTTTTTCTGCCACTGTGAATGGTAACTTTTCCAGTTTTTCAATGCTCAGCACTGTATACTTTGCTCCTCTCTGTGCCATTTCTATCTGTTTATCAGTTAGATTGTATTCTGCAAACAGAGCCGTTGTGTTGATGAAACGCCAAGGCACATAGCCCGCTCGCAATGATTGCAGCGTCCAGCTTAATAACATAATAGAACGAATTTGAGATTGGCCCTGTTGTAACATCGCCAAATCTTGTTCTAGAATGTCGATAGCAGAGGATACAATGCCGTCCAGTGAATATATTCTGGAGGACAAAGTTGTTAACCCATTGTCGACCACAGAGAGTGTTTTCTCTAAATTAATACGATCAAGTTCACGTATTCGTTCTGCGGCCTCCATCTGTGACACCTTCCAAGCTTCATTATAAGCAGCATAAATGCCGGCATATATGAAACGTTTTTGACGCGGTTTTCTTGGTCCAAGCAAGAAATCCCTAAGATCTGCGTCTTTTGCAAGTAAGGATAAGTGTTGTTTCACATCCTGTAGTGTAGATGTATGCAGCCAATCGAGGCATAACTTCCCTACACTGTATGTTGTTACTACCCCCGGATGTTGTCTTTGGACGTATCTTGGGTCTGGCCTATGAATAGTAAAGCCCTGAGTTTTATTCAGGAATCTCTCCTGACAGTTATTCGTGTCTGTGGGCCAGATCAACCATTTTTTCCAATCAGGATTAGATCTGTTGAGTTGTAGTATATTGTCGACTGTCACCACTGCCTGTGTTACATTATTTTTTGCAGGAGTTGGTACAGAAGGTGTGTTCATATCTTTGATCTTGGCTAAACCAAGACAAGATGTTTGTTGGATAGTCTCATTCAAAAACATTATTTGTTCAGGGATGTTGCAGGCTCTAAATAAAGCTTCTATCCCCTGTACTTGCCATTCTTTAGTACCCCACAACGTTTTTGTGTCTATTGTGTCTTTCCAAAAGTCGAAACCCTGTCTAGACAGTTGGGCATTGAATAATGCAGAATAAATCTGTTTTGTACTTGTTAACATAATTTTCAGTACTGTTTTGTTTACATTTTTATAGTAAAACATTTCTGTATCAGATGTATTGTAACCTGAAAAATATGGAAATTTACTGGCAAATGTTTTAGAACTACTTTTAGGTGGTGTAGGACAATGTTCCCATTGGTTAAACATAAACACATTTCTTGGATATGCAGATTTATGCAAAAAATGATGACCATAGTGATTATAACAATACAGTTCTTCATAGTCTGATGACCCCTCTAAATATTCATTTTTAGAAAATGCAGCAGATCTTTCTAGGTCAAACATAATATCAGTCACAGTCTCAAAGTCCCAATCATCAGAATAGGTACTGGATCTGATTAGATCACTTAGTGAAATTTTAAACAAATGTGGAATGTTCAATTCTTCCGTTGGACCGAATATATCAAAATCTGTTTTGTCCCACACTATACCATCGTGTATAGGAACAGCTGTGATGTTCACTGATGACAAGTCTCTTGCTTCACGATGGGAAGATTTATGAGGTTTCAAAAGTACGTTTACTTCTTTTCCTTCAGTGTTCACATGGATGTATCTGCCACTTATAAGCACGCTTACTGTTGTTACCAAAGCTAGCCAGAGCAGGAAAACAAAAAGTCCAGATATAATCCAGAGTTCAATCCATGGAGAAACCAAATAAGTCTTTTTCAGAAAGTGAAGAAAGTCTTGTACTTGCTGCTTGAATTTTAATGACACTGGCGTCGTTTCAGGTTCACTTGGATCTTCTGAGAACGTATCAAAGTTAATGAAGTAGCCAGAAGCAGTTCTGTCAATTGTTTGAATTGCATCAGGATTTGTAGAAATCACTGGAACCAGTTCATCACTTGTTACGTTGGTGTAGACAGGTGTATTTGGACGAACTGTTACTTGTTCTTCAAGAGGTATGAGTTCCATAGCGTTGTTGCATAGACCTTCATTTGTTTCAGCTGAATTCTCGATTGTTATCGGTCTTTCAGTATGAACCTCTTGGATAGTAGCGAGAGGAGTGCGATTGCTACTTGGTCGGAGTCCACGAGGCCTACTATTTAGTATTGGCCACATACTGTGGTCTTTTCTCCTTTCTTCTAGCAATGGGCGGCAGTAGTACTGTTCTTGTTCCTTGAACTGCTAGGACAGGTACTGGTTATCTGTAAGAAGGTCCAAATTCCTTCTTGTCCGCAATTTTTTCTCTGACTAGATCCCCAACTTTTGGAATCCAGACAGGCCTTGCTGGGACAGCCGGTTGATCCCCAGTGGTGGTTGACTGTAGGAATACGTTGCTTTGTTTCGTTCTTAATTTGTTTAAGTCCTGTAAAACAGCCAAACGATCTTTGATATCAAAGGGTTTATTTTCCACCACTGTGCCTACGTTGTCTAAGTCTGGTACCCACATACTCGTCCCAAATAGGACCTCATATGGAGTGACCCCCCCTAGAGAACTTCTTAGCAGGTTGTTCATTGTGCGCTGTACGCCACTAAGGTGTTTGACCCACCCGTCATCCAAACCTAATACTCTAGCTGTTATAGACTGCTTTATGTCCCGGTTTTTCCTTTCCACAACCGAATTTCCCTCAGGATGGAATGGAGAGGAGTACCGCAATGCAACGCCCAGACTGGCCATGGCGTCTTTGTAAGCCCTAGAGCTAAACGCAGGACCCTGGTCAGAATGTAGCGTGCCTATTGCGTATATGCCGATAAAGACTCGCAAATCTTTTATAACAGTTCGAGCGTCAGCTGAGCGCTGATGCCATAACCATAGGAACCTAGAGCATGAATCCACTGCTACCATGATATATTTATAATTACCGTCCCTGTGTAAGGGACCGCAGTGGTCAAGGTAAACACAAGCTAATGGTTTATCTGAAATTAACAGGGGTGTCTGCGCAGGACGTTTCACTGTGGAGACTTTCATCTGTTGGCATATATCACATTCTAAAACATAGTTCTTTGTTTGTTTTCTTATCATGCCAGGCCACCAATATCTTTGCTTGAGGAAAGATATTGTTGCAGAAACACCTGCATGGGCAGAAGCTATCCCTTCGTTTGCTGCTAGGATTAGTCCTAATCTGCGTTCCTTGTTTGGTATTACCCTATCCCCCACTCCAGGGATTCGAGCAAAAGGAACGTTGTTCGCATCAATTACATAAGAGTACTTGAGTGGAAACTTTTTTGGTAACGCTGCACTGCTGCCTTTGCTTGAAGCATTGACAGCCAACATTATCTCACCGTCTATTTTTGTTTTTGAACGAGTGATCGCAGCTACGGAAGCCGTTTGCACAGCCCCCTTTGCGGCTTCATCAGCCAATGAATTCCCTGCAATGTGAACGCCATCACGCTGATGACTCAGTGTGTGGATCATGTGAGCCTTTGGTAGTTCGTTTTTCAACTGAACTACTTGTTCCCAAAGCATTTTGTGCTTTATTGTGCCACCTTTCGCATCTTTGAAACCATTTTCAAGCCAGTTTTGTATATATTCATTATACGACTGCACACAGTAAAAGGAATCGCACACGATTAGTGTGGGGAATTCTCGATCTGTACTTTCAAGTGCCAGTTTGAATGCTTGTAGTTTAGCTCGCTGAGTTGTACAATCTCCTAGAGACTGCGTTTTTGTGACCATAGGTCTGAAGATGCCATTTCGCATGCGACCTTTAACGATAGCACACGCTGCACTGTAAGCTTGCTTACCCCCTATTGCGGGTTGTTCGGATCCGTCAGTATAAATTATGAATTCGTACTGATCGAGAGGCAGAATTTCAGTAGGCAGGGGACATTCATGTTCGTACTGCAGGAAGGCTTGTGTTTTTAAATCTGGGTCAAAAACATATTCAACATCTGTTGCAGCAAGAGAATTAACCCATTGTATCCATCTTGGATGCAATGCCTTAGCATTTGGAATGCTTGCTTTTGTAACCGCTTCTAAAGCAGGTACTGGGGTCACGATAATAATGCGTTTCCCTTGGGCCAAGGCTCTTTCTTTTGCTACAGCGGTTTGAACTGCTGTTAGAATTTTTTCAGTAGAACTGAAGCGCATTTCCGCTTGTGTGTACAAGTGTGATTTATACGCTATTGGTATTTTTCACCCTTATTGAAAGTTAAGTAGGTGAATCCGCATTGACCCGAAATTATTCGGATCACCAAATTTCGTTCATTTACGCGTGTTTGTAAGTGATTTGTTGCTAACATGTTAGCCTGGAGTGAACGCAAAATTTCTGTGTGTTCCTGTGTCCAGTTTTTGATTGAAAAATCAGGTTTGATTAATGCGTAGAGAGGTTTAACCCTTTCTGCATAGTTTATAATGTATGTTCTTCCAAAATTTAAGAAACCCAGGATTGATTGTAAGTTTTTGGAGGTTGGAGCAGCGCACACTTTTCTAAAAAGTTAGCTGCCAAGCTCTTGCCTTCACTTGAAAGCTCATATCCTAATAATAGGACATTGAGATGGGCAATTCTGGACTTTTTAAAGTTGAATTTGTAACCCTCAGAGGCGAATCCCAGTATAATGGTGCTCACCCTGTTCAAGTGTTTTACTAGGTCATCGTCTGTCAGATATATGTCATCGACATAGGACAATGCCTCATTGTCATAAATTTGTAGTAACTCCATTACCCTCGCTGAGAATAAACCTGGGCTATTCTTGAACCCTTGTGGGAGTCGACAAAAGTGACGCTCGGTCCCCATTATGGAGAATGCTGTTAAGTACCTGCTTTCAGGTGCTACGTTTTGACAAAAGAAACCATTTGAGATGTCTAATGTGGTTTTATATTTTTTACGCACAATGTTATTCATTAATGCTGTGCTATGTGCATTTTGCACTGCAAAACTAGACGATATGTTTTGTCTGGTTTGGAGACAGGAAACAAAGGATTGTTCATTGATGAGGTGCATGTTTCAATCACCCCTTGGTATTCAAGTTGATCTAAGATCTCCCTGACCTGTTTTTTAGCTTCTTGTTTAATAGGATACTGCCGTTGTGCAGTTGGTTCATGTTTCAGATGTATTTTATGGTGAGGTGACTCCTCATCCCATCCTACATGATTTTTATATAATGCTGGGGCCTGGGCCACTGCCCATTTCCTGGCATATGTATATTTTAGGTGAATTGGAATATGGTTGGAGAAGGCAGGCATAATTATGTCCTCGCCGTGTGGGCACTCCCTGACAAATTGTGGTGGCCAATCCTTTTCTGCTAGAAGTATGTCATAGCCCTTTGATAGTTTTTCCCAAAAAAGTGCTTTCACCTGTCTAGGTTTGTCTCTCTCCATCCGGAGTGTTATGTCATATAACTTTTGTGGAGTACTAACCCTGGTGTCTACAGTCTCAACTGTGATGTACTCATTCAAGTCCACTATCTCCAGAAGTTCCCTCAGGTTCTGGCGAACTATTGTGACTTCTGCTGCACTGTCCAGCATGGTCTGAGCCCATTCTCCGTTCTTGAGTTGCGTTCTCAGTATTCTCGGCATGTCTTATCTTTAGACCTGCTACTTTCTTTTGGAGAATTGAGGTTTTACTTTAGTTTTTGGAGCGTGTTTGTCGTCTTTCGATGTCACGCGTTCTTCTCTGTGTTCCGTCCGTCCTCTTCTTTCCGAAGTCTGTGGTGAGATCTGAAAGGGACGAGAGGAACGTGTATCAGTATCATGATACCTATCAGGTTTTCTCAAATTAGCCCTATTCCTGAGGTTATACCTCCTTTCAGAGGGCTCCTGTTGAGGAGACCTACCTCGGGATTGAGAACGTTTCTCGTTTGATTTTTGTTTAGTAGACTCCCACTTCTTTTTAGAAGATGTAGGAGTTTGTTTTATTGAGTCCTTCTCAGGACTTTCAGATAGTTTTGGTTTCAGTGGTCTTCCACCCAAACTATCTCTGCCTAATTCTGCATAAGATTGTTCTATAATTCTGGGTAGCTCAGTTTGATGTTCTGTAACATCGAATTCCCTCAATTTTTGGCGGATCGCCACCGCTGCTGCCTCCCCTTTAATATTAGATAATATTATTGTTGAGACCTGCTCGAAATTTTTCAGTAATTTCATACCTAAATTTAGAGCAGGCTCTGCCCCATATTCATTTTGAATTTGTTTTAGGACATCAGGTATTACCGCAATTGACGGAACACCATGTGTTTTAGTATAGATGGCAGCAAAGACTGAGCCCCAAGTGGTGCAGTCTTCCAGTTGTGGTGTGATCCCCATCGGTAAACTGATTGTTAGGATTCTGTGTTTCTCATGTGGGCTAGTATTTGGAAATACTGCTTCGATTTAAGTAATTTTTTGAGCTATCCAAAACGGAATTTGCTCACGTTTTGTGGGCATTTTACCCATGACTGAGTTGAGAGTCTGTGGTGTAATTTTTAGTGTATTCCCCTGTTGGGGAGTTGGATTTGGATATGTCAATGGTGGTCGGACTGTAAAAGTCCGCATGACATATTGGACCAATTGTCTGTAGATTTTTATTAACTCTTTTATTTGAGTATATAATTCCTCATCTGTCATTATATCCTGTTTAGGATGAGGTGTGTAGCCGGCTAAAATCGGCCATGTTGCTCCCGGTCTACCTAGTGGACCGAGCCTGGTAATGTTTTTGTGATGTTTTAGGGCGCCTTTAAACCAGAGCTGATGCTCTTGGTATGTTAATGGAATTTCAATATCCTCGAAAGGAATGTATTCCTCTGGTAGTTCATCTTCTTTGTAGAAGTGAAATGTTTGTGATGTTGGATTGCATTCCGGAAGTAGTACCCATGAATAGAATACCTCTGTCTGAAATGATTCATGTGCCTCTATTACGAAAACTGCTCTACCTCCTCTTGGCGATAGGCCATGTTTTATAAGTTTCAGAGTTATGGCTCTTCTTAAGTTTTGAGGGATGTGTACAACACCCTCCTCAGTTTCATTTAAACCTGTAAGGTTAAAAACTACTGCTTGGGCTGGATCAGCCGCAGTTCCACCGTTTTCGGTGTCTTCAGTCATTTTGTTTTTTGAAAAATGTAGAACAAGTTTCAAGGAAACAAAGATAAGGTGCACAATATTTTGGAACACTGTATCCTTCAACGTTGAGCAAACCAAACAGCTAATATATAGGGTGCTTCCCTATGTAGCCTTGGTGGATACCTAACCCTGCCCACTCCAGACGTCTTTTGGAGTATATGGGTAGGGGTCTTTGAGAGAAAATAGCACGGCTGAGTTACTCAGTATCTAAAGTTGAATTACTGCCTATCCAAACCGTTGGGTGCCATGTAGTGTAGCTCCTATTTCCCTAATAGGCTCTGCGCATTGGAATAATATATCCTATAGGTTTGACATAGGACTAAGGTCGGTATGTCCCTATCGAGTATATATTAAACTTAATTACTTGTGCCAGCTAGCTCAGAGGCCACTGTAAACTCCTTGACAACAAGAAGGGAGTAGTTTCTGGCAGCCGCAAAACATGACCAATATGTTTTCCTTTTAGAATCAGAACGTGTCCCAGAGTCGTGGAAACACTAGATAACTATTTCACTCAGCTCAGTCGTGCATGCTTAGTTTTCCTCAGAGTTACACAGAAATAATAGACGGGCGTTTTCAATAAAAGGTTTATTGAACAGTCTTGTTTCTGGTGTAAGTATAATGTGCTGTTACGATCACAAGACAGTATGCGAGATAAATAATGTACAGTGTGAGCAGTAGAAATAAATAATACTGCGATAGCATTATCTTTTAGTACAAATGCTGTTACATAAATAACACAGACTAAAAATGCGAGTACTCATACGATGCGGTGATAAGCTAGTTCTACCCCAGTGTACCTAACCTAACCTAGGTGTAGGAAGAGGGAAGAAGTAGGTGAAGTATTCCTTACTATGGTATACTAAGAGTAGGTTAAGTCTAGTATGCCTAGTATGCCAAGAGTCCCTCTAGGTTCTTATCAGCTCCATACCTGAAGAATGAGAGAGGTTGGAATCTCTGTGCCAGACTCGAACTCCAACACCCGCAAGGGAAGTCAGATCACTGGAAGCTGGAAGCTGGGCTCTCTGCGTGCAGGGAATGGCAGCGTCTTCTCAGTGCGTCAGGCCGGGATACGGGCTCCTCTAAAGTCGAGGTCTCCTCTAGTTTACAGGGGCTAGGGAAGGTATATTTATACCTGAGAGTACCTTAGGAATGTTAGCATTGACGTGAATTGGACAACGAAAGACGTCATGAATAAACCCCTAAGGAATTATGGTTCATGCATAATAGATGAGGCCTTGAAGAAATCAATAGTCCTGAGCTAGGGAAACTCCCGCAGCCTAAGGGTCTGTTCTTCATGAACTCGTTGTGACGTTAGGGTGGACGGATGTCAGAGACCATGCCTGTATTTGGAGTGCACGGTTTAATGCCTAAATAAGGTCTGGGATTCTATGCCTATATAAGGGCAGGGCGAATTGTGCCTATATAAGGACAGGATATTGGGAAGCCCGTTATGGACACCCTAAGAGGAAATACAACACTAGGACAGGTACTGGTTGTCTGTAAGGAGGTCCAAATTCCTTCTTGTCTGCAATCTTTTCACTGACTAGATCCCCAACTTTTGGAATCCAGACAGGCCTTGCTGGGACCGCCACGTTTTTCCCCAGTGGTGGTTGGCTGTAGGAATACGTTGCTTTGTTTCGTTCTAAACTCATTAAGTTCCTGTAAAACAGCCAAACGATCTTTGATATCAAATGTTTTATTTTCCACCACTGTGCCTACGTCATCGAGATCTGGTACCCACATTCTTGTCCCAAATAGGACCTCATATGGAGTGACCCCCCCTAGAGAACTTCTTGGCAGATTATTCAATGAGCGTTGGGCCCCATTAAGATGTTTGACCCACCCATCACCCGAACCTAATACCCTAGCTGTTATAGACTGCTTTATGTCCCGGTTTTTCCTTTCCACAACCGAATTTCCCTCAGGATGGAATGGAGAGGAGTACCGCAATGCAACGCCCAGACTGACCATGGCTTCTTTGTAAGCCCGAGAACTAAACGCAGGGCCCTGGTCAGATTGTAGCGCGCCTATTGCGTATGTGCCGATAAAGACTCGCAAATCTTTTATAACAGTTCGAGCGTCAGCCGAGCGCTGAGGCCATATCCATAGGAACCTAGAGCAAGAATCCACTGCAACCATGATATATTTATAGTTACCGTCCCTTTGCAGGGGACCGCAGTGGTCAAGGTAAACACAAGCGAATGGTTTGTCTGAAATTAACAGGGGTGTCTGCGCAGGACGTTTCACTGTGGAGACTTTCATCTGTTGGCATATATCACATTCTAAAACATAGTTCTTTGTTTGTTTTCTAATGCCAGGCCACCAATATCTTTGCTTGAGTAAAGATACTGTTGCAGAAACACCTGCATGGGCAGAAGCTATCCCTTCGTGTGCTGCTAGGATTAGTCCTAATCTGCGTTCCTTGTTTGGAATTACCCTATCCCCCACTCCAGGGATTCGAGCAAAAGGAACGTTGTTCGCATCAATTACATAAGAGTACTTGAGTGGAAACGTTTTTGGTAACGCTGCACTGCTGCCCTTGCTTGAAGCATTGACAGCCAACATTATCTCACCGTCTATTTTTGTTTTTGAACGAGTGATCGCAGCTACGGAAGCCGTCTGAACAGCCTCCTTTGCGGCTTCGTCAGCCAATGAATTCCCTGCAACGTGAACGCCATCACGTTGATGACTCAGTGTGTGGATCACGTGAGCCTTTGGTAGTTCGTTTTTCAACTGAACTACTTGTTCCCAAAGCATTTTGTGCTTTATTGTGCCACCTTTCGCATCTTTGAAACCATTTTCAAGCCAGTTTTGTATATAGTCATTATACGACTGAACACAGTAAAAGGAATCGCACACTATCAGTGTGGGGAATTCTCGATCTGTACTTTCAAGTGCCAGTTTGAATGCTTGTAGTTCAGCTCGCTGAGCTGTACAATCTCCTAGAGACTGGGTTTTTGTGACCATAGGTCTGAAGATGCCATCTCGCATGCGACCTTTAACGATTGCACACGCTGCACTGTAAGCTTGCTTACTCCCTGTTGCGGGTTGTGCGGATCAGTCAGTGTAAATTATAAATTCGTACTGATCGAGAGGCAGAATTTTAGTAGGCAGAGGACATTCTTGTTCATATTGCAGGAATGCTTGTGTTTTTAAATCTGAATCAAAAACATATTCAACATCTGTTGCAGCAAGAGAATTAACCCATTGTATCCATCTTGGATGTAATGCTTTAGCATTTGGAATGCTTGCTTTTGTGACCGCTTCTAAAGCTGGTACTGGGGTTACGACAATAATGCGTTTCCCTTGGGCTAAGGCTCTTTCTTTTGCTACAGCGGTTTGAACTGCTGTTAGAATTTTTTCAGTTGAACTGAAGCGCATTTCCGCTTGTGTGTACAAATGAGTTTTGTATGCAATTGGTATTTTCTCACCCTCATTGAAGATTAAGTAGGTGAATCCGCAATTTTCGTTGACTTACGCGTGTTTGTAAGTGATTTGTTGCTAACATGTTAGCCTGGAGTGAACGCAAGATTTCTGTGTGTTCTTGTGTCCAATTCTTGATTGAAAAATCAGGTTTGATTAATGCGTAGAGAGGTTTAACCCATTCTGCGTAATTTAGAAAGTATGTTCTTCCAAAATTTAGGAAACCCAGGGTGGATTGTAAGTTTTTAGCGTTTTTGGAGGTTGGAGCAGCGCACACTTTTCTAAAAGTTAGCTGCCAAGCTCTTGCCTTCACTTGAAAGCTCATATCCTAGAAATAGGACATTGAGATGGGCAATTCGGGACTTTTTAAAGTTGAATTTGTAGCCCTCAGAGGCGAAGCCCAGTATAATGGTGCTCACCCTGTTCAAGTGTTTGTCCAGGTCATCGTCTGTCAGATAGATGTCATCGACATAGGACAATGCCTCATTGTCATGAATTTGTAGTAACTCCGTTACCCTCGCTGAGAATAAACCTGGGCTGTTCTTGAACCCTTGTGGGAGTCGACAAAATTGACGCTGGGTCCCCATTATGGAGAATGCTGTTAAGTACCTGCTTTCAGGTGCTATGTTTTGACAAAAGAAACCATTTGAGATGTCTAATGTTGTTTTGTATTTTTTACGCACAATGTTATTCATTAATGCTGTGCTATGTGCATTTTGCACTGCAAAAGTTTTAGAACAAGTGTTTAAGTGTCTGTAATCCAAAACTAGACAATATGTATTGTCTGGTTTAGAGACAGGAAACAAAGGATTGTTCATTGAGGAGGTGCATGTTTCAATCACCCCTTGGTATTCAAGTTGATCTAAGATCTCCCTGACCTGTTTTTTAGCTTCTTGCTTTATTGGGTACTGCCTTTGTGCAGTTGGTTCATGTTTCAGATGTATTTTATGGTGAGGTGAGTCCTCATCCCATCCTACATGATTCTTATATAATGCTGGGGCCTGGGCTACTGCCCATTTCCTGGCATATGTATATTTTAGATGAATTGGAATATGGTTGGAGAAGGCAGGCATAATAATGTCCTCGCCATGTGGGCACTCCCTGACAAATTGTGGTGGCCAGTTTTTTTCTGCTGTAATTATGTCATAGCCCCTCGATAGTCTTTCCCAAAAAAGTGCTTTCACCTGTCTTGGCTTGTCTCCCTCCATCCGGAGTGTTATTTCATATAACTTTTGTGGAGTACTAACCCTGGTGTCTACAGTCTCAACTGTAATGTACTCATTCAAGTCCACTATCTCCAGAAGTTCCTTCAGGTTCTGGCGAGCTATTGTGACTTCTGCTGCACTGTCCAGCATTGTCTGAGCCCATTCTCCGTTCTTGAGTTGTGTTCTCAGTATTCTCGGCATGTCTGATCTTCAGACCTGCTACTTTCTTTTGGAGAATTGAGGTTTTGTTTTATTTTTTGGAGCGTGTTTATCTTCCTTGGATTTCACGCGTTCTTCTCTATGTTCTGATCGTCCTCTTCTTTCCGAAGTCTGTGATGAGATCTGAAAGGGACGAGAGGAATGTGTATCAGTATCTTGATACCTATCAGGTTTTCTTAAATTATCCCTATTCCTGAGGTTATACCTCCTTTCAGAGGGCTCCTTTTGAGGAGACCTACCCTGGGATTGAGAACGTTTCTCATTTGACTTTTGTTTATTAGTCTCCCACTTCTTTTTAGAAGATGTAGGAGTTTGTTTAATAGAGTCCTTCTCAGGACTTTCAGATAGTTTCGGCTTCACTGGTCTTCCACCCAAACTATCTCTGCCTAATTCTGCATAAGATTGTTCAATTATTCTGGGTAGTTCAGTTTGATGTTCTGTAACATCCCATTCCCTTAATTTTTGGCGGATCGCCACTGCTGCTGCCTCCCCTTTAATATTAGATAATATTATTGTTGAGACCTGGTCGAAATTCTTCAGTAATTTTATACCTAAATTCAGAGCAGGCTCTGCCCCGTATTCATTTTGAATTTGTTTCAGGACCTCTGGGATTACCGCAATTGACGGAATACCATGTGTTTTAGTATAGATGGCAGCAAAGACTGAGCCCCAAGTGGTACAGTCTTCCAGTTGTGGTGTGATCCCCATCGGTAAACTGATTGTTAGGAATCTGTGTTTCTCATACGGGCTAGTATTCGGAAATACTGCTTCGATTTGAGTATTTTTTTGAGCTATCCAGAATGGAATTTACTCACGTTTTGTGGGCATTTTACCCATGACTGCGTTTAGAGGCTGTGGTGTAATATTTAGTGTATTCCCCTGTTGGGGAGTTGGATTTGGAAGTGTCAGTGGTTGCTGGACTGTGAAAGTCTGCATGACATATTGGACCAATTGTCTGTAGATTTTTATTAACTCTGTGAGTTGAGTAAGTAATTCCTCGTCTGACATTTCTTCAATGTCAGGATGAGGTGTGTAGCCGGCTAGAATCGGCCATGTTGCTCCTGGTCTACCTAGTGGACCGAGCCTGGTAATGTTCTTGTGATGTTTTAGGGCACCTTTAAACCAGAGCTGATGCTCTTGGTATGTTAATGGAATTTCTATATCCTCAAAAGGAATGTATTCCTCTTGTGGATCATCTTCTTTGTAGAAGTGAAACATGTGTGTTACTGGATTGGATTCAGGAAATATTACCCATGAATAGAATACCTCTGTCTGAAAGGATTCGTGTGCCTCTATCACGAAAACTGCTCTACCACCTCTTGGTGGCAGGCCGTGTTTTATGAGTTTTAGAGTGATGGCTCTTCTTAAGTTTGGATGGATGTCTATAACACCCTCCTCAGTTTCATTTAAACCTGTAATGTTAAAAACTGCTGCTTGGGCTGGATCAGCCGCAGCTCCACCATTCTCGATGTCATTGTCCCCGCGTGTGGACATTTGTTTTTTGAAAAATGTAGAACAAGTTTCAAGGAAACAAAGATAAGGTGCACAATAACACTGTATCCTTCAACGTTGAGCAAACCAAACAGCTAGTATATAGGGTACTTCCCTATGTAGCCGTGGTGGATACTTAACCCTGCCCACTCCAGACGTCTTTTGGAGTATATGGGTAGGGGTCTCTGAGAGAAAAAGGCACGGCTGAGTTACTCAGTATCTAGCGTTAAATTACCGCCTTACCAAACGTTGGGCGCCATGTAGTGTAGCTCCTATTTCCCTAATAGGCTCTGCGCATTGGAATAATATCCCCTATAGGTTTGACATAGGACTAAGGTCAGTATGTCCCTATCGAGTATATTAAACTTAACTACTTGTGCCAGCTAGCTCAGAGGCCACTAGAAACTCCTTGACGACAAGAAGGGAGTAGTTTCTGGCAGCCGCAAAACATGACAACTTTGTTTCCCTTTTAGAATCAGAACGTGTCCCAGAGTCGTAGAAACAATAGATAACTGTTTCACTCAGCTCAATCGTGCATGCTTAGTTTTCCTCAAAGTTACACAGAAAGAAATAGACGGGCGTTTCAATAAAAGATTTATTGAACAGTCTTGTTTCTCGTGTAAGTAAAATGTGCTGTTACGATCACAAGACAGTATGCGAGATAAATAATGTACAGCGTAAGCAGTAGAAATAAATAATACTGCGCTAGCATGATCTTTAGTAGATATTCATTTACATAAATAACACAGACTAAAAATGTGAGTACTCATACGATGCGTTTCTAAGCTAGTTCTACCCCAATGTGCCTAACCTAACCTAGGTGTAGGGAGAGGTATGAAGTAGGTGAAGTATTCCTTACTATGGTATACTAAGAGTATGTTAAGTCTAGTATGCGTAGTATGCCAAGAGTCCCTCTAGGTTCTAGTCAGCTCCATACCTTAAGAATGAGAGAGGTAGGAATCTCTTGCCAGATTCGAACTCCAACACCCCGCAAGGGAAGTCAGATCACTGGAAGCTGGACTCTCTGCGCGCAGGGATGACAGCGTCTTCTCAGTGCGTCAGGCCGGGAAACAGGCTCCTCTGAAGTCGAGGTCTCCTCTAGTTTACAAGGGCTAGGGAAGGTATATTTATACCTGAGAGGTACCTCATAATGTTAGCATTGACGTGAGTCGGACAGCGGAAGACGTCATGAATGAACCCCTAAGGTATAACGGTTCATGCATAATAGATGAGTCCTTGAAGAAATCAATAGTCCTGTGCTAGGGAAACTCCCGAAGCCTAAGGGTCTGTTCTTCAAGAACTCTTTGTGACGTTAGGGTGGACGGATGTCGGAGACCATGCCTGTATTTGGAGTGCACGGTTTAATGCCTAAATAAGGACTGGGATTTTATGCCTATATAAGGGCAGGGCGAATTGCGCCTATATAAGGACATGATACAGGAAAGCCCGTGTATGGACACCCTAAGAGGAATACAACAGTAGTTTAATAGTGTGCTGCTTTTGCCATATAGGCCTGCATGTCTTTCCTTTTTTCCTCTTGGCTTACTGCTTCCATCCCCTTTGCCTGCTGCAGCTCCCTGAATGACGTGATGCGCAAATTAATGCCAAGCAGGTTCCACTTCCATTACATTTGTATTTTTGTTTTTGTTCTTCTTCTTTCCTATCCTTCCTGAGTGTACACAGTATACCATGAAAGCCCTTGTTGTCAAAGTCTCACAAATGGCTACACTGTTATGTTTTTTTTTATAACTTAAACTGAGTTAATAAAATTTAATAACATAACACTAACAAGTGTGATCACCACACACTAAGTTATATATTATATTTGTTTGTTTGTACTAGTAGTAATTGAACCACAGCAACAAATGCAACATTTCACTGATGTTCTTCTGGCTTCTTTGCTTTTAGGTGCACAAAAGGACTGAGGAGGAGGTGTCATCATCATCACCCGTTGTACTGCCAGACAGAAGTCATGCTGCGCACGACGTCACGTGACGTGTGACCACAGACATCTCTGCAACTTGTGCACCTGCGTCCTGCTGACATCGGAAAAAGATGGCCCCAAAGAAAGGTAATAGGTCCTCCAGTACCAAGAAAGTTGCCAGTGAGAAAAAGCAACAGAAGAAGGAAGTGGCACTGCCACTTACCAAGACTGGTGTGCCGCCCAATATGTTTTTTGGGAAACAAAAAATTACGCCTGCATCATCGGTGTCCGGGGACCAAGCTGGGAGCAGCACCTCCGCATCAGCGGGCCCACCCCACCAACCTAGGCCCAAGCCCATGAGTGTCGCAGAGGTAGCCAGTCTACTTGTGGAGCAGTGATGTTGAAATGTCATTATCGCAAAGTAGTACCCAATAAACGCAGGCGGAAACTCAGCAGATAAGTGGGCAACAACAGCCGCAACAACAGCCGCAACAACAGCCCACAATAGTAGTTGTTCCTCCCGAAGTAGGGGCAGTTCAGGAAATCGAGCTTCCTGCAGATGAAGAAGAGCAAGCCACTCTTTCAGAAGATCCATTGTCTTCCAGATCCCCAGCAAGGAAAAGGAGGGTTAGTCCATCAACTTCTTCTGATGATCTAGATACCACTTGGAACCCACCAGCTCAGCCTGAGAGTGAGGCACGCCATGCGACAAGGTGAAGGAAAAGGAAGGTTCCAGAAAGCCTTAGAGTCATGGAGAAAAATATAGAAGAGGAGGATGATGACGAGCCAGTCATCATGAAGATCACTCCCGCCACAGTGGAGATGGAGACCGACATTATTATTACCCCATCCCAAATTGCTGTGAGGGATGTGGCACGGATACCACCAACACAGGTAACACCAACACGACCTCCAGCTTCCATATTTGCATTTGCAAAGGCCCGGCAGGGACCTACATCCAGCTCAACCACCACCTCAGTAGGTAGTGGTACTGTAACTGCACAGAGTCAAATTCCAGGCACACCCTCCAGTTCATCCGGCATTGGAAGTGGCACCTCCAGCAGCACAAGAAAGTTCACCTCCCCAGTTTGGGACTTCTTTTCGGTCAGCAGTAAGGAGGACAACATTGCTATATGTTCAATTTGTCGACATGCTGTTAGTCGGGGTAAGCTTGGTACAAACTATGGTACCGGAGGCCAAACAACCCATCTGAAAAAACACTACATGATCCAGTGGGAGGCGCACCTACTTAGCGTACAAAAAAGTAAAACTGCACCCATTGATGTTGGTGGGGATGAAGAAGTAGAAGAAGATATGATCGTGGTGGAAGGTGAACAAGAGGGAGACATTTTCTCTGGTACACAAAGTAGCCCTGTCCCCAGCAGTGTAGTGGTACCGCCCACATCCTCAGCAACATCTCAGTGGCACCGTAGTAAGAGTCAGGCTGAGACACCAAGGCAACAGAGTACTGCAATGAAAAAAAGTGCGTCGTTGAGCCTAACTGGGTTCAAGAAGTAACCTGCATCAGCTGCACCAGAAAGGAAAAAAATCCAGCCTACCATTGTCACCATGCTTAGGTCGGAGGGGCAGTACAAACGCAACCACCCAACGGCATGTTTGTACAATGCGAAGCTGGCTAAAATGTTAGCGCTAGACCTTCTCCCTTTTTCTTTAGTGGAAGGGGTGGGTTTCCTTGAATTTGTGACAGCCATCTGCCCAAAATGGAAGGTTCCCAGCAGGTCCTATTTCGCCAGAGTTGCTGTTCCAGCACTACATCACGATGTGCTGGAATTGCTTGGACAAGCTTTGCAGCAGAGTGCTGTTCACAATATCCACCTGAGAACAGACATGTGGACCAGTTGCCAAGCCACTGATTACATGTGCATCACTGCACACTGGATCTCTTTTGTGGGGGTTAGAGAAAAGATATCTGAAGCAGGTGTTTTTGACACTGGTGAGATTTTTAATGCTACTCGGAA
This sequence comes from Calotriton arnoldi, assembly GCA_963921515.1. Taxonomy (NCBI): domain Eukaryota; kingdom Metazoa; phylum Chordata; class Amphibia; order Caudata; family Salamandridae; genus Calotriton; species Calotriton arnoldi. Next base: position 1,198,247 of record CAWUFW010003593.1, read on the forward strand.
ACATGCAACTGTAGCCATGTTCGTCATGGAGAAATCTCATACTGCTGCAAACAATTTGGAAGAGTTTAACAGCAAGATCTTTGAATGGCTGCGCCCAAGAGGGCTTAACATTGGTTTTGTTGCCACGGATAATGGCAGTAATATAGTTAAGGCCATGCAGGATGGTGGCTATTTCAGGGTCCTGTGTTTGGCGCACTGCATTAACATTATTGTTCAAGACTTTCTGAAGAAAGAAGCCCGAGTCAGCAACTTACTGACCACCTGCAGAAGAATATGCACACATTTCAGCCATTCTTTTAAAGCCCGGAAGCAGCTGAGAATCATTCAACGTGAGCATAGAATGCCAGTCAAAGCACTCATCCAGGAGGTGCCAACACGTTGGAACTCAACTTATTACATGCTTGATCGTCTATTTGATCAGTACAGACCAATCAATGAGTATGTCATGCAAAGAATAAGGGATGCGACTGTGAAAGGCATGACCCTACAGATGGACCAATGGGGCCTAGTTAAATGCCTGACAGAGATGCTTCTTCCTTTCGAGCTCTTCACACGTGAAGTCAGCAAGGAGGACTGTACTATGGGCCAAGCTATCCCATTGTTGCACATGCTAGAGCAACAGCTGAAGGAGGTGTCTGAAACGTACACAGGTGTGGAGGAAAAAAATGAAGCATATGAGTTGGTGGAGAGGTTATCCCCTCGCTTAGCTGAAAATACAAGGGTGCAAACTCGCATTGTTTCAGAAAAACATTACATTTGTGCCACAATTCTGGAACCACAGTACAAATCGGCACTGAACACTAAGACATTAATTCCTTTTTCAGAAGTGGATATTGCCCAGTACAAAACTTGGATAGCTGAGGCAGCCAGTGACTTGGAAAATGAACGGTTGGTAATTAAAGGCCCGCTACTCAAACCCACAACAAGTACTGCAGCACGGCATCCGGCGTCAAGTTCAACTTCAGAGCCCGAGGGCAGTGCGTTTGGCTCACAGCAGTCACCAACACTATCAACAACAGCAAGAACAGGATCATCAGCCCCAGTAAAATCGGCACAGGATTGCTATTTACAGCAAGGGCTTGCTAGGTCCAGTGCTGATGCAAAGACAAAAGAGGCCCAGCAAAGTGGAGCACCCCTGAACATTGAGTGGATGGTCAGGCCTATCTGGATGACCCAACAGAGGTCTACATTGATCAAAACCCATTGCTGTATTGGTATGGGAAAAGGGGCCAATGGCGAGTGCTCAGCAGGCTGGCGATAAACTATCTGGCTTGCCCTGTCACAAGTGTCTCTTCTGAGCGTGTTTTCAGTGCTGCTGGTGCCATTGTAACAGTGAAAAGGACCAGTCTCTCGCCCAAAAACGTGGAGAGGATAACCATGATCAAAATTAATCAGCACTTTATACCACCGAATTACAAAATACGTGAATCAACGCAGGAAGATGAGGACAGCGACTTAGGTGACCGAAGTAGTGTCTTAGATGATTACCTTCTTCTGGTTGAACCACCAGAGTTTGAGGCTATACTTCCCTGACAACTAGGCTTTGAACTTCTTACTTTCTTTCTTCCTTATTTTACTTTTATTTGTGTGTGTCTCTGTCTTTCTGGGTCAAAACTTCAAATCACAACAAATCCATCACCACCGTCTTCTAGTCTTTTTATTGCCATATTGGAGTTGCAGCTCTGTGCATTTAACTTAAACCCACTCCTCCGAGTCCTGCTCCATCCTCCTGACTCGCCATAAATCCATTTCCC